>OZ014519.1:688845346-690045346 GCA_963966055.1 Lathyrus aphaca | reverse complement strand
CAGAGCAAGAAATTGACTGCAGCTGTTGCAACAAGAAACCTTCTCATCAGAAGTCTCACGGAGCGTCCGGCTGATCCTGTGACCGAAGCACTTCTCAAGGAAGTTCGTGAGGATGAGTTTGGCCTTGGAGTTTGATCATTTGCTTGTTGTTGTTCCTTTTCCTTGTACTTTTGCTTTTGTGATGTATTTTGGCCCCTTTGAGGGTTTGTGTTGTAAAATGAACAAATTGTATTATTTCACCTTTGTAATATATTTGTGTTGGTTTCTATCTGGGTTCACATCAAAAGCAACTTCAACAGCCTCATCTTCAAAGGTCTGGAAGGGTCAAAACTGAAGGCCAAACCGGATACCTTGATAGCAAATAAGCATAACTGCATTGCATGCTAACCTTTTTTTGTTTTGTAGGGTTTTGTTTTGTTGTTACTAACCTCTGTTGTGATGTTCAGGAATTATTGCTCGCCGCCGGGTATTTCCTCTCAACAGGCCACACAGGTACCCAACTAGAAACAACCTTCCGGGAATTCAGATGGATCAGATGCAACAAGACCTTACGGAGGTCAGAAACCAGATGGCAAATGAAAGGTTAGAGATGAGAACGCAGATGACGCAGTTCATGGAAGTTATGAACAACATGGCTCAGAGCCAGGAGAGACTGAGGGCCATGGTGGAGAGGCAAAATCAAGAGGAGCCTCATGTAGGAACTGCAGGCACCAGTAATAATGAAAGGATGCAACCACATGTGAATCCCCCTGTGTTTGGTCCACATCTACATCCTGAGATTAATATTCCTGCCAACATCCAGGGAACAGCTACTGCAGCCAGAGTACTTCAAGAAGATCCTCAGGAGGACCAATTTACAGTAATGGGTGCTGGAGAGGATGCTTATGATAGGAGATTGGATGAAATAGCTGAGAAGTTAAGGTCTTTAGAATCTCAAAATTCTTTGGGCTTCGACGTCATGGACATGGGTTTGGTTGATGGGGTCAGGATCCCTCATAAGTTCAAGCCTCCATGTTTTGAAAAGTATAATGGGACTTCCTGTCCCCGAACTCATCTGCAATCTTTTCTCGGAAGATTAAAAGCTTACACCATGGATGAGAAATTGTGGATGTTCTATTTTGAAGATAGCTTGACTGGAGCATCAAGGGAGTGGTATTCCCATCTAACAAGAGCAACTGTGAGATGCTGGAAGGACCTGGCAGAAGCCTTCATCCGACAGTATCAATACAATTTAGACATGGCACCCAACAGGACTCTCCTAATGGGAATGTCACAGTCATCAAGGGAAAGTTTCCGAGAATATGCCCAAAGGTGGAGGCAACTGGCTGCTGCCGTTCAACCACCAATGTCGGAGAGAGAAATGGCAGATATGTTTATGAACACTCTCCAGGGAACGTATATTGACAGGTTAGCTGCTTTCTCTTCCACCAGCTTCGCAGATGTTGTCATAGCTGGGGAGAGAATTGAAAGCCTGTTGAAAATGGGTAAGATATCTGATAATGGTGCAAGCTCGTCCAGTGGTACAAGAAAGCCTTTTGCAGGCCCGAGAAGAACTGGCGAGACCAATGCCATTCACACCAACAGGGGCAGGCCCCATTATGTTCCCAGAACAATAGCAGCAGTCACAATCCCTGCTCCAGCTCATCCTCAGCCGGACTATCAACCTCCTCAACAAAATTTCCAACAACAACCTCAGTATCATCAGAATCAATATCCTCCAAGAAACAACTACAACAACTCCAACAACAACAATCAACAAAGGCCATTCCAACAGAGGCCATCCCAAGCTAACCGAGTGATCGACCCGATCCCAATGCCGTATGCTGCCTTGCTGCCACAACTTCTGAAACTCAACCTAGTTGAGCTAAGAACGTTGGCACCTCCGGATCCCAACAGTCTACCAAGAAACTATGACTCTAATGCTAGGTGTGCTTTTCATTCGAACGCACCTGGTCACAGTACAGAAAAATGCAGAGCTCTGCATATGAAGGTACAAGACTTGGTAGACTCCAAGGCTCTGAATTTTGCACCGCCGCCCAATGTCAACAAAAACCCAATGCCACACCATGGTGGTCCCCGTATTAATTCTATTGAAGAAGACCAACCGTCTTATTTGATAACTAGTGTGGATCAGATCAGGACACCATTGGTGGAAATCAAAGCTCAACTCCGTGAAAACAACATATTTCCAGGGTGTGAACTAGGGTGCCCCTACTGCAATATTTCATGGAATGGGTGCGAGGACTTGAGGAATGGCATTGACAGCCTTATTAAGAGTGGCCTCCTACAGATCACTACATCATTTCCGGCAAATCCTACAACTTCATCAACAACGGTTTCGGACCCTCCTACAACTGCAGTAACAATTGTTCCCGATAATTCATCAGCAGCATCAGCAAGTACTTCATCTGTCCTACCAAATGATCGGTTTTCAACAGTTTCTCCTGTTACCACATCAGCTTCATTCCATTTCGACTCTCCATCAACTACAGCAACAGTCCTTCCAACGGAACCTCCTACAACACCAGCAAACAATCATGAAGATGTCTCCACAGTTACCATATTCTACGATCCAGAAAATAACTCCGCCTACCATTCAGAAGGTGCTGCTCCCACTAGAGCACCAGTCACAATCTTTTATGATCCACAAACAATAACAATCCCTTCAGCAGCAGCAATCAGTCCAGTTACCGTCACGGTGCCTGGACCTGTACCATATGAAAGCGATAGGGCCATCCCTTGGCACTATGGCTCTGACTTGTATTGCGAGGGAAAAAGAATCACTCTTGAAACATCAGCACCTGCACCACAAATTGATAATGTGGGCGGAGGCGGAGGCTTCACCCGAAGCGGACGTCTCTTTGCTTCACAAGTCCAAAGACCTACTGCCGAAGCAGAAGCTGCTGCCAAGGCAAAGGGTAAAGGCCCGGTGCAGGAAGATCCAGCTGCCAAAGAAGCCCTGAAGACTCCATTTGATCAGGAAGTTGATGAGTTTATGCGGATCATCAAAAAGAGTGATTATAAAATTGTGGATCAGCTTCATCAGACGCCATCCAAAATCTCCATCCTCTCACTGCTTATGTGCTCCGAAGCCCATCGGAATGCACTACTTAAAGTCCTGCACGCAGCTTACGTGCCCGAGGAGATTACTGTCAACCAATTGGAAACCGTTGTTGGAAATGTTACTGCTAGCAATGGGCTAGGGTTTACCAATTCTGACCTGACAGTGGATGGCCGCAATCACAACAAAGCCTTGCACATAACCATGGAATGCAAAGGAGCTGTCCTTTCACATGTGCTGGTGGACACAGGATCATCCCTGAATGTCTTGCCAAAGAAGGCTCTGGTGAAGCTTGAATATGATGGACTGGCATTGAGACCCAGCAACCTGGTGGTTAGAGCTTTTGATGGCTCAAAGAGATCGGTTCTGGGAGAGATTGAGCTGCCCGTGACAATTGGCCCGCAGACCTTTAAAACTATCTTTTATGTGATGGACATTCAGCCCGCCTACAGCTGTTTGTTGGGTAGACCCTGGATTCACGCCGCCGGCGCAATAACGTCTACCCTTCACCAAAAGTTAAAATTTGAGTGGGAAGGTCAAGTTGTCACAATCTGTGGAGAGGAGGACATTTTTGTCAGCCACCTGGCAACCTACAAGTATATTGAAATGGATGGAGAAATCGTTGAAACAATGAGCCAGGGGTTTGAAGCGTTGAATGTGAATGAAGCATCTGCTGTATCTGGTACCCCAATGTCGTCTTATCAACAAGCCCGGAAGGTTGTTGAAGAAGGAACTGCCCAAGGCTGGGGCAAGGTCTTAGCTGTGGAGGAGAAGAAGGACAAATTTGGGTTGGGTTACAGACCAACTCAACATCAAGTGAAGGCTGCTGGAGAGCCTGGTTTTGTCAGTGGGGGAATGCTTACCCCCGATGCTATCAACTGTCTGGAAGACGAGCTGGAAGAGGAGCGCAACCTGGAGAATTGGATTCGTCCGAAGATCCCGGGGAGCAGTGTCTCGAACTGGTCTTCCCAGGGAATTATAAGTGTTACTCGAGCAGAGTAATTATTATTTCCTGTATTTTTATAAGCATGCATCAAAGTCTTGCATCTTGCCCAAGATGACAAGACTCATTTTGTAATCAGGGCCATCTGTACTTTTGTGCAAACGAGATTAAAGTAATGAAATATCAGACGATCTTTTTGCAAACAAGTCTTTTTCTTTTATGTTCACTGTTTTTCCATTTTTCTTTTTGTACAAAAATAAATGGCAGTGTTTTTCAAAATGACAACTTCATTTCACTTTTCTAAGTAAGACTAAAATCAGATCACTAAAATGAACCAATTAAACCCTTGCAGAGAGTGCCTTCCTGACAGCACCAACAACAGCACGGCTATGACATCGTATGACTTTGACAATCCGATCAATCAAGCTGAAGAAGGGGTTGAAGAAGAATACGAGCTTCCCGAAGAACTAGCCAGGTTGTTAAGACAAGAGGAAAGGGTCATTACCCCTCACCAGGAGGAGGTTGAAGTGATCAATCTTGGTAGGGAGGAAAATGTGAAAGAAGTCAAGATCGGGGCCTGCCTGCAAGACTCAGTGAAGAGACAACTGATAGATCTGCTTCAAGAGTATGTTGATGTGTTTGCTTGGTCGTATCAAGATATGCCAGGGTTGGATACCGATATAGTTGTGCACAAGCTGCCTTTGAGGGAAGAATGCCCACCAGTGAAACAGAAGCTGCGCCGAACTCGCCCAGACATGGCTATGAAAATCAAGGAAGAGGTACAAAAGCAATGGGACGCCGGGTTCCTTGCTGTGACTAGCTATCCACCGTGGGTTGCTAATATTGTGCCTGTGCCTAAAAAGGATGGCAAAGTAAGAATGTGTGTTGACTACCGGGATCTGAACAGAGCCAGCCCGAAAGATGATTTCCCATTACCTCACATTGACGTATTGGTGGATAACACGGCTCAGTTCTCGGTATTCTCCTTCATGGACGGATTTTCAGGATATAATCAGATCAAGATGTCACCTGAAGACATGGAGAAGACAACATTCATTACACCTTGGGGCACGTTCTGCTACAAAGTAATGCCATTTGGGCTCAAGAATGCTGGTGCAACATATCAACGGGCTATGGTGACATTATTCCATGATATGATCCACAAGGAAATAGAATGTTATGTGGACGATATGATCGCCAAGTCCCTTACAGAGGAAGATCACCTGGTGAATCTGCTGAAGTTGTTCAAGCGTCTGAGGAAGTACCAACTAAAGCTGAACCCCAACAAATGCACATTCGGGGTGCGATCCGGTAAGCTGCTGGGCTTTATTGTAAGCGAGAAGGGGATTGAGGTTGACCCTGATAAAGTCAAGGCTATTCAAGAAATGCCTGCACCGAAAACTGAGAAAGAAGTTCGAGGGTTCTTAGGTCGATTGAACTACATCTCACGGTTCATATCTCACCTTACAGCGACCTGTGAACCTTTGTTCAAGCTGTTAAGAAAGGAACAAACGGTCAGGTGGAATGAAGATTGCCAGAAGGCTTTTGACAAGATCAAAGAGTATTTACAAGAACCTCCAATCCTCATGCCTCCAGTAGAAGGAAGACCTCTGATTATGTACTTGACAGTATTAGAAGAGTCAATGGGGTGTGTGCTGGGCCAGCATGACGAGTCTGGTCGAAAAGAGTATGCAATATACTACCTAAGCAAAAAGTTTACCGACTGTGAACAGCGTTATTCACTGCTCGAGAAAACTTGCTGTGCTTTAGCGTGGGCTGCTCGCCGACTGAGACAGTATATGCTGACCCACACTACCTTATTAATCTCAAAAATGGATCCAGTTAAGTACATTTTCGAGAAGCCAGCTCTCACCGGACGGGTTGCAAGATGGCAGATGATTCTCACAGAATATGACATACAGTACACATCCCAGAAAGCCATCAAGGGCAGTGTACTATCTGAATATCTTGCTGAGCAACCCATTGATGACTACCAGCCTATGAGGTTTGACTTCCCTGATGAAGACATCATGTTCATTAAAGCAAAAGATCACGAAGAGCCCATTCACACTGAAGGGCCCGACCCGGAGGAAGAATGGACTATGATGTTTGACGGGGCTGTTAACATGAATGGCCGTGGTGTTGGTGCAGTACTCATTACACCCAAAGGAGTTCACATGCCTTTCTCGGCAAAACTCACTTTCAACTGCACTAACAACGAAGCTGAATACGAAGCTTGCATTATGGGTCTTGAGGAAGCCATTGACCTCAGGATCAAAACATTGACCGTATTCGGAGATTCGGCTTTGGTAATCAATCAGACCAATGGAAAATGGTACACACACCAAGATCATCTGATACCTTACAGGGATTATACAAGAAGGTTATTGACTTTCTTCACAACAGTCAAGCTTGAGTATATCCCTCGAGACGAGAATCAGTTTGCAGATGCTCTTGCTACCATTTCGTCCATGATCAAAGTTCAAACGGTCAACTTTGTACCTCAGATTTCAGTATCAAGACTCGATAGACCAGCATATGTATTTGCAGCAGATGTTGTAAAAGATGACAAGCCTTGGTTCCATGACATTAAGTGCTTCTTGGAGGATCAAACATACCCACCTGGGGCATCTTCCAATGATAAGAAGACTTTGAGAAGGCTTGCTGGTAGTTTCTTCCTAAACACTGATGGGTCTTTATACAAAAGAAACTTTGACATGGTACTCCTCAGATGTGTTGATAAGTCGGAAGCAGATTTGCTGATGCATGAAGTGCATGAAGGATCCTTTGGTACCCATGCTGGAGGGCATGCCATGGCTAAGAAGTTGTTAAGATCAGGCTATTACTGGATCACAATGGATGCAGACTGTTGTGCCTACGCCAGAAAATGCCATAAATGCCAGATCTATGCAGATAAGGTGCATGTGCCTCCCAATCCTCTGAACATCATGTCTTCACCATGGCCCTTTGCCATGTGGGGCATCGATATGATTGGCAAGATTGAGCCGACTGCTTCAAACGGCCACAGATTCATCCTGGTCGCCATTGACTATTTCACCAAGTGGGTTGAAGCAGCCTCATATGCTAATGTTACAAGGCAAGTGGTAGCCAGATTTCTGAAGAGAGATATCATCTGTCGGTATGGAGGGCCCGAGCGAATCATTACTGATAACGGTTCCAATTTAAACAACAAAATGATGGCAGAACTGTGCCGGGACTTCAAGATCCAACATCACAATTCTTCTCCTTACAGGCCAAAGATGAACGGCGCTGTTGAGGCGGCAAATAAGAATATCAAGAAGATTGTGCAGAAGATGGTAATCACCTACAAAGACTGGCACGAAATGCTACCATTTGCCTTGCATGGGTACCGCACATCAATCAGAACATCCACTGGGGCAACACCGTATCAGCTTGTATATGGTATGGAAGCAGTCCTGCCTGTTGAAGTTGAATTACCCTCGCTGCGGGTATTAATGGATGTCAAACTGAGTGAAGCAGAATGGGTTCGGTCCCGATACGAGCAACTGAGTCTGATCGAAGAGAAGAGATTGGCTGCAATCTGCCATGGGCAGTTATATCAGAAGAGAATGAAGAGGGCCTTCGATCAGAAAGTCAGGCATCGAGAGTACCAAGTGGGAGATCTTGTGCTGAAAAGAATCCTTCCTCCTCATACAGACCACAGGGGCAAATGGACTCCAAATTATGAAGGACCATTCGTTGTAAAGAAAGTTTTCTCTGGTGGAGCACTGATGCTCAGCACCATGGATGGTGAAGATTTCCCGTCCCCTGTGAATTCAGATGCAGTTAAAAAATACTTCGCGTAAAATGACCCGCTGGACATAAAAACAGAATGTAAGTCCAGGCAAAAATAGGGCATCCCGGCGAGTCAAAAACAGAATAAAAGACTCGGGCAAAAGTAAGGGAAATAAATAAAAAAATGTACACCCGCTGAGTTGAAAAGCCGCATCGGACAGCTCAGGCAAAAATGGGTATCCCGATGGATTGAAAACCCGAAAGGGCGATCCATGCAAAACAAGGGAATAAGCGAACAACTGCATTCTGAGTTCGTCTGTATCACCTACAACTTGGTAAGCTTCAAAGGATCAAGCTTCAATCAGAATCAACTCTCTCCAGAAAGCAAGACGAGAGGAACGCCATTGTCATACGAGTCATAGCAGAAGAGGAAGCTCCCTCAAAGCGTCGTCAACACCGCCAGCACTTTATTTCTCAATTTGTAACAATTTCCTCATTTCAGGAGATATGTTCCTTTGACTGTATCTTGCCAATTCAGGGCACATGAATTAATAAAATCCGATTCTCAGTCATGTCTCGTTTTACATTTATGTTTCGCAAAAAGTTGTCTGATATCTCTAAAAATGTAATTGCACAAGTACAGATGCCCTTCTCTAAAAAATAAAAAAAATTAAATAAAATAAAACACATGCTTACGGGGAATGTGATTATTCTCGAAAGTACTTAACTCCTATGACGGAATCCAGTAAGGGATACCTCGGGACCTTTTTGTACGTTCCATTATCTTTGCAGGATTGCAGGTATCCAGAACGCAACCTGAGGCATGCAGGTTACGTCTCAGCAAGTAGGCGAATCATTATCAACTCGGTCTATTTTCCACGTGGCACTGGAGGACGCCCATTTCCCCAGCGGAGCTGCCAAATCAGCATACACTCAGTCTCAGCATCCGAGATGCTCTTTCCCCAGCTGAGTTGCTCCCCATTGCTTTCCCCAGCTGAGTTGCCTCTCACAATTCCCCAGCCGGTCTACCTCTCATCATCTCCTCATAGAGCTTCAGGCCTCTATTCAGAAGAGCAACGCACGAAGGAATCACAACAGAGAGGGAGGAAGCTTCTACGAACCCCAGCTGGGTCCCCGTATGATAAGGATATGCCAATCAGTGACCTATATCCCCAGGCAGATACATCATTAGATTTACCAATGATCTCATCCCCAGCTGGGATGTTCACTTCAAAGCAGATCAACCAGAAATCTTTGCAGCAGCGGGATCCGAATCCCGGATCTGTGCCTCTTTGCATAATCATAGCATTCGCATCATGTTATACCCTCAGAGCGTAGCATTCCGTCTAATGCGGAGCATTACGGCAAAAATCAAATACATAGCATAATCATAAGTCATGCTGTGAATCGAACACCTGTAAATAATGACAACCTGTCGGTATACAGAATTTATACAGAAAAATCCCCACCAGGGTCCCAGCAAAAGCAGTTGCCTCTCAAATCACCAACACCATCATATACACCTTTTGATACTCGTCCGTGTCATATCCCCAGCGTGGTCACCTATACTCATATATATACTTTTTCTTGACACCCGTCCGTGTCATATCCCCAGCGCAGTCGCTTACACCTCTATCACCCACATACTTGTTAATATTATACTTTTCTCTTCGACACTCGTCCGTGTCACTCCCCCTAGCAGATAAACACTCATATACAATACTCACTACTCATTGGTACACCTATACAGATACTCGTCCGTATCTTGTATACATCATCACTCATATCACTCACAGATTCGACGATAGTCCTTGTTCTTTGTTAACCAGTTGGTACTCGTCCGTACCATCATCTCAGAACATTGCGTCTAATGTTTGTTTCTACATGATACTAGTCTGTATCATAGTCTTAAGGATGCTCGTTCGCATCTTTAATCCATACACTGTGACAAACACTTGTGTCTTCTTGAATATAGATACTCGCAAGTGTCTACTATTCCCCAGAGGGATTCTTTCAGATGCAACACTCGTCCGTGTTCTTTGTTAACCAGTTGATACTCGTCCGTATCATCATCTCTGAACATGTGTCGGTTTGTTTCTAAATGATACTCGTCCGTATCATGGTCTTAAGGATGCTCGTCCGCATCTTTAATCTATACACGATACCGAACACATATACCCTTTTGTTTCTTGGATATAAACACTCGTACGTGTTTACTATTCCCCAGTAGATCACCAACAAAGCATTTTTCTTTTTATCTAACACTCGTCCTGAGTTATGATAAACCCCGAGAGCAGCCGTACCCTGCTGAGTGGTCGTCCTCCACTTCTTGATGGTCGTCCTCCATCATGCTCATCCGATGGCCGTCCCCATCGTTGTTTAGCAGTCGTCCCCTGCTAGGTGGTCGTCCTCCACCTTTTGATGATCGTCCTTCATCACTTTATCCAATGGCCGTCCCCATTGTTGATTTTGGTTATCTGGCATTCGTCCTATGTCATGAGAAACCTCGAGAGCAGCCGTACCCTGCTGAGTGGTCGTCCTCCACTTCTTGATGGTCGTCCTCCATCTTGCTCGTCCGATGGCCGTCCCCATCGTTGACCTTTTCTATCCGATGGCCGTCCCCATCGTTGATGTTTTCGGCAGCCGTACCCTGCCAGGTGGTCGTCCTCCACCTTTGATGGCCGTCCCCATCATTTTTATACCCAACAGAGCAGCCGTCCCCTGCTAGGTGATCGTCCTTCACCTTTGATGGCCGTACCCCATCATCTGTTTATTTCATTTATTCTTTAACCCGATGGCCGTCCCCGTCGTGGTCCCTTTTCCTTTTTAGCCCGATGGCCGTCCCCATCGATGGTTACTTTGCCTTGTGAACTTGATGGCCGTCCCCGTCATGTCTCATTAATTCCCAGAGAACCTTACTTTATCTTGATGGCCGTCCCCATCATAATTTGATTTTCCCCAGCTAGTCGGCCGTCCCCGTCTTAGCCTTACTTGTTTTTCCCCAGCCAGTCGGCCGTCCCCGTCTTGGTTTTACCGTTTATCCCCAGCATGTCGGCCGTCCCCGTCATTGCTTTATTTTCAGCACTTTCCCAGCATGTCGGCCGTCCCCGTCATTGCTTTATTTTTATACACTTTACCAGCATGTCGGCCGTCCCCGTCATTGCTCTTTACCCAGCAGTCGTCCTCTGCTCGACGGTCGTCCTCCGTCGCCTACACTTTACAATATACTTTATTTTGCTTTTGCAATCCATATCCCTTTTCTTCTTCATTCTGTGAGTGCAAATTTTGGACTGTCTTTGGTATTCAACCACAAGTTATCTTGTTTGGCCTGTTAAGACGTCGCTTACATCCTGCACAGCTAACTCATGTTTGAATAGGGGCAGCTGTAAACACCCCAAATTTGCCCTCACCCATTCACACCATGGCTTGTGATCATTCTCTTATGCATAAGTACAATCATATCATCTCACATCTCATTTTTAATTCACTGGATAGTTTCTAAGGCATCTGCACCTAGGGTTTGTGATCTGAGCAATCCCAATGCTTCTTGAGCCATTCCAAAGGCCACCAATCAACTCAAAGAGGTCCATGTGTGTTCTTGTATCATGTTACATCCTCACAGAGTCCAAATTGCAGAGGAATCACAAGAACTAGGGTTTGAGTGGATGCAGAGCCAGGATGAACTGCACAGTTGACTGAAAATTAGGGTTTTGGTTTCAGAGGCCACAACTCCAATTTTTTTGGTCATTCTTGTTTCCATTGATCTCTATATGGTATAGGGAGTATGCATATCAATTTTCATGAAGAAATTCCATGGGGAAGTCATCTGATCAAGAGTTGACTTTTCAGACAAGTCAGTGCAAAATCAGGGCATCTGAGGCCCCCAATGACCCAACCAATGGGTAATCTTCATCATTTTGAGTGTATATGATCTTTATTTGATCATGGAAGAAGGTTGAAGTTCATAAAAATCAAGAATTTGGAGTTTTTGCAAATGTTGACTTTTTGGGCATAGTTGACTTTTCAAGAATGCACCATTTTAGGGCAATTTTCAAGCCTTGATTCATGATCCAAAAAGGCTTCAAATGGAAAAACTTTGGTCATGAAAGTTGTAGATCTCATCTTTCCCTTTTCAAAAAGTACAAGAACAGGATCAAATTCTTCTTGGATCAAAAGTTATGACCATGCAAAGTTGCCAAAAATCACTTATTTTCAAGTTATGCACCAAGTGGAAATTTTGCAAGGTCTTGGATCAAAACACATTGCAGCCTCTAGTTCACTACAAACCATTACACAAACATTTCCCTAAGTCATAAAATCAGATTTTTGATCAAGTTTGCCCATGGTTTAGTTCATGTAACTTGAATTTTTCACATGTGAACCAAAAGCTAGCCAACTTGCAAAAACCACTCATTCCACTTCCTACAATTTATGACATTAGAAGCTGACTTTGGCCAGCCTCTCCCTCACCTTTTGCTGCGCCAGCCATGCTTTGTCCTTGCCTAGATTTGGAGCCATGCCCTATCTTACACAAAAGTGGTTTTTGAGCAAAAAGTGATCTACCAATCCATAAAGCACAAGTCACATCAGCCAGCCAATCAGAATTGTTTATGATTTCAGTTTGCAAGTTGAACATAACACAAGCCAAGGCTGAAAACACACACACTCATCACATTCACAAAAACTCACCTCATTGCAAGTTCCTTCGAAATTCTGTCCACAGCCATAAAACACTCAAACTCTCATCATCATTCAACTCACCACATCTCGTAGACAAGAAACCACCAAAGCTCAAGCCTAAATCAAGCCTGAAAACTCCATTGCCATTATTTACCTCAAGCTGCAGATTCTATCGAATCTCTCTCCACAAGCCACAAACACACCAACCAACACCACAAACTTTCTCAACACACTTCATAGATCACAAACAACTCCTTTTCACAGCCTGAAAGTGCCAAAATCATCATGGCCATTGTTGACTGAACTGAAGCAGTTCCATTCGAATCTCCTTCTCCAGCCAATACAAACTCATTTTGAGCATTCAAACACATTTGGGGGATCAAGTAGAGCAGCTTGCATCAAAGGAAGTGGCCAGAAAGTTCCCAAACTGAAAGCTCCAAATCTCAGGTAGCTCGAAATTAATTTTTCCAGAAATGGTTTTTTATGTTACAAACTTGTTCTTCATGATGCACTGATCATTCTGGTACCTTTAGTTTTTGAAATGGTTTTGTTTTGAGCATTTAATTTGTGTTTGAAGCTCACGAACCCTAGAAATTGTTTGCTTCGATTCAGTTGATTTAGGAACTTTAAATTTGTTTTGAGAGAGGGGTTTGGTTCGTGAGAGGATAAGGATCATTTACATGTTCTTGGTTTTCATTTTTGGTACGTATTGAGAGGTTTTGAGATTTTCAGGTGAGCTTCTGGCCGGAGAAGACGACCGGAAGTCTTCTCCGGCCACCTGAGAGTGATTTGCCCTAATTACAGTCATTAACTTTAGTTTGAATGCTGAGCGTAGATGAGCGTTGAATGCTTGACTTCCCTCCAGTTTCGATGGCCCAGATGCGTTTGATTAACCCTAATCCACGTGTTAGGTCTAATTAATCCATAATTAATTTAATTAGGTCTGAAGCAATCCTGGCCTTCCACTAGCGCGCGCAGTCAACATGTTTGAATCCAGGAGCAATCTCATCCATTCAATCTGATTACTTCTCATTTTATTTGTTTTATTTCATTTTATTTCATTTAAAATTGCACAATTTATTTAAAATAGTTAAAAAATCATAAAAATTATGAGACTTTTTCCTTAAAGTTTTATTAATTTTTATGACCCAAAAATATTTTTATTTCATTTTTTTTCATTAAAAAAGCATTTTTAAATATTTAAAAGGTTATTTTTAATTGATTAATGGGAATTAATTAATTAAAAATACTTTTAGGTATTTAAAAATTACAAAAAAATTCATGAAATGTTCTAAGACATTTAGAAACATTGTCCAACCTTCAAACCAAATTTCTTTTTTGATCTTGATGCATTTTAAGAATTTTTCATGGAATTAAATCATATTTTATGCATTATTTTGATCATATGTTTGAAAATTCATTTCTGCCTATTGGTGAAGGTTGAGACCTTGATTCTTCTTGCATTGTTTTCCATTTGACATGTATTCTCAAAGATAAAAAGGCCATGATTTGATCTTGCATTTTCTAATTGATGGGCATTTGTTTTGATAAGAACCCTAAAAAACCCTAATAACTTAGAAAATTCATAACTTGAGTTTGGTTGAGAGTTGGGAGCTCACCTTTGGGCAGTGGTTTGTTATAGGTCTAGGGTTTCTTTGGGTACCATTTTCCATTTTTACTTTAGGGTTTTGCTTCTGTTTTTGGTTTGTGTTTGATGTTTGATCCATGAACCCTAATTTGGGCTTTCTCTTGCATCCTTCTTGCATTCTTTTGCATAAGTTGGCTTGCCATTGCATTTTGTGCATTCTTATGATTCATTTGACATCTTAAGACATGTATGAAGCATCATTGATCATTGCATTACATCTTTGCCATGCCATTTGCCTTGTATGCTTCATAACCTTTCATGCTTGTTCATGTTCCTTAGCTGGCATCATATGCATTCATGGTCTTGTATGAACATCCCCATGTCATGCCTCATGTTTGCAGCACCTCATAACATCATAATCATCATGTACATGCTTCTGGTTTGGTCTAGCATCATGCCATTTCATCTCACCTTGCATTGCATTGCATTTCTTTCTATCATTTCAGGTGGTAAGTAAACCTGAGAAGTGGATTTGCCTTCACTTCTCATAACTTTTCTTCTCATCTCTCTTGCATCCATTGCTGCATTTCTATATGTGTTTGAGTTTGAGCTTGCTCATTCTTTCTCCTCCCACTTTCTTCCTTCAAGTGACTTGACTTCTTGAATGAAGCAAGTTGCTTTGCTTCTCTTGATCTTGTTCATCTGCTCCCTGGTGGCTCCTTTGAAGATTGTTCTTGCAAACCTCACAAACCTTAGGATCATCCAAGCATGACAATGAATTAGGGTTTTGATTAGTCTCCCCCCATAGTTTTACCTTTGTGTCTCTCTTTGAGTCTTCTCTTCTCATCTCATAATCAGGGACTAAACCCTAAAGGCTTTAAGACTTTGTGCTTAGGGTTATGCCTGCATCCTTCTCTTAGGATGGAGTGTATAACTTTAATCCTAAGTGATAAACCCTTAATGTGTTTAAGCCTCTTAATCAATTCATAATAATCATCAAGACATCACACTTGTAACTTGGGCCTTGCATTAGGGTTCTAATTCTTCCTTAAGTGGTTAAGAAGGACTAACCCTAGTGTTAATGGACAAGTCCCCCTCAAGTTGTCTTACAAATCATAAAAAACACTTCATCATCATACACATATCATTAATAAAATCCACTTAATAAAGGTTTGTTTTGGCATGGGTTTAATCCCTAATCATGGGTTAAGTTGAGGAGTTTTCCTCAGCTTAAACATTCTCATCTATTATCCTTCTTTTAGGATGATGTAATGGGTCTGTTTAACCCTTGATTCTGGCTTAACCTCATTACTCAACACTAAACAAAAATCCCAAAAACATCTAAATAATCACAAGTAGGTTAATGATCTTAATCCTACATCAAAAGGTGATTAAGTGTGAGAATCTGACTTCACACTTAAGGTATTCTCATTACCCCTAATCAGAGGGATGATGTGATGAGTTTACCAAATCCATTGGTTTAGGCCTAAGCTCATCAACTTATAACAAACTCCAAAAAGCAATAAAAGACTGAAAACCCAAAAAAACAAACAATAATCGTCTCCTCCGGGATTCTTTTCTCATCATCTTCACTCACAAACGGGAACTTGCTTCTTCCGTCTAATGCAAGACAGTTTGCATCTGTGCCAGACAGATCATACACTTGAGCATAGACAAGCAAGCAGTTCACAAGTCAATTCACCTTTCAGTCTCTTTGGGTCGAACTACGGTGTTCTGACTTCCTCATTGCACGAGAGGATACGTAGGCATAACTTAACAGTTATCGAACAAAAGTCTCTGTATATTCCCCCTCTTTCCAGCTTCATTCCTTAAGCCTCATGATCTTGAGCATCTTATTCCTTTCCTTACACTGACACTGTATATATCACACTTCACTTCTTTTACACTGACACCTGTACATCCTTTTCCAGCTATTTTATACACAGATTGCACTGACACTACCCCTTTAAAACACAAATCTTTGAAGCGTGGATCCCGTCGAGTACGACGGACAATCTGGGTGCTAATACCTTCCCAGGTTGTAACCAACCCCCTTTCTCAGTCTCTCTGGTTCGCAACCGTCTTATCCATCTTTTTCTAGGCCTATGCAGCATTGCCTTTCCTCCGGGATAAAAATGCCTAGCTGGCGACTCTATTCATCTCCAGTGAGTTCACGGCTGTGTGTTCTCACTGTTCCCTTCGTCGACCGTTCGCGCTTGTACCGGGATGCAAATCTTCGGGAGCGACATGTGGGTTCCTCCTAGAGCTTGTTTGATTTGTGTTTACTGGGGTGTTATGAACTATTTGTGTTTGTATATTTATTTTGTTTATTGCTTTATGTACAGTTGTTTTATTGCTTTCTTTATAGCTTTATATACATCATACTGTCATACTGTTATCTGGATGGATCTGGTTTTTGCTTTGGTGGGTGGGGTTCTATTGAGAGTTTAAGGTCCTATACCTGGGACCTGAGTGACACCTAGGCTAGAGTTGTTCATGTTCTTTCCCATTCCATTTTGGTCTGGTGCGGGAATATGAAACACGGTTCAGACGTGGGTTTCTTCTTGAGAACTCTGTGCTACAGATTTCCTGTAGTGCTAGGGCTATCTGGGAAGCCTGCTAAGTCTGGATGACCTTTATTATGACCTTCAGAAACTGAGGTGAATTAGAGGAGGATTTTTTATGGTTATTGTAAACACTGTACCTCCGGGTTGGAAGTGTTTACACTTCTCATAACTGATCCAAGTCTGAAGATCCTTGTTTTAGAACACCACCTGTGAGGGGTTGGGCTGTTTACAGGTTTGCGGGAACCCTTGGCCACATCATACCCAGTTACTTATTGTGTTTAAGAATGCTTCACTTTGGACAGTTCTTGTGATTTAACCCTGGACATGTGACTCTTTATTTGAGTCCCCCACCTTGGTTACTGGACTTCTGAACCTCCATCTGGACTTCTTAGACATACATGGACTTATATCAAGGCAGTAATCAGATCCAGCTCGATCACAAACCCTTGCATATCATTTGCATACATCATCATTGCATCATTTAACATTTGCTTATTTGTTTTTCAGGGTATCCACATTTCATTTGGCTTGGTTTTGACCCCTTCATCTGCATAGACCCCTGTTCATCAGCTATCTGCTTCACCAGTTGCCTGCTTCAGCTACCTCCATCATCATCCTCAGCCTATCAGTGGCTCATCTCCAGTATCAGTCTTCATCATCAGCATCTGTTCTCAGCTCTTCATCAGCAGTCATGGCACCCAAGAAGAGCAACATTTCATACCACTTCTTTGAGCCTGTGCTGGCTGGCATCAGGCAGGTCCAGGCACTCATTACTCCAGACCATATCCCATTATTCAAAGAACATTATGGAGGCATCCTTGATATGGTTATGGACTTGGACCCTTCTCAGAGGATTTTGATTCACACTTGCCTACAGTTCTATGACCCTCCTTTGAGATGCTTCACTTTCCAGAATTTTCAGTTGGGACCTCTGTTGGAAGAGTTTTCATCCTTGATTGGAGTACCTGTCAGGGGTGGTATCCCCTTCAACCCAGAGATGGCCTCTCCCAGCAATAAAGAAGTGGCAAAGGCACTGTATTTAGAACCTATTTTGATTGAGTAGAACATGTCAACAAAGGCTGGAATTCCTGGCCTACACTTGGACTTTCTAACTTCTCAGGCCATCCTGAAGGCCTCCTTGGGAGAATGGAAGGCAGTTTGTGCATTGTTAGCCCTCAGTATATATGGGGTTATAATTTTTGCAGATGTGCCCAAGTTTATCAGCAAGAATGCTATTCATCTCTTCCTTTTGAGGAACCCAGTGCCCACCTTGCTGGGAGATTTCTATTATTCTGTTCACCAAAGGAATGAGAAGCAGAGAGGGAGATTGGTGAGATGTTGTGCTCCTCTATTTCATACCTGGTTGCTCAAACGCTTGCCCAAGACTGATGCTTTCTTGAATCCTCACCAACAGAAGAACTGGGCTAGAAGACTCACTACTTTGACTTCAGATGACATCAGGTGGTGTACTCAGAGCATCAAAGGAAGGGACATAATTACTAGCTGTGGGCAGTTCCCCAATGTACCTCTGGTAGGAGTGAAGGGTTGCATCAACTACAATCCTTTGCTGTTCAAGAGACAGTTAGGCTATGCTTTGGTTCATCCTCCTAGAGTGCAAGACTTGGCTGAAACCCTGTATTGTGAGATAAAACCTAATCTAGCTGCTGCCAGACAAGCATCATGGGCTTGGGATAACATCCAGACCAAAGGGATGGCCATCCTTGGGAGATGCAACAATGTGGCTTCAGCATAGTATTATGAGTGGTCTCATGCTAGGGCTCAAATTTCTGGGATGCCCTTCACCATTGAGGATGCACCTGGACCATCCACAGCACCACCTCCAGCCACTGTCAGCCTGGAAGAATTTGAGAAGCTAAAGGAGAGGAATGAGAATCTGTCTCAAGCTTTGAAGAAGACCCTCTGGGAGAGGAGTGATGTTCGTCTAGACATTGAGAGATTGGAGAAGCTTAAGGTGGAGCATCTAGCCAGGATTGAGAAATCAGAGGACTACATCAAGAAATCAAGAGCTGGAGAGCAGATTTTGAAGAATGCCTGCAAAGAGGTCCAGTTTCAGAAGGCTAGGACTGATCTTTATCTGAAAGAAAGTCAAGCTAGGTGGGTCAGGATCACTGAAGCTCGTACTCAAGAAGATAAGAGAACTCAGGCTAGGATTGAGCAGTTAGAGGCCATTGAGAAGAAACAACAGGAGGCTCTGCTAGCAGCCCAGAAGGAAATTTCAGAATTGAAGCTTAGGGCTGGTGTGAAGAGGTCAAAGGACCAGGACAGGCACAAGAAGCTGACTGCTGCTATTACCACCAGGAACCTTCTTATCAGAAGCATCACAGAGCATCCAGCCGGTCCTGTCACTGAAGTACTTCTGAAGGAGGTTAAGGAGGATGAGTTTGGCTTAGATGTTTGACTTATTTGTTTGTTGTTATTTCCATTTCATGTACTTTTCTTTTATGTTGTATTTTTGACTCTTCAGGGGCGTATGTTGTAAAAACAAACTATGTATGATCCACCTTTTGTAATATATTTGTAAGTTTGTTTCATTAAGTCTCTTTCTCTCAAGCAACATCAAAGCATCTTCCTCAGGGTATGGAAAGGTCAAAACCAAGTACCAAGCCGGATACCTCGGAAACAAATAAGCATACTGCATTGCATACTAACCTTTGTTTTGTTTTGTAGGTTTTTGTTTTGTTTGTTACTAACTTTGTTGTCAGTTCAGGAATTATTGCTCGCCGTCGGGTGTTCCCTCTCAACCGTCCACACAGATATCCTACTCGCAACAACCTTCCTGGTATCCAGATGGACCAAGTACAGCAAGAGCTGACAGAGGTCAAAACCCAGATGGTTAATGAAAGGCTGGAGATGAGAAACCAAATGACCCAGTTCATGGAAGTAATGAATGGCTTGGCTCAAAGCCAAGAAAGATTGAGGGCATTGGTGGAGAGACAAACCCCGGAGGAACCTCGTCTGGGAACTGGAGGAACAAGTAACAATGAGAGGGGTCAGCCTCATGTTAACCCACCAGTATATGGGCCTCATCTACATCCGGAAGTCCACATCCCGGGTATTGTACAAGGAAATACTACTGGAGGAAGAGTCTTACAAGAAGACCCCCAAGAAGAGCAGTTCACTGTAATGGGAGCTGGGGATGAAGCCTATGATAGGAGGCTTGATGAAATTGCTGAGAAATTGAGATCTCTGGAGTCTCAAAATTCCCTGGGTTTTGATGTCATGGATATGGGGTTAGTGGACGGGGTAAGAATTCTCCACAAGTTTAAACCCCCGTGCTTCGAGAAGTACAACGGAACTTCCTGTCCACGAACTCACTTGCAGTCTTTTCTGGGAAGACTTAAGGCATACACCATGGATAAAAAACTGTGGATGTTTTAATTCGAAGACAGTTTGACTGGGGCCTCAAGGGAGTGGTACTCTCATTTGACCAGAGCTACTATCAGATGCTGGAAGGACCTAGCTGAGGCTTTCATCAGGCAGTACCAATACAATCTGGACATGGCTCCTAACAGAACCCTTCTGATGGGAATGTCTCAATCCTCCAGAGAAAGCTTCAGGGAGTACGCCCAGAGGTGGAGACAGCTTGCTGCTGCTGTCCAGCCACCCATGTCGGAAAGAGAAATGGCCGACATGTTTATGAACACTCTGCAAGGAACATATATTGATAGGCTAGCTGCCTTTTCTTCCACCAGCTTCGCTGACGTAGTTATAGCTGGAGAAAGAATTGAGAGCCTTCTAAAGATGGGCAAAATTACTAATAATGGTGCAAGTTCGTCGAGTAATCCCAGGAAGCCTTTTGTGGGACCAAGAAGAACCAGTGAGGCAAATGCTATTCATGCCAGCAGGGGCAGACCTCAGTATGTCCATAGATCAGTAGCAGCTGTCACTATTCCAGCTCTGATTCCTCAGCAACCAGCATATCAACCACAACAACAACCACATTATCAGCAGCAAGTTCAGTATCCACCACAGAGAAACTACAACAACAACAACAACAATCAACAGCAAAGACCCTTTCAACAAAGACCATCACAGGAAAACAGGGTGATTGACCCTATCCCTATGCCTTACGCTGCTTTATTGCCACAGCTCCTGAAGCTCAACTTGGTTGAGTTAAGGACATTGGCACCTCCAGATCCTGCCAGTCTTCCAATAAATTATGATGTCAACGCCCGATGTGCTTTTCACTCCAATGCACCTGGCCACAGTACAGAGAAATGCAGGGCTTTACAAATGAAGGTACAAGATTTGGTGGATTCTAAAGCCCTCAACTTTGCGCCCCCGCCAAATGTCAACAAGAATCCCATGCCCAATCATGGAGGACCAAGAATTAATGCCATTGAGTAAGACAAGCCATCTTTCTTAATCACCAGTGTTGGGCAGATTCGGACACCTCTGGTAGAAATTAAAGCTCAGCTTCTAGAGTGCCAGATGTTCCCCGGGTGTGATCTCGGTTGTGGTTATTGCAACATTTCGGTCAACGGGTGTGATAACTTGAGAAGCGGCATAGATGGTCGTATCAAAAGTGGTATCCTTCAGATCACAACATCAGTACCTGCAAATCCAGCAATCCCTTTAACACCAATTCCTGACTCTTCTACAACTGCAACAACAATCATTCCAACCAATTCCTCAATATCATCAACAATGGCTCCGTCCATCACTTCAACAAATCAGATGTCAACAACTATTTCTTCTACAACATCAGCACCCCTCTATTCAGCAGAATCTTCTACAACGCCAACAGATATCTCAGCAGTCACCATTTATTATGATCCAGCATATGTTCCTCCAAACAACAATTTTCAACAACAAGCAGTGGCATCTCCTGCCAGGTCACCAGTTACCATCTACTACGATCCGCACACCATTTCAGTACCCTCCGTTGCAGCAGTCAGTCCAGTTACCATCACGGTGCCTGGACCCGTTCCATATGAAAGCAGTAATGCCATCCCTTGGCATTATGGCTCTGACCTCTACTGCAACGGGGAGAAAATCACTTTGGATTCTTCAACCTCTTCTCCAAAAATTGATAATGTTGGGGGAGGCGAAGGCTTCACCAGAAGCGGACGCCTTTTTGCCTCACAAACTCAAAGACCTAATGCCGAAGCAGAAGCTGCTGCCAAAGCAAAAGGAAAAAGTGTGGTATTCAAAGAACCAATCATCAGAGAAACTCAGAAGACATCTTTTGAGCAAGATGTAGATGAGTTCATGAGAATTATAAAGAGAAGTGATTACAAGGTGGTGGATCAGCTTCACCAAACTCCCTCAAAGATCTCCATATTATCCGTGTTGATGTGTTCTGAAGCTCACAGGAATGCATTACTGAAAGTCTTGCACGCAGCATACGTGCCAGAGGAGATCACTGTTAATCAGCTAGAAACTGTGGTGGCAAATGTCAACACCAGTCATGGACTGGGCTTCACCAATGCTGACTTAACAACTGAGGGACGTAACCACAACAAGGCTTTACACATTACTCTAGAATGCAAGGGGGCTGTCCTATCCCATGTACTGGTGGACACTGGGTCTTCACTCAATGTTCTACCGAAGAAAGCCTGGGTGAAGCTGGAGTATGATGGCTTGGCATTGCGTCCGAGTAATCTGGTGGTGAGAGCTTTCGATGGCTCTAAAAGATCAGTGCTTGGGGAGATTGATCTGCCTGTGATGATTGGCCCACAGACCTTCAAAATTACCTTATATGTGATGGACATTCAGCCGGCCTACAGCTGTTTGTTGGGTAGACCTTGGATCCATGCCGCTGGCGCAGTTACGTCTACCCTTCACCAGAAGCTGAAATTCGAGTGGGAAGGTCAGATCATCACCATCTGTGGTGAAGAAGATATCTTTGTTAGCCATCTGGCTACGTACAAGAATATTGAGATGGATGGAGAAATCCATGAAACCATGAGCCAGGGATTTGAGGCCCTGAACATAAATGAAGCATCTTCTGTATTGGGAACCTCCATGACATCTTATCAGCAAGCCAGGAAGGTTGTTGAAGAGGGGACTGCCCAAGGCTGGGGCAAGCTTTTGCCTGTGGAGAAGAAGGAGGACAGATTTGGGTTGGGTTACAAACCAACTCAACAAGATCAATCAGAGGCTGCCAAGAAGCCCAACTTTGTCAGCGGGGGAATGCTCACCCCGGATGCAGTGAACAACTTGGAAGATGAGTCAGAAGATGAGCGCAACCTGGAGAGCTGGATACGTCCAAGGATCACGGGGAGCCGTATCTCAAACTGGTCTTCCCAGGAAATTATAAGGGTTACTCTTGCAGAGTAATTATTATTTCCTGTATATTTTAAGCATGCATCAAGTCTTGCATCTTGCCCAAGATGACAAGACTCATTTTGTAATCGGTCCATCTTGTAGTTTTGTGCAAACAGATCAATCAATGAATATCGGACATCTTTTGCAAATGAGTCTTTTTCTTTTCCGCTCACTGTTTTTCAGTTTTCTTTTTGTACAAAAATAAAATGGCAATGTTTTCAAAATGACAACTCTACTTTACTTTTTTCTAAACAAGATTAAAATCGATCACTAAAATAAACAATCTAAACCCTTGCAGAGAGTGCCTTTCAGACTGCACCGACAACAGCACGACCATGGCTTCGTATGACTTTGACAATCCAATCAATCAAGCTGATGAAGGGGTTGAAGAAGATTATGAGCTTCCTGAAGAGCTAGCCAGGTTGTTAAGGCAAGAGGGGAAGGTTATCACTCCTCATCAGGAGGAGGTCGAAACGATTAATCTTGGTACGGATGAAAATGTGAAAGAGGTTAAGATCGGGGCCTGCTTACAAGACTCAGTGAAAGAGCAACTGATTGACCTGCTTCGTGAATATGTGGATGTGTTTGCTTGGTCTTATCAGGATATGCCAGGGTTGGACACCGATATTGTTATGCACAAGCTGCCTTTAAGGGAAGATTGCCCACCGGTTAAACAGAAACTGCGTCGTACTCGCCCAGATATGGCAATGAAGATCAAAGAAGAGGTACAAAAGCAGTGGGACGTCGGGTTCCTTGCTGTGACTAGCTATCTGCCGTGGGTTGCTAATATTGTACCTGTGCCTAAGAAAGATGGAAAGGTGAGGATGTGTGTGGACTACCGGGACCTGAACAGAGCCAGCCCGAAAGATGACTTCCCTTTACCTCACATTGATGTATTGGTGGATAATACGGCTCAGTTCTCGGTATTCTCCTTCATGGACGGATTTTCAGGATACAATCAGATCAAGATGTCACCTGAAGACATGGAGAAGACAACTTTCATCACACCCTGGGGCACGTTCTGTTACAAGGTGATGCCATTCGGACTGAAGAATGCTGGTGCAACTTATCAACGGGCTATGGTAACATTATTCCACGACATGATCCATAAAGAAATTGAATGTTATGTGGATGACATGATTGCCAAGTCCCTCACAGAAGAAGACCACCTGGTAAACCTGTTGAAGTTATTCAAGCGTCTGAGGAAGTACCAACTGAAGTTGAACCCCAACAAGTGCACATTCGGGGTGCGATCCAGTAAGCTGCTGGGATTTATTGTAAGTGAGAAAGGGATTGAAGTTGACCCTGATAAAGTTAAAGCCATTCAAGAAATGCCTGCACCAAAGTCAGAAAAAGAAGTTCGGGGTTTCTTAGGTAGATTGAACTACATTTCACGGTTCATATCTCACCTTACTGCAACCTGTGAACCCTTGTTCAAGCTGTTAAGAAAAGAACAAACGGTCAGGTGGAACGAAGACTGCCAGAGGGCTTTTGACAAAATCAAGGAATACTTGCAAGAACCTCCAATCCTTATGCCTCCAGTTGAAGGAAGACCTATGATAATGTACTTGACAGTATTAGAAGAGTCAATGGGGTGTGTGTTGGGCCAGCATGACGAGTCTGGTCAAAAAGAGTATGCAATATACTACCTAAGCAAAAAGTTTACCGACTGTGAACAACGTTATTCAATGCTCGAGAAAACTTGTTGTGCTTTAGCGTGGGCTGCTCGCCGACTGAGACGGTATATGTTAACCCACACTACTCTATTGATATCAAAGATGGACCCGGTTAAGTACATTTTTGAGAAGCCAGCACTTACCGGACGGGTTGCAAGATGGCAAATGATCCTCACGGAATATGACATCCAGTACACATCTCAAAAAGCCATCAAGGGCAGTGTATTGTCGGATTATCTTGCTGAGCAACCTATTGATGATTACCAGCCTATGAGATTTGACTTCCCTGATGAAGACATCATGTTCATAAAAGCAAAAGATCATGAAGAGCCTGTTCACACTGAAGGGCCTGACCCAGAAAAAGAATGGACTATGATGTTTGACGGGGCTGTTAATATGAATGGTCGTGGTGTTGGTGCAGTACTTATTACACCTAAGGGAATTCACATGCCTTTCTCGGCAAAACTCACCTTTAACTGCACTAACAACGAAGCTGAATACGAAGCTTGTATTATGGGTCTTGAGGAAGCCATTGACCTCGGGATCAAGACTTTGACTATGTTCGGAGATTCAGCTCTGGTAATCAATCAAACCAACGGCAAATGGTACACGCACCAGGATCATCTGATACCTTACAGGGATTATACAAGGAGGTTATTGACTTTCTTTACAATGGTCAAGCTTGAGTATATCCCTCGGGATGAGAATCAATTTGCAGATGCTCTTGCCACCATTTCATCCATGATCAAAGTTCAAGCTGCCAACTTTGTACCTCGGATTTCAGTGTCCAGACTTGACAGACCAGCATATGTATTTGCAGCAGATGTTGCCAAAGATGATAAGCCTTGGTTCCACGATATCAAATGCTTCTTGGAGGATCAAACATACCCACCTGGGGCATCTTCCAATGATAAGAAGACATTAAGAAGGCTAGCTGGTAGTTTCTTCCTGAATGCTGACGGTTCCCTGTACAAGAGAAACTTTGATATGGTACTCCTCAGATGCGTTGATAGAACAGAAGCAGACTTGTTGATGCACGAGGTGCATGAAGGATCTTTTGGTACCCATGCCGGAGGGCACGCAATGGCAAAGAAGTTGCTAAGATCAGGTTATTACTGAATTACAATGGATGCAGACTGTTGTGCTTATGCCAGAAAATGTCATAAATGTCAGATCTATGCTGATAAGGTGCATATGCCTCCGAACCCTCTGAATGTGATGTCTTCACCTTGGCCCTTTGCCATGTGGGGCATTGATATGATTGGCAAGATTGAACCGACTGCTTCAAACGGCCACAGATTCATCCTGGTTGCTATTGACTATTTCACCAAGTGGGTCGAAGCAGCTTCTTATGCAAATGTTACAAGGCAAGTGGTAGCCCGATTTCTGAAGAGAGATATCATCTGTCGATACGGAGTTCCCGAGCGAATCATTACTGATAATGGTTCCAATTTAAACAACAAAATGATGGCAGAGTTGTGCCGGGACTTCAAGATCCAACACCACAATTCTTCTCCTTACAGGCCAAAGATGAATGGCGCTGTTGAGGCAGCAAATAAGAATATCAAGAAGATTGTGCAGAAGATGGTAGTTACCTATAAAGACTGGCATGAAATGCTACCTTTTGCCTTGCATGGGTACCGTACGTCAACCAGGACATCCACTGGGGCAACACCGTATCAACTTGTGTATGGTATGGAGGCAGTCCTACCCGTTGAAGTTGAATTACCCTCCTTACGGGTATTAATGGATGTTAAGCTGAACGAGGCAGAATGGGTCCGATCCCGATACGAACAACTGAGTCTGATTGAAGAGAAGAGATTAGCTGCAATCTGTCATGGGCAGCTGTATCAGAAAAGAATGAAGAAAGCCTTCGATCAGAAAGTCAGGCTCCGAGAATACCAAGTAGGAGATCTTGTGTTGAAGAGACTCCTCCCTCCTCATACAGACCACAGGGGCAAGTGGACTCCGAACTATGAAGGGCCATTCGTAGTAAAGAAAGTTTTCTCGGGTGGAGCACTGATGCTCAGTACTATGGATGGTGAAGACTTCTCGTCCCCTGTGAATTCAGATGTAGTTAAAAAATACTTCGCATAAAAAAATGACCCGCTGGACATAAAAACAGAATGTAAGTCCAGGCAAAAATAGGGCATCCCGGCGAGTCAAAAACAGAATAAAAGACTCGGGCAAAAATAAGGGAAAATAAACAAAAAAATGTACACCCTCTGAGTTGAAAAGCCGCATTGGACAACTCAGGCAAAAAAGGGTATCCCGATGGATTGAAAACCCGAAAGGGCGATCCATGCAAAATAAGGGAATAAGCGAACAACTGTACTCTGAATTCATCTGTATTACTTACAATTTGGTAAGCTTCGAAAGGTTCAAGCGCCGGTCAGAATCAGCCTTCTTCAGAAAGCAAGACGAGAAGAACGTCAAAAGTCATACGAGTCATAGCAAAGGGAAGCTCCCCGAAGCGTCGTCAACATTGCCAATACCTTTTTCTCAATTTGTAACAATCTCCTCATTTTAGGGGATTCGTTTCTTTGACTGTATCTTGCCGCTTCAGGGCACATGAATTAATAAAATCAGATTTTCAGTCATGTTTCGTTTCGTACATTTTGTTTTCATTTGCAAGAATGTCCGATGTCTCTAAGATATTGATTGCATAAATACAGATGCTTTTCTTCTAGAAATACATGCGTGCAGGAAATATACTTACTCCCGGGAGTATCCAAACTCCTATGATGGAATCTTGTAAGGGATACCTCGGGATTACTTGTGCACTTCCCTGTCTTTTCAGGATTGCGGGTATTCAAAGCACCACATGGGGCATGAAAGCTTCATCCCAGCAAGCTGGCAAACCATTGTCTACTCAGTCCTAGCACCGGAGATGGTTTCCCCCCAGCTGAGTTGTCAAGTATCATCCTCAGCAGGATCCCCACAGAAATCTCTAGGAAGATCTTTCAGTGATCTTTCTTATTCCCCAGCCGAGTTGCCAGTCATCATTCCTCCCCATCCAAATGTCAAGCCAGGGAACCATCTCCCCACAAAGCTTCAGCCTCTGTCCAGGAAAGCAATGCCTGAGGATCTCACAACAGAGTGAAGAAAGCTTCTGCAAATCCCCAGTTGGGTCCCTCATTACCAAGGATAGGTCTATCAGTGACCTATATCACCAAGCAGAGTCCCATATGCCAGATCTACCAGTGATCTCATTCCCAGCTGGGATGTTCACTTCAAGCAGATCAGTCAGAGATCTCCTCAGCGACGGGATCCGAATCCCGAATCGGTATCTTTGCATAATCATAGCATTCACATCATATTTTCCCCACAGAGCGTAGCATTCCGTCTAACACGGAGCATTACGGCAAAAATCAAACATATTGCATAATCATAAGCCATGGTCTGAATCAAACACTTGTGAATACTGGCAATTCATCAAAGATATACAGAAAACCCTTCAAAATCCCCGGCAGAGGACCTAGGCATTTGCCTCACACTTGTAAATACAAATGCACGCTCTCTTTGGCACCCGTCCGTGTCATGATTCCCCAGTAAAGTCGCCCGAGCCTTCTTTACAAACAGACACTTATATATTACAGATACTTCTTGACGCCCGTCTGTGTCATATTCCCAGCAGAAAGCCAGAGCGTCCCTTTTGCACTCACAGATACACATCTTTATACAAATCCCCTGACACCCGTCCGTGTCGCTTTCCCCAGCACAGTTGCCTAAACACTTTGTAAATCGTATACTTGTTTATATTACACCTTTCCCTTTTGACACTCGTCCGTGTCACTCTCCCCGGCAGGTTAAACACTCTCCTGTACACCACTCATGCTTATTTCACTCATACAGATACCCGTCCGTATCTTGTATATATCACTCATACCTCTGCAGATTCAACACTCGTCCGTGTTCTTTGTTAACCAGCTGATACTCGTTCGTATCATCACCTCTGAACATGCGTCAGCGTTTGTTTCTACTGATACTCTCCCGTATCACGGTCTTAGGGATGCTCGTCCGCGTCTTTAATCTATACACAACGTCAAAACACTTATACCTTTTATTTCTTGGATGTAAACACTCGTCCATGTTTACTATTCCCCAGTAGGTCGCCAGCAAAACTTCTTTTCTATCTGACATTCGTCCTATGTCATGATACTTCCGGCAGCCGTACCCTGCCAGGTGATCGTCCTTCACCTTTGGATGACCGTCCCTCATCCTTTCCCCAGCGGAGTCTCTATTCATTAGAACCCCTTTTCTATCCGACATTTGTCCTATGTCGTGATATTTTTAGCAGCCGTCCCCTGCTAGGTGATCGTCCTTCACCTTTTTATGATCGTCCTTCATCATTTTACCCGATGGCCGTCCCCATCGTTGATCTTTCTATCCGACATTCGTCCTATGTCGTGATTTTTAGCAGCCGTGCTCTGCTAGGTGATCGTCCTTCACCTTTTGATGATCGTCCTTCATCATTTTATCTGATGGCCGTCCCCATCGTTGATCTTGTTATCTGACATTCGTCCTATGTCATGATAAACCTTGAGAGCAGCCGTCCCCTGCTAGGTGATCGTCCTTCACCTCTTGATGATCGTCCTTCATCATGCTCATCCGATGGCCGTCCCCATCGTCGACCTTTTATCCGACATTTGTCCTATGTCGCGATACTTTCGGCAGCCGTACCCTGCCAGGTGATCGTCCTTCACCTTAGATGACCGTCCCTCATCTTATCCCCATCAGAGCAACCGTCCCCTGCTAGGTGATCGTCCTTCACCTTTGATGACCGTCCCTCATCATTATTTAATTTATTCTTTAACCCGATGGCCGTCCCCGTCGTGGTCCCTTTTCCTTTTCCTGGTGATCGTCCTTCACGTTTGATGACCGTCCCTCATCATTATTTCATTCATTCTTTAACCCGATGGCCGTCCCCGTCGTGGTCCCTTTTCCTTTTCCTGATGATCGTCCTTCATCAGTTTAGCCCGATGGTCGTCCCCATCGTTGTTTGCATTACTTTATGAACCTGATGACCGTACCTCATCATTTATTTCATTTACCTATAATCCCCAGAGAATCTTATAGCTTTACTTGATGGCCGTCCCCATCACAATCTCTCATATCCCCAGCATGTCGGCCGTCCCCTTCATTGCTTTATTTCCCGCATTTTTCCCAGCTAGTCGGCCGTCCCCGTCTTGGCTTTGTTTCCTACATTTATCCCCAGCATGTCGGTCGTCCCCGTCATTGCTCTTTCCCCAGCAGTCGTCCTCTGCTCGACGGTCGTCCTCCGTCGCCCACACTTTATATACATACTTTACTTCATTTTACAATCTATATCCCTTTTCTTCTTCATTCTGTGAGTGCAAATTTTGGACTGTCTTTGGTATTCAACCACAAGTTATCTTGTTTGCCTGTTAAGCCGTTGCTTACATCCTGCACAGCTAACTCATGTTTGAATAGGGGCAGCTGTAAACACCCCAAATTTGCCCTCACCCATTCACACCATGGCTTATGATCTTTTCATATGCATAATCTCAACCATAGCATCTCATATTGCATTTTTGATTCATTGCACTGGTTCTAAGTCATCTGCATCTAGGGTTTGTGATTTGAGCAATCCAAGAGCTTTTTGAGCCACTCCAAAGGTCATCAATCACTTCAAAGTGCTCCATGTATGTTCAAGCATCATATTATATCCTCTCAAAGTCAAGAATGTCAAAAAATCACAAGAACTGAGATTGGCATGGAAGCAGAGCCAGGTTTGACTGCACAGATGACCTGAAATTAGGGTTTTGGTTTCAAAGGCCATAACTCCAAATTTTTTGGTCATTCTTGTTTCTATTGGTCTCTATATGGTATAGGGATCATGCATATCAATTTTCATGAAGAAATTCCATGGGGAAGTCATCTGATCAAGAGTTGACTTTTTGAGCAAGTCAGTGCAAAATCAGGGCATCTGAGGCCCCCAATGACCCAACCAAAGGGTGTTCTTCATCATTTTGATCATTTATGATCTTTATTTGATCATATAAGATGTTAGAAGTTCACAAAATTGAAGAATTCCAAGCCATTTGCAAAGTTGACTTTTTGGGAAAATGACTTGTAATGGAAACTTGCCATTTTGGGAAACTTTTTCAACCCTTGATTTTTGATTCGATAATGCTTCAAATGAGAAAACTTTGGTCATGAAAGTTGTAGAATGGATCATTCCCTTTTCAAAAAGTACAAGAACTCATTCTAATTCATTTTGGATCAAAAGTTATGGCCTATCAAAGTTGGGGAAAATCACATAATTTCAAATTTTCTACCAAAGAGGCAAAGTTGCAAAACCACTTGCCAAGGAAAATTGTGCTATCAAATGGACTTCTAATCTTCATACAAACATGAACCAATGTCTAAAAGTCAGATTGCATCAAGAGTTTGCTCATTTTTGTGACTTGTGGATCAAGAAGCTTCAAAAGGGCCAAAGGTGATCAAAATTGCAAAACCTATCATCAACCCTAATCCACTTGCTGCATTGCCTCTAGACCTTTTCCATAGCTTTCCTTGATTCAAGCTGAGCCAAGACAAGCCAAAAAGCAAGCTGCACCATTGCCCATACCTCAAGTACAACACTTTTGACTTTTGGGCCAAAACACCCATACCAATCACAACAGTCCACACCAACTCCTCTGACCTCTCTAGTTGTGATAAGTGGACCAAAGGCAAGCCATAACACATAACAATTCATGCTGAAGCTCTCTCATAGCCAAGTTCCAAGTTTATGCCTCATATACAAAACCATTTGAAACACTCTCCACAAGCATCAAACACACAAACAAACTTCACAAAACATCTCAACATGACTCACTGATCACAAACCAACCATTGAAACAGCCCAGAACCTCACACAAACCAAATACGATTTCCTCACTTCACTGAACAGAACTCTGCCAATCTCCCAAACCAGCCATCCTCAAAGCTTTCTAAGCTTCATTTCATATCAGAGGATTCATTGGAGTCAGTTTGCATAAGAGAAAGGCTCAGAAAGCTCCAGTTTGAAGAACTTCAGTTCAGGTATCTGTTGCACCCCAAAATTTGCCCTCACAATACAAGACTTTGTGTGCTAAGAAGGTTCACAAGGTTCACAAGATTCACAACACTTTCAAGACCTTTCATGAGGTTCATGAAGTCTACAAGTCACTTTATGAAGGTTCACAAGTTTCACAAGATTCACAATGCTTTCAAGACCTTTCATGAGGTTCATGAAGTCTACAAGTCACTTTATGAGGTTCACAAGGTTCACAAGATTCACAATGCTTTCAAGACCTTCCATGAGGTTCATGAAGTCTACAAGTCACTTTATGAGGTTCACAAGGTTCACAAGGTTCACAATATCTCCCATGAGTATCACAATAAATTTTATGATGGTTCACAAGGTTCACAAAGTTCACAATTGGTCAGAAGAGTTGACAATTCCCTCAAACAATGCACCTCCTAAGCAGTGCATCTAAAACTAGGGTTTTGACTTTAATCAGGCTAAATGGATTTCCAAGACTTCAAGTGAGCTTCATAACATCTTATATGTGTTTAAGAACCCCCATGACAAGTTTCAAGACTTTTCTCAAAAGTTTGCTCAGTCAAATAATCAGATAAGTCAAAATCAGTCAAAGCAGTTAAAAAGTCAAACTGAGGTCAACTGTGGTCAAACCAAAGTCAAACTTCATGATTTTTTGTCAACATAAATTATATGAAGTAAAATTCATCATTTGATCAAGGTTTGATCATGATTCATCAAGGAGATTTCAGATCATCAAGAATCAGGAGTTTCTAAATTAGGGTTTTCTCAGTAAAAGTCAACTGAACTTTGACCATCCATAACTTTCACATGCTTCATCACCAAGTCTCCAATCAAAGCTCATTTTTAAGAAAATTGAATTCTCTACAACTTTGTGTCTCACAAGCCAAGCCCAAAAATGCTTCATTTGAAAGGTATGAGCTAAGACATTATAGGTCCTTTTGAAAGTCAACAAAAAAGTCAACAACTTCAAAAGGGCATAACTTGAGATTGGTAAATGATATGGACATGAAACCAGTGGGGTTGTTTAGAGGACTCTTCAAGCTTTCCAAAATGTCCAAGAACACCCTCATAGCATTAAAATTGAAGGATATGTGCCCTTGCAAAGTTGGGAAATTTTGGGTTGGTTCATGAAGAAAAAGGAGGTCTAAAACCAATTTTTTCCAAATGGGCTTGCCAAATAATGACCCAATCCACTTCATAACATCTTGCACGAAATTAAATTAATTTATTCATAATTTTATTTATTTTGTTTTTATTTATTATGATTTTTATATTAAAAAGTCATCTTAAATTCAAATAAAATATAAAATAATGAAAATTAATTTTAATTTTGCTTCTAGAAAGTTTTAAATCACATTTAAACTTGATTGATACAAGAGTTATGAAAATCCTCTCAAAATAGCAAGAGTTTATGCAATATATTTGATTTTTAAAAGGCCATCTTTTTGAATCTTTTTAGATCAAAATTTCCACACAAGTGATCAATGTTTCTGACCTAATACATCCTCCTATAAGTACTAAACATAACCCTAATCAAAAGGACGAATTTTGACAGCCTCAAAGGTAAGTTTCATATTTCAAAATTCAAGCAAAAAACTCAAATTCGGTTTGGACATTCCAAGGCAGTAGAAGGTAAACTAAGCACATAACAATGATCACTGAACATCATTGAGTGAAAACCAATACTCATATGCATCCCAAACATTCCATAATGCATAAACCGAAGCTTGTTTGTTCTTGAATAATTTTTTTTCGATTACAATAATTCAATGCATTCTAATGAGTTTTGTTTATTCAATCATGTTTGTATTGTGGTGTAGAACGTTTCTGGGCAAAGAAATCAAAGAAATCATGGCTAACCCGTGAAACACCATTATTAGGGTTTGGACCAAAGATTAGGGTTTTCTGATTTGTGGAATATAAATGGATTCTAAAACCATAGAATGATTCGCATGAATGTCTGGATCATATTGATGGGTTTAATTTTATGAAATTGTATGGTTTTGTTGGTTATTGATTTTCGTAGGTATTGCTGCAGTTTAGAAATCGCAGGAAAAATGGAAGCAAAATTCGCAAGAAAAATGGCAGGTCTGGAGGTTGAAGATGAAGCTGCGCGCGAATCCAGAATTTGAATTTAAATTTATATTATATATTAATGTTTGTATTATTTATGTTGAGAAACACTGATGGCCTGGTGGTAAGACGGATGCGCGTATGATGTTGAGGGCCAGGGATCGAATCCTGGACTCAACCAATTTTTTCTTATTTTTATGTTTAATGTTTAGTCTTAATATATTATGTGTTATGGCCAACATAATGACAGGTTCGCTCACCCAGCAGGATTGGTCATGTGTATGTTTGTTTGCCTAAGAGGTCCTGGGTTCAATCCTCCCCCAGGCCTTTTGCTTCTTATTATTTTTCTTAATTTTTCCAGACAAAGAACAAAACCAATTGAACCCCCTTCACTATCACCTGCGCGCTGATGGCCTGGTGGTGTGTTTTGTTGCTGGCAGGCAGAACGTCCTGGGTTCAAACCCCAGCCAGGTAAGTTTTCATTCTTTTTTTCTTTTATTTTGTTTGTTTCAATTATTTTATTATTAAATTATATATAGTTTTGTATATATATTATATATCTAAATAATTCCAAAATAAAATATATGTATATACTATGTATTTTTTTCAAAATTCTAAAAATTTATTTTCTAAATTCAAAAATTAGTTTTTATTATTATTATAAAATGTATATATGTATTATTTAATTAATAAATTGTTATTGTAAGTTAAAATCTAATATTTAACAAAACCCTAATTTTATGAACCCTATTTTATCTTTTATAAACAATCATTGAAAACCTAATTTTATTTTCTAATTTTTTGTAAATATAATTATTATGTATATATTTTATTTAATATAATTAAGTTACAATTAATCCTATTTTAATATATAAATATTCTATCATTGTTTATAATTAATTATATGTAAAAATAATTTCTAAAATTTTTTGTAAATTTGTTAATTTCTCATAATATGTTCATAATTTATTTAATTTGTTTATAATTTTAAATTTTATGATTAATTAATATAATTGTTCTTATTTTTCTATTAAACCATTAAAATTTTGTTTTGTTTATTATTACTACTAATCATGCTTATTACTAATCCATTTATTTTTCTTATTATGCCTATCGTTATTTCACTAACCTTATTTATTTTTAATTATTATTACTAACCCCTATTATAATTATTATTGCTTATTTATTTATTATTTATATTTTGCTATTATTTTAAATTCCTTTATTATGTAAATGCTCCTTGGTGTAATTTTTCGTAAATATTTAAATTATTTAATTTTTATGCCGTGGTTAGTAAAGTAGGGAGTGTAAACATGTATTATATTTAAAAATTGAATTTAGGTCATTTAAATTATAAGATAAATATAAAATTAAACACTCACACACGTAAGTCGATCTTTGATCGCCATCTCACTTTCTAGGGTTGCCTCTCAATGTTGCCTTTTCAAAAAGGTCAAGTAGGGTGTATAAAGCAAAGTCCCTTAAAAGAAAAGTCATCTAGTCCCTTCATAATCAAAGATCAAGTCCCTTAATGGTTGCCTTTCAATATGATCTAGTCCCTTTCGAATAATGATGACAGTCCCTCCAAAATGCTTAATACACCCTACAGTTGCCTTCATTAAACAGATGTCCCTCATTTGTCCCTCACATCCAAGGTAATGACTACCTATTCCTTAATAATAGGGATAGTCTTACCATTTAAAGGATAAAGAACAGAAAGACTTAAACTTTAGGGTAGGTTTCTCATAGTTACTTGCTCACTATTCAAAAATTTCTCAAATACTTCACAAATTTCAAACATCTTTCAAACACAAGTTTTTACGAATCCGTACATGGATCATTATCAAACTCTTAAGAAAATTTCTATTCACACACTTCACATTTTCAAAAAACAATTCAAAGTGAGCTAAGTAACTAAGAGCCCATGGATAACCATGGATGTAAAGGGTGCTAACACCTTCCCTTTACATAACCTACCCCCGGACCCAAAAATCTTTTAAAAAGGTCTTTCCTGTTCTTTTATGCCTTTCCTTTGGATAAAATAAAAGTCGGTGGCGACTCTTGCTATCCGCAACATAACTAAAGTCAGTTCTCCCACCGTGTTACAGAACTGGCGACTCTGCTGGGGATTTAAATTAAAGAGGGGTACCCTTAGGAATTAGATCACTTTAAAATTGTTTGCTTTGTTTGCTTTATACTTATATTGTTGGGGTGCTCTTATGTGTGAAAGGTCCTAACCCGGATCTAGTGTACCTTAGGTAAATGGCAATAGACCAAGGAAACTGTACGACGTATATCGATACGGTTGATCTGGTGGCCATAGTTAGTGTGACTTCTTGGTTGGTACTTATGTTCCTTAAGTCAAGTTGAGGATAATATGAGGCTGCCATATGTTGTCAATGCACTAACTAACTTTTAGAACCCTAGTCATCCCATCTTGGCCTTTAGAAAGTAGTGAGGTAACCGGCTTTGGTGCAGACTGAAGTTGGTTGACACTCGATACTACACTCATTGAGATCTTAAGCTTGGAGGGTTTTGGTTGGCAAGTAAGTTGCCTACTGAACAACCACCCTGGTGAAGGATCAATGATATTGAGATCCCTTAGAACCTGGTTACTTTTGTAGGACAGGATGAACCATCTAACTTCAGGGGAGGGTACTTACCTTTAAACCTCATGCAAGCCTTCAAACCTAGGGCTATTGTGTGACTTGTTTGTGTGTGCCACATGTTTGTGATTGAGCATAGCATCATGACATCATCATGCATCATAAGCATAGCATTTTCACTAACCATTTCAAGGACCAAAGGATTTATCTTTGTTCTTTGTTGCAGGTCATGGCTTTTGCTCGTAGAAACACTATCAGGATCAACTTTGTAGGGATACCTCCCAAGCTTAAAGAGTTGGTTTCTCAAGTGTCTGATCATTCCCAGTTCAACAAGAGACATGGTCACCTATTGGATCTAGTCACCTCAGGGTTCAATGAAGACATGATGAGTGTGCTGTTTCAGTTCTTTGACCCTAAGCACCATTGCTTTACATTCCCTGACTATCAGCTGGTTCCAACCATGGAGGAGTTCTCTAAACTTCTGGGCATACCTGTTCTTGATCAAAGACCCTTCACAGGCTTGGAGAAGGAGCTTAAACCAGAGGTTATTACTGCAGCTATACATCTGAAAAAGTCTGACATTGTTCTTGAAACGAGAAGCGGAGTCAAGGGTATTCTTGCTAAGGTATTAATGGATAAAGCTCAAATGTTCTTGAAGGCCATGAGCTATGATGCTTTTGAGGAGATCTTAGCCTTACTGATTTATGGCTTAGTATTGTTCCCCAATCCAGATCAGTTCATAGATGTTCATGCCATCAACATATTCCTGAGTCACAATCCCGTACCTACATTGCTTGGAGACATCCTACATTCTCTTCATACCCGTACTACAAGGGCAAGAGGAACTTTGATGTGTTGCATACCCTTTCTATCTAGGTGGTTTATTTCTCACCTTCCTCGCTCAGTAATGAAGAATGAGCAAGGGTCCAGATGGTCCAAGAGGATCATGTCACTCTCGCATTCAGATATCCATTGGTGCTCCAGATCTATGGAGAATGTCACTATCATTGACCGTTGTGGGGAGTTTCCTAATGTGCCACTTCTAGGCATAAGAGGAGGCATCACCTACAACCCCTCAATAGCTTTACGACAGTTTGGTTACGCTCGGAGTGATGGTCCACATGACATGTTGATTCAGGGCATTGTGTTTGATTACGACAACGATCTTCAAGGTTACCGTCAGAGATTCATACGAGCATGGGGAAAAGTAAATAGGGTTGACAGCAAGACACTGGAGCCTAAGTACACTATTCCTATGGAAGCTTATCTCAGATGGGTGCGATCTCGTGCTCAGACTCTCATGATGCCATACCCTGCTATCCTGCCAGTTACCATGGAACCTGTTGCTGAAGGAGACACTGCTTATACCATCCTTCACCCAGACATGCCTACTGATATGGAAGACTTGCAGAGATCCTGGATCCAACTGAAGGAGCAAAGGGATACTTTCGAGGCTCATTACAAAGCAAGCCAAGAAAGAATCCTAGAACTAACAAAGCAACTTCATGAGGAACGGAATCTCAACTCATACCTCAACACAAAGAGGAAACGTCCATGGGAGACTTAAAACCCCATCTTTTGTACTTATTTCATTTCATTTTCTGTAAGCCCAAAAGGCAAAACAAATTTATTACTAATAAAAGTTTACCTTCTTGTTTGTTTAAGCAAATTTAAATCCTGCGGTCCTTGAAAACATTGCATATACATTCACATATCATTCCATTGCATCACAGGTTTATAATTGTGCACAGGTTTCTCATCTTCTCGCTGTTTAATGCACAGTTCCAAGAGCTGATCCTGAACCTGACCAAGGGGCAGGATGAATTGAAGACGCTGCTGGCCAAGAAGACTAAGAAGACTAGAAGGTCAGGTGGCCTGATCAACATGGGAAGAAGGTTCAAAGGTCTTGCCAAGACCAAAGAACCAGTTGAAGACTATGAATCGGAAGAATCTGAAAAAGAGGGAGGCAGTCTCCACAACACTATGGGGGACTCTGATTCTGAGGCTAATTACTACCATGAGCCTAATGAAGACAAATTCAAGATGCTGGTGGATAGGATGGATGCTATGGAGTTGCAGAAATCATCTGGGCTGGATTTTGAGGATTTGAGTTTGATATTTGGGGTAGTCATACCCATTGGTTTCAAGGTTCCTACCTTTGTTGTTTATGATGGGGTCTCTTGTCCCAAGCTGCATCTGAGGTCTTATGTCAGAAGAATTCAACCTCACACTGCTGATAAGAAATTGTGGATCCATTTTTTTCAAGAGAGCTTATCTGGAGCTCAGTTGGAGTGGTATTATCAGTTGGAGAGTGTCAACATCAGGGACTGGAATGATCTTGCTGAAGCTTTCTATAAGCAGTATCAATACAATGCTGACTTAGCCCCCACTCGCATGCAGCTTCAGAGCATGTCTATGGGTGCCAAAGAAAGTTTTAAGGAGTATGCTCAGAAGTGGAGAGATTTAGCTGGAAGAGTTCAACCCCCTTTAACTGACAGGGAATTGGTTGATATGTTCATGTGTACGCTGAATGGTCCGTTTTACAGTCATCTCATTGGAAGCTCATCATCTAGCTTCACTGAGTTGATCATGACAGGAGAGCGAGTGGAAAATGGTATAAAGAATGGCAAGATCCAAGTGGGCACTTCTTCATCAGGTGCTGCAAAGAAGCCTCCCACTGGAAAGAAAGAATCCAATGCTGTTTATGGTCAGCCTGATCGTAACAGAAGGCATCAGTCTGTTAGTGCAGTTCATATTTCAAATCCAGCTCCTGCAACAACAGAGCAGCCACAGGGCAACCAACAGAGGGCTAGAAGGCAGTTCACGAAGATCAACATGTCAATGGCTCAGGCATTGCAACACTTGTTGAAGGCTGAACTTATTACTTTGAAAGAGGCTCCTCAGAATCCTAATGTTACCTCTCTCAGGTATAATCCCAATGCACGATGTGCATATCATTCAAACTGTCAGGGACATGATACTAACAACTGCTGGATCTTGAAGAACAAAATTCAAGATATGATTGATGCTGGAGAAATTGAGTTTGACCCTCCAGGTACTCCAAATGTGATTACAGCTCCAATGCCAAATCACAAGAAGACTGTCAATGCCATTGATGAAGATTCACATATCCATTCAGTTGCAGAGTTGACCACACCATTGTCTGTCATCAGGAAGAAGTTAGTGCAAGCTGGGTTCTTTCCGGGTTGTCGTGAAGATTGTATTTATTGTGAGTATAATCCAGATAAGTGTTGGAGGTTGAAGGATGGGATTCAGCGTCTCATGAATAATTACACTATAATGTTTGAAAGGAGACCATCTTCTGTGGAAAGTATGGTGGAGCATATTACTAGAGGTAAGAAGATTGAAGAGGTTGATATGGTTGACAAAGTGCCGGTGAGAATCACTTCCAAGGGACCTATTAAAATCACTCATCAGGGTCCAATCAAGATTACTACTGAAGGTCCTGTGAAAGTTGTTGCTGAAGCCAGAGTGGCTCCTATGGTCATTACTACTCCTGGTCCTATTCCATATACGTCCGATAAAGCTGTGCCTTGGCACTATGGGTCTGATGTTTACATCCATGGTGTTAAGCAAGAGCCCTTAGCTGATGTTCCTGTTGATGTTGACAATATTGCTGGATCTAGTAAAATCACACGTAGTGGAAGAGTCTTCTCTCCTCCAGTTGCTTCTAAGAATGCAGCTACTCCTGCTGCTACGTCCACCACTGATGCTCGGGGCAAAGGTCCTGTTATTGAGCCTATATCTACTGATGTGCCAGCTGCTGATGATCTCTCTAAGCAGATGGAAGAAGTATTGAAAATCATTCGCAAGAGTGATTATGACATTTTGGATCAATTGGGGCATACTCCCTCGAAGATTTCTATGTTGTCCTTGTTGTTGTGTTCTGAGGCTCATGCCAAGTCCTTGATCAAGTTTATGAAGATTGCTCATGTACCCAATGCTATTTATGTTGACCAGTTTGAGAATTGTGTTGCCCACCTGACCTATGATAATGGGTTAGGGTTTTCTGATGCTGATTTGACCCCTGCCAAGAGGGATCATAACAGGGCCTTGCATATCTCAATTGAATGCAGGGGCACTACCCTGTCACATGTATTGATAGACAATGGTTCCTCTCTGAATGTGTTGCCCAAGGAAGTCCTGAATAAGCTGAGTCCTGAAGATGCTGTACTGAAGCCCAGTAGTATTGTGGTGAAGGCTTTTGATGGTTCTAGAAGAGTAGTACATGGGGAAATTGATCTTCCAATTAAAGTTGGCTCCCAAGTTTTTACTGCTACATTTTATGTGATGGATATTCGTCCTTCATACTCTTGTCTGCTTGGTCGTCCCTGGATCCATGGGGCAGGTGCTGTAACCTCTACATTACACCAAAAGTTGAGATATCCGGTGGAAGGAAAGGTTGTTACCGTCTATGGAGAAGAAGAATACTTTGTCAGCCATGTGAATACCTTCAAGTATCTGGAAATGGAAGGTGAATACATTGAAACTCCGTGTCAGACGTTTGAAGTGGTTCCTTGGATTGTTAATGATTATGTAGCTCCTCCGGTTGCCAAGAAAGTTCCTGTGGTCACCAGAAAACCTCCAACAATGGCAATGGCCTCCCTCAATGATGCTAGGGCTGTGGTGGATGAAGAGTCCCAGAAGGCTGTTCGTCGTGCTCGTGCTGTTCGTATCACCAATCAAGGGGTTATGAAAGATCAGATCAATGCTGTGGGAGACTATGATGAAGACTACAATCTGGATGCTTGGATTTTTCCTACTGTGGGTGTTGGACTCAATAATTGGAAAGCTGAAGATGTTAACCCTATCTCCTTTAGTCAGGAGTAAATACTATTACTGTGTTGTTGCTTTTTTTTAAGTTTGTAATTTCTTGAACAATTGAACTCTCAAGCCTTGTGCCTTACCCGGGGCACAATGGTGTGCTTGTTACGGGTTGTCATTTCATTTGCATACTTCATTCAATAAAAATCAGTGGACGTTTCGTTTTAGTAAATATTGTGTTCCTTGTCTTTCTTTTTCTTTTACTTTTGCTTTATCAGCTATGTGTTCTTACACACACCCACGTCACTAAAATGCAGATCCTCATCCACTCTGGATCCTGTTGATAACAGTTCTACTATTGCCAATTATAATTTCGAAAATCCGATCTATCAAACTGAAGACGGAAATGAGGACGATTGTGAAGTACCTGTAGAGCTTGCTAGGTTGTTACAACAAGAAGAGAAAGCCATACAGCCACATGAAGAGCCAGTCGAAGTTGTGAATTTGGGAACTGAAGAAAACAGGAAAGAGGTCAAGATAGGGGCTGAATTAGAGGACAGTGTCAAGAGCAGGTTGATTCAGATGTTACGTGATTATGTGGAGATCTTTGCTTGGTCTTATGAAGATATGCCAGGGTTGGATACAGACATTGTGGTTCACCGTTTACCAGTGAAAGAAGATTGTCGTCCCAAGAAGCAGAAAGTTCGTCGTATGCGTCCTGAAATGTCAGAAAAGATCAAAGCAGAGGTAATGAAATAGTTCAATGCAGGGTTCTTAGCAGTGACTTCTTATCCTCAGTGGGTTGCAAATGTGGTACCAGTTCCTAAGAAAGATGGTAAGGTACGTATGTGTGTGGACTACAGAGATTTGAACAAGGCTAGCCCCAAAGATGATTTTCCACTTCCTCATATTGATGTTCTGGTAGACAATACTGCTCAGCATAAGGTATTCTCTTTTATGGATGGTTTCTCTGGTTACAATCAAATCAAGATGGCTCCTGAAGTTATGGAGAAGACAACATTTGTGACACAGTGGGGCACCTTTTGCTATAAGGTGATGCCATTTGGTTTGAAGAATGCAGGGGCAACATATCAGCGTGCTATGGTGGCTTTGTTTCATGATATGATTCATCATGAGATAGAGGTATATGTGGATGATATGATAGCCAGATCTCAGAATGAAGAACAACATCTTGATCATTTACATAAACTGTTTGATAGGTTGAAGAAATACAAGTTGAGATTGAACCCAAACAAGTGTACTTTTGGAGTTAGGTCTGGTAAACTCCTGGGTTTCATTGTCAGCGGAAAAGGTATTGAAGTGGATCCTGCAAAAGTGAAAGCTATACGAGAGATGCCAGCTCCCCGTACTGAGAAGGAGGTCAGAGGTTTCTTGGGACGATTGAATTACATTGCAAGATTTATTTCCCAATTAACTGCCATCTGTGAGCCAATCTTCAAGTTGTTGAAGAAAGATTAGGTGATGGAATGGAATGATGAATGCCAGACTGCCTTAGATGAAATCAAGAGATATCTGCTAGAACCTCCAATTTTGATGCCACCAGTTGATGGAAGACCCTTGATTATGTATTTAACAGTGTTAGACAACTCAATGGGGTGTGTATTGGGGCAACATGACGAGTCTGGTCGAAAAGAGCAGGCAATATACTACCTTAGCAAAAAGTTTACCGACTGTGAAATAAGATACTCACTGCTCGAGAAAACTTGCTGCGCTTTGGCATGGGCTGCTCGCCGACTAAGACAGTATATGTTGACTCATACTACCTTGTTGATTTCGAAGATGGATCTAATCAAGTACATATTTGAGAAACCTGCTCTCTCCGGAAGAATTGCAAGATGGCAAATGATATTGACAGAATATGACATACAGTATACTACTCAGAAGGCCATCAAAGGAAGTGTTGTTGCTGATCATTTGGTTCATCAAGCAGTGAATGATTACCAGTCAATGAGTTTTGAGTTCCCTGATGAGGACATTATGATTATTACCAAAGAACCTGGACAATATGACGGACCTGAACAAGGATCCCGATGGACTATGGTTTTTGATGGTGCTTCCAATGCACTTGGTAATGGTGTTGGTGTTGTGATTAGTTCCCCTGAAGGTTGTCATACTCCGATTACTGCCAGACTTTGTTTCTATTGTACCAATAACATGGCTGAGTATGAGGCATGTATCCTGGGTATTAAAGCTGCTATTGATATGAAGATTCAGTTCCTTGATGTGTATGGAGATTCAGCCCTGGTAGTTAGTCAGATCAAAGGAGATTGGGATACCAAACATGATAACCTCATTCCTTACAGAGAGCATGTGTTGTCTTTGATCCCACATTTCAAAGAGATTACCTTTGAACATATTCCACGAAGAGAGAATTAGTTGGCAGATGCTTTGGCCACCATGGCATCTATGTTTGAGATCAGTTGGGATGATGAAGCTCCCAAGATTACTATTGATAGATTTGAAAAGCCTGCATACTGCAATGAGATTGACACTGAAGAGGTAGAGGAGAAACCTTGGTTCTATGAAGTGAAAAGATATCTTGAAGCTCAGGAGTTCCCTGAAGGGGCATCTGTCAAAGATAGGAAATTTCTGAGAAGGTTTTCTGCTAAGTTCTTTTTGGGTAATGGCATTTTGTACAAGCGCAATCATGATTCAACTATGCTCCGTTGTGTGGATAAGAAAGAAGCAACTGAGATTATGGAAGATATGCATGATGGGATCTTTGGCACTCATTCTAGTGGTCATACTATGGCAAAGAAGATATTGAGAGCAGGTTACTATTGGTCTACTATGGAAGCTGACTGCTATCAACATTCCAGAACATGTCACAAATGTCAAATCTATGCTGATAAAGTCCATGTACCTCCATCACCATTGAATGTGTTGACTGCTCCTTGGCCCTTTGCCATGTGGGGCATTGATATGATTGGTGAGATCAAGCCTACTGCTTCTAATGGGCATCGTTTCATCCTGGTTGCTATTGATTACTTCACGAAGTGGGTAGAGGCAGCGTCATTTGCATCTGTTACCAAGAATGTTGTGGCTCGGTTCATTAAGAATAATCTCATATGTAGGTATGGCATCCCCGAAAGGATTATTACTGACAATGGCTCTAATCTGAACAACACTATGATTACTGATCTCTGCACACAATTCAAGATTAAGCATCACAACTCTTCTCCGTATCGTCCAAAGATGAATGGGGCAGTTGAAGCTGCTAATAAGAACATTAAGAAGATTGTACAGAAGATGACCGTTACTTATAAGGATTGGCATGAGATGTTACCATTTGCTCTTCATGGCTATCGTACTACAATACGTACTTCAACAGGGGCAACCCCATTCTCCTTAGTCTATGGTATGGAAGCAGTTCTGCCCATTGAAGTTCAGATTCCCTCCTTAAGAATTATGAAGGATGCAGGCTTGGATGAGGATGAGTGGATTCAGACTCGACTTGACCAGATAAATTTGATTGATGAGAAGAGGTTAGCAGCAGTTTGTCACGGCCAGATGTACCAGAAGCGAATGATCAAAGCTTTTAACAAGAAGGTTAAGCCAAAGGTATATCAGGCTGGCGATTTGGTAATCAAACGTATCATATTACCACAGGGTGATCCTAGGGGAAAGTGGACTCCAACATATGAAGGACCATTTGTAGTCAAAACAATGTTCTCAGGAGGTGCCATGATACTCACTACAATGGATGGTGAAGACTTCCCGCAGCCTGTAAACGCAGACATAGTTAAAAAATACTACGCATAAAAAGAGACCCGCTTGGTTGACAGGCCTAGGCAAAAATAAGGGCATCCCGGCAAACCAAAAGGGTTTGGGCAAAAATTAGGGATATATATGAAAAGATGTACACCCGGCAAGTCGAAAACCTGAAAAAGGCGGCTTGGGCAAAAAAGGGTATCCCGGTGGATTGAAAACCTGAAAGGGCAATCCAGGCAAAAGTTAGGGATTAAAGCGTATGACTATGTCTCGTTTAGATCACCCATGAAACTGCAACCAGTTGTGTTACTTACTCAAGCTCGAACAGATAAAGCTCAATCCAATCGTTTCCGTCTCAATAGCAGAAGATGAGATACTTGAAGATAATGGCAATAGTAGAATTGAAACTCAATAGGATTATTTCCCACATAGCTGATTTTCCTTGTTTTGTAAAAACTTTATGACAAAATCCTCTTACTAGGGTTTATGTCTCTTTGTACAAATTTACCCATGTATCGGTCACTTTTTGATATAAATAAATTCCATCTTTTGAATCCAGATTTACTTTTACCCTATTTACATAAGCGAAACGTCCATTGGTTGTGTTTGAATGTATGTATGCTTTTGAATATGATTGATGTTTACCAAAAATGCATGTATGCTTTTTAATATGATTGATGTTTACCAGAAATGCATGAAAATGCAGTAATAGTATTTACTAAGGAAGAACGAGGGAAGGATTTCAACAAAGCTTTGCCGGTTCATCTTTACAAGACAGTTACAAACCTTCAGTAGGACAAATCCATCTTCATAAAGTCACATCTCCCCTGGAATTTATATCCATCTCTTTTATCCTCATACGGATATACGGGAATTTACTTTCCAATAATGGTACGAAGAACGGAGACGGAGCTTATATCTACCCTACTATCCCCAGCAGACGGGAGGTTATATATACCTTATTATCCCCAGCAGACGGGAGGTTATGTATACCTTATTATCAAACGAAGACGGAAGGTTATGTATACCCTACTATCCCCAGCAGACGGGAGGTTATATATACCTTATTATCCCCAGCAGACGGGAGGTTATATATACCTTATTATCCCCAGCAGACGGGAGGTTATATATACCTTATTATCCCCAGCAGACGGGAGGTTATGTATACCTTATTATCAAACAGGACGAGAATGAGTTCCTCATACTCTTCAGCAACAAATCGGGATTTATTTTCCCTGGCCTGCAGTTGTTATACGAAGATATCCAGACGCTTCCGGCAGCATCATATCACACATACATCATTTACATCATACCATACCATACATATACATAGATACATAATACATTACTTAAGTGCATCATATCATACATGCATACATAATGCATAAACTAATACTATCATATAGAATGCTACCTTGTTTTCAGGTTAATTCTCCAGCAAACAAACTTCATCAACAACTTGTGACTATCAGGACTGCTTTATCCTCCTGAAAAGTTATTATTACCTCAGGACTGCTTTATCCTCCTGACAGCTTCTTATACCTCAGGATTGCTTTATCCTCCTGAAAGAATATTATTCCTTCAGGATTGCTTTATCCTCCTGAAAGCTTATCACTACATCAGGATTGCTTTATCCTCCTGAAAGCCTATCATCCCTCAGGATTGCTTTATCCTCCTGACAGCTTCTTGTACCTCAGGATTGCTTCATCCTCCTGATAGCTCATCACCACCTCAGGATTGCTTTATCCTCCTGACAGCTTCTTGTACCTCAGGATTGCTTCATCCTCCTGATAGCTCATCACCACCTCAGGATTGCTTTATCCTCCTGACAGCTTCTTGTACCTCAGGATTGCTTCATCCTCCTGATAGCTCATCACCACCTCAGGATTGCTTTATCCTCCTGACAGCTTCTTGTACCTCAGGATTGCTTCATCCTCCTGATAGCTCATCACCACCTCAGGATTGCTTTATCCTCCTGACAGCTTCTTGTACCTCAGGGCTGCTTCATCCTCCTGATAGCTATCATCATTACCTCAGGATTACTTCAAGACTGCTTCATCCTCTTGAAGGCATATTACTACATCAGGACTGCTTTATCCTCCTAAAAGTTATCATCATATCTTCATATTTTGGACTGCTTTATCCTCCAAGAAATGTATCAGAAGAACTTTTCTCCAAGTGGCATCTTTAAGCCCACTCAAACATATTCAACTAGTCACCTGTACCACCCTATGCACTGGTGAGTGCAAATTTTTGGGCTTTTGTGTTCAATCCCCTTCAACCTTCCAGGTCACGACTGGCAAACATACCAATCTAACCCCTCAGGTTTCAGAAAATTGAACAGGGACAGCTGTTGCACCCCAAAATTTTCCCTCACAATACAAGACTTTGTGTCCTAAGAAGGTTCACAAGGTTCACAAGATTCACAACACTTTCAAGACCTTTCATGAGGTTCATGAAGTCTACAAGTCACTTTATGAAGGTTCACAAGGTTCACAAGATTCACAATGCTTTCAAGACCTTTCATGAGGTTCATGAAGTCTACAAGTCACTTTATGAGGTTCACAAGGTTCACAAGATTCACAATGCTTTCAAGACCTTCCATGAGGTTCATGAAGTCTACAAGTCACTTTATGAGGTTCACAAGGTTCACAATATCTCCCATGAGTATCACAAGACATTTTATGATGGTTCACAAGGTTCACAAAGTTCACAATTGGTCAGAAGAGTTGACAATTCCCTCAAACAATGCACCTCCTAAGCAGTGCATCTAAAACTAAGGTTTTGACTTTAATCAGGCTAAATGGATTTCCAAGACTTCAAGTGAGCTTCATAACATCTTATATGTGTTTAAGAACCCCCATGACAAGTTTCAAGACTTTTCTCAAAAGTTTGCTCAGTCAAATAATCAGATAAGTCAAAATCAGTCAAAGCAGTTAAAAAGTCAAACTGAGGTCAACTGTGGTCAAACCAAAGTCAAACTTCATGATTTTTTGTCAACATCAAGTATATGAAGTAAAATTCATCATTTGATCAAGGGTTGATCATGATTCATCAAGGAGATTTCAGATCATCAAGAATCAGGAGTTTCTAAATTAGGGTTTTCTCAGTAAAAGTCAATTGAACTTTGACCAGCCATAACTTTCACATGCTTCATCACCAAGTCTCCAATCAAAGCTCATATTGAAGGAAATTGAATTCTCTACAACTTTGTGTCTCACAAGCCAAGCCCAAAAATGCTTCATTTGAAAGGTATGAGCTAAGACATTATAGGTCCTTTTGAAAGTCAACAACTTCAAAAGGGCATAACTTGAGATTGGTAAATGATATGGACATGAAACCAGTGGGGTTGTTTAGAGGACTCTTCAAGCTTTCCAAAATGTCCAAGAAAACCCTCATAGCATTAAAATTGAAGGATATATGCCCTTGCAAAGTTGGGAAATTTTGGGTTGGTTCATGAAGAAAAAGGAGGTCTAAAACCAATTTTTTCCAAATGGGCTTGCCAAATAATGACCCAATCCACTTCATAACATCTTGCACGAAATTAAATTAATTTATTCATAATTTTATTTATTTTGTTTTTATTTATTATGATTTTTATATTAAAAAGTCATCTTAAATTCAAATAAAATATAAAATCATGAAAATTAATTTTAATTTTGCTTCTAGAAAGTTTTAAATCACATTTAAACTTGATTGATACAAGAGTTATGAAAATCCTCTCAAAATAGCAAGAGTTTATGCAAGATATTTGATTTTTAAAAGGCCATCTTTTTGAATCTTTTTAGATCAAAATTTCCACACAAGTGATCAATGTTTCTGACCTAATACATCCTCCTATAAGTACTAAACATAACCCTAATCAAAAGGACGAATTTTGACAGCCTCAAAGGTAAGTTTCATATTTCAAAATTCAAGCAAAAAACTCAAATTCGGTTTGGACATTCTAAGGAAGTTGAAGGTAAACTAAGCACATAGCAATGATCACTGAACATCATTGAGTGAAAACCAATACTCATATGCATCCCAAACATTCCATAATGCATAAACCGAAGCTTGTTTGTTCTTGAATAATTTTTTTTCGATTACAATAATTCAATGCATTCTAATGAGTTTTGTTTATTCAATCATGTTTGTATTGTGGTGTAGAACGTTTCTGGGCAAAGAAATCAAAGAAATCATGGCTAACCCGTGAAACACCATTATTAGGGTTTGGACCAAAGATTAGGGTTTTCTGATTTGTGGAATATAAATGGATTCTAAAACCATAGAATGATTCGCATGAATGTCTGGATCATATTGATGGGTTTAATTTTATGAAATTGTATGGTTTTGTTGGTTATTGATTTTCGTAGGTATTGCTGCAGTTTAGAAATCGCAGGAAAAATGGAAGCAAAATTCGCAAGAAAAATGGCAGGTCTGGAGGTTGAAGATGAAGCTGCGCGCGAATCCAGAATTTGAATTTAAATTTATATTATATATTAATGTTTGTATTATTTATGTTGAGAAACACTGATGGCCTGGTGGTAAGACGGATGCGCGTATGATGTTGAGGGCCAGGGATCGAATCCTGGACTCAACCAATTTTTTCTTATTTTTATGTTTAATGTTTAGTCTTAATATATTATGTGTTATGGCCAACATAATGACAGGTTCGCTCACCCAGCAGGATTGGTCATGTGTATGTTTGTTTGCCTAAGAGGTCCTGGGTTCAATCCTCCCCCAGGCCTTTTGCTTCTTATTATTTTTCTTAATTTTTCCAGACAAAGAACAAAACCAATTGAACCCCCTTCACTATCACCTGCGCGCTAATGGCCTGGTGGTGTGTTTTGTTGCTGGCAGACAGAACGTCCTGGGTTCAAACCCCAGCCAGGTAAGTTTTCATTCTTTTTTTCTTTTATTTTGTTTGTTTCAATTATTTTATTATTAAATTATATATAGTTTTGTATATATATTATATATCTAAATAATTCCAAAATAAAATATATGTATATACTATGTATTTTTTTCAATATTCTAAAAATTTATTTTCTAAATTCAAAAATTAGTTTTTATTATTATTATAAAATGTATATATGTATTATTTAATTAATAAATTGTTATTGTAAGTTAAAATCTAATATTTAACAAAACCCTAATTTTATGAACCCTATTTTAAGTTACAATTAATCCTATTTTAATATATAAATATTCTATCATTGTTTATAATTAATTATATGTAAAAATAATTTCTAAAAATTTTTGTAAATTTGTTAATTTCTCATAATATGTTCATAATTTATTTAATTTGTTTATAATTTTAAATTTTATGATTAATTAATATAATTGTTCTTATTTTTCTATTAAACCATTAAAATTTTGTTTTGTTTATTATTACTACTAATCATGCTTATTACTAATCCATTTATTTTTCTTATTATGCCTATCGTTATTTCACTAACCTTATTTATTTTTAATTATTATTACTAACCCCTATTATAATTATTATTGCTTATTTATTTATTATTTATATTTTGCTATTATTTTAAATTGCTTTATTATGTAAATGCTCCTTGGTGTAATTTTTCGTAAATATTTAAATTATTTAATTTTTATACCGTGGTTAGTAAAGTAGGGAGTGTAAACATGTATTATATTTAAAAATTGAATTTAGGTCATTTAAATTATAAGATAAATATAAAATTAAACACTCACACACGTAAGTCGATCTTTGATCGCCATCTCACTTTCTAGGGTTGCCTCTCAATGTTGCCTTTTCAAAAAGGTCAAGGCATTATTTTGCTTCAAACTTCAAAAATTCACTTCTGCCTAACCATTGAGAGTTGGACAATGATTCTTCTTGCATTGCATCTTGCATAACATGTAGTTTATAGGATAAAATTGGCATGAATTGATCTTGCATTTTCATTTTGTTTTTCCATTTTTCTTGACAAGGTACCTTAAAACCCTAGCAATCTTAGGAAATTCATAACTCTCACTAGGTTAAGAGTTGGATCCCCTCCTTTGGGCAGTGAGTTTGTATAGGTCTAGCGTATCTTTGATTGTATTTTCAATTTTTTATCATGATGTTTGCTTCTGGTTTTGGTTTTTGCATTGTGTATTGATCATAAACCCTAATTCATGCCTTTCTTTGCATCCATCTTCCATTTGCTTGCATACCATGACTTGCCATGACATTTTGTGCATCCATTTGATTCATGGTACATCTTAAGACATATTAGAATCATGTTTGATCATTGCATCTTTCATTTTCCATGTTGTATGTCATTTGCATTCCATAACTTTTCATGAACATTCATGGTTCTAAACATGCTTCTCTTGCATCCATATGTTTGTATGATCATTCTCATGCCTTGCCTCATGTTTGCATCATCTCTTAGCATCATTAACATCATACTCATGCTTCTGGTTTTGGTTTGCATCATCACATTTCATCTCATTTGCATTACATTTCATTTCTTTACTAACTTTTCAGGTGGTAAGTTGTATTGAGAAGTGAATTTTCCTTCACTTCTCACAATCTCTTTTCATCTCTCTTATGCATCCTTGCTGCATTTTGTATGTGTATTGGATTGAGCTTTCTCATTCTTGATTCATCTTACCTTCTTTCTTCAAGCAACTTGACTTCTTAAATGAAGCAAGTTGTTTTGCTTTTCTTTGCTCCTTTCATCTGCTTCTCTCCTTGGTGGTTCCTTGAAGATCTTTCTTTCAAACCTCATAAACCATAGGAACAACCAAGCATGACAATAATTAGGGTTTGATTAGTCCCCCACTTAGATTTTACCTTTGTGTCTCTTTGAGTCTTCTCTTCTCATTTCATAATCAGGGACTAAACCCTAAAGGCTTTAAGGCTTTGTGATTAAGCTTATGCCTGCATCCTTCTATTAGGATGGAGTGTATAACTTTTATCCTAAGTGTTAAACCCTTAATGTGTTTAAATCCTTTAATAAATTCACTTAATAATCATCAAGACATCAAGCTTGTAACTTGGGCCTTGCATTAGGGTTCTAATTCTTCCTTAATTGGTTAAGAAGGACTAACCCTAGTGTTAATGGACAAGTCCCCCTCAAGTTGTCTTACAAACCATAAAACTCACTTCTTCATCTTATCATTAACTAAAATCCATCTGATAAAGGCTTTGTTTTGTCATGAGGTTAATCCCTAATCATGGATTAAGTTGAGGAGTCTTCCTCAGCTTAAACATTCTCATCTATTATCCTTCTATTAGGATGGTGTAATGAGTCTGTTTAATCCTTGATTATGGCTTAATCTCATTACTTAACACTAAACAAAAACAACAAAAACATCTAAATAATCACAAATAGGTTAATGACCTTAATCCTACATCAAAGGTGATTAAGTGTGAGATGCTGACTTCACACTTAAGGTATTCTCATTACCCCCTAATCAGAGGGAAGATGTGATGAGTTTACTAACCCATTGGTTTAGGCTTAAGCTCATTTTCTTATGACAAACTTCAGAAAGCAATAAAAGACTGAAACACTCAAAAACAAACAATAATCATCTCCTCTGGGATTCTTTTCTCATCATCTTCACTCACAAACGAGAACTTGCTTCTTCCGTCTAATGCAAGACAGTTTGCACCTGAGTCAGACAGGTCATACACTTGAGCATAGGCAAGTAAGCAGTTCACAAGTCAATTTATCTTTCAGTCTCTTTGGGTCGAACTACGGTGTTCTGACTTCCTCATTGCACGAGAGGATACGTAGGCATAACTTAACAGTTATCGAACAAAAGTCTCTGTATATTCCCCCTCTTTCCAGCTTTATTCTTTTAGCCTCATGATCTTGAGCATTTCATTCTTGTTCTTACACTGACACTTCATTTATACACTTCACTTCTCTTACACTGACACCTGTACATCCTTTTCCAGCTCTTTTATACACAGATTGCACTGACACTACCCCTTTAAAACACAAATCTTTTAAGCGTGGATCCCGTCGAGTACGGCGGACAATCTGGGTGCTAATACCTTCCCAGGTTGTAACCAACCCCCTTTCTCAGTCTCTCTGGTTCGCAAACGTCTTATCCATATCTTTTCTAGGTCTATGCAGCATTACCTTTCCTCCGGGATAAAAATGCCTAGCTGGCGACTCTTTCTTTTCTTGAGTTCACTTCTGTGTGTTCTCATTCCTTCTTTTCGCCGACCGTTCACGCTTGTACCGGGATGCAAATCTTTGGGAGCGACACATGGTGCAAGACGAACAAGTTGCTAAAGAAGCTTTGAAGACTCCTTTTGATCAAGAGGTTGATGAGTTCATGCGGATCATCAAAAAGAGCGATTATAAGGTGGTAGACCAGCTTCACCAAACACCTTCCAAAATCTCCATACTATCATTGCTAATGTGCTCCGAGGCTCATCAGAACGCACTATTAAAAGTCCTGCACGCAGCTTATGTGCCGGAGGAGATTACTGTCAATCAGTTAGAGGCCGTGGTAGGAAATGTCAACGCTAGACATGGACTAGGATTTACCAACGCTGATCTGAAAACGGAAGGTCGCAATCACAACAAGGCTTTGCACATTACCTTGGAGTGTAAGGGTGCAGTTCTTTCTCACGTATTGGTGGACACGGGGTCATCACTCAATGTCCTACCCAAGAAAGCCCTTGTGAAGCTGGAGCATGATGGATTGGCATTACGCCCAAGCAACTTGGTAGTGAGAGCCTTTGACAGTTCTAAAAGATCAGTTCTGGGAGAGATAGAGTTACCAATAATGATTGGCCCCCAGGTTTTCAAAACGACCTTCTTTGTGATGGATATACAGCCTGCCTACAGCTGTCTATTGGGTAGAGCATGGATACACGTCGTTGGCGCCGTGACGTCAAACCTTCACCAGAAGTTAAAATTCGAGTGGAAGGGCCAAGTCATTACCATTTGTGGGGAAGAGGATATCTTTGTTAGCCAGCTGGCTACTTTCAAATACATTGAAATGGATGGGGAGATCCACGAAACCATGAGCCAAGGGTTTGAGGCCCTTAATATTAATGAAACATCTGCTGTGTCTGGGACCTCCATCACGTCATATCGACAAGCCTGGAAGGTTGTTGAGGAAGGTACCGCCCAAGGCTGGGGCAAGCTGCTGCCCGTGGAGAAGAAAGAGGACCGGTTCGGGTTGGGTTACAGACCAACTCGACAAGATCAACCAGAGGCTGCAAAGGAGCCCAAGTTTGTCAGCGGGGGAATGCTCACCCCGGATGCTGTGAATAGTTTGGAAGATGAGTCAGAAGACGAGCGCAACCTGGAAAGCTGGATACGTCCAAAGATCCCGGGGAGCCGTGTCTCAAACTGGTCTTCCCAGGAAATTATAAGAGTTACTCCCGCAGAGTAATTATTATTTCCTGTTTTTAAAGCATGCATCAGGTCCTGCGTCTTGCCTAAGATGTCAGGACTCATTTTGTAATCGGGCCATCTTGTATTTTGTGCAAACGATCAATTAATGAATATCAGGACATCTTTTGCAAATGAGTCTTTTCTTTCCCGCTCACTGTTTTTCATTTTTTTCATTTTTTGTACAATAATAAAATGGCAATGTTTTCAAAATAAATAACTTCATTTTCACTTTTTTCTAAACAAGATTAAAACTGATTACTAAAAAGAACCAATCTAAACCCTTGCAGAGAGTGCCCTCCAGATCGCACTGACAACAACACTGCTATGACTTCGTATGACTTCGTATAACTTTGACAATCCGATTAATCAAGCCGATGAAGGGGTTGAAGAAGATTATGAGCTACCTGAAGAGTTAGCCAGGTTGTTAAGGCAAGAGGAGAAGATTATTACTCCTCATCGGGAGGAAGTTGAGACGGTTAATCTTGGTACGGAAGAAGACTTGAAAGAAGTTAAAATCGGGGTCTGTCTGCAAGATTCAGTAAAAGAGCAACTTATTGGCATGCTTCGGGAGTATGTGGATGTTTTTTCTTGGTCTTATCAGGATATGCCAGGGTTGGACACTGACATTGTTATGCACAAGCTACCTCTGAAAGAAGACTGTCCGCCAGTAAAACAGAAGTTGCGCCGTACTCGCCCAGATATGGCGATGAAGATAAAAGAAGAGGTACAAAAACAGTGGGACGCCGGTTTCCTTGCTGTAACTAGCTATCCTCCGTGGGTTGCTAACATTGTACCTGTGCCTAAAAAGGATGGCAAGGTAAGGATGTGTGTGGATTACCGGGACCTGAACAGAGCCAACCCGAAAGATGACTTCCCTTTACCTCACATTGATGTATTGGTTGATAATACGGCTCAGTTCTCGGTGTTCTCCTTCATTGATGGATTTTCAGGATATAATCAGATCAAGATGTCACCTGAAGACATGGAGAAGACAACTTTCATCACACCCTGGGGCACATTCTGTTATAAGGTGATGCCATTCGGACTGAAGAATGTTGGTGCCACTTATCAACGGGCTATGGTAACATTATTCCACGACATGATCCACAAAGAAATTGAATGTTATGTGGATGACATGATTGCCAAGTCCCTCACAGAAGAAGACCACCTGGTGAATCTGTTGAAGCTATTCAAGCGTCTGAGGAAGTACCAGTTGAAGTTAAACCCCAATAAGTGTACATTCGGGGTACGATCCGGTAAGCTGCTGGGATTTATTGTAAGTGAGAAAGGGATTGAAGTTGACCCTGATAAAGTCAAAGCCATTCAAGAAATGCCTGCACCAAAGACTGAAAAAGAAGTTCGAGGGTTCCTAGGTAGATTGAACTACATTTCGAGGTTCATATCTCATCTTACTGCAACCTGTGAACCCTTGTTCAAGTTGTTGAGAAACGAACAAACGGTCAAGTGGAATGAAGACTGCCAAAGGGCTTTTGACAAAATCAAGGAGTGCTTACAAGAGCCTCCAATCCTTAAGCCTCCAGTTGAAGGAAGACCTCTGATAATGTACTTAACAGTATTAGAAGAGTCAATGGGGTGTGTGCTGGGCCAGCATGACGAGTCTGGTCAAAAAGAGTATGCAATATACTACCTAAGCAAAAAATTTACCGACTGTGAATAACGTTATTCACTGCTCGAGAAAACTTGTTATGCTTTAGCGTGGGCTGCTCGCCGATTGAGACAGTATATGTTGACCAACACTACTTTATTGATATCCAAGATGGATCCAGTTAAGTACATTTTTGAGAAGCCAGCACTTACCGGACGGGTTGCAAGATGGCAAATGATCTTCACAGAATATGATATTCAGTACACCTCTCAGAAAGCCATCAAAGGCAGTGTATTGTCTGATTATCTTGCTGAGCAACCCATTGATGATTACCAGCCTATGAGATTTGACTTCCCTGATGAAGACATCATGTTCATAAAAGCAAAAGATCATGAAGAGCCCATTCACACTAAAGGGCCTGACCCAGAAAAAGAATGGACTATGATGTTTGATGGGGCTGTTAATATGAATGGTCGTGGTGTTGGTGCAGTACTCATTACACCTAAGGGAGTTCACATGCCTTTTCTCGGAAAAACTCACCTTTAACTGCACTAACAACGAAGCTGAATACGAAGCTTGTATTATGGGTCTTGAGGAAGCCATTGACCTCAGGATCAAGACTTTAACCGTATTCGAAGATTCAGCTCTGGTAATTAATCAAACCAACGACAAATGGTACACTCACCAAAAGCATCTGATTCCATACCGGGATTATACAAGGAGGTTACTCACGTTCTTCACTACAGTCAAACTTGAGTATATCCCTCGAGATGAAAATCAGTTTGCAGATGCTCTGGCTACCATTTCATCCATGATCAAAGTTCAAGCTGCCAACTTTGTGCCTCGGATTTCAGTGACCAGACTTGATAGACCAGCATACGTATTCTCTGCAGACCTTGCTAAAGAGCATAAGCCTTGGTTCTATGACATCAATTGCTTCTTGGAGGACCAAACATACCCACCTGGGGCATCATCCAATGACAAGAAGACATTAAGAAGGCTCGCTGGTAGTTTCTTTCTGAATGTTGATGGTTCCTTGTACAAGAGAAACTTTGATATGATACTTCTCAGATGTGTTGATAAGGCAGAAGTAGACTTGCTGATGCACGAGGTGCACGAAGGATCTTTTGGTACCCATGCTGGAGGGCATGCAATGGCAAAGAAGTTGTTAAGAACAGGCTATTATTGGATCACAATGGATGCAGACTGTTGTGCGTATGCCAGAAAATGTCATAAATTCCAGATTTATGCAGATAAAGTGCATGTGCGTCCAAATCCTCTGAATGTGATGTCTTCACCTTGGCCCTTTGCCATGTGGGGCATTGATATGATTGGCAAGATTGAACCGACTGCTTCAAATGGCCACAGATTCATCCTGGTAGCCATTGACTATTTTACCAAGTGGGTTGAAGCAGCTTCATATGCAAATGTCACCAGGCAGGTGGTAGCCCGATTCCTGAAGAGAGATATCATCTGTCGGTATGGAGTGCCCGAGCGAATCATTACTGATAAGGTTCCAACTTAAACAATAAAATGATGGCAGAACTGTGCCAGGACTTCAAGATCCAACATCACAACTCTTCTCCTTACAGGCCAAAGATGAATGGCGCTGTAGAGGCAGCTAACAAGAATATCAAAAAGATTGTGCAGAAGATGGTGGTCACCTATAAATACTGGCATGAAATGCTACCATTTGCCTTGCATGGGTACTGTACATCAATCAGAACGTCCACTGGGGCAACACCGTATCAGCTTGTTTATGGTATGAAGGCAGTCCTACCTGTTGAAGTTGAATTACCCTCCTTGCGGGTACTAATGGATGTTAAACTGAATGAAGCGGAATGGGTCTGATCGCGATATGAACAACTAAATCTGATCGAAGAAAAGAGATTAGCTGCAATCTGCCATGGGTAGTTATATCAGAGAAGAATGAAGAAAGCCTTCGATCAGAAAGTCAGGCTTCGGGTATACCAAGTAGGAGATCTTGTGCTGAAAAGACTCCTTCCTCCTCATACAGACCACAGGGGCAAGTGGAATCCGAATTACGATGGTCCATTCATAGTAAAGAATGTTTTCTCTGGTGGAACACTGATTCTCAATACTATGGATGGTGAAGATTTCCTGTCCCCTGTGAATTCAGATGCAGTTAAAAAATACTTCGCATAAAAAGACCCGCTGGACATAAAAACAGAATGTAAGTCTAGGCAAAAATAGGGCATCCCGACGAGTCAAAAACAGAATAAAAAGACTCTGGAAAAAATAAGGGAAAAATAAAAAAAAATGTGTACACCCGCTGAGTTGAAAAGCCACATTGGACAGCTCATGAAAAAATGGGTATCCCGGTGGATTGAAAACCCGAAAGGGCGATCCACGTAAAATAAGGGAATAAGCGAACAACTGCATTCTGAATTCGTCTGTATCACTTACAACATGACAAGCTTCGAAAGGTTCAAGCCTCAGAATCAGCCTCCTTCAGAAAGCAAGATGAGAAGAACGTCAATGTCATACGAGTCATAGTAAAAGGGAAGCTCACTGAAGCGTCATCAACATTGCCAGCATCTTTTTGTTTCTCAATTTATAGCAATCTCCTCATTTCAGGGGATCTGTTTCTTGGACTGTATTTGCCAATTCAGGGCACACAAATTAATAAAATCAGATTTTCAGTCATATTTCGTCCCGTACATTTTATTTTCATTTGCAAAATGTCTGATATCCTTAAGATATTGATTGCATAAATACAGATGCGTCTTTTCAAAATTACGTGCTTACAGGAAATATACTTGCTCTCAGGAGTGTCCAAATTCCTATGATGGAATCCAGTAAAGGATACCTCGGGATACTTGTGCGTTTCTTTGTCGTAACAGGATTGCAGGTATTCAAAGCGCAACACGGGGGCATGAAAGCTCCTCTCCATCAGAGCAGCATCAGAAAGGGACTCATTTCCCCAGCTAATTTCATCATCCTCGGCATAATCACAAAAATCTCTAGGAAGATCATTCAGTGATCATTCCTCCCCAGCCAAGTGCTAGGCAAGGAACTATCTCCCCGCAGAGCTTCAACCTCTATCCAGAAGAGCAATGTCTGAAGATCTCACAACAAAGTGACGAAAGCTCCCACAGACCCCAGCTGGGTCCCTCATTACCAAGATAGGTCTATCAGTGATTTATTTCCTCAAGCAAAATCACATATATCAGATCTACCGATGATCTTTTTTTCCCCAGCTAGGATATTCTTTCAAAGCAGATCAGCCAGAGATCTTCACCGCAACGGGATCCAAATCCCGGATCGGTATCTTTTGCATAATCATAGCATTCGCATCATATTTTCCCCTAGAGCGTAGCATTCCGTCTAATACGGAGCATTACGGCAAAAATCAAACATATTGCATAATCATAAGCCATGTTTTGAATCAAACACATGTAAATACCACATCAACAATATACAAAATACCTCTCAAAATTCCCCGGCAGAAAGCCAAGGCATCCCCTTTTGCACTCGCAAAAACAGATACATGCACCTTTTGGCACTCGTCCGTGTCATTTTTCCCCAGTAAAGTCGCCAGAATATTCTCCACAAAACAGATATCTATACACCCTTTTGACGCTCTTCCGTGTCACTTTTCCCCAGCATGGTTGCCTGAACACTCATTGTAAACCAAACACTCGTCTGTGTCTCACTCATACTTTTTACTCATACAGATACTCGTTCGTATCTTGCATACACACCTTTTTTCCCCTCAGAGTCGACACTCGTCTGTGTTCTTTGTTAACCAGTTGATACTCGTCCGTATCACCATCTCTGAACGTGTGTCAACATTGTTTCTACCGATACTCGCCCGTATCATAGTCTTAAGGGTGCTCGTCCGCATTTTTTAGTCTATACACAATGCCAAACACTTATACCTTTTCTTTCTTGAGATTAGACACTCGTCCGTGTCTACCATTCCCCAGAAGAGTTCCCAACAAATCCCGATAAATTATTTCCTTTCTATCTGACATTCATCCTATGTCATGATACTTCCGGCAGCCGTACCCTGCCAGGTGATCGTCCATCATCTTTTGATGATCGTCCTTCATTATTCCCCCAGCGGAGTCTCCATTACTGGAACCTTTTATTATCCGACATTCGTCCTATGCCGTGATATTTTAGCAGCCGTCCCCTGCTAGGTGATTGTCCTTCACCTCTTGATGATCGTCCTTCATCATGCTTATTCAATGGTCGTCCCCATCATCGACCCTTTCTATCTGACATTCGTCCTATGTCATGATACTTTCAGCAGTCGTACCCTGCCAGGTGATCGTCCTTCACCTTGGATGACCGTCCCTCATCCATCTCCCCAACAGAGCAGTCGTCCCCTGCTGGGTGATCGTCTTTTGATGACCGTCCCTCATCATTTATTTCTTCAACACGATGGTCGTCCCCATCATTTCCTTTACCTTTGACCCCCAGAGAATCTTTGTTTGATGGTCGTCCCCATCATAATCTTTTCATCCCCAGCAGTCGTCCCCTGCCCGACGGTCGTCCTCCGTCGCCCGCACTTTATAAATCATAATTTACTACCTTTTTCTTCTTCATACCCAGTGAGTGCAAATTTTGGACTGTCTTTGGTATTCAACCACAAGTTATCTTGTTTGTCTGTTAAGCCAGGTGCTTACATCCTACACAGCTAACTCATGCTTGAATAGGGGCAGCTGTAAATACCCCAAATTTGCCCTCACTCATTTCACTATGGCTTGTGATCTTTTCATATGCATAGGTTCAATCATATCTTCTCATATTACATTTTTGCTTCACTGCATTGGTTCAAAGTCATCTGCATCTAGGGTTTGTGATTTGAGCTATCACTGAGCTATCTGAGCCACTCCAAAGGTCTCCAATCATCTCAAGAGGGTCCATGTATGTTCAAGCATCATATTTTATCCTCCAAAGATCAAGAAAGTCAAAGAATCACAAGAACTGAGGAAGGCATGGAAGCAGAGCCAAGTTTAACTACATAGATGACCTAAAATTAGGGTTTTGGTTTAAAAGGCCATAACTCCAATTTTTTTGGTCATTCTTGTTTCTATTGGTCTCTATATGATATGAGGATCATGCATACCAATTTTCATGAAGAAATTCAATGGGGAAGGCATCTGATCAATGGGTGACTTCTTGAACAAGTCAGTGCAAAATCAGGGCATCTGAGGCCCCCAACCATCCAACCAAAGGTTTTTCTTCATCATTTTGGATGTATATGATCTTTGTTTGATCTTAGAAGAAGTTATAAGTTCACAAAATTGAATAATTTCAAGCCATTTGCAAAGTTACCATTTTGGGAAAGTGACTTGTAATGCAAACTTACCATTTTGGGAAAGTTTTTCAACCTCCTCTTTTTGATTCAAAAATGCTTCAAATGGAAAATTCTTGGTCATGAAAGTTGTAGATTGGATCATTCCCTTTTCAAAAAGTACAAGAACTTGACCTAATTCATTTTAGAGCTCAAGTTATGGCTTGTCAAAGTTGGGAAAAATCACTTAAATTTCACTTTCACACTAAAGAGGGAAACTTGCAAATTCTCATGCCAAGCATTTTTGTGACCTCAAACACACTTCTACATGCCTTAACATCATAATGCATTGCCTAAGGATCAGAATTGGCCCAAGAATCATTTCATTCCATGCCTTAAACATCAAGAAATTACAAAAGGGCCAAAGCTTCACATAATTGCAAAACATCACACAAACTTCATCCCACTTGTTATCTTGCCCCAATCTGATTTCCATGGCTATCCTTGAAGCCAGCTGCGCAGGACACCCCATTGTCCTTGGCCTGCCATGAGCCCATACCTCCAAAGACAACTTTGTGGACTTTGTGCAAAATGAGCCATACCAATCACACTGCTCCACAACAACTCTCTGACCTATCAAGGATTGATATGTGGACCTCAAGCAACCCAACAAATAACACAACACAAGCTAAAACCTCCAAGAACTCAGCATTCACCAAAAAATCCTCTCTTATGCATTTCTCTTCGAAACACACAACTCAGCCAACAAATCTCTAAACGTTTTCCACCATTCAACTCCACATTCATCACTGATCATTTCCCACCCTTCATTTTGCCTTGAAACACCTTGTATCAAAAACACGATTTTCCTCCTTCATTGAACTGAACTACATCAATCTCATAAACCAGCCATAAGAAATTCCATCCAAGCATTGCAAACTTCTCAGGAGGTTCATTAAAGGCATCTTGGGCCAAAGAAGCAGTCAAAAAGCTCCAGGGTTGAAAGCTTCACCTCAGGTAGCTATTCGAATTCATTTTTCCAGAAGCTTCATTTTAAGTTCTTAAATGGTTAAGTGTGATTCCCTGAGCATGTTGAACCTTTTACTTTTGAAAATAGTTGAGAATTGAGGATGTATGGTCTTTCTGAAATTTCTGCAGTTTTTGCTCTTAGCTTCGATTCATGTTTTTGGTTGAAAATAAATGGAGTTTGAGGTTGGAATTAGGTTTAGGGAGATGAAAGGAACAAATCTGGAGCTTTAGAGCTCCAGAAATGACCTAGGGAGTGAGTTGAGATTTTCCAGGGAGGGATGTCACCGGAGAAGACGACCGGAGTTCTTCTCCGGTGACCTGAAAGTCATTAATGTTAATTAGGGTTTAGTGTTAAGTTTGAACCTGGAGCGTACGATCTTGCTTCCCGCGTGTGAACCAATGGACCATATTAGTCATTAAACCCTAATTCTATTTTAATCATGATTAATTAATTATTTAAATAGGATTTTTTCAGTTTGAATTGTAACGACTCTTCTTTATTATCTGCATAAATTCCTCCACTTCTTTCTCAAAGGTACCTTGTTCAGCAACAGGAGTTGTCATTTCTTCGGTCGCTATTTGCTTTCCTTTAGCCTTTGCCACAGCCTCAGCTTCAGGATCTCCTCTCAGAACTTGAGGAGCAAAAAGACGACCACTTCTTGTAAAACCACCAACCCCTCCGACGTTCACCACAGCCGGGTCAATTGTTACTGACTTACTCTTGATCTTCTGTCCTTCCACATACACATCTGAACCATAATGCCATGGGATGGCTTTATCATCAGTATAAGGAACAGGCCCGGGAACAGTAATAGTAACATGACTGACTTCTGGAGCATATATAGTCACAGGCTCCCTCCTAGCAGGCATTTCAGCTGGATCATAGTAGATTGTTATGGTGGACACACAATCACCTCCATTATCAACTTTATCAAACTGCAACGACCCCTCATCAATCAAATACTGCAGCCTCACCTTCAAGTCTTCACAACCGTTCACTGAACTCATACACTTTTCACAATCAGAACCACATCCCGGAAAAACTTGTCCTTTTAACAGCCTTTCTTTCACCACCAGCAGTGGAGTCTTCACTTCTTCTACGTTCAGAATCAAACTTAACTTTTCACCACCGTAAATAACATTTATTATAGCCCCTCCATGGTTTGGAATAGGGTTTGAAGTAACATTAGGCGGTGGTGCGAAATTAATTGCCTTTGAGTCGATCAAATCTTGAACTTTATGCTGTAGCACCCTGCACTTCTCAATTGAATGCCCGGGTGCCCCTGAATGGAATGCGCATCAAGCATTGGCATCATATCCCACTGGAAGCTCTCCAGGTGGAGGTGGTGCTAATGTCCTCAGTTGTATCAAGTTCAAGTCTAGCAACCTCTGCAGCAGTGCAGTATATGTCATGGGAATGGCTTCAAGCACCCTATTAGTCGGACGAGCTTGCCTCGGTTGATAAGGTCTTTACTGATAATTGCTACGATGTGGTTGTTGTTGCTGTTGCTGTTGCTGTTGTGGGGTCTGTACCTGCTACACAGGACTAGAAGGGATAGTGATAGCTGCCACCTGCTCATATGATCTTCTATATCCTCGGCCCCGTCCTCGGCCATACACAACATTGGTTTCACCTTCTCTCCTTCTCGGAGGCCCATTGAAAGTTTTTCTTACACCGCTCGAGCTACTCGCACCGGTGTCCTGAATCTTCCCCATCTTTAACAGAGTTTCGACCCTCTCGCCTGCTATTACTATATCATTGAACTTGGTAGCTGAACAAGATGCCAACCTTTCGATAAACACCCCTTGCAATGTTCCCATGAACATGTCAGCCATCTCATTCTCCAGCAAAAGTGGTTGTACTCTGGCAGAAAGCTGACGCCACCTTTGAGCATACTCCTTAAATCCCTCCTTAGCATTTTGAGACATGTTCTGCAATTGGGTGCGATTTGGAGCCATGTCCAAATTGTATTGGTATTGCTTCACGAACGCCTCTGCCAAGTCCTTCCAGCTCTTGATGTTAACCCTACACAGCTTCATATACCACTCCAAGGAAGCCCCCACCAGGCTATCCTGGAAGTAATACATCCATAACTTCTCGTCATCAGTATGGGCAGCAATTCTTCCCACAAAGGACTGGAGGTGAGTCTTTGGACAAGCTGTGCCGTTGTACTTCTTGAAAGTAGGAACCTTGAACTTGTAAGGGATTCTAACCCCTGGAACCAAGCCCAAATCAGTAATATCAAACCCCAGAGAGCTCTGAGATTGAATGGCCCTGATCTGCTCAGCCATCTCTTCAAACTTTCTGTTCATTTCAGCCCCTTGACCTTCCGCTTCGTCCAGCAAAGTAAACTGTTCATCTTGACCATCCATTTGTATGTTGTTCAGTCCATCATTGATAATGGTGACCCCTGGCTGTGCCACAGGGATTTCAACTTGACGGGCGCCAGCACCGTTACGATTACCTCCATCAACAGCCCCATTGTTCCTGGCTTGACTATTTTCCACCATCTCACGTAAACGTTCCTAATTCTGACCCATCCCTGCCATAAGGGTCATGAAATTGTCCATTCTCAATCTCAAGTCAGCTAAATCAGCCTGCATTTGATCCATCACTCTTTCTCTGTTGACTCTTGTGGGATATCTGTGTACGATCGGCTGTTCTCGAACCTTCCTGGGAGCTATAGTGCCTGCAACGACATAAACGTTAGAAACTGAAGAACTACCTGCAAAACAAACAAACACGTTATATGCATGCAATGTAACTATTCATGTTTCCAAGTTTAGGCATTTATATGCCCCAGTTCTGGTATTTGCTCCAGATAACCACTTTGAGTATTAATTTTCAAACTTTCCCTTTGAAGAGTGTTCAGATCTTAGCAGTATCAGACAAACAAGCTTTGCATATTCAGAAATGGTAATTTGCATATTAACACTGCATAACATGGATAACCCACTGTCGGCCAAAAGTTAGAGCACAAACAAAATTCCCCGGAGGGTTACAAGTTAATACATGAACAAAAGACAAAAGATAGAGAAAAACTCCTACAACAAGTTTGTAGGTAGTCTGAACAACAGTAAAGAAAATCTTAACTAAAGACCCAGATTCTTCTGCAGCTGTCCCTGTCCTGCTCTTCTTCACACCTGCTCTCAGCTTGAGCTCTTCAATCTCCTTTAATGCCTCCTCCAAGGCAATCTGGCTTTGTGCCAACTACTGAGTCTTTTCCCTTCGTATGTTGTGGACTTGTTCCACTTCTTCTTTCTTGAAGGCCATTTGTACCTCGAAAAACTCTTCTTTTTCTTTATACTTCTTCTGCTCCTGTTCCCTTTGTCCTTGCAACCAAACAATGGACTGGCGAGCTTCTTTAAGAGTCTTCAAAGTCTTATTGCGCTCCGCTTCTCTTTTTGATTCCATCAGACCCAATCTCTAAAAGTGAGCTTCTCTTCCAGCAAACTCTTTCTCTTTAGCTTCCAAGGAGTCTTGCATCTTCTGTAGCTTTCCCTCTGCTTCATTTTTGGCACGATTGGCAAGATGGTATAAGTTAACCATTTCGGCATTCTCTATCCTGACCTCGTGCAGCTGAGCTTCCAGTTTCTTATATTCTTCAAGAGAGACAGTACTCTGGCGTGGCACCTCTTTAGGATATAATGGAGCTTCCACTGAGAATGGCATGAGAACTTCCTCTACACGTTTCTGCAACCATGTAGCAAAAGGAGGATATGTCTTGGGGTCTACTCTGCCAAAGTCCTTCTTACCTTTCTTCACCCTGTGAGCCCAAGCCTGAGATGCTTGTATGACTAACTCCTTGTTTCCCTCCATAGAAAAATACAAAGACTCAGCAAACTCTTCCATATTTGGTGGATCTCTCAGAGGATAGCCAAATTGCTTCCTGGATAATGTTGGATGATAACTGATCACACCCTTTCTTCCTAGCAAAGGCACTCCAGCAAATCTTCCATAATTGACCAACAAATCCTTTCCCAACAGATCTCTGTCATATCCCCAAGCTATATCCTCAGAAGTTAGTCCCATCAGCCTCCTAGACCACCTCCACTCATCTCTCATCTCCTTGAAAGAGCCTGACTTTGGCAATTGCCTAGAAAACCACTCAGCAAACAATGAAGCACAACAACCCACTGGTCCACCTCTACCTTTCTCATTCCGGTAGTGAACGTTGTAGTAGAAATCTCCCAACAGAGTTGGCACAGGATTGCCTTTAGCAAAGATGGAGATCACTTCCAAGCTCACAAACTCCTTTTCTCCTGGGAAAAGACTAGATCCATACACCATCAAAGCCAACACAACACCAAAATCTCCCCATTTACCCTCTTTGGCATATTCTTCAGCTTCTGGTATAAGCATATTCCAAGGGAGTACTCTGCCTTCACTGTCCTTCAAAGCCTTCTTGGCCTTAGTAACTGGTAAATGATAGACTCTGGCTATGTCTTCTTCCTTGAGAACCACCTCTGACCCATAGTAAGGCAAAGTATCTCTGACTGGAATACCCAAAATGCTGGAAATCTCCTCCAAGGTAGGAGCCAAGATGTAATCTGGAAACACAAAACAACGCAGCAAGGGATCATAAAACTGAAGCAACGTGTGCAAGCTGTCCTTCTGGTCTGCAGTAGGTTTACCCATGTACTTCAATATCTGACCATACCCCTTTCTGAAATTCCCTAAGACTTGGTCATTCATCAGCCCTGCTAATTTCTGAACACTCTTGACTTCAGGTTGGAGAAAAGTATAATGAACATTCTTTTTCCTTGTAATTCTCTTAACTTCTACCATCTGGAGAGCTTATAATTACCAGAACTGGGTGCTGACTGTGAACAATAACCTGAAAAATGTAAACACAAACAGTTAATGCAAGTATGATGCAATGCAAATGCAATGTAGGCATATGATCAATCTGGGACCATCTGGATACTGGACACTGAAAAATAAGGACCCTCTGAATGACTGAAAACCAAGATCCTCTGAGCCATAACCCTCTGATAGAAACTCTTAGAACCAAGAGAACAAGAAATCCAGAACCATAAAGACCAAATCATAACAAGGACCACTGATAATGAGGGTATGTAGAGTCCAAGGGTTCCTGCAAACCTGTAAACCCCTCCCAATCTCACTGGTATGCTCCGGGTCAAACATCACGGACTCTCAAAGCCAAATAGCAATAATAATTTCACCATTTCCGAGAAATGGCTCATGACCAGATCAGGGAATTGGTTTGGTATTATATACTACGCAGGGAGGCCTCAGATGAGTTCGGGAAAACAAGGTCATCCTATGTAAGTCCCAGGTGGGCCCTCAGATGCGAATGGGTTTGCCACAAAATGTAGTCTGCCACTGTCATCACTAGAGAGGGATGTTTCCACAAGGTTCTCAATGATCAGTCCCCAGCTGCACATAACTGTCAAGGTTATGAAATGAAAGAGGAAGACCCCCAAATCAAGACATTTCCAAGACGGTCGCAAATCTAGGCGTGGAACTCACTACTACCCCCATGACAAGATCTCATGAGGCCAAAGTGGAACCACTCTTAGTCCTAAGGTGCACTCGAGCTGTGGTAATGAGCTCATCTCTCAGAAACAGTATCACCCAAGCCCGCCAAACAGAAAATCCAGTCCAGACAGTCCAGTAATAATGCATTAAAATAAGTACTGAATACTGTAAATAAAGCTGTAAATAAACTGTAAATAAAAAACAATAAAATACAACACACAACAACAAACAATCAACACCCCGCGAAACAGAAACACGCAAGCTCTAGGAGAGACTCTCAAGGGAACCAGAGTTTCTGGGTTCGATCCCCAGCAGAGTCGCCAGCTGTCGCTCCCTGGATTTCCATCCTGGTACAAACGCGAAAGTGGCGCGGAAAGAGGTAAAGTCGCCAGCCAGGCATTTTTATCCCGAAGAAACGGGAATGGTAATGCTGCACAAACCAGAGGAAAAGAAAAGGAAGGACACGGGTCCTGCGAACCAAAGAATCTGAGTTCGGGAGTCGGTTACGACCTTGGAAGGTATTAGCACCCAGATCGTCCGCCGTACCCGACGGGATCCACGCTTGCAAAGATATTGTTTCAAAGGGTGAAGGAATGAATGCTGCTGCGAAGAAAATGAACTGAACTGGATAAAAGAAATGAAAAGGAAAAAAATGTAGGGAAAGAAAAGATTGTGCTCGAACGGGCCCTACCCCGCTGCCTACGTACCTCATCTGGACAATGAGGATCAGAGTCGCCGTAGTTCCCCTATCTAGGGGTGGAAAAGATTGCTTGTGTTTTAAGGCTTGAACTGCCTATGTCAATGCTCAGGTGTTGCAGGCTCGGACGACGAGTGTGTTACCGTCTTGCAAAGTGACAAGTAGTAGCAAGTTCATACGTAAGGAGTGAGTGGGATGAGAAAAGAAGTCCCGAAGGAGAGACGCTTATTGTTTGTCCAGTGTTTTTTTTATGAGTTTTCTATGAGTGTGGCACAAGGAATTGAACCCAAGCTTTTTTCCATGGAATGTGCACTTGTCACTACATTCCAAGATGGAATAATAGAACAAGCACACTCAAGTAAGGAGAAGATCCCCAAAACTTGAATCCAGAGATTAGGTCTTAAGCTCACTAACTCATTAAACTTATTAAGTATTTTTTTGTATTTTTGATGAAGAAGTTTTTTTTATGGTTTTCTTGGTGAAGATAGTATCTTGATCAGACTTGTGCATCACAAGACAAGCTTGTACTATCCCAAGATGGGAAGACTACAAGTGTCTCATGGAATAAGGCTATTGCTCAAGATATCACTTCAATCTTTATTAAGTGTCTTTTTAGGGTTTTGAGATGAGAAGAGAAGAGAAACAAAAGGATTACAAAGGTAAAAGTCTAATGGGGGACTAATGAATCCTAATTGTTATCATGCAAGGTAATCCTAAGTTAGTGAGGTTTACTATCCTAAAGGAAAAGAAGAAAGAAGAAAAGAAAGAGAAGAATGAAGAATAGAAGAGAGAGGGAGTAAGGCCTAAGCCCAACAATCACAAGAATAGTATCAATGAGGAAAAGATAAGAGATAAGACTTGGAGATGTGGGAATCACATCCACACCTCTCACTTACCACAACCCCAGAAATGGTTAGTGACACAAGAATAAATGCAACACAAAATAAACATAATGTCAAACCAAAGCCACAAAACCAGAAGTGAAGTCTTAATCACAAATGCCAAATGCAAATTCAAAGCATAAGAATGAAAAAATAACTACACAACTCATCATGAAGCATTATGAATCACCATGACAAAACAAAGTAAACATGAGAAGATACAAAGAAAAATAGTCAAAGCAACACCACAAAGCTCAAGACCAGAACCCTAACATGTTAAGAAAGTGCCTAAGGATCATGTAAGATGAAGAGAAGGAGCACACAAAGTCAAGTATTTACATCATGAGAAGTAAAGAAACAAAGGAAGTGAAATGAGCATGCATAAGTGTGAATGAACTTCAAGAGCAACCAAACACAAAATTTCTCAAGGAACAAGCATCAACTTAAGACCAGGGGGTACCAACAACCTAAGAAGGCTCTAAACAACTTAAAGAAGTTGGCACAAGTGCCCTTCTAACCTAAGGAGTGATCATATGACCCAAAATAAGCAAAAGTGAACAAGTAAGGAACAAAAAATCAATTCAATTCAAGTATACACCCAAAAATTCCACAAACTTTCACAAATAATCCTCAATCATACAATATCAACATGCCAAAAGGAGGGGATCAAAATCAGAAGCTTAGCCATTCAAAGAGGGTTCAAACATGGATTAGGGTTAGAAAGCTTTATGCACAAGTTAGAGACCAAAATCAATTAAGCAAACTTCTAAAAATCAGAACAAAAATCACCAATAAACTAAATCTCATCATGAATCCAGAGCAAAAAGAGTCATCTAAAAATTCAAAATAATGATCAATATAGAAAATGAACAAGACAACATGCTTCACAATGAAATAAAAACAATTAATTAAAGGAAACAATTAATTCCAGCGTGGTAATTAAAAATAAATGAAAAAATAAAAAATAATAAAAATTAGAGAAAACTAAAAGGACATTTCATGAATTTTTTTATAATTTTTAATGACCTAAATCTATTTTAGAAAAAATAAAAATCAAAACGAAAATAAAAATAAAAATGGAAAAAAATGAAATAGAATTGGTGAGGCTGGGGTGCATACAGCAAACACAATCAGTTCATTAAAAATCTGGGCCCAAAAATGGAGGTGTACATAGTAAATTGGCCTTAGGCCCACACGAAAATTCATAAACCAAACCAATAATCAGGATTATTATTATTATTATTTACATGTTATAATTATTTTATTAAAAATGAAATAACAAAAATCATGTGAACATGAAACAATCGGTCACACCAGGTTAAGTCACAAGAGGACAAAAGCTTCCACAGACCAATCATAAAACCCCACCTCATCATCTTCAACCTCCCTTCATGAAACAACTTTAGAAAAAAAAAACGAAAACAGGGCAAAATGCAGCTTCAAACATCCAAACTCAGAGCAACATAACTCCTCCATCTTTCCATGAAACTCAAAGGTATAAAAGCCAAAAATGGAGTCCAAAGTACAAGGATCATGAATATGCTATCATATATTAAAAACAAGCCATAACCAAAGAAGATCGAATAGCACAACATTCATCATGAAAACTGTAAATCTCAAATTTAAGCTCAATCAAAGAACTCAAACACTTTAGTCATCTTAAATCTAACCTTAGCAAGTCAAAACAGATGAAAACCAACCAAATCTGAAATGAAGAAGATTGAATATTCAAACCTGCACTTGAGCTTTTCTTGAGATCTTCAGAAATCCAGAGATCCACAAAGCTTCCTTATGAACTCCTTTGTCTTGTTTGAGCCAAATAAAGGTTTGCAGATGTAAGAATGAGCTAAACAGAGAGATTCAAAGGAGATGTTGATCTTCAAACTGATTAACATATTATGTTAATGTCAAGCACAAGCTGATGATTGTAGGTAGAGGATGATGTTACTGATGGTGATTCATGTTGAATGAAGCATGGAGCAAGAAGATCCAGATTAGAGTTATGTGTGCAAGAGAAAGAAAAGGAGGAGGCTGAGAGCAAAAGAGAATGAGAGAGAGAGAGAGGCTAAAGCGTGTGAGGTAAGAAAATATACCCTCCTGCAAGAATTGCTTGCTGCTTCTTATATCTCAAGGGTGCCGAGTGCACCTTGTGGTGTAAGAACCAAGTTTGTTATTAAACACAAACGCAGAGTATTCACACTCTCTTTTTCTGTATTTTTTTCTTTTTCAAATTGATCCAACATGGTGGCACACATGCTTGTTATGGTGGGACTCCCATGTTGTCAAGGTGGTATCGAAATGATGAGGAAAAATGATCATCCAGTGGTTGTGATTGGGTAGCAAATATGGCTGCATGAAGAACCAGTCATATGGGATTTTTTCTTCCTTCACTTGTACCAGATGTGTGACTGAGGGGAGCATGAACGTGACTCTCCTGCGAACTTGATTGGGTGTATGTGAGGTATATGGGAAATAGGATGGAACTTGTATGGTGTTAGTGTCTCATTGGCGGATGAAAACAAAAATGATGATCTGTCCATTGTGATTGGTGTTGAATTCAATGGTGCATGGCATGATATCCACACGTAAATCCTTTTGTTCCCACCTTGGTGACATCCGCGTGTGGCATAGGGTGAGGAAGAAAACGTGACCTCAAGGCCAACACACAATGGGCATGTGGCAAGCATGGAATGGCTGGTCCCAACAAATGTTGATTTTCCCACTACTTCTTCGTACACCATCACCAAGTATTACTATTTTTGGATTATTTTATATATTTGGTCACACAAATAATACAATGGGCTCACTAAAATAAATGTGAACAAAATACTCATGGCATGCCACACATAACCTTATTTAAAATAATAAACCAATGACCAAATGACATGTGTCCACAAAAACCCTAAAAATGCTCCAAACTTCAAAAAATCATAACTTGAGTTCTAAAAATGCTATGAAAGCGTTCTACAACTTTTCGGAAAGGGAAAATCGTACTATACAACTTTCGTGTTCACCGGAAAATCATTTGGAGCTTTTTCGCACATGAAATAATAGCTTGAAGTTTAGGGACAAATAATTTCCAAAAATGGAAACTTCCAAATTTAGTAACTTTTTTGCATACTCCCGATTTTTGACATTTAAGCTCAACTGAATTACTCCTTGACATGATATGCCCTCAAAAAAATATAATCCTGATTAAAAAACTCTGAAATCTTCATGTTGACTTTTCTGACTGCACAATTGACTTTCTTGCTTCACCTTCAAGCAACTGAACCAAACCCTGACTTCTTCAGTGAATTTTTGCCTCAAACTTCATACATAAGCCATGCAGACTAAATAAAAGCCTTTGCCCTCAAGAAATGGTCAAAATTCAGAAGATATGAGTATCTGGCCCAAAACCCTAATCAGGATTTCCTCATACAGGAGAAAAGTTGCATTTTGGAACTTCTGATGAAATAACTGACTTCCCTAAGGAATTTTCTCATCAAACTTCATCCTTGGGATCCTCTTGTCACATGAGAGACTTTTCCTAGATGAAATGGCCAAAGTCACAAAGTTTTCATTTTTGAAAGTGAAACCCTAATTTGGGATCATTGTGTAGGAGCTTGCCCTAACTTGAATTCACTGGTGATCTCCCAACCTCCTGGGCTTTTATGAATGATCTTGAACTTGTGAATGCAATGTAGACCCCTCATAGGACTTGGAAAAATCCACTGGGCCTCCTATTATAGCTTATGATGCCTCAAATCCCTCCACAGATGATCATATGCCTAATGCTAGGTCATGAGAATGTTATGCCTCATATTTACATGCAAAGATGCCAAGGATATGATATGCTCATGATGATAATGGTATGATGATGATGCTCAAAAAGAAGAGGGCAAATTTGGGGTGTTACAAAGTGTTGTTTTGGAATTATGTCCCCAAGATTGACATATATGACTTGACATACCTGCATATGTGTTTGATGTTGATGTAGTGTCTGATGACAAGTCGTGGTATCATGACATCAAGTGTTTCCTGAAGAGTAAGGAATACCCAACTGGGGCATTTTCCAATGATAAAAAACTTTGAGACGACTTGCTACAAGTTTCTTCTTGAATGCAGATGGCGTGTTATACAAGAGAAACTTCGACATGGTATTGCTTAGATGTGTAGACAAGTAGGAAGTAGACTTGTTGATGCGGGAAGTCCATAAGGGATCTTTCGGTACCCATGTCGAAGGACATGCAATGGCAAAGAAATTACTAAGATAGGGGTATTAGTGGTTAACAATGGATTCAGATTGTTGTTCATACGCCCGAAAGTGCCATAACTGTCAGATTTATGCAGACAAAGTGCATGTGCCTCCGAGCCCGCTGAACATCATGTCATCTCCTTGGCCCTTTTCTATGTGGGGCATTGACATGATCAGGAAAATCAAGCCTACTACTTCATTAGACCATCATTTCATCTTGGTCGCAATTGACTATTTCACCAAAAGGGTTGAAGAAGCATCTTATTCCAATGAAACCAAGCAGGTGGTTGCCAGATTTCTGAAAAGAGACATCATATGCAGATATGGAGTGCCTGAAATGATCATTACTAACAATGGTTCTAACCTTAATAATAAGATGAAGGTTGAATTGTGTCGGGACTTCAAAATACAACATCACAATTCTTCTCCTTACCAGCCAAAGATGAATGGAGCAGTTGAGGCGGCTAATAAGAATATTATGCAGAAGATGGTTGTCACTTACAAAGATTGGCACGAGATGTTACCATTTTCTTTGCATGGGTACCGAACGTCGGTAAGGATGTCTATTGGGGAAATTTCTTTCTCACTTGTGTATGGTATGGAAGTTGTCCTACCTGTTGAAGTTGAGATCCCTTCCTTAAGGGTAATGATGGACATCAAGCTAGATAAGGCTGAATGGGTGCACGCTCGGTACAATCATTTGTGTTTGATTAAGGAGAAGAGGCTTGCGGCTATCTGCCATGGTCAGTTGTATCAGAGACTGATGAAAAAGGAATTTGATCAGAGAGTGCATCCTCGGGAGTACCAAATGGGTGAAGTTGTGCTCAAAAGAATTCTTCCTCGAGGTACATATCACATGGGAAAGTGGACTCCAAATTATGAAGGTTCATTCGTGGTTAAGAAATTTTTCTCATGCAAAGCTGTGATGCTTACCACCATGGATAGTGAATATTTTCAGTCTCTTGTCAACTCAAACGTAGTTAAAAAATACTTTGCATAAAAGAGACCCATTGGACAAAAAACTGAATAAAGAGTCCAGATAAAAAAAGGCATCCGGTGAGCCTAAAACAGAATAAAAGGCTCGGGCAAAAGTTAGGGATATAAATAAAAAATGTACACCCGGTGAGTTGAAAATTCGCATTGGACAGCTCAGGAAAAAAAGGGTATCTCGGTGGATTGAAACCTTGAATGGGCGGTCCATGCAAAAGTGGGAATAAGAGAATGACTGCAATCTGAGTTATCTATACTACATCGTCGTCTCACTCAACCTGGAAATCTCTAAAGGATAGGAATCAGTCTAATCTTCCTCTTAAGAAAGCAAGTTCAAATATGAGGAATCTTGAAGACATACCGGTCATAGCAAAAACTCAGTGGAATGCCGTTTCACATTTCCATTAGGATAGTTTCTTTTCTCAATTTACAGTGATCACCTCTTTCCAGGTGTTTGCTTCCTGATGTATCTTTTCGTATTCACAGACTCATCAATAAAAGAATTACTCAGTCAAAAAGCTTCATCCTTGTTTTTAAATTTACATGTTTTGTTTGAAAAAATATACTGAAATTTTGAAAAAAGAACATTGCATTTAAGCGAGGTGGTTTTATGAATAACATGCGAAAAGGGAAAACTTTTAAAATCACTTTGAATGTTGAGTAACACTAGATGGTTGACTCATACCATACAATTCCCCGGGGCATACGTGTGCAAACTTTGTTGTTGCAGGTTTAGCAGCCAGAAAAGAAAGATGTTACAGGCTGACATTCCATTCCCTAAGCAGATTCTTCTCCCCAATGAGAGATGCCTTATAACTTTTATCCCCAACAGAAGGGTGATCCCCAATATCCCTAGTAAAGTTCAAGATGGAACTTCCCCCCAACTGGGTCAAAATAGGGTGGTATCCCCAGCAAAACTTAAAGGCCAGTTAAGTAGTTCTCATCCCCAAGCGATGTCATCATTTCATGGTAAAATATTCCAAGCAGATAGCTGAATGCCTTGCTTCCCCATAGAGTTAGAATTTTCAGAATTCTCTCCCCAACAAGTGTATGTGACCAAGTGTCTCCCCAACTGAGTCAGAAGATCGTTATTTCCCCGCAGAGTTTCATGATTGAGGTTCACTTCCGTCATTGAAATTTCCCCCAGCAAGGTCCCCAATTTATTTTTTGTTCAGTGTGGCAAGTGTTGTAGACAGCTGTTCACACCTTATTCCTCAGCCAAAGTCAAGTATTGTCAGAGCATCTTGATCTCGTGCCTCAGCAGAATATCATTCGGGACGTTCTTTTACTCAGTAGAGTTCTACAGCAAAATCTTTCCCTTGCAGAAGTAGCTCCCTATGGGACTTTACCTTCTCAGTATTTCAAGGCCCACATCCCTGTGGCAGGCCAGTAGTCTTCTGGTTCATTATAAAAGATACTTCTTCGATTCGTAAGTCATATAATGTTATGTACTAATGTCCTGGTTATGGATCCTATGATGCCATTTCCTAATTACTTTATGTGTGGATTGTAAATCCTATGATGTTACAACACCATTTTAAGGCCCACATCCCTGTGGTAGGCCAGTAGTCTCCTAGTTCTTTATTAAAAGACATCATTGTTGAGGCCCACATTTCGTGGCAAGCTAGTATTCATCTGGTTCATTACAAAAGACATTTCAAGGCCCACATCTTTGTGGTAGACTAGTAGTCATCTGGTTCATTACAAAAGACATTTCAAGGTCCACATCTCTGTGGCAGGCCAGTAATCCCCTGGTTCATTATAAAGGAAAAAATCAAGTTTGGATGGATTAGACCTTGAGTGGCATATCTGTTTGTTAAATAGATTTCCCTTTTCATGAAGAGGATTTCAAAATGCATCATGATCATCACTTTTTGTTTTACAGACTTAGTTGCATTAAGGCCCACCATCGTTTTGGCAGGTCAGTAGTCGGTTGGCTTCACTCAAAAGACATTTTTAAGGCCCACATCCCTGTGGCATGCTAGTAGTCTCATGGTTCATTATAAAAGACACTTCTTCGAGTCGTAAGTCTTATGATGTTACATACTCATGTCCTGGATTATGGATCCTTTGATTCCATCTCCCGGTGACTTTGGTTGGTTGTAAATCCTTTGATATTACAACACCACTTTAAGGCCCACGTCTCTGTGGCAGGCCAGTAGCCTTCTGGTTCATTAAAAAAGAAAGATTATTCATGGTTACGGGTTTTTATTCATCAAATACATCCCAAGCATATTTTTCCTTGGTCGGTTTATATCCCTTTTCTTCTTCAGTAGAGTGCAAATTTTATGGTTGTTTTAGTATTCAATACAGTTCATCTCGAACGTCTGATAGCTGGCGCTCTCATCCTTTTCAGATTAGCAGATGATTGAATATGGGAAGTTGTAACATCCCAAAATTTTCCCTCTCATTTCATGTCATATAGCATAGCATATAGCATACATATCCTAACATCTTTGCATTGAAAGATGAGGCATAACATCCATGGTTAGAAGCATAGGGTGTGTGATCAATGATTTATCACTTTGCGATTCTTCAAAGCCAAGATAAGAGTTGAGTTGTCTTTCAAAAATTCTACAAGGTATCCTCATATCTTACACAAGCTCAAACTTTTCCTCAAGGCCCTATAAGGGGGTTGGTTCATCAAGAATTTCATCAGTGCATTTCCTCATACACAAGAAACCCTAATTATGGTTTTGTCTCAGGGAAACCTATCATCATGGCTTTGATCAATTCTTGTGATAAAAGGCTTTTATATGTCATATGAGGCCTAGGGATGCAATTTGGCTCAAAGAAGCATTGAAAAAGTCAGACAATGGCTCAGTTGCTTGTGCTTGAAGAAAGAGGTCAATTGTGCAGAAGAAAAGTCAACCTAGTGTTTTCAAGGGTTCCAATCATGATTTTCAAGCCTATGGACCTTGATTTGGTCAAGAAATAGCATGAATTATCTCAAATGTCAAGAATCAAGAGTTTCGAAAAAGTTACTAAAATTGGAAAGTGACCTATAATGAATACTTTCTATTTTTGGCAATTTTTACCCTAACTTCAACCAATTCTTTCATGACCAAGGAAGCTCCAAATGAATTTTCCATAAACATCAAAGTTGTAGGGCTTTCTCTCCCATTTTCAAAAAGTACAAGAACTCCTTCATAGCCTTCATTGTTCAAAGGTTATGATTAAGAGAAGCTAGGGTTCCAATTATGTGATTCCATGCATTCAAGGATTACACCATTTGCAAATTGGGTCATAATGTATTTTCATGACTTCCAATCATACAAGTCAGGTTACTACATCCAAATAAACTTCATGACAATCATTTTTGGCCCTTGAAGCATACAAATTTGTGCCATATACATTAGGTATTCTCCATTATGCATTTGTGCACAATCACTCAAAACTCATGAATCCAAGCCTTTCCAACCATAAGATTGATCCAAAGGTAATCAGTGAATCAAATGGAGAGTGGTCATGCACTTCATGTTGAGAATAAACGAGCAAAACACCACATGTCCATAATTATGCAATGTTGAATTTTGATCCACATCACTTAATTCTGAGTCCCTTCATTCCTTAAACTCTAATCGGGCTTATAATAACATCATATATAAGCTCTCTATGCATTTGAATCAGCTTCATGCACTCTCATTTGCTCAGATTCACAAAAATCACAAAAATCTCCTCCTCTTCGATTCTCTCAATTGAAGAAGAATTTCTTCTATCTCTTTGGTGATTCAAGATCCACAAGCATTAGGGAACACATTGCATCCTTCATTAGAGCCTAAAACCTCCATCTACTCCATAACTGAATTTGAAGTGAGCTTCATCAAACTTCAAGATCCAGCTTTATTACAGCCTCTATTTGCATTTATTTTGCAAATAGGGCTCAAAAGAGGAAGATCTACACTCTTACACTGGATTTCTAGGAGTATTTTGGCTCAAGATCAATTTTCAGGTGAGCTTTATTTTTCCTCTTGTTTCTATGATTTCTTGTGTGTATTTATGTGTCTCAATGATTGCAATGCTATGTTTGATTTGAAGTTTGAACGTATATTATGGATGTATGATGTGATTTTAGATTTGTAGATTTGATTTTGATTGCTTCAATTCTCTTGATTTGTTCATGATTTGTTGTTTTTAATGGTGGATTCGTGATCCTGAAGTCATGATTTTATGGATCATTTGAATTTTCTGGTGACCGAAGCCCTAACTCTGTCACCGGATATGTTGTAGGTTTCAGGGAGGGTTGGAGGTTGAAGATAACCTCCCAACCATTGATTGTTTTGATCTGATGGCTATTGTGGTGCCCCAGCATTAAAATTTCATGTGACACACGTTTGGCTTCTATTTTCATATAATTGGTTTTGTTTTCCAGCACATAGTATTGGTTGTGAACCCTAGATCTCCTGCACTCATCTGGTTGACTTTGCTTATTGACTTGCTATTGGATGCGTTGGATCATTTTACTTTGGGATGACTCTTGATGACCTTTGGATTTGTTTACTTTTTCATTTGACTTGATCACGTGCGTTGATTTGGATTACTTTTCACCTTGTTTGACTGCACTTCAGCCTCAGGATGAATCCAATGGCAATGAGAGAGGCAACATTTGTTGACTCTGAGCCATGTAGAAAGCGCATTAGGCTTTTCTTGCTCTTTGCACCCCAGTTTTTGGGTCTGCCTCCTAATTAAATTGTATTGGATCACTATTTTCACCCTTTCCATATTTTATTTCAATTCTATTTCCTTTATTTTATTCAGTACCATTTTTAATTTTTTTAAATAGTTTTAGGATTTTAAAAATTCCACAAAAATTAACAAAAAATCTTTAGGGTTTTATAAAATTTTCTAAAATTTTATTTTTCATTTTTATTCTATTTTGACATTCTTAATTAATTTCCCTTTTATTTTCTTTTGAATTTCTTTCTTTCATGAGTGACTTGGTTTGTTGATTTTATATTTTGAAATCCATGAATGTTATCAACCTGATTCTTTTTTCATTGTGTTAGAGACATGTTAAGGTATCTTAGACATTTTTGTGCCATTTTTTAGGTCTTGTTTGCTTGAGAGTTGAGGCCTTGCTTGAAGCTTAAGTTTGTGAAACTCTAGCTTGTTTTGCTTGATTGTTTGTGTGCCACATGTTCTGAATCTTTGCTTGAGATTTTTTTCATTATGTTTTCCTCTAGTTGAGGTCCTCTGGGACTTAAGTTCATAATATTTTAGACATGTTTGATCATTCTTTGATGCCACATACTTGCATCTTCATTTCACTTCATCTTCACTTCATCACCTATGCTTCCATACCATATATCATGACTTGTATGAAATTTTATTGACATAATGTGACATTCTTAAAGGTGTTTAGCTTCTGACTTTGATCTAATTTGTTTCATTTTGACTTGTTTTCCTTACTTGATCACTTCTTTCCATCTCATTCCTTCTTTGGTGCATTGTTGGATGTTTGTGGGACTTTTCCCGTTTCTTTTTACTTGAGTTTACATGACTAATCTTAGGGGTCTTATAGGACTTGTAGGTTCTGACTTGTGTGAGTTTTATGGCTTAGAGATTTATTCTTTCGTGTCTTATGCATGTTTGAATTTCATTTGCCTTTATGTGAATATTTCTAACCTTGCAGGGGCTTTGGTAAGTTTAAGGGGTGTGGATGATGCTTCCACATCTCAACTTTTTCTTTCATCTCTTTTAAGTCTTCATACTTGTTTTTGTGATGTTTTTAGTCCATTTATGCTTAATTCTTCTTCATCTCCTTTAGGATCAACTTATCTTCTCTTAAGAAGTAAGTTGAATCCTTTATTCCTTTCTTCTCCTTCTTATTTTATTCTTCTCTTCATTAGGATATTACTCAAACCACACTAACTTAGGTCTCCCAAGCATGATAAAAATTAGGATTATTAGTCCTCCTTTAGACTTTTACCTTTGGTTCTCTTTGCTCTCTCTCTCTCTCTCTCTCTCTCTCTCTTCTCTCTCTCTCTCTCTCTCTCTCTCTCTCTCTCTCTCTCTCTCTCTCTCTCTCTCTCTCTCTCTCTCTCTTCATCTCAAAACAACAACTTCAAGTCACCTAATAAATGACAAGTCTTCTCATGGGGTACTTACATACATCCCATTTCGGGGTGAGGTGTAGGGTATCTATCATGATTAATAGGCCTTAGCATGAGACTACTTCACAAAAAGCTAAAAAAACACTTCTTAATCAAAAACCACAAAAACACTTAATAAAGTTAAATAGGCTAGTGTGCTTAAGACTTCTTCTGTGGGACTAGATTTGGGGATTTCCCCCATATTTTAGGTGTTCTTCTTATCCCTTCCATTTTTGGATGATGTAAGAAGTACACATCCCATTGAGCAAGACTTGCGTACACTCTCCTGTGCAAACCTCAAGGAAAAAACTTCTAAAAACACTGGACCAACAATAATCGTCTTTCCTTCAGGAATTCTTTTCTTATCTCATTCACTCATAACGTTAGAACTTTCTCCTTCTTGTCTCTTTTGCAAGACGGTAACACACTCATGCCAGACGAGCCTGAAACACCTGAGCATAGAGATAAGTAGTTCAAGCTTTAAAAAAATACAAAAAGTTTTTCTCCCTAGTTAAGGGAACTACGTCGTCTCTGATCCTCATTTTCGGATGAGGTACATAGGCAGTGGGGTAGGACCCATTCGAGCACTATTTTATTTTCCCTACATTTTCCCCTACTTTTATTTTCTTTATTCCAGTTCCAGTCCCAGTTTTTGCAGCAGCTTCATTCTTACCCCTTTGAAACAGTTTCTTTCAAGCATGGATCCCGTTGGGTACGACGGACAATCTGGGGAGCTAATATCTTCCCAGTTTGTAACTGATTCCCGAACCCTGTCTCTTTGGTTCGCAAGACCTTGTTCTTTCATTCTCTTAGGTTTGTGCAGTATTACCCTTCCTTCGGGATAAAAATGTTTGGTTGGCGAATCTACCCTTTCTGCGCCACTTTCGCGTTTGTACCAAGATGAAAATCCAGGGAGCGACAGAATGGAGCCTACGGGTAAAGAGACTTGTGATGGTTAACAGAGCATGGGAAGTGACGATTCATAGATTAACATGCCTAGAATATGAATCTATTTTGTATGTCATGTAAATTACAAAGACCCATGACTTGTGTCGGCTTCTAGACATAGAAGAATAGGGGATACCTTCGTGAGGTTACCGATTAGGGGATATTTTGAGTTAATGAACTCATGAACATGTTTCCATATGAGTGTGTGTAAACAACCCAAATTTTCCCTCACTAAGCTCACACCTTGGCTTGTGATCTTTTTCATTTGCATTAGTCCAATCATATCATATCATGTTGCATTTTTGCTTCACTACATTGGTTCAAAGTCATCTGCACCTAAGGTTTGTGATCTGAGCAATCCATGGGATGTCTGAGCCACTCTAAAGGTTATCAATCATCTAAAGAGGGCCATGTATTTTCAAGCATCATATTATATCCTCCCAATATCAAGAAAGTCAGAAAATCACAAGAACTTGCAAGACATGGAAGCAGAGCCAGGTTTAACTGCACAGATGACCTAAAATTAGGGTTTTGGTTTCAGAGGCCATAACTCCAAATTTTTTGGTCATTCTTGTTTCTATTGGTCTCTATATGATATAAGGATCATGCATACCAAGTTTGATGGGAAAATTCATTGAGGAAGTCATCTGATCACTGGGTAACTTCTTGAGCAAGTCAGAGCCAAATCAGGGCATCTGAGGCCCCCCAACATGGAACCCAAATGGATTTTTCATCAAAATGAAGTTATATGATCTTTAGTTGATCATTTAAGTGCTTGGAAGTTCACAAATTTGAAGAAAAGTGGGCTAAACCAAAAGTTTCCAAATATGGAAATGACTTGTAATGTAAACTTTAAAGTTTTTCAACCTCCTCTTTCTCAACCAAAAATGCTTCAAATGAAAAATTCTTGGTCATGAAAGTTGTAGATTGGATCATTCCCTTTTCAAAAAGTACAAGAACAGATCTAATTCATTTTGGAACTCAAGTTATGGCTTTCCAAAGTTGGCAAAAATCACTTAATTTCATGTTTCATGCCAAAAGATTTTTTTTTGCAAAACCTCATACCAAATCATTTTGTGACTTCTAAATGACCTCTATGCATCATTACAACTTGCCAAAGTCAGAAATGCACCAATTCACAAAGGTTCATTCCTTGAATCATAAGCTACCATAAGGCATTTTTTTTATATAAATTTTCAAGAAAGGAGCTTTTTGCAAGAAGAACTTCTAATGATTGGTTTGGTTGCTAATTGATCTCAAAGCATCATAACAACTTCATATGGTTCATTTTGCTGCAAATTGGCCAAGAATTCATAAGTTTCCTTGCCTTGATTCACAAGAAATTCCAAAGAGGGAAATATGCAAGAACATTGGAAACTCTTGATCAAGGCCATCCAGCTCACAAAAATTGATCCAAAGGCCTTCCTGTTAGAACAATTATGGTTCTAAACCTCTAATAGTTTTGATGATAACAAATATTATTATGCTAGAATAGAAGTTCTAATGACTACCTTTATTATTGTGTAGAAGAAGAAATTTAATTAAAGGAGACGTGCTTTACTAAGAAGATATATTGAGCCATATATAGAAGATACACTTAATGAAGAATCCATCATTTAATGACATGATTAATTGGCTGCGCATTAAGTCTTTACTATATCTGATTTACGTCTAGAAGATGATGATATTCATAATGAAGACATTAATTAAAGAATATTTTAATTAATGATTAAGACAAGTATCTCTTGCTTTGGAAAGAATTTATGGTATTAACTAATATCCTAAATTAGCTCAAGATGTCTCCAACGGCTACATTTATTCAAGAACTATATAAAGGAATCAAATTGAAGATTTGAAGGCAATACACTCACGAGCAAAAAGACTGAATCATTTTGTGCTAAAATATTGTAACATTCACTCAGTGATCTTAGCTTGATAAGAAGCAAATTAGTTACTATATTATTATCATTGTAATAGTTGTGAAATATTCCTTGAGTGACTAGTTTCAGTCAGAAGACTCAAGAGGACATTGACTTTAGGTCAGTGTGTGTATTCATTTGTTGAATAGTGGATTAAGACCTCAGTAGAGGCAAAATCACCTTGACAGGTGGACTGGACGTAGTTTGAGTTCAAACGAACCAGGATAAATTAACTTGTCATTAGAAGTTATTTTTAGTTGTTAAAGAAAACCCAATTACAACCCCCCTTCCTTGTGTTTTGCGCACCTTCACTTCCTTGATCCAAGCTGAAGCAAGACAAGCCCTAAGATCTTCTCTGACCCGAGCCATACCTAAGGTACACAAAATCTTGACTTTTGCATCTTTGCCCATACCAATCAAACTGTGACATTACCAACCCTCTGCCCAATGAGAACATGTTATGTGGACCTCAAGGACTTGAAACAAACACACACACAAGCCAGAACTCTCCAAGAGACCAGGATTCACAAAAAACTGCAAAATCCTTCATCTCTTCGAAACTCCTTACACAGCCATAAAACCTCAAATTTTTCTTCACCAACAAGTCACATATCATTCATGGAACAAGAAGCAACCACTGAAACAGCCTAAAACATCACATACACCAACCTCTAAATCTGCTACACCAGAACCAAAACCATCAAACCAGGCCATACAAGCTTGTTTTAAGTTTCATTTCATCATCAGGAGGTTCATAGGAGAGGATTTGCACCAAAGAAGGATCCAGAAAGCCCAGAATCAGGAGGTTCAATCTCAGGTATAGCTCATGAACTTTTTTCCCAGAAACTTGTTTTTAAGTTCTTAATCGAATCCTTATGTTGTGCTGATAATCCTGATGTATTTATTTTTCAAAATGGTGGGATATTGAGCATGTATGGGGTCTCTGAAAGTTTCAACCCTAGAAATGTTTTGTTTCGATTTGGCTGTTTGATGAATGATAAATGGATTTTGTTTGGGGATTTAGGTTTAGGGATGCGTGGGGTTCATTTCTGGGCAGAAAAATCATGTTTTAGATGCATAGGGAGGGAGATGGGATTTTGACTCGTCGGAGAAGATGACCGGAACACTGTTCCGGTCACCTGAAAGTAATTAGGGTATAATCCTGTAATTAGGCTAAGTTTGAATTTTGGCCTTTGGATCTTAAGTTACCCGCACGTATGGACGTCCCAGATCACTTGATTAAACCCTAATCCATCATTAAATTAATTAATTAGGTTTAATTAGTCAGGACAAATCCAGACCATTCATTAGCGCGCCAGTCAACCTTTTCCTCTCAACTTTAAATCAGGATCATTGGATCTTCATACTTTTCCATTTAATTAATTTTATTTCATTTTCTTTCTATTTAATTTGTGCATTTTATTAAAAATAGTAAAATGACTTCAAAAATTCTGAAAATTTTTATTAAATCTTTTATTAATTTTTCAGAACCCAAAACTATTTTTATTTTTATTTTTTGCATTAAAAATTATTTTTAAATCATTTAAATGATTATTTTTAATTAGTTAATGAGAATTAATTAATTAAAAATACATTTAGGTATTTAAAAATCCCAAAAAAATTCAGAGAACATTTTTAAACATTTAGAAACATTTACAAACTCACAAAACAAATTTATTTTTGGTTTTGATCACACTTTGACAATTTTCATTTGAATTAGGGTTCTTTAATTTGAATATTTTTAACCCTAACTTCAAAAATTCATAACTTTTGATCCAAATTGAGTTTGTGAATAGTTCTTTTTGAATTGTGTTATGCATACTTTCAAGCATCCAAAAACATTTTTGTTTCATTTTTATGATGCATTTTCAATTTGTTTGGCATTTTCCCTTTAGGATCACCCTTAAAACCCTAGAATCTTAGAAAATTCATAAGTCCCTTAGGGTTTAGCTTCTGACCTTCCCCTTTGGACATTGACCTTGTACAGGTTTAGGGTCCCTTTTAGTCCACTTTCAATTTTTTATCTTATCATTTTCTTCTGATTTTGAATTTTGTATCTCATGTTGTGCATAAACCCTAATTTGCATCTTCATTTGCATCCATCTTGCATAAGCTTGCATACATGAGCTTGCCATGACATTTTGTGCATCCACATGACATATAAGACATCTAAGGACATATTGAAATCATGTTTGATCATTGCATCATTCATTTGCCATGTTTTTGTTTTCATTTAATGTCATATGCATTCATGAACTTTCATACTTCTTACATGTCTCATTTGCATTCCCATCCTTTGTATGATCATCCTCATCTCATGACATGCATTTATGTCATCTCTTTGCATCATTAGCATCATGAACATGCTTCTGGTTTTGACTCTCACCTTTGCATTCATTTCATTTCTTTTTGCTAACTTTTCAGGTGGTAAGTGTTTGAGAAGTGAATTTGCCTTCACTTCTCATAATCTCTTCTCATCTCTCTTATGCATCATTGCTGCATTTTACTTGTGGATTAGAGTGAGCTTGCTCATTCATGTTCCTTCCTCACTTTATTTCCTCAAGAAACTTATCTTCTTAAGTGAAGTAAGTTGTCTTGCTTCTTTCCTGCTTCTTTTCTTTCCATCTTTTTGCTTCCCTGGTGGCTCCTCTTGAAGACTTCTTGCAAGCCTCATAAACCCTAGGAATACCCAAGCATGATAACAATTAGGGTTTGATTAGTCCCCCATTAGTTTTACCTTTGTGTCATCTATTGAGTCTTCTTTTCTCATCCCTTAATCAAGGACTAAACCTTCAAGGTTTTAAGGCTTTGTGATTAAGCTTATGCCTGCATCCTTCTATTAGGATGGAGTGTATAACTTTAATCCTAAGTGTTAAACCCTTACTTAACACTAAACAAAATACAAAAAACATCTAAATAAATGCAAGTAGGTTAATGATCTTAATCCTGCATCAAGGTGGTTAAGTGTGAGGTGTTTATCTCATACTTAGGGTATTCTCATTACCCCAAATCAGAGTGAAGATGTGATGAATTTACTAACCCTTGGTTTAGACTTAAGCTCATTTTCTTATGAGAAACATAAAAAGGCAATAAAAGATTGAAAACACCAAAAACAAACAATAATCGTCTCCTCCGGGATTCTTTTCTCATCTCATCCACTCACAAGCGAGAACTTGCTTCTTCCGTCTAATGCAAGACAGTTAGCACCTAAGCCAGACAGGTCATACACTTGAGCATAGACAAGCAGGCAGTTCACAAGTCAATTTATCTTTCAGTCTCTTTGAGTCGAACTACGGTGTTCTGACTTCCTCATTGCACAAGAGGATACGTAGGCATAACTTAACAGTTGTCGAAAAAAAGTCTCTGTCCCTTCCCCCCTCTTCCAGCATTATTCTTTAAGCCTCATTGCCTTGAGCACTTCATTCTTCCCTTGCACTGACACTCCTTTTGTTCACTCCACACTTATTTCCAGCACTGACACTTGCATTCTTTTCCAGCTTTTGCACACAAATAGCACTAACACTACCCTTTTAAACACAAACTTTCAAGCGTGGATCCCGTCGAGTACGGCGGACAATCTGGGTGCTAATACCTTCCCAGGTTGTAACCAACCCCCTTTCTCAGTTTCTCTGGTTCGCAACCGTCTTATCCATCTTCTTTCTTAGGCCTATGCATCATTGCCTTTCCTTTTGGATAAAAATGCCTAGCTGGCGACTCTTTTTTAGTTCACCCTTGTGTTCTCCTTTCACCAACCGTTCGCGTCTGTACCCTATCTGACCAGGTGTCTTTTAGTGGGAGCGACAGCTTGGCGACTCTGCTGGGGACCCTTATACTGTAACCAGGGCTTCTGGTTCTTTTTGTGGGTTCCTCCTAGCGTTTGTTTGATTTGTGTTTACTGGGGTGTTATGTGCTATGTGTGTTTTTATTTTGCTTTATTTAGTGCTTTATGTACAATTCTATTTATTGCTTTCTTTTACAGTCTTATGCATATTTCATACTGTCATTGCTGGATCTGGTTGTCTGTTTTGATGGGTGGGGTTCCATTGAGAGTTTAAGGTCTTATACCTGGGACCTGAGTGACACCTAGGCTAGAGTGGTTCATGTTCTTTCCCATTCCATTACGGTCTGGTGCGGGAATATGAAACACGGTTCAGATGTGGGTTTCTTCTTGAGAACTCTGTGCTACAGATTTCCTGTAGTGCTAGGGCTATCTGGGAAGCCTGCTAAGTCTGGATGACCTTTATTATGACCTTCAGAAGCTGAGGTGAATTAGAGGAGGATCTTTTATGGTTATTGTAAACACTGTACCTCCGGGTTAGAAGTGTTTACACTTCTCATAACTGATCCAAGTCTGAGGATCCTTGTTCTAGAACATTACATGTGATGGGGTTGGGTTGTTTACAGGTTTGCAGGAACCCTTGGCCGCATCATATCTTGTTGCTGTTTTGTTTAAGAATACTCCACTTTGGACAGTTCTTGTGATTAACCCTGGACATGTAACTCTTTATTTGAGTCCCCACCCTGGTTATTGGATTTCTGAGCATCCATCTGGACTTTTGAACCTACATGGACTTTATATCAAGACAGATAATCAGATCCAGCTCCTGATCACAAACCCTTGCATATCATTTGCATATATCATCATTGCATCATTTGACATTTGTTTATTTTCTTTTCAGGGTATCCACCTCATTATATCTTGGTTTTGGTTTTAACCCCTTCTTCTGCATAGACCTCTGCTTCAGCTGTCTTCATTAGTTACCTGCTTCAGTCATCTCCATCCTCACCAGCATCAGTCTGTCAGTGTTTCACTTCCAGCATCAGTCTATAATCTTCATCAGCATTTGTCTCCAGCTTCTTCAACAGCACTCATGGCCACTCCCAGGAAGAGCAACATATCTTACCACTTTTTTGAGCCTGTATTGACTGGTATCAGGCAGGTCCAGTCACTTATCACACCTGGCCACATCCCTCTGTTCAGAGAGCACTATGGGGGTATCTTGGATATGGTCATGGATCTTGATCCTTCTCAAAGAAGCATGATCCACACATGCCTGCAGTTCTATGACCCTCCACTGAGATGCTTCACCTTTCCAGACTTTCAGATGGGACCTTTATTGGAAGAGTTCTCTTGGTTGATTGGAGTACCTATCAGAGGGGGAATCCCCTTCAACCCAGAGATGACTGCTCCCAAAAGTGAAGAGATAGCAAGGACATTATACTTAGAGCCTGCCCTTATTGAGCAAAGTATGACAACAAAAGCTGGGATCCCTGGTTTACATCTGGATTTCTTGATTTCTCAGGCCATCCTGAAGGCTTTATTGGGAGAGTGGAGGGCAGTCTATGCACTCTTAGCCCTCAGCATATATGGGGCTATACTATTTGCAGAGGAACCCAAATTTGTCAGTAGAAATGCCATCCATTTGTTTCTTCTGAAGAACCCAGTGCCTACATTGCTAGGAGATTTCTATTATTCCATCCATCAGAGGAATGAAAAACAAAGGGGGAAGTTGGTAAGATGTTGTGCTCCTTTGTTTTATTCTTGGCTGCTCAGACACCTGCCTAGATCAGATGCTTTCTTGAACCCACACCAGCAGAAGAATTGGGCCAAGAAGTTCATTGCCTTAACTTCAGATGATATCAAATGGTGCACCCAGAGCACCAAAGGCAAAGACATTATCACCAGCTGTGGACAATACCCAAATGTGCCTCTGATAGGAGTAAGGGGTTGCATTAACTACAATCCTTTACTGTTTAAGAGACAATTGGGATATGCCTTGGTTCACCCTCCTAGAGGACAGGATTTAGCTGAGACCTTATATTGTGAAGTTCAACCTAATTTAGCTGTTGTCAGGCAAGCTGCCTGGGCTTGGGACAGCATCCAGACAAATGGGGTGGCTATTCTTGGAAGATGTAATAATGTTGCTTCAGCTCAGTACTATGACTGGTCCCGTACTAGAGCTCAGATTACCAGAATTCCTTTCACCTTGGAAGACATACCTGGACCATCTACAGTACAGCCTGCCGCAACAGTTAGCCTGGAGGAATTTGAAAAGTTGAAAGAAAGGAATGAGCAGTTATCCCAGGCCTTGAAGAAGACTCTTTGGGAAAGAAGTGATGGTCGCCTGGACATTGAGAGATTGGAAAAGCTCAGGGTTGAGCACCTTGCCAAAATTGAAAAGACAGAAGACTACATAAGGAAAGTAAGGGTTGGAGAACAAATATTGAAGAATGCCTGCAAGGAGGCCAAAAATCCGAAAGCTAGGGCTGAACACTATCTGCAAGAGAGTCAGGCTAGGTGGGTCAGGATCACCGAAGCCCGTACACAAGAAGACCAGAAGACTCAAGCTAAAATTGAACAGTTGGAGGCCAATAAGAAGAAGCAGCAGGAAGCTTTGCTGGCAGCTCAGAAGGAAATATCAGAATTAAAGCATAGGACAGGATTGAAGAGATCCAAAGATCAGGACAGGCATAAGAAGCTGACTACTGCCATTACTACTAGGAACCTCCTCATTAGGACCATCACAGAGCATCCAGCTGGTCCAGTGACTGAGGCACTCCTGAAGGAGGTCAGGGAAGATGAGTTTGGATTGGATGTCTGATTCTTCTTTGCTTGTTGTTCTTTCCTTTTGATTTACTTTTCCTTTTGTTTTATTTTGACCCTCCATGGGCATGTATTGTAAAACAGACTATGTATGCTTCATCATTTGTAATATATTTTAGTTTGTTTTCATTTGGGCTTTCTCTCAACAACATCAAGCATCTTCCTCGAGGTCTGGAAAGGTCAAAACCAAGAACCAAACCGGATACCTTGGATAACAAATAAGCATACTGCATTTCATACTAACTTTGTTTTTGTTTTGTAGGTTTTTGTTACCATTATTGTTTCTAACTTTGTTGTGATCTCAGGAAACATTGCTCGTCGCCGAGTGTTCCCTGACAACTGCACGCACCAGTATCCGACTCGTAAGAACTGATCAATGATCTTTAGTTGTAGTTTTCAAGCCGTTTTCGTTGTTCTTTGCGTATACTTTCGTTTGTTTGAAGTATTTCTTTCACGCTTTCGTCGTAGTTTTCTTAATGTAGCATGCAAGCCTAGTTTTAGTCTTTTTATCAATTTTTATCGTTGGTATGTGTTATGTGGTTGTTTTGTTGATGTGTTTTCAGGTTAGCATCTAATCGGTTGTTCGAAGCCTTCGCAAAGATGATCTGAGTGTTAAAAAAACAGCAAAATAGGGATATCAGAAGCACAACACAGGTGCCAGTGTTGCACAACACAGCCCGTGTTGTGAAGGCCTTTTGAAGAGGAAGTCTGTGGATAAAAAGGAGCAAACCAGTGGTATGACACGGGTGCCCATGTTGTACAACACGGCCCGTGTCATGGCCTCTGAAGAAAAGTAGCTTATGAGAAGACTCAGTGGCACAACACGGGTGCCCGTGTTGCACAACACGGCCCGTGTTGTGAAAACCAGAAAAAAAAATCCTGATGTTTGTACGATGCTGTGATATTTTCAGAGGGAATTCCTGACATTTCACGGAGTTTTTGGAAGACTGATATATTAGATGATTAAGACTGAAATAGTTTTTCACTTTTTGATTTGGGGATTTTTGGGATTGAACGATAGGAGGAGGAGAAGGATTGATCAAGAGCGGAAGCGATTGACGATCCAACTGGTCCTACGTTAATTGTAATGTCTCTATATTATTGCTCAGTTTTTATTTATGTTATGAACATGAGTGGCTAAACCCCCCAATGCCAGGGGGGTGTCCCTGATTTGCTTTATGTAATGACATTTTGAATTCTTAATCTTTGAGATTATGCGTTTAAACATGTTTCTTTATTTTATGCAACGTTCTTAATGCTTTATCTTTTTGGAAAATTGGATAATTGATCGTAGTTAGGATTTGGTCTGACCAACCATCCTAACTTTATTGCGTAATTTTTATCACGGTAAATATTACCGAGGAATTGGAATATCCTGTGAAAACCATTTTTATGTCAGAATTATTGCTTGATATTCTTCCTTGGCCATTGAGGAATTAAGGTCGAGGAAGAATACCAAAGGTTTTTCTCTAAAGGAATTTTGGAAAAACAATATTGAACATAGGAAAGATAATGTTTGAAGCATGTCTCTGTAGAATAGAGAAATTATTAAGTCATTGCATTGCAAATTATACATCGTCCCGGGCATTATTCTCATATTCTTGGAACTTCTGTTTTTGTTTACGTTTTAGTAATTTTAATTCTATTTCATTGAAAAACAAACTATCAACCAAAACTTTTGTCCAATTGAAATCAATTCATTAAAACTTATTTCGGTACGCAGTCCTTGAGATCGATATTTGGGATAACTCCCTTCTATTACTACATCGGTAAAAACAGTACACTTGCTATTTTTTCGATCAAGTTTTTGGCGCCGTTGCCTGGGACTGTCAAAGATCTAAGTTGTCTTGTATTATATCAATTGGAATTTTGTTGCTCTGCGACTAAAATTTTATTGTTTTCTCTGTATATCATTTTAGTGTTATTGAAATTTTGTTATCTAACTTGTGTCTAACTGTTTATGCGAGGTCAGGCCTCAGCTAAATTTTCTTTTGACACAGAACCAGAAAGAGCTTTGCACGAGAGACGCTGCAAGGCAAGAGTTGATAGACTGGCTGAAACTAGTTCAAGTGTCCCGAATCAGGAAACGGAGGACGATATATTTGTGCACTCTGAGCATAGTGACTCTGACTCAGACAGAGAAACTGATCCAGGATTTGATAACATGGCAGGGAATCAACCTGTTGCAGAGAGACTTTTAGGGGACTATGGAGGGGAAAATGCTCAACCTAACAGGATGACTATTGTTAATCAACCGGTGAATATAGAACACTTTCAGTTGCATCCATCCACTATCCGCCAGTTAGAGAGCAAGCCTTTCTCCAAAAGAATCAATAAGGATGCAAATAAGCATCTTCAGAGATTCCTCACCACCACCACTTCTTTGAAGATCGAAGGTCATTCAGAGGAGGCAAAACGACTTGTGATGTTTCCATTCACACTTACCGATGATGCAGAAGAGTGGTTCTACTCTCTTCCAGCGGCGAGTATCACAACATGGCAAGAGATGGAAACAGCGTTCCTTAATGAATATTGTCCTGCTTCAGTGTTCATCCGGAAGAGATATGATATAGTCAATTTTAAACAAAAAGAGGGTGAATCACTTGGAGATGCGTATAAAAGATTCAAAAGGTGTTTGACCGCGTGTCCTACTCATAATATGGACGCGACCGAGCAAATGCAAAACTTTGTGAATGGGTTGCGACTCAAGACAAAACAGCTTATTGATACCGTTGCAGGTGGCTCAACAAACTTCTCAACAGCCACTGGTATCAAAAGAATCATAGAAGCCATTGCTGCCAATGAACACCTTGAATTATATGATCGCACAATGAGTCAACGAGATGGGAAAATTGATTTAAAACTGACAGAGCAGGTTGTGAAAATGGAAGATCAAATTGCTGCAGAAGTTGAAAGAAGGTTAAAGAAGATGAATCTTGGAACACAAACAGTAGCTCAGGTGGAACCTGTTCAAGCTGTGATTTGCGAGATCTATTGTGGACCACACTTTGCCATGCACTGTTTGGCAACTCAAGAACAGGTTGAACAGATTAATATGTTGAGGCAGAACAATCCGTATGCCAACACGTATAATCCGGGGTGGAAAAATCACCCCAATTTCTCTTGGAAAGATCAACAAGGGAACATCCAAAAATCGGTTCAAGGCCAACAACAATATCAGCCCCAGCAACAACAATATCAGCCACCAGTTCCAAGAAAAGCTGATTGGGAAATCGCCATTGAAAAGATGGCAGCTCACAATTCTCAATTCCAAGAAGAAACGAGGAGTAACTTCAAGAATACTGGAGCCTCCATCAAGAACCTTGAAGTGCAAATGAGCCAAATTGCCCAACACCTCGCAATTCCAAAAACTCCAGGGACTCTTCCAAGTGCTACTGTAACAAATCCAAGAGATAATCACAAAGTCAATGCAGTCACAACACGAAGAGGTAAAGTAATTGAAGAGGTGAAAGAAAATTCTGAGAGTGAAAATCAAATGATTGAAGTGGAACTGGAAATAAAAGAGAATGAAGTTGTTGATAAAGAAAAAGAAGTTACCCCAGCACCGGAAATCAAAGAAAAAGCGGTTGAACCGAAACCGGTGATCAAACTTCCATATCCAACAAGAAACAAGAAGAAAGGGCAGCAAGAAAATTTTTTTGAGAAATTCCTTGAGTTGTTTAAGAAGCTGGAGCTGAATATTCCATTACTTGAAGCACTTGAGCAAATGCCCACTTATGCCAAATTCATGAAAGATATTATTGCTAAAAAGAGGACCATGGGAGCTGAACCCATTATTCTAACCGAAACTTGTAGTGCTATTTTGCAGGGACTAAAGATTCCGGTGAAGAAAAAAGATAGAGGAGCTGTCACCATTCCATGCACCATCGGTGACCGGTCATTTAAGAGAGCTCTCATTGATTTGGGAGCGAGCATCAGTTTAATGCCTTTATCCATCTACAAAAAGTTGGGTATTGGTGTTGTTCAAGATACTCGGATGACTCTCCAATTCGCGGACCATTCTGTGAAGCGGCCATATGGAGTTATCCATGATGTCCTGGTTAGAGTGGACAAATTTGTGTTTCCGGTTGACTTTGTGATCCTTGAAATGCCTGAAGATGAAGAAATTCATTTGATTTTGGGAAGACCTTTCTTAGAAACCGGGAGAGTCATGATAGATATGGAAGGGGGAACACTCACTTTGAAAGTGTACGATGAAGAGTTGAAAATTGATGTTAGGAACACTTTGAAGTATAAAGATGATGTGGGCACTAGTAGTAACATACAAGTGTTAGAACAAGTGGAAGCTAGTGAGCATTTAGATAGTGTATCCCAATTGCCTCTAGAAAGGGTACTGAGTATGTCTATTTTTGAAGATGATAAGGAAGTCGAAAGTAGTGATATGGAAGTGGTAGCTATGCTTGAAACTCAACCTATCCTGAAAAGAGTTAGAATGCACCGGTGGGAAGAGTTAAGACAACCTATAATGGTTGATGAAGGCGAAGACAGGCCAAAGATATCAGAATTGAAGCAATACCCGAGAATCTCAAATACGTCTTTCTCGACACGGAGGGAAAATGTCCCGCTATTATTAGCGCTAATTTGAAAAGTGTGCAAGAGGACAAGTTAATTGGAGTTCTCAAGAAATTTAAGGGAGCAATTGGGTGGAAGATTGAAGACCTTAAAGGTATAAGTCCTACGGTGTGCATGCACAAAATATTAATGGAAGAAGATCACAAACCGGTCGTGCAACCCCAAAGGAGATTGAACCCAGTGATGAAGGAGGTAGTGCGAAAAGAAGTTGTTAAGCTATTGGATGCGGGATTGATCTATCCTATATCTGATAGTGCTTGGGTGAGTCCGGTACATGTGGTACCCAAAAAGGGAGGAACAACAGTTATAACTAATGAAAAAAATGAGTTGATTCCTACTAGAACTGTTACTGGATGGAGAGTTTGCTTTGATTATAGAAGATTGAACTTGGCTACGAGAAAAGACCATTTTCCGTTGCCATTCATTGACCAAATGTTGGAAAGACTAGCGGGACATGATTACTATTGTTTTTTAGATGGTTACTCCGGATACAATCAAATTGCTGTTGCACCGGAAGACCAAGAGAAGACGGCGTTTACATGTCCCTATGGCATTTTTGCTTATAGAAGGATGTCATTTTTGCATGACATCCATTTTTAATGACATGTTAGAAAAGCACACGGAAGTGTTCATGGATGATTTCTCCGTGTTCGGATCCTCATTTGCTCATTGTTTATCTAACCTTTCACTTGTTTTGCAGCGATGTCAAGAAAGTAATTTAATCTTGAACTGGGAAACATGTCATTTCATAGTGCGAGAAGGCATTGTTCTTGGTCACAAGATCTCACAAAAAGGGATCGAAGTTGATCAAGCGAAAGTGGAAGTGATCTCGAAGCTACCACCACCGATTAATGAGAAAGGTATAAGAAGTTTCTTAGGACATGCGGGTTTTTACCGCAGGTTCATAAGAGACTTCTCGAAGATAGCTAAACCTTTAACTACTCTGTTGGTTAAAGATAAGGCTTTTGTGTTCGATAAGGAGTGCAGCGATGCTTTTGAAACACTTAAAAAAGAATTAGTGTCGGCACCTATTGTTATCGCTCCCGATTGGTCCCTACCCTTTGAAATTATGTGTGATGCTAGTGATATTACGGTAGGGGATGTTCTTGGACAGTGAAGAGGAAAATTGCTTCATGTGCTTTATTATGCTAGTCACGTTTTGAACCCCGCACAGATAAATTATGCAACTACCGAGAAGGATTTGCTAGCTGTTGTGTATGCCTTCGATAAATTCAGGCAATATCTGTTGGGTTCAAAAGTGATTGTTTACACTGACCATGCTGCTTTGAAATATCTTTTTGCTAAGCAGGATTCAAAGCCCAGGCTTTTGAGGTGGATTTTACTTCTCCAGGAGTTCGATGTCGAGATCCGCGACAAGAAAGGGTGTGAGAACACTGTTGCAGATCATCTTTCTCGGATGTCACCAATTGAGGAGACTGAAGAGAAGCGCCCAATAAAGGATGAGTTTGATGACGAACACATCCTAGCTGTTATTGGAGTGCCTTGGTTTGCAGATTATGCAAACTACCTTGTTGGCGGTATTATACCTGACGATTTTGATTCTAACAAAAGGAAAAAGTTTGTTCATGACTGCAGGTTTTACTTATGGGACGATCCGTTTCTCTACAAAAAAGGGGTGGATGGCCTAGTCAGAAGGTGTGTACCCGACGAAGAGCAAAAAGATGTGTTGAAAGCATGTCACGACTCCGAATACGGTGGACACTTCAGTGGTGATAGGACAGCAGCTAAAGTCCTTCAATCCGGACTATACCGGCCATCTTTATTTAAGGATGCTCAAGAGTTAGTGAAGGAGTGTGACAGATGTCAGAGGACTGGGAATATATCAAAAAGAAATCAGATGCCCCAGAACTCTATGCTAGAGGTTGAGTTATTCGATGTATGGGGGATAGACTTCATGGGGCCGTTTCCACCGTCATTCGAAAAAAAAAACTATATTTTGGTTGCAGTGGACTATGTTTCCAAATGGGTAGAGGCTGTTGCATTGCCCACCAACGATGCGAAGGTTGTGGTGAGATTCCTGAAAGAGAATATTTTTGCAAGGTTTGGTGTTACGAGAGCATTGATAAGCGACGAAGGAACGCATTTCCTGAATCACCTCATGGAGAAGCTTCTACAAAAGTACAATGTGAAACACCGGATAGCTACTCCATACCACCCCCAAACAAGCGGCCAAGTAGAGGTGTCAAATAGACAACTAAAACAAATTATGGAAAAAACAGTGAATTCATCTCGAAAGGATTGGTCGATTAAGTTGGATGATGCTTTATGGGCGTATCGAACGGCTTTCAAAACGCCTATCGGTATGTCACCATATCAACTAGTATACGGAAAGGCATGTCACCTACCATTGGAACTTGAACACAAGGCTTTCTGGGCGTCTAAGTATCTTAATATGGATTTGTCAAAAGCTGGAAGTTCTAGGATTCTTCAACTTCATGAGTTAGAAGAATTCAAGAATCGGGCGTATGAGAATGCTAAGGTTTACAAAGAGCAAACAAAAAAATGGCATGACAAGAGGATTCAAAGAAAAGAGTTTTGGGAAGGACAACTGGTCCTTCTGTACAATTCAAGGTTGAAGCTATTTCCAGGAAAATTACGGTCTAAATGGTCGGGACCTTTTGTAGTTCACAAGGTATTTCCTCATGGAGCGGTCAAAATTAAAAATCAGACCAATGGAGATGTTTTCAAGGTGAATGGGCAGAGATTAAAGCCCTACTTCAGAGGCCAAACTACTGGTGATGTGAATGTCATTCATCTTACTCAGTAGGGTGACAGACCGTCGAGCCATGCGACGTTAAACGCAGCGTTACGTGGGAGGAAACCTACGATTTTTTCATTCTTACATTTGTTTGTTTCAGTTTTTGTAGGTTGTGCGTTTTTATAAATCACAGATTCTGCTAAGGAAAGAGGGAAGTTGGATAGTCGAGCAAGAAAAATCAAGAAAGTTTGAAAAAGTGGAAAATCAAGGCCCTGACACGGGTGCCCGTGTCCCATGACACGGCCCGTGTCAGGAGGATGGAAGTTAACTGATGTTTTTGAGAAATGCAGGGGTGCAACATGGGTGCCCGTGTTGTGCAACACGACCCGTGTTGCAAAGTCTGAGAAGCCTTTGGTTTTTGATTCATTTTTTGAGAAATGCAGGGGTGCAACACAGGTGCCCGTGTTGTGCAACACGACCCGTGTTACAAAGTCTGAGAACCCCTTGGTTTTTGATTCATTTTTTTGCAATACAGGGGCCTGACACGGGTGCCCGTGTTGCACAACACGGCCCGTGTCAGGAGTGCGTCAGTGTTTTTTCAAAATTTTTCAACTTCCACACATTTTTAATGACATGGGGCCCACGATTTAATTCTCTTAACTTATCATTACTAGCTTCATTACCACACATTTCTCCTAATCATTCATCATCTACAAGCTTCATCCTCTAAAAACCCCTAACCTCCATTTTTCTTCTTCACAAAAGCTTCCATTTCTCCAACACCCACTCACTAAAACACCATATTCCCTTCACAAAAAGTGTTCTCCTCGTCTCCATTGTCACTTCTACGGTGACTGATTTCACTAATCCCTCTGTCAAATTTTGTGTCTATTTGTGCAGGTAATAACAATGCCTCCTCGCAGAGATACTGGAAAGAATGTGGCCGAGTCGTCTCGCCCCCGTAAGCGAGCGCACCGCATGCCTAATGCCCACAACATTTTATTCGAGAATCCGGAGCACCAAGTCAAATACTCTAAGTTGGTAAGGCGTAAGTTGATATCGGCTAGATATATGTGTAATGATTCTCTTGAAAACTGAGGGCTGAAATTTGAGGTACATAGGATGTTTCACAATATTAGTATGCTCAATTTTATGCTTTATGAAGCGCCGACTTTTGAGCGCATAACATTGGAATTTTTGAGTTCTTTGCAATTTCAGCTTAAGCACAGGTGGACCGGGTCGGATACAGAGTACTACGGTACTTTGAAGTTTCGCCTTTTTGACACTGATCATGTGTTATCGGTTGCTGAATTGGGAAAGATGTTAGATCTTCCAATCTACGGGCCTGGTGCACCGCCCAGTACATTTGTTGCAGGAGAATTCTGGAGGGACATTACCGGCAGTACTGACTATGTCGCATCTGCGGCGAAGGCTTCGGGGATTCATAACCCGTGCTTTAGGCATGCTCAGAAGGGGTTGGCTTATACCCTTTTCTGCCGAGGCGATACCACAGGAGTAGCTATGCAAAGAGAGTTGTACTTTCTCTATGGTATGGCTAATAATGAACTGATTAATGTAGCGGCCTTCGCAGCAGATCACCTCAAGCGGGTAGCCAATGCCGCTTCTGGTGAGATCTCTGTAGGAGGAATGATAACGCAGATAGCTGACAAACTTGGATATGGTTAGAGGTTTCTTGAAGTACCTTCAGTGGTAGGTAAGAGCAAATTTGATTTAGACACCCTCACCAACCAAGGTATGATTAAGAGCTTTCATAATTACTACTTTGTGCTTACCCGTAACCGACATTTGATATCTTTGCCTGCTCCTAATTTGATTACCATTGACAATAGAGCTAATTGGTTGTATGAGAACCCTATGTAGGGCGGCAACGATCAGTTTGATGAATTCTTTTCAGGTGAGGAGGATGAGGGGTACCAAGCTGAGGAGGTCCCTCTACAAACTGTCGGCGGCTCATCAAATCAGGAGACCGGTCAGTGGAGCTTGACCAAGGAAGAATGGGATGAGATGATAAGAGAGCAGACCCGGAAACGGGACCTCATTGATGAGTTGCATGAGTGGATGCAGCAGATGAGGCTGCATGGATTTCCCCCGCCTCAGTGATGTTTGTGAGTTCCCTCCGACATTGGTTCTTCAACAGTGTGGACACTATTGAGTTCAAGTGTGGGGGGTTTAGTTTTCATGTTTTTCTTTTGTTTTGTTTTTATCTGTGTTTATTTCTAGGAGTGTTGGCTTGAAAATTATAGTTATAAGTTATTTGAAAAAAACACCCCTGAGTTGACCTGTTGTGTTGTTGCGAGTGAATAATGAGAAAGTATATAGGATTGAGTGAAAAGAAACCCGATGAGAAAAATGGAAAATTTTTGATGTTTAGGTACAACACGAACACACTGAGTCTCCTGAATTAAGAACGAGTCTGACGTGTAGATTCGTGCCATGGTACTTTGATCTGAGAAGTAAACCCGAAGTAGTTTCTACTGACATATCTGGCTTGATCTATAATAATTGTGTGTGCAGAGTTGATCAAAAAGAGAAAAAGGCATGAAGGCACCGAAAAAAAATGAATAAAAACATTAGAACGATCGATCCTTCTAAGTTGGGTAGCCCTCACCCGGTTATTCAACCTAACGGCGGTTGAACATAAATGTTTCCCTTAAGGGACAAAGAGATAACGGTGCCAATAAAAAAAAAGGGATCAATTTTGTACACACGGTGAAAATCATAAGAAGCCTTAAAAAGGATTGTCCGAATGAAAAGGGTGGAAAATCGAAACAGAAGACCTAAGCCCGAAGCATAGTCGGAGAGGTTACCGAAAAGGAGTTTCAGGTTTGGGGTTTACCGCGGTTTAGTGTTTGTGTGATACCTTTGCAGAGAGAGAAGTACCACAAGAACTTGTTGGGTGACTTGGAACGAAAATCCATGTATGAGTATCGTAATTCATCTTGCTAGTGTTTGAATGTGTAAATAAAGGATCTTTGCTTGAGGTCAAGCAAAAGTTCAAGTTCGAGGGAGTTTGATCAGTGATCTTTAGTTGTAGTTTTCAAGCCGTTTTCGTTGTTCTTTGCGTATACTTTCGTTTGTTTGAAGTATTTCTTTCACGCTTTCGTCGTAGTTTTCTTAATGTAGCATGGAAGCCTAGTTTTAGTCTTTTTATCAATTTTTATCTTTGGTATGTGTTATGTGGTTGTTTTGTTGATGTGTTTTCAATTTAGCATCTAATCGGTTGTTCGAAGCCTTCGCAAAGATGATCCGAGTGTTAAAAAAACAACAAAATAGGGATATCAGAAGCACAACACGGGTTCCAGTGTTGCACAACACGGCCCGTGTTTTGAAGGCCTTTTGAAGAGGAAGTCTGTGGATAAAAAGGAGCAAACCAGTGGTATGACACGGGTGCCCGTGTTGTACAATACGGCCCGTGTCATGGCCTCTGAAGGAAAGCAGCTTTTGAGAAGACTCAGTGGCACAACACGGGTGCCCGTGTTGCACAAAACGGCCCGTGTTGTGAAAACCAGAAAAAAAATCCTGATGTTTGTACGATGCTGTGATATTTTCAGAGGGCATTCTGGACATTTCACAGAGTTTTTGGAAGACTGATATATTAGATGATTAAGACTGAAATAGTTTTTCACTTTTTGATTTGGGGATTTTTGGGATTGAACGATAGGAGGAGAAGAAGGATTAATCAAGAGCGGAAGCAATTGACGATCCAACCGATCCTACGTTAATTGTAATGTCTCTATATTATTGCTCAGTTTTTATTTTTGTTATGAACATGAGTGGCTAAACCCCCCAATGCCAGGGGGTGTCCCTGATTTGCTTTATGTAATGACATTTTGAATTCTTAATCTTTGAGATTATGCGTTTAAACATGTTTCTTTATTTTATGCAACGTTCTTAATGCTTTATCTTTTTGGAAAATTGGATAATTGATCGTAGTTAGGATTTGGTCTGACCAACCATCCTAACTTTGTTGCGTAATTTTTATCACGGTAAATAATACCGAGGAATTGGAATATCCTGTGAAAACCATTTTTATGTCAGAATTATTGCTTGATATTCTTCCTTGGCCATTGAGTAATTAAGGTCGAGGAAGAATACCAAAGGTTTTTCTCTAAAGGAATTTTGGAAAAACAATATTGAACATAGGAAAGATAATGTTTGAAGCATGTCTCTGTAGAATCGAGAAATTATTAAGTCATTGCATTGCAAATTATACATCTTCCCTGGCATTATTCTCATATTCTTCTAACTTCTGTTTTTGTTTACGTTTTAGTAATTTTAATTCTATTTCATCGAAAAACAAACTATCAACCAAAACTTTTGTCCAATTGAAATCAATTCATCAAAACTTATTTCGGTACGCAGTCCTTGAGATCGATATTTGGGATAACTCCTTTCTATTACTACATCGGTAAAAATAGTACACTTGTTATTTTTCCGATCAACAACCTTCCTGGCATTCAAATGGAACAAGTACATCAGGACCTGAATGAGGTCAGAAATCAGATGGCAAACGAGAGAGTGGAGATGAGAAACCAGATGTCTCAATTCATGGCTGTCATGACTGGCTTGGCCCAGAGCCAAGAAAGACTGAGAGAGTTGGTGGAAAGACAAACACCTGAGGAGCCCCATCTTGGAACAGGGGGAACTAGCAACAATGAACAGGGGCAACCTCGTATTGACCCACCAGAATATGGACCCCATCTGAATCTAGAAGTTAACATCCCGAGGAATGTTCAAGGTAATACTGCTGGGGGCAGAATCCTGCAAGAGGATCCCCAAGAGGAACAATTTACTGTTATAGGGGCTGGAGATGAGGTATATGATAGAAGATTGGATGAGATCGCTGAAAAGTTAAGATCTTTGGAATCTCAGAATTCCTTGGGCTTCGACGTGATGGATATGGGACTAGTAGATGGGGTGAGGATTCCTCACAAGTTCAAACCCCCGTGCTTTGAGAAGTATAATGGTACCTCCTGTCCGCGTACTCATTTGCAATCTTTCTTGGGAAGGCTCAAGGCTTATACCATGGATGAGAAGTTATGGATGTTCAAATTTGAGGACAGTCTGACTGGAGCTTCGATAGAATGGTATTCGCATTTGACAATGGCTACCATAAGATGTTGGAAGGACTTGGCCGAGGCTTTCATCCGGCAATATCAGTATAACCTGGACATGGCTCCCAATAGAACTCTTCTAATGGGCATGTCTCAGTCTTCTAGAGAGAGCTTCCGGGATTATGCTCAGAGATGGAGACAGCTTGATGCTGTTGTCCCACCACCCATGTTAGAAAGAGAAATGGCCGACATGTTCATGAACACATTGCAAGGGACTTATATTGATAGGCTTGTTGCTTTCTCCTCTACCAGTTTTGCTGATGTGGTTATAGCTGGTGACAGAATTGAAAGTCTTTTGAAGATGGGAAAAATCTCCGACAACGGTGCAAGTTCCTCCAGCCACCCCAGGAAACCCTTTGCAGGACCCCGAAGGACGGGTGAAACTAATGCCATCCATGCAGGCAGGGGCAGGCCCCAATATTCTCACAGGTCAGTAGCAGTTGTTACCATCCCAGCTCCAGTTCCACAACAACCATTGTATCCTCAACAACAACAACATTACCAGCAGCAACCATCTCATTTTCCGCAACAAAGAACCTACAACAACAACAATTGCAACCAACACAAGCGTCCCTTCCAACAAAGGCCGCCTCAGGCAAACAGGGTAATTGACCCTATCCCTATGCCTTATGCTTCTTTATTGCCACAACTCCCGAAGCTCAACCTGGTTGAGTTAAGGACGTTGGCACCACCAGATCCTCTCAATCTCCTAAAGAATTATGATGTCAACGCCACGTGTGCCTTTCACTCCAACGCACCTGGTCACAATACTGAGAAGTGCAGAGCATTACAGATGAAGGTGCAGGATCTGGTCGATTCTAAAGCTCTCAACTTCGCGCCTCCTCCGAACGTTAACAGAAATCCTATGCCTAATCATGGTGGGCCTAGGATTAATGCTATTGAAGAGGACCAACCATCTACATTGATTGATAATGTTACACAGATTCAAACACCACTGGCTGAGGTCAAAGTTCAACTTTTGAGGTTGTCGCTCCCGATAAATGGGAAATGGCCCAGATAAAGGTACAGACGCGAATGGTCGGCGAAAGGAGGATGTGAGAACACACAGGAGTGAACTCACAGGAAATGAAGAGAGTCGCCAGCTAGGCATTTTTATCCCGGAGGAAAGGTAATGCTGCATAGACCTAGAAAGAGATGGATAAGACGGTTGCGAACCAGAGAGACTGAGAAAGGGGGTTGGTTACAACCTGGGAAGGTACTAGCACCCAGATTGTCCGTCGTACTCGACGGGATCCACGCTTAAAAGATTTGTGTTTTAAAGGGGTAGTGTCAGTCCAATCTGTGTATAAAATGGCTGGAAAAAGATGTACAAGTGTCAGTGTGAGAAGAATGTGAGGTGTGTAAATGTACAGTGTCAGTGTGAGAACAAAGAAGAAATGCTCATGATAATGAGGCTAAAGAATAAAGCTAGAAGGAGGGGGAATATACAGAGACTTTTGTTCGATAACTGTTAAGGTATGCCTACGTATCCTCTCGTGCAATGAGGAAGTCAGAACACCGTAGTTCGACCCAAAGAGACTGAAAGATGAATTGACTTGTGAACTGCTTGCTTGTCTATGCTCAAGTGTATGACCTGTCTGGCTCAGGTGCAAACTGTCTTACATTAGACGGAAGAAGCGAGTTCCCGTTTGTGAGTGAATGAGATGAGAAAAGAATCCCGTAGGAGACGATTATTGTTTGTTTTTGTGCTTTCAATCTTTTATTGCTTTTGGAAGTTTGTCATAGGTTAATGAGCTTAAGCCTAAACCAATGGATTTAGTAAACTCATCACATCCTCCCTCTGATTAGGGGTAATGAGAATACCTTAAGTATGAAGTCAGCTTCTCACACTTAATCACCTTTGATGCAGGATTAAGATCATTAACCTACTTGTGATTATTTAGATGTTTTTGGTGTTTTTGTTTAGTGTTAAGTAATGAGGTTAAGCCATAATCAAGGATTAAACAGACTCATTACACCATCCTAATAGAAGGATAATAGATGAGAAAGTTTAAGCTGAGGAAAACTCCTCAACTTAATCCATGATTAGGGATTAAACTCATGACATAACAAGCCTTTGATTAAGTGGATTTTATTTAATGATATGATGATGAAGTGATTTTTAGGGTTTGTAAGACAACTTGAGGGGGACTTGTCCATTAACACTAGGGTTAGTCCTTCTTAACCAATTAAGGAAGAATTAGAACCCTAATGCAAGGCCCAAGTTACAAGTGTGATGTCTTGATGATTATTAAGTGAATTGATTAAGAGATTCAAACATATTAAGGGTCTAACACTTAGGATTAAAGTTATACACTCCATCCTAATAGAAGGATGCAGGCATAAGCTTAATCACAAAGCCTTAAAGCCTTTAGGGTTTAGTCCCTGATTATGAGATGAGAATAGAAGACTCAATGAAACACAAAGGTAAAATCTAAATGGGGGGACTAATCAAAACCCTAATTATTGTCATGCTTGGTTGTTCCTAAGGTTTGTGAGGTTTACAAGAAAGATCTTCAGAGGAACCACCAGGAAGCAGATGAAAGGAACAAGGAGAAGCAAAGTAACTTGCTTTAATCAAGAAGTCAAGTCACTTGAGGAAAGAAAGTAAGAAGAAAAAGAATGATCAAGCTCAATCTCAAACACAAAGTAAAATGCAGCAATGATGCATAAGAGAGATGAAAAGAGATTATGAGAAGTGAAGGCAAATTCACTTCTCAAACAACTTACCACCTGAAATGTTAGTGAAAGAAATGCAATGCAATGCAAAATGAAATGAAATGGCATGATGTAAACCAAAACCAGAAGCATATATGAGATGATAATGATGCTATAAGATGCTACAAACATGTGACAAGGCATGGGGATGATCATACAAGCTCATGGATGCAAATGAAGCAAGTTAAGACACATGAACATACATGAAAAGTTATGAAATGCAAATGGCATACAACATGGCTAATGCAAGATGCAATGATCAAACATGCTTTCAATATGTCTTAAGGTGTCAAATGAATCAAATGGAGGTACAAAATGTCATGGCAAGTCAAGGTATGAATGCAAATGCAAGATGGATGCATATGGAAGCCCAAATTAGGGTTTATGATCAAAGCATCAAACACAAACCAAAATCAGAAGCAAACATCAATATAAAAAATTGAAAATGCATTCAAAGGATCCCTAATCCTATACTAACTCACTGCCCAAAGGAGAAGTTCCAACTCTTAACCTAATCCAAGTTATGATTTTTCTAAGTTTCTAGGGTTTTAGGGTTAATTAACAAGAAAATTACCAAACAAATTGAAAATGAAAGATCAAATCATGGCCATTTAATCCAACAAACTACATGCTAAACACAATGTAATGCAAGAAGAATCAAAGTCCAACTCTCATTGGTTAGGCAGAAATGATTTTTTGAAGTTTGGATCAAAATAATGCATTAAAATGATTTTAATTCCATGAAAAATTCTCAAAATGCATCAAGATCAAAAAAGAAATTTGGTTTGAGGGTTGGAAAATGTTTCTAAATGTTTTTAAATGTTTCATGAATTTTTTGGTGATTTTTAAATACCTAAAAGTATTTTTAATTAATTAATTCTCATTAATTAATTAAAAAGAAACTTTTAAATATTTAAAAATACTTTTTTAATGCTAAAAATAAAAATAAAAATATTTTTGTGTTTTAAAAATTAGTGAAATCTCTGGCAAAAAATTTCATAATTTTTAAATGGCTTTTACTATTTTAAATAAAATGTGCAAAACAAATAAGAAAATATGAATTTAAAATTGAATTATTGGAAAGTATGCAGAATGAAGGGATGAGATGCAATCTGGGCAGGGAAGGCTTGACTGCGCGCGCAATCGAATGGTCCACATTCAAACTTCCTAATTTCTGATTTATGAATTAATTAATCAACTTAATTGTGATTAGGGTTTCTAATGATGAATCTCAGCCCTCCAAACACGCGCCAGGTCAACCAAGTCAACGGATCCAACGCTCAAAATTCAAATTTCATTAATTACAGGGATTAAACCCTAATTATTTTCAGGTGGCCGGAGAAGACCTCCGGTCGTCTTCTCCGGTGGGAACCCCACCTGAAAATTCCTAGAATCTTCAAAACGTAACTAAAATGAAATCTAAAAGAACAGAAATCCTTCCCACACTTCACTGAATCAAAACCCTAACACAAACATCATTTATATTTCATCAATCACATGAATCGAAACAAAACATTTTTTAGGGAAAGACTTTCAGAACACGATTAAACTCTCATCTCTCCACCATTTTCAAAACCAAAGACATCAGAGTGATCAGGGGAACATATAGAATCTATTTAAAACTTAAAAACATGTTTCTGGAAAAAATGTTCTTGAGCTACCTGAGTTTTGAAGCTTTCAGTTTTGCAGCTTTCTGGCCTCTTTCCTTTGTGCAATCCAACCCTTTTAGTCCCCTGATGTCATATTGATGCTTAGAAGGAGCTTGTGTTGGCTAGTTTGGGAGTTTGAACAAGTTCTGTTCAGGATGGTGTGAGAATCGTGTTCTTGATTCCTTGAGTTTCAGGTTGATTTTAGGGGTGCTTTGTGATCAGGGTGATGTGTTGAGAAGGTTTATGAAGTTTGTTTGTGTGTTTGTGAGTTGTATGAAGAGTTTCGAATGCTTTTGCTCCAAGGGTGGAAAATGAGAATACTGAGTTCTTGCTTGTTTCAGGCCTGTGTGTTGTGATGTTTAGCTTGCATTTTGTTTGTATAAACTAATCCTATTGGTCAGAAGATGTGACATGTCCTTTTGTGATAGGTATGGGTGCTTTTTGCAAATTGTCAACTTTGTGTAAGAAGGGCATGGGCTACTTTGATAGCTTGGTACAAGGGGCTTGTCTTGCGCAGCATGAGGTGAGGAGAGGGCTAGGGTGGTTCAGCAACCAAGGCAGCAAGTGGGTGAGATGTTATGATGGATTTTGCAACTTAGTTCACTTTGGTTCTCATGAAAAGATCTTGTCCCAAAAACCATACAAAGGTGTAATTCTTTGGTCCATTCTGAACTTTAGATGTCACATGATCATGTTATGTGAATTAGAAGTCCATTTGAGAGCTTTAGAACACTTGATCAAGTCATTTTGCAAAATACCCCTTTGGTAGAAACTTTGAAATTTTGTGATTTTTGCCAACTTTGACAAGCCATAAATTTTAATCCAAAATGAACTAGGTCATGTTCTTGTACTTTTTGAAAAGGGAAAGATCTATTCTACAACTTTCATGACCAAAGTTTTTCCATTTGAAGCTTTCTTGAATCAAAAAGTAAGGGTTGAAAAAGTTGCCTAAAATGACATTTCCTTTAAAAGTCAAACTTGCCCAAAAAGTCAACTTTGCAAAAACTTCCAATTCTTCAATTTTGTGAACTTCCAACCTCTTCTATGATCAAATAAAGATCATACATACTCAAAATGATGAAGATCACCCCTTGGTTGGGTCATTGGGGGCCTCAGATGCCCTGATTTTACACTGACTTGCTTGAAAAGTCAACTCTTGATCAGATGACTTCCCCATGGAATTTCTTCATGAAAATTGATATGCATACTCCCTATACCATATAGAGACCAATAGAAACAAGAATGACCAAAAAATTTGGAGTTATGGCCTCTGAAACCAAAACCCTAATTTTAGGTCATCTGTGCAGTCTAGCCTGGCTCTGCTTCCATGCCATTCCCAGTTCTTGTGATTCTTTAGCATTCTTGACTTTGAGAGGATACAATATGACACTTGAACACATATGGACCCCTTTGAAGTGGTTGATGACCTTTGGAGTGGCTCAAAAAGCTCTTGGATTGCCCAGATCACAAACCCTAGATGCATATGACTTTGAACCAATGCAGTGAATCAAAAATGGGATATGAGATAGTATGATTGTGTTTATGCATATGAAAAGACCACAAGCCATGGTGTGAATGGGTGAGGGCAAATTTGGGGTGTTTACAGCTGCCCCTATTCAAGCATGAGTTAGCTGTGCAGGATGTAAGCGAAGGCTTATCAGGCCAACAAGATAACTTGTGGTTGAATACCAAAGACAGTCCAAAATTTGCACTCACAGGATGAGGAAGAAAAGGGATATAGATTGTAAAAGAAAATAAAGTATATTGTAAGATGCGGGCGACGGAGGGCGACCGTCGAGCAGAGGACGACGACTGGGTAAAGAGCAATGACGGGGACGGCCGACATGCTGGAAAAGTGCGGAAAATAAAGCAATGACGGGGACGGCCGACATGAGGGGGATAAAAGGAATTATGATGGGGACGGCCATCAAGTTCATAAAGCAAAGTAACCAATGATGGGGACGGCCATCGGGCTAAAAAAAAGGGACCACGACGGGGACGACCATCGGGTTAAAGAATAAATGAAATAAACAGATGATGAGGTACGGTCATCAAAGGTGAAGGACGATCACCTAGCAGGGGACGGCTGCTCTGTCGGGTTAAGATGAGGGACGGTCATCTTAGGTGGAGGACGACCACCTGGCAGGGTACGGCTGCCGAAAATATCGCGACATAGGACGAATGCCGGATAAAAAGATCAACGATGGGGACGGCCATCGGACGAGCATGATGGAGGATGACCATCAAGAGGTGGAGGACGACCACCTAGCAGGGGACGGCTGCTCTCGGGGTTTATCATGACATAGGACGAATGTCAGATAACCAAAGATCAACAATGGGGACGGCCATTGGATAAAATGATGAAGGACGATCATCAAGGGGTGGAGGACGACCACCTAGCAGGGGACGGCTGCTAAATATCACGACATAGGACGAATGTCAGATAGAAAATCAGCGATGGGGACGGCCATCGGATGAGCATGATGGAGGACGACCATCAAGAGGTGGAGGAAGACCACCTAGCAGGGGACGGCTGCTCTCGATTTATCATGACACAGGACGAGTGTCAGATAAAAAGAAAGTTTGCTTTGTTGGTAATCTACCGGGGAATAGTAAACACGGACGAGTGTTTATATCCAAGGAACAAAAGGTATAAGTGTTTAGATGTTTGTGTATAGATTAAAAATGCGGACGAGCATCCCTAAGACTGCGATACGGACGAGTATCGGGTAGAAACAAATACTGACACGTGTTCAGAGATGATGATACAGACGAGTATCAACTGGTTAACAACGAACACGGACTAGTGTTGAATCTGAAGGGACTCTTCCGGGGAATAGTAGACACATACGAGTGTCTATATTCAAGAAGACAAAAGTGTTTGACACAGTGTATGGATTAGAGATGCGGACGAGCATCCTTAAGACTATGATACGGACGAGTATCAAGTAGAAACAAACGCTTGACGCATGTTCTGAGATGATGATACGGACGAGTACCAACTGGTTAACAAAGAACACGGACGAGTGTCGAATCTGTGGGGATACGAATGGTATATACAAGATACGGACGAGTATCTGTATAAGTGTGAGTGGTGTATAGATGAGTGTTTAATCTGCTGGGAAGAGTGACACGGACGAGTGTCGAAAGGAGAAAAGTATAGTATAAACAAGTATCTGGTATACAAAGTGTTTATGTTACTGTACTGGGGAATGATGACACGGACGGATGTCCAGGAAATTATATATAAGCATATGTGAGTGCAAAGAGGATGTCTTGGCTTTCTGCTGGGGATACGACATGGACGGGTGCCAAAAGGTATCTGTAAAGCGGGTGGTCTTGTTTGTAAAGTGTTTTCAGGCGACTTTACTGGGGAATGACGACACGGACGGGCGCCAAAGGGAGTATATACTGGTGTTTATTAATGTGAGGCAACTGCTTTTGCTGGGGAATCTGGGGGAGTTGAATTGATAAAATTCACAGGTGTTTGATTCAGACCATGACTTATGATTATGCAATATGTTTGATTTTTGCTGTAATGCTCCGCATTAGACGGAATGCTACGCTTCGGGGGTGAATATGGTGCAGATGCCATGATTATGCAAAGATACCAAACCGGGATTTCGATCCCGTTGCTGTGAAGATCTCTGGCCGATCTGCTTGAAATGGACATCCCAGCTGGGGATGAGATTATTGGTAAATCTGATGAAGTGATTCTGCTTGGGGAAATAGATTACTGCTAGATCTATTCCTGGTAATGAGGGACCCAACTGGGGTTTGTAGAAGCTTTCGTTGCTCTGTTGTGATTTCTTCGTGCCTTGCTCTTCTGGATAGAGGCTGAAGCTCTGTGGGGATATGGTTTCTGGCCTTTGTACTCTGCTGAGGAAGAATGATTGGCAAACTCAGCTGGGAGAAGCAATGAGTGACCACTTAACTGGGGAGAGAACACTTTGAGTGCTAAAACTGAGTGAGTGCTTGTCATCTTGCCGGGATGAAGCCTTTATGCCTCATGTTGCGCTTTGGATACCTGCAATCCTGCAAAGATAGAGAAACGCACAAGTAATCCCGAGGTATCCTCTACTGGATTCCGTCATAGGAGTTTAGACACTTCTGAGCGTAAGCATATTTCCTGCAAGCATGTATCTTTTATTTTTGAAAGTAAGCATCTGTATTCATGCAATCAGTTTTTCTTAAGACATCAGACATTTTTTGCAAATAAAAATGTACAAGACAAAACATGACTGAAAATCTGATTTTATTAATTCATGTGCCCTGAATTTGCGAGATACAGTTAAAGAAACAAATCCCCTGAAATGAGGAGATTGTTTACAAAAATGAGAAACAAAAAAGGCTGGCAATGTTGTCGACGCTTTACGGAGCTTCCTCTTTGGCTATGACTCGTATGACTTTTGACGTTCTTCTCGTCTTGCTTTCTGAAGAAGGCTGATTCTGATAGAGGCTTGATCCTTTCGAAGCTTACCAAGGTGTAGGTGATACAGACGAATTCAGAATGCAGTTGTTCGCTTATTCCCTTATTTTGCATGGATCGCCCTTTCGGGTTTTCAATCCATCGGGATCCCCTTTTTTGCCTGAGTTGTCCGACGTGGCTTTTCAACTCAGCAGGTGTACATTTTTTTTATTTATTTCCCTTATTTTTGCCCGAGTCTTTTTATTCTGTTTTTGACTCGCCGGGATGCCCTATTTTTGCCTGGACTTACATTTTGTTTTTATGTCCAGCGGGTCATTTTTATGCGAAGTATTTTTTAACTGCATCTGAATTCACAGGGGACGGGAAATCTTCACCATCCATGGTGCTGAGCATCAGTGCTCCACCAGAGAAAACTTTCTTTACCACGAATGGTCCTTCATAGTTCGGAGTCCATTTGCCCCTGTGGTCTGTATGAGGAGGGAGGATTCTCTTCAGCACAAGATCTCCCACTTGGTACTCTCGGTGCCTGACTTTCTGATCGAAGGCCTTCTTCATTCTTTTCTGATATAGCTGCCCATGACAGATTGCAGCCAATCTCTTTTCTTCGACCAGACTCAGTTGCTCGTATCGGGACCGAACCCATTCTGCTTCGTTCAGCTTAACATCCATTAATACTCGTAAGGATGGTAATTCAACTTCAACCGGTAGGACTTCTTCCATACCATACACAAGTTGATACGGTGTTGCCCCAGTGGATGTTCTGATTGACGTGCGGTACCCATGCAAGGCAAATGGTAGCATCTCATGCCAGTCTTTGTATGTAACTACCATCTTCTGCACAATCTTCTTGATATTCTTATTAGCTGCCTCAACAGCGCCGTTCATCTTTGGCCTGTAAGGAGAAGAATTGTGGTGTTGGATCCTGAAGTCCCGGCATAGCTCAGCCATCATTTTGTTGTTCAAGTTGGAACCATTATCAGTAATGATTCGCTCGGGCACTCCATACCGACAGATTATATCTCCTTTCAGAAATCTGGCTACCACTTGTCTTGTGACATTTGCATAGGAAGCTGCTTCGTCCCACTTGGTGAAATAATCAATGGCGACCAAAATGAATCTGTGGCCGTTTGAAGCAGTCGGTTCAATCTTGCCAATCATATCAATGCCCCACATGGCGAAGGGCCAGGGTGAAGACATTATATTCAAAGGATTGGGAGGCACATGCACCTTATCCGCATAGATCTGGCATTTATGACATCTTCTGGCGTAGGCACAACAGTCGGCATCCATTGTGATCCAGTAATAACCTGATCTTAACAACTTCTTGGCCATGGCATGCCCTCCCGCATGGGTACCAAAGGAGCCTTCGTGCACTTCATGCATTAACAAGTCTGCTTCTGTTTTATCAACGCATCTGAGGAGTACCATGTCAAAGTTCCTTTTGTACAAAGAACCATCAGTGTTCAGAAAGAAACTACCAGCAAGCCTTCTCAAAGGCTTCTTATCATTGGAAGATGCCCCAGATGGGTATGTTTGATCCTCCAAGAAACACTTAATGTCATGGAACCAAGGCTTATCATCTTTGACAACATCTGCTGCGAACACATATGCTGGTCTGTCAAGCCTGGACACTGAAATCTGCGGTACAAAGTTGGCAGCTTGAACTTTGATCATGGATGAAATGGTAGCCAGAGCATCTGCAAACTGATTCTCGTCCCGAGGGATATACTCAAGCTTGACCGTTGTGAAGAAAGTCAATAACCTCCTTGTATAATCCCTGTAAGGTATCAGATGATCCTGGTGTGTGTACCATTTGCCGTTGTTTTGATTAACTACCAGAGCTGAATCTCCGAATACGGTCAACGTCTTGATCCTGAGGTCAATGGCCTCCTCAAGACCCATAATACAAGCTTCGTATTCAGCTTCGTTGTTAGTACAGTTGAAAGTGAGTTTTGCCGAGAATGGCATGTGAACTCCTTTGGGTGTAATGAGTACTGCACCAACACCATGACCATTCATATTAACAGCCCCATCAAACATCGTAGTCCATTCTTCTTCCGGGTCAGGCCCTTCAGTGTGAATAGGATCTTCATGATCTTTTGCTTTTATGAACATGATGTCTTCATCAGGGAAGTCAAATCTCATAGGCTGGTAATCATCAATAGGTTGTTCAGCAAGATATTCAGACAATACACTGCCCTTGATGGCTTTCTGAGATGTGTACTGGATGTCATATTCTGTGAGGATCATTTGCCATCTTGCAACCCGTCCGGTAAGCGCTGGCTTCTCAAAAATGTACTTAACCGGGTCCATTTTGGAGATCAATAAAGTGGTGTGGGTCAACATATACTGCCTCAGTCGGCGAGCAGCCCACGCTAAAGCACAGCAAGTTTTCTCGAGCAGTGAATAACGTTGTTCACAGTCGGTAAACTTTTTGCTTAGGTAGTATATTGCATACTCTTTTCGACCAGACTCGTCATGCTGGCCCAGCACACACCCCATCGACTCTTCTAATACTGTCAAGTACATTATCAGAGGTCTTCCTTCAACTGGAGGCATAAGGATTGGAGGTTCTTGCAAGTATCCTTTGATCTTGTCAAAAGCCTTCTGGCAGTCTTCATTCCACCTGACCGTCTGTTCTTTTCTTAACAGCTTGAACAAGGGTTCACAGGTTGTTGTAAGGTGAGATATGAACCGCGAGATATAGTTCAATCTACCTAGAAACCCTCGAACTTATTTTTCAGATTTTGGTGCAGGCATTTCTTGAATGGCTTTGACTTTATCAGGGTCAACTTCAATCCCTTTCTCGCTCACAATAAAACCCAGCAGCTTACCAGATCGCACCCCGAATGTGCACTTGTTGGGGTTCAACTTCAGTTGGTACTTCCTCAGACGCTTGAATAACTTCAGCAGATTTACCAGGTGGTCTTCTTCTGTAAGGGATTTGGCAATCATGTCATCCACATAACACTCGATTTCTTTATGGATCATATCGTGGAATAATGTCACCATAGCCCGTTGATATGTTGCACCAGCGTTCTTCAATCCGAATGGCATCACCTTGTAACAAAACGTGCCCCAGGGTGTGATGAAAGTTGTCTTCTCCATGTCTTCAGGTGACATCTTGATCTGGTTGTATCCTGAAAATCCGTCCATGAAGGAGAATACCGAGAACTGAGCCGTATTATCAACCAATACATCAATGTGAGGTAGTGGAAAATCATCTTTCGGGGTGGCTCTGTTCAGGTCCCGGTAATCAACACACATCCTTACTTTGCCGTCTTTCTTAGGCACAGGTACTATATTAGCAACCCACGGTGGATAGCTAGTTACAGCAAGGAACCCGGCGTCCCACTGCTTTTGTACCTCTTCCTTGATCTTCATTGCCATGTCTGGGCGAGTACGGCGCAGTTTCTGTTTAACCGGCGGGCAATCTTCTCTCAAAGGCAGCTTGTGCATAACAATATCGGTGTCCAACCCTGGCATATCCTGATAAGACCAAGCAAACACATCCACATATTCTTGAAGTAGGTCAATCAGTTGTTTCTTCACTGAGTCTTGTAAGCAGGCCCCGATTTTAACTTCTTTCACATCTTCATCTGTACCAAGATTAATCGTTTCGACCTCCTCCTGATGAGGAGTAATAACCTTCTCCTCTTGTCTCAACAATCTGGCTAGCTCTTCAGGAAGCTCGTAATCTTCTTCAACCCCTTCATCAGCTTGATTGATTGGATTGTCAAAGTCATACGAAGTCATAGCCGTGCTGTTGTCGGTGCGGTCTGGAAGGCACTCTCTGCAAGGGTTCAGTTTGTTCATTTTAGTGATTGATTTTAATCTTGTTTAGAAAAGTGAAATAAAGTTGTCATTTTGAAAACATTGCCATTTATTTTTTTTTGTACAAAAAGAAAAATGGAAAAGCAGTGAGCGGAAAAGAAAAAGACTCATTTGCAAAAAGATGTCTGATATTTCATTGATTAATCTTGTTGCACAAAAATTACAGATGGCCCGATTACAAAATGAGTCTTGTCACCTTGGGCAAGGTGCAAGACTTGATGCATGCTATATAAAAATACAGGAAATAATAATTACTCTGCGTGAGTAACTCTTATAATTTCCTGGGAAGACCAGTTTGAGATACTGCTCCCCGGGATCTTTGGACGTATCCAATTCTCCAGATTGCGTTCTTCTTCCGACTCGTCTTCCAGATTGTTGATAGCATCAGGGGTGAGCATCCCCCCACTAAAAAAGTTGGGCTCCTTAGCAGCCTCTGCTTGATCTTGTTGAGTTGGTTTGTAACCCAACCCAAATCTATCTTCTTTCTTCTCCACAGGCAACAGTTTGCCCCAGCCTTGAGCGTTTCCTTCTTCCACCACCTTCCGGGCCTGTTGGTAAGATGTCATGGAAGTCCCAAGTACAGCGGATGTTTCATTAATATTCAAGGCCTCAAACCCTTGACTCATCGTTTCATGGATCTCCCCATCCATCTCAATATATTTGTAGGTAGCCAGATGGCTAACAAAAATATCCTCCTCTCCACAGATAGTAACGACTTGGCCCTCCCACTCGAATTTTAACTTCTGGTGAAGGGTAGACGTCACTGCGCCAGCGGCATGAATCCATGGTCTACCCAACAAACAGTTGTAGGCAGGCTGAATGTCCATCACGTAGAAGGTCGTTTTGAAAGTTTGTGGGCCAATCGTTACAGGAAACTCAATCTCTCCCAGAACTGATCTCTTAGAGCCGTCAAAAGCTCTTACTACCAAGTTACTGGGTCGCAATGCCAATCCTTCATATTCCAGCTTCACAAGGGCCTTTTTAGGTAAGACATTGAGGGATGATCCTGTGTCCACCAGCACATGGGAAAGAACTGCACCTTTACATTCCATGGTAATGTGCAAAGCCTTGTTATGATTGCGGCCTTCCGAAATCAAATCAGTGTTGGTGAATCCTAGTCCATTACTAGCATTAACATTACCAACCACAGCTTCCAACTGATTGACGGTGATCTCTTCTGGCACATAAGCTGCGTGCAAGACTTTGAGTAGTGCGTTCCGATGAGCTTCGGAGCACATAAGCAATGATAGAATGGAGATCTTGGAAGGCGTCTGGTGAAGCTGGTCCACTATCTTCTAATCACTTTTCTTGATGATTCTCATGAACTCATCAACTTCTTGATCAAAAGGTGTTTTTAAAGCTTCTCTAACAACCTGCTTTTCTTGTACCATGCTCTTCCCTTTTGCCTTGGCAGCAGCTTCTGCTTCGGCAGTGGGTTTTTGAATTTATGGAGCGAAGAGACGTCCGCTCCGAGTGAAGCCTCCGCCTCCTCCCACATTGTCTATTTGTGGTGAAGAAGTTGATGAGTCAAGAGTGATTTTATGTCCTCCGCAGTATAGGTCAGAGCCGTAATGCCAAGGGATGGCACTACTGCTTTCATAAGGTACTGGCCCAGGCACTATGATAGTGATTGGACTGATGGCAGCTGCAGAAGGAACCATGATAGTTTGTGGATCATAGTATATTGTGACTGGTGCTCTGATAGGAGTAGCACTTTGTGAGTTGTAGGCAGAATCATTTTCAGGATCATAATAAATCGTAACTGTTGAGACATCTTCATGGTTTGCTGCTGATGTTGTAGGAGACATTGTTGGAAGAATGGATGTTGTTGTTGTAGGAGATTCAAAATGAAGTGGTGCTGAAGTTGTAGAAGGGATGTTTGCTGATATCTGGTCAGTTGAAATGATAGATGAAGCATTTGTTGATGAAGCTGAAGAGTTGTTTGGAACAATGGCTGTTGCAGTTGTAGGAGATACTGGAATTGTTGCTGATGAGACTGCTGGATTTGTTGGAATTGATGTTGTAATTTGAAGCAGGCCACTCTGGATGAGACCATCTATGCCATCTCTCAAGTTATCACAACCATTCACTGAAATGTTGCAGTAAGCACACCCTAGCTCGCACCCCGGGAACATTTGACATTCGAGGAGTTGAGCCTTAATCTCTACCAACGGTGTCCGAATCTGACCCACACTGGTTATCAAATAAGACGGCTTGTCTTCTTCAATAGCATTGATTCTGGGACCTCCGTGGTGTGGCATAGGGTTCTTGTTAACATTCGGTGGTGGTGCAAAGTTTAGAGCCTTATAATCTACTAAGTCTTGTACCTTCATGTGCAAGGCTCTGCACTTCTCTGTACTATGCCCAGGTGCATTTGAATGAAAAGCACACTTGGCATTGGAGTCGTAATTTCTGGGTAGACTGGCAGGATCTGGAGGTGCCAACGTCCTTAGCTCAACTAGGTTGAGTTTTAGGAGTTGTGGCAGTAATGTGGCATAGGGCATAGGGATCGGATCGATCACCCTATTGGCCTGAGAAGGTCTCTGTTGAAATGGTCTTTGCTGGTTGTTGTTGCTGGTGTTGCTGTTGTTATAATTTCTTTGAGGAGGATACTGAGTTTGTTGCTGATAATTTTGTTGCTGAGGTTGATAAACTGGTTGAGGATAAACTGGAGCGGGAATGGTGACTGCTGCCACTGACCTATGAACATATTGGGGTCTGCCCCTGCTGGTATGGATAGCATTGGTCTCGCCAGTTCTTCTTGGGCCTACAAAAGGTTTTCTTGGGTTGCTGGAGGAGCTGGCACCATTGTCAGAAATTTTACCCATCTTTAATAGGCTTTCAATCCTTTCCCCGACTATAACTACATCAGCAAAGCTAGTGGAAGAAAAGGCAGCCAACCTGTCAATGTATGTTCCTTGGAGGGTGTTCATAAACATATCTGCCATCTCCCTCTCTGACATAGGTGGCTGGACAGCAGCAGCAAGCTGTCTCCATCTTTGAGCGTACTCTCGGAAACTTTCCCTGGATGATTGAGACATCCCCATCAGGAGGGTCCTGTTGGGAGCCATATCTAAGTTGTACTGATACTGTCTGATAAAGGCCTCTGCCAGGTCCTTCCAGCATCTAATGGTTGCTCTGGTCAGATGAGAGTACCATTCCCTCGAAGCTCCAGTTAAGCTATCCTCAAAATAGAACATCCATAGCTTTTCGTCCATGGTATAGGCCTTCAGCCTCCCCAGAAAGGATTGTAAATGGGTCCGGGGACAGGAAGTCCCATTATACTTCTCAAAGCATGGTGGTTTAAATTGGTGGGGAATCCTGACCCCGTCCACTAGACCCATGTCCATAACATCAAATCCCAAGGAATTCTGGGACTCCAGTGATCTCAGTTTCTCAGCAATCTCTTCCAACCTTCTGTCATAGGCTTCCTCCCCAGCTCCCATCACGGTGAACTGATCTTCCTGGGGGTCTTCCTGCAGCACTCTACCTGTTGTGGCAGTCCCTTGCACATTTGCAGGAATGTTGATCTCCGGATGCAGGTGGGGTCCAAAGACTGGGGGATTAACATGAGGTTGGACTCTATGATTGTTGCTTGTCCCAGCAGTCCCTGGATGAGGGTCTTCATGATTTCTCCCTTCTACCAGTGCTCTTAACCTCTCTTGGCTTTGAGCCATATTATTCATCACTTCCATAAATTGTGTCATCTGATTCCTCATTTCCAACCTCTCGTTGGCCATTTGGTTCCTGACCTCTGTAAGGTCCTGCTGTACCTGGTCCATCTGTATGCCCGGAAGATTGTTGCGGGTGGGGTACCTGTGTGGACGGTTGAGTGGAAACCCTCGACGTCGAGCAATAGTTCCTGACATCACAACAGAGTTAGTAACAAATAAACAAAAACCTACAAAACAAGGTAAAAGGTTAGTATGCAATGCAGTTATGCTCATTTGTTTCCAAGGTATCCGGCTTGGCACTTGGTTTTGACCTTTCCAGACCCTTGAAGAAGATACTGCTGATGTTGCTTTGAAGAATTCAGATAAAACCAAACAACACATATATTACAAAAAGGTAAATGATACATAACTTGTTCAATACAAGCCCCCCGAGGGGTCAAAAGTACAACATAAAGAAAAGTACATGAAATGAAAGCAACAACAAAACAAAAGTCAAACACCAAGACCAAACTCATCCTCCTGAACTTCCTTGAGAAGTGCTTCAGTCACAGGATCAGCTGGACGCTCTGTAAGATTCCTGATAAGGAGATTCCTTGTAGTAACAGCTGCAGTTAGCTTCTTGTGCTGACTCTGGTCCTTTGACCTCTTTATACCAGCTCTAATCTTCAGCTCTGAGATCTCCCTCTGGGCTGCTGCCAGGGCTTCCTGCTGCTCTTTTGCACTAGCTTCCAGCTGCTCAATCTTATCCTGAGTCCTCTTATCTTCCAGAGTACGAGCTTCGGTGATCCTGACCCACCTAGATTGACTCTCCTTCAGATACAAATCAGTCTTGGCCTTCTGGAACTGGGCTTCCTTGCAGGCATTCTTCAAGATCTGTTCTCCAGCCCTAGACTTCTTGATGTAATCTTCAGACTTCTCAATCCTAGCCAGATGCTCTATCTTCAACTTTTCCAACCTTTCAATATCCAACCTACCATCACTCCTCTCCCAGAGGGTCTTTTGTAGAGCCTGAGTCAGCTTCTCATTTCTCTCTCTCAATTTCTCAAATTCCTCTAAGCTGACAGTTGCTGTAGGTGGTGCTGTGGAAGGTCCAGGCACATCTTCAATGGTAAAGGGCATCCCAGAAAATTGAGCCCTGGCATGGGACCACTCATAGTATTGTGCTGAGGCCACATTGTTGCACTTTCCCAGAATGGTTACTCCCTTGGTCTGAACATTGTCCCAAGCCCAGGCTGCTTGCCTGACAACGGCCAGATTAGGCTTAATCTCACAGTAAAGAGTCTCTGCCAAATCTTGTACCTTAGGAGTGTGGACCAATGCGTAGCCCAGTTGTCTTTTGAATAGCAGAGGGTTGTAATTGATGCAACCTTTGACTCCTATCAGGGGTACATTGGGAAATTGCCCACAACTTGTAATGATGTCTCTGCCCTTGGTGCTCTGAGTGCACCACCTGATGTCATCTGAGGTTAGAACAACAAGCCTCCTAGCCCAGTTCTTCTGCTGGTGAGGGTTCAAGAATGCATCAGTCTTTGGCAAATGCTTGAGCAGCCAGGTATGGAACAAAGGAGCACAACATCTCACTAATCTTCCCCTTTGCTTTTCATTCCTTTGATGAACAGAGTAGTAAAGATCTCCCAGTAAGGTGGGCACTGGGTTTCTCAGGATGAAAAGATGGATTGCACTCTTGCTAACAAACTTAGGCTCATCTGCAAATAAAATGACCCCATATATGCTGAGGGCCAATAAAGCACAGACTGCCTTCCATTCTCCTGAGGAGGCTTTTAGGGTAGCCTGGGAGATCAAGAAATCCAGATGCAGGCCAGAGATTCCGGCCTTGGTGGTCATATTCTGCTCAATCAGAACTGGTTCCAGATGCAATGCCTTTGCTACTTCTTCATTACTTGGGAAAGCCATCTCAGGATTGAAGGGGACACCACCCCTGACAGGTATACCAACCAATGATGAGTACTCCTCCAATAAAGGCCCCAACTGAAAATCCTGAAAAGTGAAACACCTCAGAGGGGGATCATAGAACTGCAGGCAAGTATGAATCAAGCTCCTCTGTGAAGGGTCCAAATCCATAACCACATCAAGGATTCCTCCATAATGTTCTCTGAAAAGTGGTATATGGTCTGGAGTAATCAGGGTCTGAATCCTCCTGATGTCAGCTAGCTCAGGCTGAAAGAAATGATAGGAGATGTTACTTTTCTTAGGTGCCATGTTGTTGAAGAGGAGTTGAGACAGGTGCTGATGATGACACTGGTGATGCAGGTGACTGAAGCAGGTAGCTGATAGCTGAAGTAGATGCTGATGAAGATAGGTCTATACTGATGATGGGGTCAAAACCAAGCCAATAATAAAGTATGGATACCCTGAAAAACAAATAAGCAAATGTTAAAATGATGCAATGATGATGTATGCAAATGACATGCAAGGGTTTGTGACTGAGCTGGATCTGATCAAGTGCTTTGATATAAGTCCATGTATGTCCAAGAAATCCAGATGGAGGTTTATAAGTCCAGTAACCAAGGTGAGGGGACTCAAATAAAGAGTCACATGTCCAGGGTTTTAGAATCACAAGAACTGTTCCAAAGTGGAGTATTCTTAATCAAAACAAAGTAACAGGGTATGCTGAGGTCAAGGGTACCTGCAAACTTGTAAACAGCCCAACCCCCTCACAGGTGGTGTTCTAAAACAAGGATCCTCAGACTTGGATCAGTTATGAGAAGTGTAAACACTTCTAACCCGGAGGTACAGTGTTTACAATAACCATAAAAGTTCCTCCTCTAATTCACCTCAGTTTCTGAAGGTCATAAAAAGGTCATCCAGACTTAGCAGGCTTCCCAGATAGCCCTAGTACTGCAGGAAATCTGCAACACAGAGTTCTCAAGAAGAAACCCATATCTGAACCGTGTTTCATATTCCCGCACCAGACCGAGATGGAATGGGAAAGAATATGAACCACTCTAGCCTAGGTGTCACTCAGGTCCCAGGTATAGGACCTTAACTCTCAATAGGACCCCCACCCACCAAAGCAACAAACAGATCCAGCCAGCACAGTATGACAATATGATGTATGTAAAGCTGTAAAGAAAGCAGTAAACAAACTGTACATAAAGCAAAAATAAATACAAATATACAAACACAATTAGCACATAACACCCCAGTAAACACAAATCAATGAAGCGCTAGGAGGAACCCACAAAAAGAACCAGAAGCCCTGGTTGCAGTATAAGGGTCCCCAGCAGAGTCGCCAAGCTGTTGCTCCCGATAAATGGGAAATGGCCCAGATAAAGGTACAGACGCGAACGGTCGGCGAAAGGAGGATGTGAGAACACACAGGAGTGAACTCACAGGAAATGAAAAGAGTCGCCAGCTAGGCATTTTTATCCCGGAGGAAAGGTAATGTTGCATAGACCTAGAAAGAGATGGATAAGATGGTTGCGAACCAGAGAGACTGAGAAAGGGGGTTGGTTACAACCTGGGAAGGTACTAGCACCCAGATTGTCCGTCGTACTCGACGGGATCCACGCTTAAAAGATTTGTGTTTTAAAGGGGTAGTGTCAGTGCAATCTGTGTATAAAATGGCTGGAAAAAGATGTACAGGTGTCAGTGTAAGAAGAATGTGAGGTGTGTAAATGTATAGTGTCAGTGTGAGAACAAAGAAGAAATGCTCATGATAATGAGGCTAAAGAATAAAGCTAGAAGGAGGGGGAATATACAGAGACTTTTGTTCGATAACTGTTAAGGTATGCCTACGTATCCTCTCGTGCAATGAGGAAGTCAGAACACCGTAGTTCGACCCAAAGAGACTGAAAGATGAATTGACTTGTGAACTGCTTGCTTGTCTATGCTCAAGTGTATGACCTGTCTGGCTCAGGTGCAAACTGTCTTACATTAGACGGAAGAAGCGAGTTCCCGTTTGTGAGTGAATGAGATGAGAAAAGAATCCCGTAGGAGACGATTATTGTTTGTTTTTGTGCTTTCAATCTTTTATTGCTTTTGGAAGTTTGTCATAGGTTAATGAGCTTAAGCCTAAACCAATGGATTTAGTAAACTCATCACATCCTCCCTCTGATTAGGGGTAATGAGAATACCTTAAGTATGAAGTCAGATTCTCACACTTAATCACCTTTGATGCAGGATTAAGATCATTAACCTACTTGTGATTATTTAGATGTTTTTGGTGTTTTTGTTTAGTGTTAAGTAATGAGGTTAAGCCATAATCAAGGATTAAACAGACTCATTACACCATCCTAATAGAAGGATAATAGATGAGAAAGTTTAAGCTGAGGAAAACTCCTCAACTTAATCCATGATTAGGGATTAAACTCATGACATAACAAGCCTTTGATTAAGTGGATTTTATTTAATGATATGATGATGAAGTGATTTTTAGGGTTTGTAAGACAACTTGAGGGGGACTTGTCCATTAACACTAGGGTTAGTCCTTCTTAACCAATTAAGGAAGAATTAGAACCCCAATGCAAGGCCCAAGTTACAAGTGTGATGTCTTGATGATTATTAAGTGAATTGATTAAGAGATTCAAACACATTAAGGGTCTAACACTTAGGATTAAAGTTATACACTCCATCCTAATAGAAGGATGCAGGCATAAGCTTAATCACAAAGCCTTAAAGCCTTTAGGGTTTAGTCCCTGATTATGAGATGAGAATAGAAGACTCAATGAAACACAAAGGTAAAATCTAAATGGGGGGACTAATCAAAACCCTAATTATTGTCATGCTTGGTTGTTCCTAAGGTTTGTGAGGTTTACAAGAAAGATCTTCAGAGGAACCACCAGGAAGCAGATGAAAGGAACAAGGAGAAGCAAAGTAACTTGCTTTAATCAAGAAGTCAAGTCACTTGAGGAAAGAAAGTAAGAAGAAAAAGAATGATCAAGCTCAATATCAAACACAAAGTAAAATGCAGCAATGATGCATAAGAGAGATGAAAAGAGATTATGAGAAGTGAAGGCAAATTCACTTCTCAAACAACTTACCACCTGAAATGTTAGTGAAAGAAATGCAATGCAATGCAAAATGAAATGAAATGGCATGATGTAAACCAAAACCAGAAGCATATATGAGATGATAATGATGCTATAAGATGCTACAAACATGTGACAAGGCATGGGGATGATCATACAAGCTCATGGATGCAAATGAAGCAAGTTAAGACACATGAACATACATGAAAAGTTATGAAATGCAAATGGCATACAACATGGCTAATGCAAGATGCAATGATCAAACATGCTTTCAATATGTCTTAAGGTGTCAAATGAATCAAATGGAGGTACAAAATGTCATGGCAAGTCAAGGTATGAATGCAAATGCAAGATGGATGCATATGGAAGCCCAAATTAGGGTTTATGATCAAAGCATCAAACACAAACCAAAATCAGAAGCAAACATCAATATAAAAAATTGAAAATGCATTCAAAGGATCACTAATCCTATACTAACTCACTGCCCAAAGTAGAAGTTCCAACTCTTAACCTAATCCAAGTTATGATTTTTCTAAGTTTCTAGGGTTTTAGGGTTCCTTAACAAGAAAATTACCAAACAAATTGAAAATGAAAGATCAAATCATGGCCATTTAATCCAACAAACTACATGCTAAACACAATGTAATGCAAGAAGAATCAAAGTCCAACTCTCATTGGTTAGGCAGAAATGATTTTTTGAAGTTTGGATCAAAATAATGCATTAAAATGATTTTAATTACATGAAAAATTCTCAAAATGCATCAAGATCAAAAAAGAAATTTGGTTTGAGGGTTGGACAATGTTTCTAAATGTTTTTAAATGTTTCATGAATTTTTTGGTGATTTTTAAATACCTAAAAGTATTTTTAATTAATTAATTCTCATTAATTAATTAAAAAGAAACTTTTAAATATTTAAAAATACTTTTTTAATGCTAAAAGTAAAAATAAAAATATTTTTGTGTTTTAAAAATTAGTGAAATCTCTGGAAAAAAATTTCATAATTTTTAAATGGCTTTTACTATTTTAAATAAAATGTGCAAAACAAATAAGAAAATATGAATTTAAAATTGAATTATTGGAAAGTATGCAGAATGAAGGGATGAGATGCAATCTGGGCAGGGAAGGCTTGACTGCGCGCGCAATCGAATGGTCCACATTCAAACTTCCTAATTTCTGATTTATGAATTAATTAATCAACTTAATTGTGATTAGGGTTTCTAATGATGAATCTCAGCCCTCCAAACACGCGCTAGGTCAACCAAGTCAACGGATCCAACGCTCAAAATTCAAATTTCATTAATTACAGGGATTAAACCCTAATTATTTTCAGGTGGCCGGAGAAGACCTCCGGTCGTCTTCTCCGGTGGGAACCCCACCTGAAAATTCCTAGAATCTTCAAAACGTAACTAAAATGAAATCTAAAAGAACAGAAATCCTTCCCACACTTCACTGAATCAAAACCCTAACACAAACATCATTTATATTTCATCAATCACATGAATCGAAACAAAACATTTTTTAGGGCAAGACTTTCAGAACACGATTAAACTCTCATCTCTCCACCATTTTCAAAACCAAAGACATCAGAGTGATCAGGGGAACATATAGAATCTATTTAAAACTTAAAAACATGTTTCTGGAAAAAATGTTCTTGAGCTACCTGAGTTTTGAAGCTTTCAGTTTTGCAGCTTTCTGGCCTCTTTCCTTTGTGCAATCCAACCCTTTTAGTCCCCTGATGTCATATTGATGCTTAGAAGGAGCTTGTGTTGGCTAGTTTGGGAGTTTGAACAAGTTCTGTTCAGGATGGTGTGAGAATCGTGTTCTTGATTCCTTGAGTTTCAGGTTGATTTTAGGGGTGCTTTGTGATCAGGGTGATGTGTTGAGAAGGTTTATGAAGTTTGTTTGTGTGTTTGTGAGTTGTATGAAGAGTTTCGAATGCTTTTGCTCCAAGGGTGGAAAATGAGAATGCTGAGTTCTTGCTTGTTTCAGGCCTGTGTGTTGTGATGTTTAGCTTGCATTTTGTTTGTATAAACTAATCCTATTGGTCAGAAGATGTGACATGTCCTTTTGTGATAGGTCTGGGTGCTTTTTGCAAATTGTCAACTTTGGGTAAGAAGGGCATGGGCTACTTTGCTAGCTTGGTACAAGGGGCTTGTCTTGCGCAGCATGAGGTGAGGAGAGGGCTAGGGTGGTTCAGCAACCAAGGCAGCAAGTGGGTGAGATGTTATGATGGATTTTGCAACTTAGTTCACTTTGGTTCTCATGAAAAGATCTTGTCCCAAAAACCATACAAAGGTGTAATTCTTTGGTCCATTCTGAACTTTAGATGTCACATGATCATGTAATGTGAATTAGAAGTCCATTTGAGAGCTTTAGAACACTTGATCAAGTCATTTTGCAAAATACCCCTTTGGTAGAAACTTTGAAATTTTGTGATTTTTGCCAACTTTGACAAGCCATAACTTTTGATCCAAAATGAACTAGGTCATGTTCTTGTACTTTTTGAAAATGGAAAGATCTATTCTACAACTTTCATGACCAAAGTTTTTCCATTTGAAGCTTTCTTGAATCAAAAAGTAAGGGTTGAAAAAGTTGCCTAAAATGACATTTCCTTTAAAAGTCAAACTTGCCCAAAAAGTCAACTTTGCAAAAACTTCCAATTCTTCAATTTTGTGAACTTCCAACCTCTTCTATGATCAAATAAAGATCATACATACTCAAAATGATGAAGATCACCCCTTGGTTGGGTCATTGGGGGCCTCAGATGCCCTGATTTTACACTGACTTGCTTGAAAAGTCAACTCTTGATCAGATGACTTCCCCATGGAATTTCTTCATGAAAATTGATATGCATACTCCCTATACCATATAGAGACCAATAGAAACAAGAATGACCAAAAAATTTGGAGTTATGGCCTCTGAAACCAAAACCCTAATTTTAGGTCATCTGTGCAGTCTAGCCTGGCTCTGCTTCCATGCCATTCCCAGTTCTTGTGATTCTTTAGCATTCTTGACTTTGAGAGGATACAATATGACACTTGAACACATATGGACCCCTTTGAAGTGGTTGATGACCTTTGGAGTGGCTCAAAAAGCTCTTGGATTGCCCAGATCACAAACCCTAGATGCAGATGACTTTGAACCAATGCAGTGAATCAAAAATGGGATATGAGATAGTATGATTGTGTTTATGCATATGAAAAGATCACAAGCCATGGTGTGAATGGGTGAGGGCAAATTTGGGGTGTTTACAGAGGTGCCAAGTGTTCCCAGGCTGTGGGGCCTGCTGTGAATTATGTAAAACAGCTAGTAATGGTTGTGAGAAGCTAAGGATTGGCATAGATGGTCTTATCCAAGATGGGATTTTGCAAATTACTTCAACAGCTCCTGCAGCAACTTTTGTCTCCACCACAATGGAATCTCCTACAACATCAACAAACGTTCCTTCAGCAACAACAGATTCTCCTACAACAGCAACAACAATCATTTCTACTGATTCATCAACATCACCAGCAATTACTCCGTCCATCACTTCAACAAGTAAGAATTCAACAATTGTTTCTCCTACAACATCAGCACCCCTTTTATCAACAGAATCTTCTACAACGCCAGCAAAAATTAACAAAGATGTCTCAACAGTTACAATCTACTATGACGCATCAAATGTTCCTCCCAGCAGCAATTTCCAACAACAAACTATGGCACCTCCTGCCAGATCTCCGGTCACTATTTACTATGATCCGCACACCATTACAGTACCTACCTCTGCAGCAATCAGTCCAGTTACCATTACGGTACCTGGGCCTGTTCCTTATGAAAGCAATAATGTTGTACCTTGGCACTATGGCTCTGATCTCTACTGCAATGGGGAGAAAATCACTCTGGATTCATCAACCTCTTCACCACAAATTGATAATGTTGGGGGAGGTGGAGGCTTCACTAGAAGCGGACGCCTTTTTGCCTCACAAACACAAAGATCTAATGCTGAAGCAGAAGCTGCTGCTAAGGCAAAAGGAAATAATGTGGTATCTGAAGAGCCAATTGCCAAAGAAACTCAGAAGACATCTTTTGAACAAGATGTAGATGAGTTCATGAGAATCATAAAAAGTTGTGATTACAAGGTAGTGGACCAGCTTCACCAAACACCCTCCAAAATCTCCATATTATCACTGCTAATGTGTTCCGAAGCTCACAGGAACGCATTGTTAAAAGTCCTGCACGCAGCATACGTGCCGAAAGATATTACTGTTAATCAGCTAGAAACTGTGGTTGCAAATGTCAACACCAGTCATGGACTGGGCTTTACAAACACTGACTTAACAACGGAGGGACGCAACCATAACAAGGCTTTGCATATCACCTTGGAATGCAAGGGTGTTGTTCTGTCTCATGTACTGGTGGACACTGGGTCTTCCCTTAATGTCCTACCAAAGAAAGCCTTAGTGAAGCTGGAGTATGATGGCTTGGCATTGCGCCCGAGTAATTTGGTGGTGAGAGCATTTGATGGCTCTAAAAGATCAGTGCTTGGGGAGATTGATCTGCCTGTTTTGATTGGCCCGCAAACCTTCAAAACTACCTTCTTTGTGATGGACATACAGCTGGCCTACAGCTGTCTGTTGGGTAGACCATGGATCCACGCCGCTGGCGCTGTTACGTCTACCCTTCACCAGAAGTTAAAATTCGAGTGGGAAGGCCAAATCATCACTATCTGTGGGGAGGAGGATATTTTTGTTAGCCAACTGGCTACGTACAAGTACATTGAAATGGATGGGGAAATCCATGAGACCATGAGTCAGGGGTTTGAAGCCCTTAATATTAATGAAGCATCTGTTGTGTCTAGGACTTCCATCACATCATATCAACAAGCCCGGAAGGTTGTTGAGGAGGGTACCGCTCAAGGCTGGGGCAAGCTGCTGCTAGTTGAAAAGAAAGAAGACCGATTCGGGTTGGGTTACAGACCAACTCGACAAGATCAACCAGAGGCTGCAACGGAGCCCAAGTTTGTCAGTGGGGGGTGTTGCACCCCAAAATTTGCCCTCACAATATAAGACTTTGTGTACTAAGAGGTTCACAAGGTTCACAAGACATCTTATGAGGTTCACAAGACATCTTATGAGGTTCACAAGGTTCACAAGACATCTTATGAGGTTCACAAGGTTCACAAAGTTCACAATTAGTCAGAAGATTTGACAATTCCTTCAGACAATGCATCCTCTTAAGCAGGGCATCCAAAACTAGGGTTTTGACTTTAATCAGGTTAAATGAACTTACAAGACTTCAAGTGAGCTTCATAACATCTTATATGTGTTTGAGAATCCCCATATCAAGTTTCAAGACTTTTCTCAAAGGTTTGCTCAGTCAGATGATCAGATAGGTCAAAATCAGTCAAAGTAGTTAAAAAGTCAAACTGAGGTCAACTGTGGTCAAACCAAAGTCAAACTTCATGATTTTTTGCCAACATCATTTATATGAAGTAAAATTCATCATTTGATAAAGGTTTGATCATGATTCATCAAGGAGATTTCAGATCATCAAGAATCAGGAGTTTCTAAATTAGGGTTTTCTCAGGAAAAGTCAACTGAACTTTGACCAGCCATAACTTTCACATGCTTCATCAAATTTTTCCCATCCAAAGCTCATTTTGAAGGAAATTGAATTCTCTACAACTTTGTGTCTCACAAGCCAAGCCCAAAAATGCTTCATTTGGAAGGTATGAGCTAAGACATTATAGGTCCTTTTGAAAGTCAACAAAAAGTCAACAACTTCAAAAGGGCATAACTTGAGAATGGTAAATTATATGGACATGAAACTAATGGGGTTGGTTAGAGGACTCTTTAATCTTTCCAAAATGTCCAAGAACACCCTCATAGCATTAAAATTGAAGTATATGTGCCCTTGCAAAGTTGGGAAATTTTTGGGTGGTTTATGAAGAAAATAGGGTCTTAAAACCAAATTCTTCTAAATGGGCTGAACTTTTTGTGACCCAAGGTGTTCCATGACATCATGCACGAAATTTATTTGATATTTTCATTATTTTATTTTTTTTATTTTATTTATTATGATTTTTTATATTAAAAATCATTTTAAATTTAAATAAAATATCAAATATGAAAATTTAAAATATATTTTGATTCTAGAAGGTCATAAACATGAATTGGATTAAATTGATATACAATTGATGATGATTGTCTTAAGATAGAAAGGTCTCATTCAAAAATATATGAAATTTAAGTCATAATCTTTTTCAATCTTCAAAAATCAAAAAGTCCAAACAATGATCCAATTTTTTGACCTAGATTCATTCAACTATAAGTATACAAACCTAACACAATGCACAGGGACGAATCTTCTGCCTCAAGAGTAAGTTTCTAATTTTCCAAAACTCACCAAAAACACAATTCGGATTTCCCGATTCAAGCTCTTTCAAGGCAATTTGAAGGTTGATACATGTTCTATGGACATCATTGAACCTATTCCAATCATTGAAAGCATCAAAAACATGACATAGTGTATAACCCGAATCAAACTTTTCGTGCCTTGATGATTTTTTCGTTCTCTTATATTTGTGTATTATAAATGAGATTTGATCATTGTTTCATGTTTTTATTGAGTTGTTGATTGTTTCTGGATGGTTTAATTGAAGTTTTGCTACAGGTTTAAGGAATTGCCATGGCTAGGGTTTCGGTCAAGCTTTTTAGGGCTTCATACTAAACCTAATATAAATGAATTTGGAAAACATAGGATGATTTTGTAAGCTCTAGGGATCACAATGCGCTAATTAATTGAAGAAAATTGTATTGTTTGCTTGCAAGTTGAAATTCGCAGGTTTGGATATCAAGAACTCGCAGGAAAATGCGTAGATGATTTCGCAGCAAAATTCGAAAGTAATCAGGAAGAAGATGAAGACCTTTGGCGCGCGTTCTGAAATTCAAATATCACTCTTAATATTTTATGAAATTGTGTCTGATTTGTTTCACAAACGTATGCCTGGCCCAGTGGTAAGGGACGCGTGCGTATGGCTTCAAGGCGTGGGTTCGATTCCTAGAGGCAGCATTATTTTTGTTATATTTTCTCATCTATTCATAGAACTTAATATATTATTCATTGTTGTGGATTGTATATCAGTTGCGCCCTTCTGGCTGGATGGTAAGAGTGTTTGCTTGTTGTGTGAGGGTCCTGGGTTCGAAACACTCCCCAGGCCCTTTTTGTGCTTTTGTTTGTTTTGTTATGATTTTCACAGGATTTAAAATAAAACAATATGAAGTTCCCTCATTCTCACCTGCGTGTGCGTAGCCCAGTGGTTGGTGTGTTGGTCTTGAGGGTGAAAGCTCAGGGACTGGGTTCGAATCCCAGTCCAGGTAAGTTCCTTTTTTTCATTTTTCTTGTTTTCTATTTAATTAGTTTATATTATAATTAAATAAATTTAAATGATAAGAATAAAATGTTTATGCTATTTTCTTTTCCATAATTTAAAATTCATCTTTTCAAAATTAAATCTTATTAGTAAAAATTATTTAATATTATTTTTGTGTATGGTTAATATTGTATAATTAATTTAATTAGATAATTAATCCTAATTTATTTTTCTAAATATATAAACCCTAATATTTTCATAAACCCTAAAATATTTTTATAAAAACCTAATTATTTTTGTAAACCCTAATTGTAAATACTAATTTATTTGTTTATTTAAATTTCATAATTTATGTTTATACTTTAATTAAGTGGTAAATCCTAATGTATTTTTCTAAAATAATCAAACCCTAATTTTCTTTTACATAAAATTTAATTATAACTTTTAATTTATTTATAAACTTTAATGATGTGCATATTTTTATAATTCGTTTATAATTATTATTTAATATAATTCTTGTATGTAAATAATTTTAGATTATGCTTAAGATAATTAAAAACTCTTAATTTAATTTTGTAAATATAATTTATTTTCATAATATGTTTATTTAATTATAATTAACCTTATTTTCATAACATGTATATAATTTAAATCTTTATAATGATTAGTATATAATATGAATTGGTTAAAAATAATTATTCATTAAAAATTGCACTTTTAAATTTATTATTCATTATTATGTTAATTTCTTGATTTTATTCTTATTAATTTTTATTATTACTAACCCCATTTATCTTTACATTATTTTTATTATTATTTTTACTAACCCAATTATTTATTATTATTTATTTTGCTTATTTATTTAATTTATTTTAATTATTATTATTATGTAATTGTATCCCTTATGTAATATTTGTAGTAGTAATTTTTATTATTTATTTTAAATGCTATGGTTAGTAATATAGGGAGTGCAAGATGTGTTTGTATTTAAAAATTGAATTTAGATCATTAACTTAAAAGATAAATATTTGAACTTGTACACTCACACACGTAAGTCGATCCTGGATCGCCATCTCACTTCTTAAGGGTTTCCTCTCAAGTTGCCTAAATAAAAGGTCAAGTAGGGTGTATAAAGCAAAAGTCCCTCATCTCACATCATCTAGTCCCTAAACAGATAAAAAGATCAAGTCCCTTCGAATGTTGCCTTCGTAAATGATCTTGTCCCTTTCGAATAAAGATGATAAGTCCCTTCGAATTGCTTTTACACCCCACAGTTGCCTAAATAACAGATGTCCCTTCATTTGTCCCACACATCCAAGGTAATGACTACCTATTCCTTAATAATAGGGATAGTCTTACCATTTAAAGGATTCAAGAACAGAAAAGACTTAACTTAGGGTAGGTTCCTCTTAGATACTTGCTCACTCTTCAAAAACATTTCAAACACTTCATACATTTCAAACAATTTTCAAAACAAAGGTTTTATATATATCCGTACATGGATCATTATAAAACACTTAAGAAAATTTCTAAACACACACTACACATTTCAAAAACATTTTAAAGTGAGCTAAGTAACTAAGAGCCCATGGATAACCATGGATGTAAAGGGTGCTAACACCTTCCCTTTACATAACTTACCCCCCGAACCCAAAAATCTTTTAAGGTCTTTCCTGTTCTTTTATGCCCTTTCCTTTGGATAAAATAAAAGTCGGTGGCGACTCTTGCTATCCGCAACATTTAACTAAAGTAAGTTCTCCCACCGTGTTACAGAACTGGCGACTCTGCTGGGGATTTAAATTAAAGAGGGGTACCCTTAGGAATTAGATCACTTTAAAATTGTTTGCCTTGTTTGCTTTATACTTATCTGTTGGGGTGCTCTTATGTGTGAAAGATCCTAACCCGGATCTAGTGTACCTTAGGTAAATGGCAATAGACCAAGGAAACTGTACGGCGTATACCAATATGGTTGATCTGGTGGCCATAGTTAGTGTGACTTCTTGGTTGGTGCTTATGTTCCTTAAGTCAAGTTGAGGATAATATGAGGCTGCCATATGTTGTCAATGCACTAACTAACTTTTAGAACCCTAGTTATCCCATCTTGGCCTTTAGAAAGTAGTGAGATAACCGGCTTTGGTGAAGACTGAAGTTGGTTGATACTCGATACTACGCTCATTAAGATCTTAAACTTGGAGGGTTTTGGTTGGCAAGTAAGTTGCCTACTGAACAACCACCCTTGTGAAGGATCAATGATATTGAGATCCCTTAGAACCTGGTTACTTTATAGGATAGGATGAACCATCTAAACTTCAGGGGAGGGTACTTACCTTTAAACCTCATACAAGCCTTCAATCCTAGGGCTATTGTGTGACTTGTTTGTGTGTGCCACATGTTTGTGATTGAGCATAACATCATAGCATCATCATGCATCATAAGCATAGCATTTTCACTAACCATTTCAAGGACCAAAAGATTTATCTTTGTTATTTGTTGCAGGTCATGGCTTCTGCTCGTAGAAACACTATCAGGATCAACTTTGTAGGGATACCTGCTAAGCTTAAAGAGTTGGTTTCTCAAGTGTCTGAACACTCCCAGTTCATCAAGAGACATGGTCACCTATTGGATCTAGTTACCTCAGGATTCAATGAAGACATGATGAGTGTTCTGTTCCAGTTCTTTGATCCTAAGCACCATTGCTTCACGTTCCCCGACTATCAGTTGGTTCCTACAATGGAAGAGTTCTCTAAACTTCTGGGTATACCTGTTCTTAATCAAAGACCCTTCACAGGCTTGGAGAAAGAGCTTAAACCTGAGGTTATTGCTGCAGCTCTACATCTGAAGAAGTCAGACATTGTTCTAGAAACGAGAAGCGGAGTTAAGGGTATTCTTGCTAAGGTATTAATGGATAAAGCTCAAGTGTTCTTGAAGGCTATGAGCTATGATGCTTTTGAGGAGATCTTAGACTTGTTGATTTATGGCTTAGTGTTGTTCCCCAATCCTGATCAGTTCATAGACGTGCATGCCATCAACATATTTCTGAGTCACAATCCAGTGCCTACATTGCTTGGAGACATCCTACATTCTCTTCATACCCGTACTACAAAGGCACGAGGAACTCTGATGTGTTGCATACCTTTGCTATCTAGGTGGTTTATTTCTCACCTTCCTCGATCAGTAATGAAGAATGAACAAGGGTTCAGGTGGTCCAAGAGGATTATGTCACTCTCTCATTCAGATATTCATTGGTGCTCCAGATCTATGGAGAATGTTACTATCATTGACCGTTGTGGGGAGTTTCCTAATGTGCCACTTCTAGGCATAAGAGGAGGCATTACCTACAACCCTTCCTTAGCTTTACGACAGTTTGGTTACGCTCGGAGTGATGGTCCACATGACATGTTGATTCAGGGTATTGTGTTTGATTACGACAACGATCTACAAGGTTACCGTCAAAGGTTCATACGAGCATGGGGAAAAGTGAACAAGGTTGACAGCAAGACTCTGGAGCCCAAGTACACTATTCCTATGGAATCTTACCTCAGATGGGTGCGATCTCGTGCTCAGACTCTCATGATGCCATATCCTGCCGTCCTGCCAGTTACTATGGAGCCTGTTGCTGAAGGAGATACTTCTTATACCATCCTTCACCCAGACATGCCCACTGACAGGGAAGACTTACAGAGGTCCTGGATCCAGTTGAAGGAGCAAAGGGATACTTTCGAGGCTCATTACAAAGCAAGTCAAGAAAGAATTCTGGAGCTAACAAAGCAACTTCACGAGGAGCGGAATCTCAACTCATACCTCAACACAAAGAGGAAACGTCCATGGGAGACTTAAAACCCCATCTTTTGTATTTATTTCATTTCATTTTGTAAGCCCAAAGGGCAAAACAAATTTATTACTAATAAAAGTTTACCTTCTTGTTTGTTTAAGCAAATTTAAATCTTGCGGTCCTTGAAAACATTGCATACGCATTTACACATCATATCATTGCATCACAGGTTTATTATGCACAGGTTTCTTATCTTCTCGTTGTTTATTTCAGCAATGGCTCTTGAACAAACAGTTAAAGATCTCCAGGAACAAAATGCACAGTTCCAAGAGCTGATCCTGAACTTGTCCAAGGGGCAGGATGAATTGAAGACACTGCTGGCCAAGGAGACTAAGAAGACTAGGAGGTCAGGTGGCCTGATCAACATGGGAAGAAGGTTCAGAGGTCCTGTCAAGACCAAAGAACAGGTTGAAGATTATGAGTCTGAAGAGTCTGAGAAAGAGGTAGGCAGTCTCCATAATACAATGGGGGACTCTGATTCTGAAGCTAACTACTATCATGAGCCTAATGAAGATAAGTTCAAGATGCTAGTGGATAGAATGGATGCTATGGAGTTGCAAAAGTCTTCTGGGATGGATTTGAAGACCTGAGTTTGATATCTGGGGTGGTTATACCCATTGGTTTCAAGGTTCCTACTTTCGTAGTTTATGATGGTGTCTCTTGTCCCAAGCTGCATCTGAGATCTTATGTCAGGAGAATCCAACCTCATACTGCTGATAAGAAGTTGTGGATCCATTTCTTCCAAGAAAGCTTATCTGGAGCTCAGATGGAATGGTACTATCAGTTGGAGAGTGTCAACATCCGTGATTGGAATGATCTTGCTGAAGCCTTTTACAAACAATATCAATACAATGTTGATTTAGCCCCAACTCGCATGCAGCTACAAAGCATGTATATGGGTGCTAAAGAAAATTTCAAGGAGTATGCCCAGAAGTGGAGAGACTTAGCTGGAAGAGTGCAACCACCTCTAACTGACAGGGAGTTGGTTGATATGTTTATGTGTACGTTGAATGGTCCTTTTTACAGTCATCTCATTGGAAGCTCATCATCTGGCTTCACTGAGTTGATAATGACAGGAGAGCGCGTAGAAAGTGGAATAAGGAGTGGCAAGATCCAAGTGGGTGCTTCTTCATCCAGTACTACAAAGAAGCCCCCTAGTGGGAAGAAAGAGTCAAATGTTGTTTATGGTCAACCTGATCATAATAGAAGGCATCAGTCTGTGAGTGCAGTTCATATCTCCAATCCAACTCCTACAACACCAGAGCAGCCACAGGGAAATCAACAGAGGACTAGAAGGCAGTTCACTAAGATCAACATGTCAATGGCCCAAGCCTTGCAACACTTGTTGAAGGCTGAACTTATCACTTTGAAAGACCCTCCTCAGAATCCCAATGTTACCTCTCCCAGGTACTATCCTAATGCACGATGTGCATATCATTCGAATTGTCAGGGACATGATACCAATAGTTGCTGGGTATTGAAGAATAAGATTCAGGATATGATTGATGCTGGAGAAATTGAGTTTGACCCTCCGGGTACTCCAAATGTGATTACTGCTCCCATGCCAAATCATGAGAAGACTGTCAATGCCATTGATGAAGATTCACATATTTCCTCAGTTGCAGATTTAGCTACGCCATTGTCTTTTATTAAGAAGAAGTTAGTATAAGCTGGGTTCTTTCCAGGTTGTCGTGAAGATTGTGTCTATTGTGCCTATATGCCTGATAGTTGCTGGAGGTTAAAGGACGGAATTCAACGCCTCATGAATAATTACACCATAGTATTTGAGAGGACACCACCATCTGTGGAGAGTATGGTGGATCATATAACTAAAAGTGCGAAGGTTGAAGAGGTGGATATGGTTGATAAAGTGCCGGTAAGGATTACTTCCAAGGGACCTGTCAAAATCACGCATAAGGGTCCAATTAAGATTACTGCTGAAGGCCCTGTGAAGATTGTTGCTGAAGCTAGAGTGGCTCCTATGATCATTACCACTCCGGGTCCTATTCCGTATACTTCTGATAAAGTTGTACCTTGGCATTATGGGTCCGATGTTTATATCCATGGTGTTAAGCAGGAACCCTTAGTTGATACGCCTGTTGTTGATGCGAACCTTGATGTTGATAATATTGTTGGATCTAGTAAGATCACACGAAGTGGAAGAGTTTTCTCTCCTCCAGTTACCTCCAAGAATACAGTTACTTCAGCTACTACCTCCACTGCTGATGCTCGGGGCAAAGGTCCTGTTATTGAACCTATACCAACTGATGTGCCAGCTGCTGATGATCTTTCTAAGCAGATGGAAGAAGTATTGAAAATCATTCGCAAGAGTGATTATGAAATTGTTGATCAATTGGGGCATACTCCCTCCAAGATTTCTATGCTGTCTTTATTGCTGTGCTCTGAGGCTCATGCCAAGGCCTTGATTAAAATTGTGTCGCACACTTGACCTATGATAATGGGTTAGGTTTCTCCGATGCTGATTTGACTCCGGCCAAGAGGGATCATAACAGGGCTCTACATATCTCCATTGAATGCAGGGGCACTACCCTGTCACATGTATTAATAGACAATGGTTCCTCTCTGAATATGTTGCCCAAAGAAGTCCTGAATAAGCTTAGTCCTGAAGATGCTGTGTTGAAACCCAGTAATATAGTGGTGAAGGCTTTTGATGGCTCGAGAAGAGTGGTGCATGGAGAAATTGATCTCCCAATCAAAGTTGGTTCTCAGGTTTTCAATGTTACCTTTTATGTAATGGATATCCGTTCGTCGTATTCTTGTTTGCTTTGGCGTCCCTGGATCCATGGGGCAGGTGCTGTAACCTCTACCTTACATCAAAAGCTGAGGTATCCAGTGGAGGGGAAGGTTGTTACTGTTTACGGAGAGGAGGGGTATATGATTAGCCATGTGAACACCTTTAAATATCTTGAAGTGGAAGGTGAATATGTTGAAACTCCGTGTCAGACATTTGAAGTGGTTCCTTGGATTGTTAATGATTATGAAGCTCCTCCTGTTGTCAAGAAAGTTCCTGTGGTTACCAGAGTACCTCCTACAATGGCCTCCCTTAAAGATGCTAGAGCTGTGGTGGATGAAGGTGGTTGTACTATTTGGGGTCAGCTTCCTGATATTCCGTACAAGTCTGACAAATTTGGTTTGGGTTTCACTGCAGAGTCCCAGAAGGCTGTTCGTCGTGCTCGTGCTGTTCGTATCACCAATCAGGGGATTATGAAAGATCAGATTAATGATGTGGGTGACTATGATGAAGACTACAACTTGGATGCTTGGATTTTTCCTACTGTGGGTGCTGGACTCAATAACTGGAGGGCTGAAGATGTTATTCCTATCTCCTTTAGTCAGGAGTAAATACTATTACTGTGTTGTTACTTTTAAAGTTTGTAATTTCTTGAACAATTGAACTCTTAAAGCCTTGTGCCTTACCCGGGGCACAATGGTGTGCTTGTTACGGGATGTCATTTCATTTGCATACTTCATTCAATAAAAATCAGTGGACGTTTCGTTTTCGTAAATATTGTGTTCCTTGTCTTTCTTTTCTTTTATTTTTGTTTTATCAGCTATGCGTTCTTACACACACCCACATCACTAAAATGCAGATCCTCATCCACTCTGGATCCTGTTGATAACAGTTCTACTATTGCCAATTATAATTTCGAGAATCCGATCTATCAAGCTAAAGATGGAAATGAGGACGATTGTGAGGTACCTGTAGAGCTTGCTAGGTTGTTACAACAAGAAGAGAAAGCTATACAGCCACATGAAGAGCCAATCGAAGTTGTGAATCTGGGAAATGAAGAAAACAGGAAAGAGGTCAAGATAGGGGCTGAATTAGAAGATGGTGTCAAGAGCAAGTTGATTCAGATGTTACATGATTATGTGGAGATCTTTGCTTGGTCCTACGAAGATATGCCAGGGTTGGATACGGACATTGTAGTTCACCGTTTACCAGTGAAAGAAGATTGTCGTCCAAAGAAACAGAAGGTTCATCGTATGCGTCCTGAAATGTCAGAGAAGATTAAAGCAGAGGTAATGAAACAGTTTGATGCAGGGTTCTTAGCTGTGACTTCTTATCCTCAGTGGGTTGCAAATGTGGTACTAGTGCCTAAGAAAGATGGTAAGGTACGTATGTGTGTAGACTACAGGGATTTGAACAAGGCCAGCCCCAAAGATGACTTTCCACTTCCTCATATTGATGTTCTGGTAGACAACACTGCTCAGCATAAGGTATTCTCTTTTATGGATGGTTTCTCTGGTTACAATCAAATCAAGATGGCACCTGAAGATATGGAGAAGACAACATTTATTACACAGTGGGGCACTTTTTGTTATAAGGCGATGCCATTTGGTTTGAAGAATGTCGGGGCAACATATCAGCGTGCTATGGTGGCTTTGTTTCATGACATGATTCATCATGAGATAGAGGTATATGTGGATGATATGATAGCCAGGTCCCAAAATGAAGAGCAACATCTTGATCATCTTCATAAGTTGTTTGAGAGATTGAAGAAATACAAGTTGAGACTGAACCCAAACAAGTGTACTTTTGGAGTTAGATCTGGTAAGCTCCTGGGTTTCATTGTCAGTGGAAAAGGTATTGAAGTAGATCCTGCAAAAGTGAAAGCTATACGAGAGATGCCAGCTCCCCGTACTGAGAAGGAAGTTAGAGGTTTCTTGGGACGATTGAATTATATTGCAAGATTTATTTCCCAATTAACTGCCATCTGTGAGCCAATCTTCAAGTAGTTGAAGAAAGATCAGGTGATGGAATGGAATGATGAGTGCCAGACAGCCTTTGATGAAATCAAGAAATATCTGTTAGAACCTCCAATTCTGATGCTACCAGTTGATGGAAGACCCTTGATTATGTACTTAACAGTGTTAGACAACTCAATGGGGTGTGTATTGGGGCAACATGACGAGTCTGGTCAAAAAGATCAGGCAATATACTACCTTAGCAAAAAGTTTACCGACTGTGAAACAAGATACTCACTGCTCGAGAAAACTTGCTGCGCTTTGGCATGGGCTGCTCGCCGACTAAGACAGTATATGTTGACTCATACTACCTTGTTGATTTCGAAGATGGATCCAATCAAGTACATATTCGAGAAACCTACTCTCTCCGGACGAATAGCAAGATGGCAGATGATTTTAACAGAATATGATATACAATATACTACACAGAAGGCCATTAAAGGAAGTGTGGTAGCTGATCATTTGGCTCATCAAGCAGTGGATGATTATCAGTCAATGAGTTTTGAGTTCCCTGATAAAGATATTATGATTATTACCAAAGAACCTGGACAATATGACGGACCTGAACAAGGATCCCGATGGACTATGGTTTTTGATGGAGCTTCTAATGCACTTGGTAATGGTGTTGGTGTTGTGATCAGTTCCCCTGAAGGTTGTCATACCCCGATTACTGCCAGGCTTTGTTTCTATTATACAAATAATATGGCCGAGTATGAAGCGTGTATCCTGGGTATCAAAGTTGCCATTGATATGAAGATTCAGTTCCTTGACGTGTATGGAGATTCAGCCCTGGTAGTAAGTCAGATCAAAGGAGATTGGGATACCAAGCATGATAACCTCATTCCTTACAGAGAGAATGTGTTGTCTTTGATCCCACATTTCAAAGAGATTACTTTTGGACATATTCCACGAAGAGAGAATCAGTTGGCAGATGCCTTAGCCACCATGGCATCCATGTTTGAGATCAGCTGGGATGATGAAGCTCCCAAGATTACTATTGATAGATTTGAAAAGCCTGCATACTGCAATGAGATTGACACTGAAGAAGCGGAGGAGAAGCCTTGGTTCTATGAAGTGAAAAGATATCTTGAAGCCCAGGAGTTCCCTGAAGGGGCATCTGTCAAAGATAGAAAGTTTCTGAGAAGGTTTTCTGCTAAGTTCCTTTTGAGTAATGACATTTTGTACAAACGCAATCATGATTCAACTTTGCTCCGTTGTGTGGATAAGAAGGAAGCAACTGAGATTATGGAGGACATGCATGATGGGACCTTTGGAACTCATTCTAGTGGTCATACTATGGCAAAGAAGATATTGAGAGCAGGTTACTATTGGTCCACTATGGAAGCTGACTGCTATCTACACTCCAGAACATGTCACAAGTGTCAAATCTATGCTGATAAAGTACATATACCTCCATCACCATTGAATGTGTTGACTGCTCCTTGGCCTTTTGCCATGTGGGGCATTAATATGATTGGTGAGATCAAGCCTACTGCTTCTAATGGGCATCGTTTCATCCTGGTTGCTATTGATTACTTCACGAAGTGGGTGGAGGCAGCTTCATTTGCATCTGTTACTAAGAATGTTGTGGCTCAATTCATTAAGAATAATCTCATATGTAGGTATGGCATCCCTGAAAGGATTATTACTGACAATGGCTCTAATCTGAACAACACTATGATTACTGATCTCTGCACGCAGTTCAAGATTAAGCATCACAACTCTTCTCCGTATCGTCCAAAGATGAATGGGGCAGTAGAAGCTGCTAAGAACATTAAGAAGATTGTACAGAAGATGACTGTCACTTACAAGGATTGGCATGAGATGTTACCATTTGCTCTTCATGGTTATCGTACTACAATACGTACTTCAACAAGGGCAACTCCATTCTCCTTGGTCTATGGTATGGAAGCAGTTCTGCCCATTGAAGTTCAGATCCCATCCTTAAGAATCATGAAGGATGCAGGCTTGGATGAAGATGAGTGGATCCAGACTCGACTTGACCAGATAAATTTGATTGATGAGAAGAGGTTAGCAGCAGTTTGTCATGGCCAGATGTATCAGAAACGAATGATCAAAGCTTTCAATAAGAAGGTTAAGCCAAAGGTATATCAGGCTGGTGACTTGGTAATCAGGCGTATCATATTACCACAGGGTAATCCTAGGGGCAAGTGGACTCCTACATATGAAGGACCATTTGTAGTCAAGACAGTATTCTCAGGAGGTGCCATGATACTTACTACTATGGACGGTGAAGACTTCCTGCAGCCTATAAACGCAGACATAGTTAAAAAATACTACGCATAAAAAGAGACCCGCTAGGTTGACTGGCTTAGGCAAAAATAAGGACATCCCGGCGAACCAAAAGGGTTCGGGAAAAAATTAGGGATATATATAACAAATGTACACGCGGCTGTCGCTCCCAAAAGATGAGACGGGCTCAAATATGGTACAGACGCGAACGGTCGGCGAAAGAGGAAATGAGAACACACAGGAGTGAACTCAAAAAGACAAAGAGTCGCCAGCTAGGCATTTTTATCCCGGAGGAAAGGTGATGCTGCATAGACCTAGAAAGATATGGATAAGACGGCTGCGAACCAGAGAGACTGAGAAAGGGGGTTGGTTACAACCTGGGAAGGTATTAGCACCCAAATTGTCCACCGTACTCGACGGGATCCACGCTTAAAAGATTTGTGTTTTAAAGGGGTAGTGTCAGTGCAATCTGTGTATAAAGAGCTGGAAAAAGATGTACAGGTGTCAGTGTAAGAATGAGAATGAATTGCTCAAGACTGTGAGGCTTAAAAGATAAGGCTGGGAAGAGGGGGAATATACAGAGACTTTTGTTCGATAACTGTTAAGTTATGCCTACGTATCCTCTCGTGCAATGAGGAAGTCAGAACACCGTAGTTCGACCCAAAGAGACTGAAAGGTGAATTGACTTGTGAACTGCTTACTTGCCTATGCTCAAGTGTATGATCTGTCTGGCACAGATGCAAACTGTCTTGCATTAGACGGAAGAGCAAGTTCTCGTTTGTGAGTGAAGATGATGAGAAAAGAATCCCGAAGGAGACGATTATTGTTTGTTTTTGAGTTTTCAGTCTTTTATTGCTTTTTGAAGTTTGTCATAAGAGAATGAGCTTAAGTCTAAACCAATGGGTTAGTAAACTCATCACATCTTCCCTCTGATTAGAGGTAATGAGAATACCTTAAGTGTGAAGTCAGCTTCTCACACTTAATCACCATGGTATAGGATTAAGATCATTAACCTACTTGTGATTATTTAGATGTTTTTGGTGTTTTTGTTTAGTGTTGAGTAATGAGGTTAAGCCATAATCAGGGATTAAACAGACTCATTACACCATCCTAATAGAAGGATAATAGATGAGAATGTTTAAGCTGAGGAAAGCTCCTCAACTTAATCTATGATTAGGGATTAAACTCATGACAAAACAAGCCTTTGATTAGGTGGATTTTATTTAATGATATGATGATGAAGTGATTTTTATGATTTGTAAGACAACCTGAGGGGGACTTGTCCATTAACACTAGGGTTAGTCCTTCTTAACCTATTAAGGAAGAATTAGAACCCTAATGCAAGGCCCAAGTTACAAGTGTGATGTCTTGATGATTATTAAGTGAATTGATTAAAGGAGTTAAACACATTAAGGGTTTAACACTTAGGATTAAAGTTATACACTCCATCCTAATAGAAGGATGCAGGCATAAGCTTAATCACAAAGCCTTAAAGCCTTTAGGGTTTAGTCCCTGATTATGAGATGAGAAGAGAAGACTCAAAGAGACACAAAGGTAAAACTAAGTGGGGAGACTAATCAAAACCCTAATCATTGTCATGCTTGGTTGTTCCTAGGGTTTGTGAGGTTTACAAGAAAGATCTTCAATGGAACCACCAGGAAGCAGATGAAAGGATCAAGAGAAGCAAAGTAACTTGCTTCATTCAAGAAGACAAGTCACTTGAGGAAAGAAAGTGGGAAGAAGAAGAAAGAGCAAGCTCAATCTCAAACACATACAAAAATGCAGAAAGGATGCATAAAAGAGATGAAGAGAAGTTATGAGAAGTGAAGGCAAATTCACTTCTCAAGGTTACTTACCACCTGAAAAGTTAGTGAAAAAGATGCAATGCAATGCAAAGTGAAATGAAATGGCATGATGTAAATCAAAACCAGAAGCATATGCATGATGATAATAGTGCTATGAGATGCTACAAACATGTAACAACACATGGGGATGATCATACAAGCTTATGGATGCAAATGAAGCAAGTTAAAAAAAACATGAACATACATGAAAGGTTATGAAATGCAAATGGCATACAACATGGCAAATGCAAGATGTAATGATCAAACATGCTTTCAATATGTCTTAAGATGTTAAATGAATCAAATGGGTGCATAAAATGTCATGGCAAATCAAGGTATGCAAGCAAATGCAAGATGGATGCATATGGAAGTCCAAATTAGGGTTTATGATCAATGCATCAAACAAAAACCAAAATCAGAAGCAAACATCAAGATAAAAAATTGAAAATACATTCAAAGGATCCCTAATCCTATACTAACTCACTTCCCAAAGGAGAAGTTCCAACTCTTAACCTAATTCAAGTTATGATTTTCCTAAGTTTCCTAGGGTTTTAGGGTTCCTTAACAAGAAAAATGCCAAACAAATGGAAAATGAAAGATCAAATCATGCCCATTTAATCTCACAAACTACATGCTAAACACAATGCAATGCAAAAAGAATCAAGGTTCAACTCTCAATGGTTAGGCAGAAGTGATTTTTGAAAGTTTGGATCAAGATAATGCATTAAAATGATTTTAATTCCATGGAAAATTCTCAAAATGCATCAAGATCAAAAAATAAATTTGGTTTGAGGGTTGGACAATGTTTCTAAATGGTTTTAAATGTTTCATGAATTTTTTGGTGATTTTTAAATACCTAAAAGCATTTTTAATTAATTAATTCTCATTAATTAATTAAAAATAAACTTTTAAATATTTAAAAATGTTTTTTATATGCTAAAAATAAAAAATAAAAATATTTTTGGTTTCTGAAATTAAATAAAAGTGTGTATAAAAAATTTCAGAATTTTTGAATAAGTTTTACTATTTTAAATAAAATGAAGAAAACAATGTAATTAAATGGAAAATAAAAATGAAATTAAACTGAAAAAAGAAAAGTAATCAGATCTAAGGGTCCAGGTTTAAACTGGCTGCGCGCGCGTTTGACCTGGCGCCATATCCAATGGCTGATATTCAAACCTGGCTAATTAATGATTAAGCCCTAATGACAGCCCTAATGACTTTCAGGCGACCGGAACACTGTTCCGGTCGTCTTCTCCGATCATCCAAAATCACAAACTCACTCTACACGCAATGAAAATGAAATCCAACAGCCCAGAACTCTTCCCCACTCAAAAACGAATTAAACCCCTCATTCAAACAACATTTATCATTCAGAAACAAGGAGAATCGAATCAAACATGTTTTAGGGCAAAAATTTCAGACAAAGCATACATCCTGGTTTCTCAACCATTTTCAAAAATAACCACATATTCATGACCAGGGGAATGTATAGAAGCTATTTAGAACTTAAAATCATGCTTCTGGAAAAAAAGTTCATGAAGCTACCTGAGTTTGAAGCTCTTCAGTTTGCAACTTTCTGACCTCTTTCCTTTGTGCAATCCACTCCTTTTAAGCCCCTGATGACATATTGATGCTTAGAAGGAGTTTGTGTTGGCTGGTTTGGAAGTTTGAACAAGTTCTGTTCAGTGTAGTGAAGGAATCGTGTTTGTGATTCTGGCAATTTAAGGCAAGGATGATGGATGCTTTGTGACCAGGAAGATGAGTTGAGTTGGTATATGAAGTTTGTTTGTGTGTTTGTGAGCTGTGTTGTGATTTTCGAAAGCTTTTGCAAGTGAGGGTGAAAATGTGAATGTGGTGCTATGGCTGGTTTCAGGCTTGCTTATCCTTATGTTTGGCTTGCATTTGATTAACATAAACAAATCCTATTGGTCAGATGACATGACATGTGCTTTTGTGATTGGTATGGGTGCTTTTGCAAAATGTCAACTTTTGTGTAAGAGAAGCATGGGTCACTTTCTAGCCAAGTACATGGGGAGTGTGCTGCGCAGCATGATGTGAGGAAGGGTCTAGGATTGATCAGCCAACTAGCCAGCAAGTGGATGAGAAGTTATCATGACTTTTGCAACTTGCCTTGCCTTTGGTTTTTCATGAAAGAAACTTGATCCATGGGCCCTAAAACATGTGATTCTTTGGGTGCAATCTGACTTTTGAATGTTGTGTGATCATGTTGTGTGGATTAGAAGCCCATTTGATGACTTAATTGGCCTTGAGAAGTGAATTTGCAACTTTGCCTCTTTGGTGCATGACTTGAAATTTAGTGATTTTTGCCAATTTTGACAAACCATAACTTTTGATCCAAAATGAATTAGGTCATGTTCTTGTACTTTTTGAAAAGGGAAAGATCTATTCTACAACTTTCATGACCAAAGTTTTTCCATTTGAAGCTTTTTTGAATCAAAAAGTAAGGGTTGAAAAAGTTGCCTAAAATGACATTTTCATTAAAAGTCCAACTTGCCCAAAAAGTCAACTTTGCAAAAGACTTGAAATTCTTGAATTTTGTGAACTTCCCACTTCTTCTATGATCAAATAAAGATCATATACACTCAAAATGATGAAGAACACCCTTTGGTTGGGTCATTGGGGGCCTCAGATGCCTCGATTTTACACTGACTTGCTTGAAAAGTCAACTCTTGATCAGATGACTTCCCCATGGAATTTCTTCATGAAAATTGATATGCATACTCCCTATACCATATAGAGACCAATAGAAACAAGAATGACCAAAAAATTTGGAGTTGTGGCCTCTGAAACCAAAACCCTAATTTTAGGTCATCTGTGCAGTCAAACCTGGCTCTGCCTCCACACCATTCCCAGTTCTTGTGATTTTTTTGGCATCCTTAACTTTGAGAGGATATAATATGATACTTGAACACACATGGACCTCTTTGAAGTGATTGATGACCTTTGGAGTGGCTCAAGAAGCTTTTGGATTGCTCAGATCACAAACCCTAGATGCAGATGACTTTGAACCAATGCAGTGAATCAAAAATGTAATATGAGATGCTATGATTGTGTTTATGCATATGAAATGATCACAAGCCATGGTGTGAATGGGTGAGGGCAAATTTGGGGTGTTTACAGCTGCCCCTATTCAAACATGAGTTAGCTGTGCAGGATGTAAGCGAAGGCTTATCAAGCAAACAAGATAACTTGTGGTTGAATACCAAAGACAGTCCAAAATTTGCGCTCACAGAATGAAGAAGAAAAGGGATATAGATTGTAAAAGAAAATAAAGTATATTGTAAGGTGTGAGCGACGGAAGACGACCGCCGAGCAGAGGACGACTGCTGGGTAAAGAGCAATGACGGGGACGGCCGACATGCTGGAAAAATGCGGGAAGTAAAGCAATGACGGGGACGGCCGACATGCTGGGGATAAAAAGAATCATGATGGGGACGGCCATCAAGATAAAGTTGTAAGATTCTCTGGGGATTGATGAAACATGACGGGGACGGCCATCAAGTTCATAAAGTAACGCAACCAACGATGGGGACGGCCATCGGGTTAAAAAGAAAAGGGACCACGACGGGGACGGCCATCGGGTTAAAGAATAAATGAAATAAACAGATGATGAGGTACGGTCATCAAAAGTGAAGGACGATCACCTAGCAGGGGACGGCTGCTCTGTTGGAGATAAGATGAGGGACGGTCATCTAAGGTGGAGGACGACCACCTGGCAGGGTACGGCTGCCGAAAATATCGCGACATAGGACGAATGCCGGATAAAAGGTCAACGATGGGGACAGCCATCGGATGAGCATGATGAAGGACGGCCATCAAGAGGTGGAGGACAACCACCTAGCAGGGGACGGCTGCTCTCATGGTTTATCATGACATAGGACGAATGTCAGATAACCAAAATCAACAATGGGGACGGCCATTGGATAAAATGATGAAGGACGATCATCAAAAAGGTGAAGGACGATCACCTAGTAGGAGACGGCTGCTAAATATCACGACACAGGACGAATGTCGGATAGAAAATTCAACGATGGGGACGGCCATAGGACGAGCATGATGAAGGACGATCATCAAGAGGTGGAGGACGACCACCTAGCAGGGTACGGCTGCTCTCAGGGTTTATCATGACATAGGACGAATGTCAGATAAAAAGAAATTTGCTCCGTTGGCGATCTACTGGGGAATAGTAAACACGGACGAGTGTTTACATCCAAGAAACAAAAGGTATAAGTGTTTAGATGTTTGTGTATAGATTAAAGATGCGGACGAGCATCCCTAAGACTACGATACGGGCGAGTATCGGGTAGAAACAAATACTGACACGTGTTCAGAGATGATGATACGGACGAGTATCACCTGGTTAACAAGGAACACGGACGAGTGTTAGACCTGAAGGGACTCTTTCGGGGAATAGTAGACACAGACGAGTGTCTATATTCAAGGAGACAAGAGTGTTTGACACAGTGTATGGATTAAAGATGCGGACGAGCATCCTTAAGACTATGATACGGACGAGTATCAAGTAGAAACAAACGCTTGACGCATGTTCTGAGATGATGATACGGACGAGTACCAACTGGTTAACAAAGAACACGGACGAGTGTCGAATCTGTGGGGATACGAATGGTATATACAAGATACGGACGAGTATCTGTATAAGTGTGAGTGGTGTATAGATGAGTGTTTAATCTGCTGGGAAGAGTGACACGGACGAGTGTCGAAAGGAGAAAAGTATAGTATAAACAAGTATCTGGTATACAAAGTGTTTATGTTACTGTACTGGGGAATGATGACACGGACGGATGTCCAGGAAATTATATATAAGTATATGTGAGTGCAGAGAAGGACGTCTTTGGCTTTCTGCTGGGGATACGACATGGACGGGTGCCAAAAAGGTATCTGTGATGCGGGTGGTCTTGTTTGTAAAGTATGTTCAGGCGACTTTACTGGGGAATGATGACACGGACGGGCGCCAAAGGGAGTATATACTGGTGTTTATGAATGTGAGGCAACTGCTTTTGCTGGGGAATCTGGGGGAGTTGAATTGATAAAATTCACAGGTGTTTGATTCAGATTATGACTTATGATTATGCAATATGTTTGATTTTTGCCGTAATGCTCCGTATTAGACGGAATGCTACGCTTCGGGGGTGAATATGATGCAGATGCCATGATTATGCAAAGATACCAAACCGGGATTTGGATCCCATTGCTGTGAAGATCTCTGGCCGATCTGCTTGAAATGGACATCCCAGCTGGGGATGAGATCTTTGATAAATCTGATGAAATGTATCTGCTTGGGGATATAGGTCACTGATAGACCTATACTGGTAATAAGGGACCCAGCTGGGGTTTTGTAGAAGCTTTCGTCACTCTGTTGTGATTCCTTCATGCGTTGCTCTTCTGAATAGAGGCTGGAACTCTGTGGGGAAGTGGTTCCCTGATCTTTTGCGCTTGGCTGAGGAAGAATGATTGGCAACTCGGCTGGGAGAAGCAATAAGTGGCCACTCAGCTGGGGAGAGAACAACTTGAGTGCTAAATCTTGAGTGTTGATTTGCCAGCTTGCTGGGAGGAAGCTTGCATGCCCCATGTTGCGCTTTGGATACCTGCAATCCTGAAAAGATAGAGAAACGCACAAGTAATCCCGAGGTATCCTTTACTGGATTCCGTCATAGGAGTTTAGACACTTCTGAGTGTAAGCATATTTCCTGCAAGCATGTATCTTTTATTTTTGAAAGTAAACATCTGTATTCATGCAATCAGTTTTTCTTAAGACATCAGACATTTTTGCAAATAAAAATGTACAAGACGAAACATGACTGAAATTCTGATTTTATTAACTCATGCGCCCTGAATTGGCAAGATACAGTCAAAGAAACAAATCCCCTAAAATGAGGAGATTGTTACAAATTGAGAAACAAAATGCTGGCAATGTTGTCGACGCTTCAAGGAGCTTCCTCTTTTGCTATGACTCATATGACTTTTGACGTTCTTCTCGTCCTGCTTTCTGAAGAAAGCTGATTCTGATAAAGGCTTGATCCTTTCAAGGTTTACCAAGTTGTGGGTGATACAGACGAATTCAGAATGCAGTTGTTCGCTTATTCCATTATTTTGCATGGATCGCCCTTTCGGGTTTTCAATCCATCGGGATACCCATTTTTGCCTGAGTTGTCCAATGCGGCTTTTCAACTCAGCGGGTGTACATTTTTGTTTGTTTATTTTCCCTTATTTTTGCCCGAGTCTTTTATTTTGTTTTTGACTCGCCGGGATGCCCTATTTTTGCCTGGACTTACATTCTGTTTTTATGTCCAGCGGGTCATTTTTATGCGAAGTATTTTTTAACTGCGTCTGAATTCACAGGGGACGGGAAATCCTCACCATCCATAGTGCTGAGCATCAGTGCTCCACCAGAGAAAACTTTCTTTACTACAAATGGTCCTTCATAATTCGGTGTCCATTTGCCCCTGTGGTCTGTATGAGGAGGGAGGATTCTTTTCAGCACAAGATCTCCCACTTGGTACTCTCGGTGCCTGACTCTCTGATCGAAGGCTTTCTTCATTCTTTTCTGATATAGCTGCCCATGACAGATTGCAGCCAATCTCTTTTCTTCGATCAGACTCAGTTGTTCATACCGGGACCGGACCCACTCTGCTTCGTTCAGCTTAACATCCATCAGTACCCGTAGAGAGGGTAATTCAACTTCAACAGGTAGGACTGCCTCCATACCATACACAAGCTGATACGGTGTTGCCCCAGTGGATGTCCTGATTGACGTGCGGTACCCATGCAAGGCAAACAGCAGCATTTCATGCCAGTCTTTGTAGGTGACTACCATCTTCTGCACAATCTTCTTGATATTCTTATTTGCTGCCTCAACAGCGCCATTCATCTTTGGCCTGTAAGGAGAAGAATTATGGTGTTGGATCCTGAAGTCCCGGCATAGCTCAGCCATCATTTTGTTGTTCAAGTTGGAACCATTATCAGTAATGATTCGCTCGGGAACTCCGTATCGACAGATGATATCTCTTTTCAGAAATCTGGCTACCACTTGCCTTGTAACATTTGCATAAGACGCTGCTTCAACCCACTTGGTGAAATAATCAATGGCGACCAGGATGAATCTGTGGCCATTTGAAGCAGTCGGTTCAATCTTGCCAATCATGTCAATGCCCCACATAGCAAAGGGCCAAGGTGAAGACATCACATTCAAAGGATTGTGAGGCACATGCACCTTATCCGCATAAATCTGGCATTTATGGCATTTTCTGGCGTAGGCACAACAGTCAGCATCCATTGTGATCCAGTAATAACCTGATCTTAACAACTTTTTAGCCATAGCATGCCCTCCAGCATGGGTACCAAAGGATCCTTCATGCACTTCATGCATTAACAAGTCCGCCTCCGTCCTATCAACGCATCTGAGGAGTACCATATCAAAGTTTCTCTTGTATAAAGAACCATCAGTGTTCAGAAAGAAACTACCAGCAAGCCTTCTCAAAGTCTTCTTATCATTGGAAGATGCCCCAGATGGGTATGTTTGATCCTCCAATAAGCACTTGATGTCATGGAACCAAGGCTTATCATCTTTGACAACATCTGCTGCGAACACATATGTTGGTCTGTTAAGTCTGGACACTGAAATTTGGGGTACAAAGTTGGCAGCTTGAACTTTGATCATGGACGAAATGGTGGCCAGAGCATCTGCAAACTGATTCTCGTCCCGAGGGATATACTCAAGCTTGACCGTTGTAAAGAAAGTCAACAATCTCCTTGTATAATCCCTGTAAGGTATCAGATGATCTTGGTGGGTGTACCATTTGCCGTTGGTCTGATTAACTACCAGAGTTGAATCTCCGAATACAGTCAATGTCTTGATCCTGAGGTCAATGGCTTCCTCAAGACCCATAATGCAAGCTTCTTATTCAGCTTCGTTGTTAGTGCAGTTGAAAGTGAGTTTTGCCGAGAAAGGCATGTGAACTCCTTTAGGTGTAATGAGTACTGCACCTACACCACGACCATTCATGTTAACAGCCCCATCAAACATCATAGTCCATTCTTCTTCAGGGTCAGGCCCTTCAGTGTGAACAGGCTCTTCATGATCTTTTGCTTTTATGAACATGATGTCTTCATCAGGGAAGTCAAATCTCATAGGCTGGTAATCATCAATAGGTTGCTCAGCAAGATATTCAGACAATACAGTGCCCTTGATGGCTTTCTGAGATGTGTACTGGATGTCATATTCTGTGAGGATCATTTGCCATCTTGCAACCCGTCCGGTAAGCGCTGGCTTCTCAAAAATGTACTTAACTGGATCCATCTTTGAAATCAATAGAGTAGTGTGGGTCAACATATACTGTCTCAGTCGGCGAGCAGCCCACGCTAAAGCACAGCAAGTTTTCTCGAGCAGTGAATAACGTTGTTCACAGTCGGTAAACTTTTTGCTCAGGTAGTATATTGCATACTCTTTTCGACCAGACTCGTCATGCTGGCCCTGCACACACCCCATTGACTCTTCTAATACTGTTAAGTACATTATCAGAGGTCTTCCTTCGACTGGAGGCATAAGGATTGGAGGTTCTTGCAAGTATTCCTTGATCTTGTCAAAAGCCTTCTGGCAGTCTTCGTTCCACCTGACCGTCTGTTCTTTTCTTAACAGCTTGAACAAGGGTTCACAGGTTGCTGTAAGGTGAGATATGAACCGTGAAATGTAGTTCAATCGTCCCAAGAACCCCCGAACTTCTTTTTCTGACTTTGGTGCAGGCATTTCTTGAATGGCTTTGACTTTATCAGGGTCAACTTCAATCCCTTTCTCGCTCACAATAAAACCCAGCAGCTTACCAGATCGCACCCCGAATGTGCACTTGTTGGGGTTCAGCTTCAGTTGGTACTTCCTCAGACGCTTGAATAGTTTCAGCAGATTTACCAGGTGGTCTTCTTCAGTGAGGGACTTGGCGATCATGTCATCCACATAACACTCGATTTCTTTATGGATCATATCGTGGAATAATGTCACCATAGCCCGTTGATATGTTGCACCAGCGTTCTTCAATCTGAATGGCATCACCTTGTAACAGAACGTGCCCCAAGGCGTGATGAAGGTTGTCTTCTCCATGTCTTCAGGTGACATCTTAATCTGATTGTATTCTGAAAATCCGTCCATGAAGGAGAATACCGAGAACTGAGCCGTGTTATCCACCAATACGTCAATGTGAGGTAATGGGAAATCATCTTTCGGGCTGGCTCTATTCAGATCTCGGTAGTCAACACACATCCTTACTTTACCGTCTTTCTTAGGCACAGGTACTATGTTAGCAACCCACGGTGGATATCTAGTTACAGCAAGGAACCCGGCGTCCCATTGCTTCTGTACCTCTTCTTTGATCTTCATTGCCATGTCTGGGCGAGTACGGCGCAGTTTCTGTTTAACCGGTGGGCATTCTTCTCTTAAAGGCAGCTTGTGCACAACAATGTCGGTGTCCAACCCTGGCATATCTTGATAAGACCATGCAAACACATCCACATACTCTTGAAGCAAGTCAATCAGTTGTTTCTTCACTGAGTCTTGTAAGCAGGCTCTGATTTTAACTTCTTTCACGTCTTCATCCGTACCAAGATTAATTGTTTCTACTTCCTCCTGGTGAGGGGTGATAACCTTCTCCTCTTGTCTCAACAACTGGGCTAGCTCTTCAAGAAGCTCGTAATCTTCTTCAACCCCTTCATCAGCTTGATTAATCGGATTGTCAAAGTCATACGAAGTCATAGCCGTGCTGTTGTCGGTGCGGTCTGGAAGGCACTCTCTGCAAGGGTTCAGTTGTTCATTTTAGTGATTGATTTTAATCTTGTTTAGAAAAGTGAAATAAAGTTGTCATTTTGAAAACACTGCCATTTATTTTTTTTGTACAAAAAGAAAAATGAAAAAAAAAACAGTGAGCGGAAAAGAAAAAGACTCATTTGCAAAAGATGTCTGATATTTCATTGATTAATCTTGTTGCACAAAAATTACAGATGGCCCGATTACAAAATGAGTCTTGTCATCTTGGGCAAGATGCAAGACTTGATGCATGCTATAAAAATACAGGAAATAATAATTACTCTGCAGGAGTAACTCTTATAATTTCCTGGGAAGACCAGTTTGAGATACTGCTCCCCGGGATCTTTGGACGTATCCAACTCTCCAGGTTGCGGTCATCTTCCGACTCATCTTCCAAGTTGTTGACAGCATCAGGGGTGAGCATCCCCCCACTAACAAAGTTGGGCTCTTTAGCAGCCTCTGCTTGATCTTGTTGAGTTGGTTTGTAACCCAACCCAAATCTATCCTCTTTTTTCTCCACAGGCAACAGTTTTCCCCAGCCTTGGGCAGTTCCTTCTTCAACAACCTTTCGGGCTTGTTGATAAGATGTCATTGAGGTTCCAGGTACAGCAGATGTTTCATTTATGTTCAAGGCCTCAAACCCTTGACTCATCGTTTCGTGGATCTCCCCATCCATCTCAATATATTTGTAGGTAGCCAGATGGCTAACAAAAATATCTTCCTCTCCACAAATTGTAACGACTTGGCCCTCCCACTCGAATTTTAACTTCTGGTGAAGGGTAGACGTAACTGCGCCAGCGGCATGAATCCATGGTCTACCCAACAAACAGCTGTAGGCAGGCTGAATGTCCATCACGTAGAAGGTCGTTTTGAAAGTTTGTGGGCCAATCGTTACAGGCAACTCAATTTCTCTCAGAACTGATCTCTTAGAGCCGTCAAAGGCTCTCACTACTAAGTTACTGGGACGTAATGCCAATCCTTCGTATTCCAGCTTCACAAGGGTCTTTTTAGGTAAGACATTGAGGGATGATCCTGTGTCTACCAGCACATGGGAAAGAACTGCACCTTTACATTCCATGGTAATGTGCAAAGCCTTGTTATGATTGCGGCCTTCCGTAGTCAAATCAGTGTTGGTGAATCCTAGCTCGTTACTAGCATTAACATTTCCAACCACAGCTTCCAACTGATTGACGGTGATCTCTTCTGGCACATAAGCTGCGTGCAAGACTTTTAGTAGTGCGTTCCGATGGGCCTCGGAGCACATAAGCAGTGATAGAATGGAGATCTTGGAAGGCGTTTGGTGAAGCTGGTCCACTATCTTGTAATCACTTTTCTTGATGATTCTCATGAATTCATCAACTTCTTGATCAAAAGGTGTTCTCAAAGCTTCTTTAACAATTTGCTCTTCTTGCACCATGCTCTTCCCTTTTGCCTTGGCAGCAGCTTCTGCTTCGGCAGTGGGTCTTTGAATTTGTGGGGCAAAGAGACGTCCGCTTCGAGTGAAGCCTCCGCCTCCCCCCACATTGTCTATTTGTGGTGCAGAAGTTGATGAATCAAGAGTGATTTTCTGTCCTTCGCAGTACAGATCAGAGCCGTAATGCCAAGGGATGGCATTACTGCTTTCATAAGGTACTGGTCCAGGCACTGTGATAGTGACTGGACTGATGGCAGCTGCAGAAGGGACTATGATAGTCTGTGGATCGTAGTATATTGTGACTGGTGCTCTGGTAGGAGTGGCACTTTGTGAGTTGTAGGCAGAATCATTTTCAGGATCATAATAAATTGTAACCGTTGAGACACTTGTTGTTGAAGTTGTAGGAGACATTGTTGGAAGGATGGGTGTTGTTGTTGTAGGAGACTCTGAATGAAGTGGTGCTGAAGTTGTAGAAGGGATGTTTGCTGATATCTGGTGTGTTGAAGTAACAGATGAAGCATTTGTTGATGAAGCTGAAGAGTTGTTGGGAACAATGGTTGTTGCAGTTGTAGGAGACTCTGGAACTGTTGTTAAGGAGATTGCTGGATTGGTAGGTATTGATGTTGTGATTTGAAGCAGGCCACTCTGGATGAGACCATCTATACCATCCCTCAAGTTATCACAACCATTCACTGAAATGTTGCAATAAGCACACCCTAGCTCACATCCCGGGAACATTTGACATTCAAGGAGTTGAGCTTTAATCTCCACCAAGGGTGTCCGAATCTGACCCACACTGGTTATCAAATAAGACGGCTTGTCTTCTTCAATAGCATTGATTCTGGGACCTCCGTGGTGTGGCATAGGGTTTTTGTTAACATTCGGTGGTGGTGCAAAGTTTAGAGCTTTAGAGTCTACCAAGTCTTGTACCTTCATGTGCAAAGCTCTGCACTTCTCTGTACTATGGCCAGGTGCATTTGAGTGAAAATCACATATGGCGCTGGCGTCATAATTTCTGGGTAGACTGGCAGGATCTGGAGGTGCCAACGTCCTTAGCTCAACCAGGTTGAGTTTTAGGAGTTGTGGCAGTAATGTGGCATAGGGCATAGGAATCGGATCGATCACCCTGTTGGCCTGAGAAGGTCTCTGTTGGAACGGTCTTTGTTGATTGTTGTTGTTGGTGTTGTTGTGGTTTCTCTGAGGAGGATACTGAGTTTGTTGCTGATAATTTGGTTGTTGTGGTTGATAAACTGGTTGTGGATGAATTGGAGCAGGAATGGTGACTGCTGCCACAGACCTATGAACATATTGGGGCCTGCCCCTGTTGGTATGGATAGCATTGGTCTCACCAGTTCTTCTTGGGCCCACAAAAGGCTTCCTTGTGTTGCTGGATGAGCTGGCATCGTTGTCAGAAATTTTACCCATCTTTAATAGGCTCTCGATTCTTTCTCCAGCTATAACCACATCTGCAAAGCTGGTAGAAGAAAAGGCAGCTAGCCTGTCAATGTATGTCCCTTGGAGGGTGTTCATAAACATATCAGCCATCTCCCTCTCTGACATAGGTGGCTGGACAGCAGCAGCCAGCTGTCTCCATCTTTGGGCGTACTCCCGGAAGCTTTCTCTAGATGATTGTGACATCCCCATCAGGAGGGTCCTGTTGGGAGCCATATCTAAGTTGTACTGATACTGTCTGATAAAGGCCTCTGCCAGGTCCTTCCAGCATCTAATGGTTGCTCTGGTCAGATGAGAGTACCATTCCCTTGAAGCTCCGGTTAAGCTATCCTCAAAATAAAACATCCATAGCTTCTCGTCCATGGTATATGCCTTCAACCTTCCCAGAAAGGATTGTAAGTGGGTCCGTGGGCAGGAAGTCCCGTTGTACTTTTCAAAGCACGGTGGTTTAAATTTATGGGGAATCCTAACCCCGTCCACTAAGCCCATGTCCATAACATCAAAGCCCAAAGAGTTTTGAGACTCCAAGGACCTTAATTTCTCAGCAATCTCTTCTAGCCTTCTGTCATAGGCCTCCTCCCCAGCTCCCATCACTGTGAACTGATCTTCCTGGGGGTCTTCTTGCAGCACTCTACCTGCAGTGGCAGTCCCTTGCACATTAGCAGGAATGTTGATCTCTGGATGAAGGTGGGGTCCAAATACAGGGGGGTTGATATGAGGTTGGACCCTCTCATAGTTGCTTGTGCCAGCAGTCCCTAAATGGGGATCTTCCTGATTCTGCCTTTCTACCATTACTCTTAATCTCTCTTGTTTCTGAGCCATATTGTTCATCACCTCCATAAATTGTGTCATCTGAGCCCTCATTTCCAACCTCTCATTGGCCATTTGGTTCCTGACCTCTGTAAGGTCCTGTTGTACCTGGTCCATTTGTATGCCCGGAAGATTGTTACGGGTTGGATATCTGTGTGGACGGTTGAGTGGAAACACCCGACGTCGAGCAATAGTTCCTGACATCACAACAGAGTTAGTGACAAATAATCAAAAACCTACAAAACAAGGTAAAAGGGTTAGTATGAAATGCAGTTATGCCCATTTGTTTCCAAGGTATCCGGCTTGGCACTTGGTTTTGACCTTCCCAGACCCTTGAAGAAGATGCCTTTGATGTTGCTTGGAAGAAACTCAGATAAAAACAAACCAACACACATATATATTACAAAAAGTAAATGATACATAGTTTGTTTTTTACAATACATGCCCTCTGAGGGGTCAAAAATACAACATAAAGAAAAGTACATGAAATGAAAGCAACAACAAACAAAAGTCAGACACCAAGACCAAACTCATCCTCCTGAACTTCCTTGAGAAGTGCTTCAGTCACAGGATCAGCTGGACGCTCTGTAAGATTCCTGATAAGGAGATTCCTGGTAGTAACAACTGCAGTTAGCTTCTTGTGCTGACTCTGGTCCTTTGACCTCTTCACACCAGCTCTAATCTTCAACTCTGAGATCTCTCTCTGGCATGTTAGCAGGGCTTCCTGTTGCTCTCTTGCACTAGCTTCTAGCTGCTCAATCTTATCCTGAGTCCTTTTATCTTCCAAAGTACGAGCTTCGGTGATCCTGACCCACCTAGCTTGACTCTCCTTTAGATACAAATCAGTCCTGGCCTTCTGGAACTGGGCTTCCTTGCAGGCATTCTTAAGAATTTGTTCTCCAGCCCTAGACTTCTTGATATAATCCTCTGACTTCTCAATTCTGGCTAGATGTTCCACTTTCAGCTTCTCTAACCTCTCAATATCCAACCTACCATCACTCCTCTCCCAGAGGGTCTTCTGTAGAGCCTGAGTCAACTTCTCATTTCTCTCTTTTAGTTTCTCAAACTCCTCTAAACTGACAGTGACAGGGGGTGGTGCTGAGGATGGTCCAGGCATATCTTCCATGGTAAAGGGCATCCCAGAAAATTGAGCCCTGGCATAGGACCACTCATAGTACTGTGCTGATGCCACATTGTTGCACTTCCCCAGAATGGTTACTCCTTTAGCCTGAACATTGTCCCAGGCCCAAGATGCTTGCCTGACAATAGCCAGATTAGGCTTGTTCTCACAGTAAAGAGTCTCAGCCAAATCTTGTGCCTTAGGAGTGTGGACCAATGCATAGCCCAATTGTCTTTTGAATAGCAGAGGGTTGTAGTTGATGCAACCCTTGACTCCTATCAGGGGTACATTGGGAAACTGCCCACAACTGGTAATGATGTCCCTGCCTTTTGTGCTTTGAGTGCACCACCTGATATCGGCTGCGGTCAAAGCAGTAAGTCTTCTAGCCCAGTTCCTTTGCTGATGAGGATTCAGAAATGTATCAGTTTTAGGCAAATGTCTGAGCAGCCAAGTATGGAACAAAGGAGCACAGCACCTCACCAATCTTCCCCTTTGCTTTTCATTCCTTTGATGAACAGAGTAGTAGAAATCTCCCAGTAAAGTGGGCACTGGGTTCTTCAGGATGAAAAGATGGATTGCACTCTTGCTAACAAACTTAGGCTCATCTGCAAAAAGTAAGACCCCATATATGCTAAGGGCCAATAAAGCACAGACTGCCTTCCATTCTCCTGAGGAGGCCTTCAGGGTAGCCTGAGAGATCAAGAAATCCAGATGCAAACCAGAGACTCCAGCCTTGGTAGTCATATTCTGCCCAATCAGAACTGGTTCCAAATACAAGGCCTTTGCCACCTCTTCATTACTAGGAAAGACCATCTCAAGGTTGAAGGGGACACCACCCCTGATAGGTACACCAACCAATGATGAGTACTCCTCCAATAAAGGTCCCAACTGAAAATCCTGAAAGGTAAAGCACCTCAGAGGGGGATCATAGAACTGCAGGCAAGTATGAATCAAGCTCTTCTGTGAAGGGTCCAAATCCATAACTACATCAAGTATGTCTCCATAGTGTTCTCTGAATAGTGGTACATGGTCTGGAGTAATCAGGGTCTGAATCCTCCTGATGTCAGCTAGCTCAGGCTGAAAGAAATGGTAGGAGATATTACTCTTCTTAGGTGCCATGTTGCTGAAGAGAAGTTGAGACAGGTGCTGATGATGGAGAATAATACTGATGATGGGCCACTGACAGGCTGAGACTGGTGATGCAGGTGACTGAAGCAGGTATCAGATAGCCGAAGTAGATACTGATGAAGATAGGTCCATGCTGATGATGGGGTCAAAGCCAAGCCAAAATAAAGTATGGATACCCTGAAAAACAAATAAGCAAATGTTAACATGATGCAATGATGATGTATGCAAATGATATGTAAGGGTTTGTGACTGAGCTGGATCTGATCAAGTGCTTTGATATAAGTCCAGGTATGTTCAAGAAATCCAAATGGGGGTTCATAAGTCCAGTAACCAAGGTGGGGGACTCAAATAAAGAGCCACGTGTCCAGGGTTTAGAATCACAAGAACTGTCCCAAGTTGGAGTACTCTTAATCAAAACAAAGTAACAGGGTATGCTGAGGTCAAGGGTACCTGCAAACCTGTAAACAGCCCAACCCCCTCACAGGTGGTGTTCTAAAACAAAGATCCTCAGACTTGGATCAGTTATGAGAAGTGTAAACACTTCTAACCCGGAGGTACAGTGTTTACAATAACCATAAGAGATCCTCCTCTAATTCACCTCAGTTTCTGAAGGTCAATACTAAAGGTCATCCAGACTTAGCAGGCTTCCCAGATAGCCCTAGCACTGCAGGAAATCTGCAACACAGAGTTCTCAAGAAGAAACCCATATTTGAACCGTGTTTCATATTCCCGCACCAGACCGAGATGGAATGGGAAAGAATATGAACCACTCTAGCCTAGGTGTCACTCAGGTCCCAGGTATAGGACCTCAATTCTCAATAGAACCCCACCCACCAAAACAACCAAACAGATCCAGCCAGCACAGTATGACAATATGATATATGCAAAGCTATAAAGAAAGTAATAAAGCAACTGTACATAAAGCAGTAAATAAAACAAATATACAAGCAAAGATAGCACATAACACCCCAGTAAACACAAATCAAACAAACGCTAAGAGGAACCCACAAAAAAGAACCAGAAGCCCTGGTTGCAGTATAAGGGTCCCCAGCAGAGTCGCCAAGCTGTCGCTCCCAAAAGATGAGACTGGCTCAAATATGGTACAGACGCGAACGGTCGGCGAAAGAGGAAATGAGAACACACAGGAGTGAACTCAAAAAGACAAAGAGTCGCCAGCTAGGCATTTTTATCCCGGAGGAAAGGTGATGCTGCATAGACCTAGAAAGATATGGATAAAACGGCTGCGAACCAGAGAGATTGAGAAAGGGGGTTGGTTACAACCTGGGAAGGTATTAGCACCCAGATTGTCCGCCGTACTCGACGGGATCCACGCTTAAAATATTTGTGTTTTAAAGGGGTAGTGTCAGTGCAATCTGTGTATAAAGAGCTGGAAAAAGATGTACAGGTGTCAGTGTAAGAATGAGAATGAATTGCTCAAGACTGTGAGGCTTAAAAGATAAGGCTGGGAAGAGGGGGAATATACAGAGACTTTTGTTCGATAACTGTTAAGTTATGCCTACGTATCCTCTCGTGCAATGAGGAAGTCAGAACACCGTAGTTCGACCCAAAGAGACTGAAAGGTGAATTGACTTGTGAACTGCTTACTTGCCTATGCTCAAGTGTATGATCTGTCTGGCACAGATGCAAACTGTCTTGCATTAGACGGAAGAGCAAGTTCTCGTTTGTGAGTGAAGATGATGAGAAAAGAATCCCGAAGGAGACGATTATTGTTTGTTTTTGAGTTTTCAGTCTTTTATTGCTTTTTGAAGTTTGTCATAGGAGAATGAGCTTAAGTCTAAACCAATGGGTTAGTAAACTCATCACATCTTCCCTCTGATTAGGGGTAATGAGAATACCTTAAGTGTGAAGTCAGCTTCTCACACTTAATCACCATGGTATAGGATTAAGATCATTAACCTACTTGTGATTATTTAGATGTTTTTGGTGTTTTTGTTTAGTGTTGAGTAATGAGGTTAAGCCATAATCAGGGATTAAACAGACTCATTACACCATCCTAATAGAAGGATAATAGATGAGAATGTTTAAGCTGAGGAAAGCTCCTCAACTTAATCTATGATTAGGGATTAAACTCATGACAAAACAAGCCTTTGATTAGGTGGATTTTATTTAATGATATGATGATGAAGTGATTTTTATGATTTGTAAGACAACCTGGGGGGGACTTGTCCATTAACACTAGGGTTAGTCCTTCTTAACCTATTAAGGAAGAATTAGAACCCTAATGCAAGGCCCAAGTTACAAGTGTGATGTCTTGATGATTATTAAGTGAATTGATTAAAGGAGTTAAACACATTAAGGGTTTAACACTTAGGATTAAAGTTATACACTCCATCCTAATAGAAGGATGCAGGCATAAGCTTAATCACAAAGCCTTAAAGCCTTTAGGGTTTAGTCCCTGATTATGAGATGAGAAGAGAAGACTCAAAGAGACACAAAGGTAAAACTAAGTGGGGAGACTAATCAAAACCCTAATCATTGTCATGCTTGGTTGTTCCTAGGGTTTGTGAGGTTTACAAGAAAGATCTTCAATGGAACCACCAGGAAGCAGGTGAAAGGATCAAGAGAAGCAAAGTAACTTGCTTCATTCAAGAAGACAAGTCACTTGAGGAAAGAAAGTGGGAAGAAGAAGAAAGAGCAAGCTCAATCTCAAACACATACAAAAATGCAGCAAGGATGCATAAAAGAGATGAAGAGAAGTTATGAGAAGTGAAGGCAAATTCACTTCTCAAGGTTACTTACCACCTGAAAAGTTAGTGAAAAAGATGCAATGCAATGCAAAGTGAAATGAAATGGCATGATGTAAATCAAAACCAGAAGCATATGCATGATGATAATAGTGCTATGAGATGCTACAAACATGTAACAACACATGGGGATGATCATACAAGCTTATGGATGCAAATGAAGCAAGTTAAAAAAAACATGAACATACATGAAAGGTTATGAAATGCAAATGGCATACAACATGGCAAATGCAAGATGTAATGATCAAACATGCTTTCAATATGTCTTAAGATGTTAAATGAATCAAATGGGTGCATAAAATGTCATGGCAAATCAAGGTATGCAAGCAAATGCAAGATGGATGCATATGGAAGTCCAAATTAGGGTTTATGATCAATGCATCAAACAAAAACCAAAATCAGAAGCAAACATCAAGATAAAAAATTGAAAATACATTCAAAGGATCCCTAATCCTATACTAACTCACTTCCCAAAGGAGAAGTTCCAACTCTTAACCTAATTCAAGTTATGATTTTCCTAAGTTTCCTAGGGTTTTAGGGTTCCTTAACAAGAAAAATGCCAAACAAATGGAAAATGAAAGATCAAATCATGCCCATTTAATCTCACAAACTACATGCTAAACACAATGCAATGCAAAAAGAATCAAGGTTCAACTCTCAATGGTTAGGCAGAAGTGATTTTTGAAAGTTTGGATCAAGATAATGCATTAAAATGATTTTAATTCCATGGAAAATTCTCAAAATGCATCAAGATCAAAAATGAAATTTGGTTTGAGGGTTGGACAATGTTTCTAAATGGTTTTAAATGTTTCATGAATTTTTTGGTGATTTTTAAATACCTAAAAGCATTTTTAATTAATTAATTCTCATTAATTAATTAAAAATAAACTTTTAAATATTTAAAAATGTTTTTTATATGCTAAAAATAAAAAATAAAAATATTTTTGGTTTCTGAAATTAAATAAAAGTGTGTATAAAAAATTTCAGAATTTTTGAATAAGTTTTACTATTTTAAATAAAATGAAGAAAACAATGTAATTAAATGGAAAATAAAAATGAAATTAAACTGAAAAAAGAAAAGTAATCAGATCTAAGGGTCCAGGTTTAAACTGGCTGCGCGCGCGTTTGACCTGGCGCCATATCCAATGGCTGATATTCAAACCTGGCTAATTAATGATTAAGCCCTAATGACAGCCCTAATGACTTTCAGGCGACCGGAACACTGTTCCGGTCGTCTTCTCCGATCATCCAAAATCACAAACTCACTCTACACGCAATGAAAATGAAATCCAACAGCCCAGAACTCTTCCCCACTCAAAAATGAATTAAACCCCTCATTCAAACAACATTTATCATTCAGAAACAAGGAGAATCGAATCAAACATGTTTTAGGGCAAAAATTTCAGACAAAGCATACATCCTGGTTTCTCAACCATTTTCAAAAATAACCACATATTCATGACCAGGGGAATGTATAGAAGCTATTTAGAACTTAAAATCATGCTTCTGGAAAAAAAGTTCATGAAGCTACCTGAGTTTGAAGCTCTTCAGTTTGCAACTTTCTGACCTCTTTCCTTTGTGCAATCCACTCCTTTTAAGCCCCTGATGACATATTGATGCTTAGAAGGAGTTTGTGTTGGCTGGTTTGGAAGTTTGAACAAGTTCTGTTCAGTGTAGTGAAGGAATCGTGTTTGTGATTCTGGCAGTTTAAGGCAAGGATGATGGATGCTTTGTGACCAGGAAGATGAGTTGAGTTGGTATATGAAGTTTGTTTGTGTGTTTGTGAGCTATGTTGTGATTTTCGAAAGCTTTTGCAAGTGAGGGTGAAAATGTGAATGTGGTGCTATGGCTGGTTTCAGGCTTGCTTATCCTTATGTTTGGCTTGCATTTGATTAACATAAACAAATCCTATTGGTCAGATGACATGACATGTGCTTTTGTGATTGGTATGGGTGCTTTTGCAAAATGTCAACTGTTGTGTAAGAGAAGCATGGGTCACTTTCTAGCCAAGTACATGGGGAGTGTGCTGTGCAGCATGATGTGAGGAAGGGTCTAAGATTGATCAGCCAACTAGCCAGCAAGTGGATGAGAAGTTATCATGACTTTTGCAACTTGCCTTGCCTTTGTTTTTTCATGAAAGAAACTTGATCCATGGGCCCTAAAACATGTGATTCTTTGGGTGCAATCTGACTTTTGAATGTTGTGTGATCATGTTGTGTGGATTAGAAGCCCATTTGATGACTTAATTGGCCTTGAGAAGTGAATTTGCAACTTTGCCTCTTTGGTGCATGACTTGAAATTTAGTGATTTTTGCCAATTTTGACAAACCATAACTTTTGATCCAAAATGAATTAGGTCATGTTCTTGTACTTTTTGAAAAGGGAAAGATCTATTCTACAACTTTCATGACCAAAGTTTTTCCATTTGAAGCTTTTTTGAATCAAAAAGTAAGGGTTGAAAAAGTTGCCTAAAATGACATTTTCATTAAAAGTCCAACTTGCCCAAAAAGTCAACTTTGCAAAAGACTTGAAATTCTTGAATTTTGTGAACTTCCCACTTCTTCTATGATCAAATAAAGATCATATACACTCAAAATGATGAAGAACACCCTTTGGTTGGGTCATTGGGGGCCTCAGATGCCTCGATTTTACACTGACTTGCTTGAAAAGTCAACTCTTGATCAGATGACTTCCCCGTGGAATTTCTTCATGAAAATTGATATGCATACTCCCTATACCATATAGAGACCAATAGAAACAAGAATGACCAAAAAATTTGGAGTTGTGGCCTCTGAAACCAAAACCCTAATTTTAGGTCATCTGTGCAGTCAAACCTGGCTCTGCCTCCACACCATTCCCAGTTCTTGTGATTTTTTTGGCATCCTTAACTTTGAGAGGATATAATATGATACTTGAACACACATGGACCTCTTTGAAGTGATTGATGACCTTTGGAGTGGCTCAAGAAGCTTTTGGATTGCTCAGATCACAAACCCTAGATGCAGATGACTTTGAACCAATGCAGTGAATCAAAAATGTAATATGAGATGCTATGATTGTGTTTATGCATATGAAATGATCACAAGCCATGGTGTGAATGGGTGAGGGCAAATTTGGGGTGTTTACAGCTGCCCCTATTCAAACATGAGTTAGCTGTGCAGGATGTAAGCGAAGGCTTATCAAGCAAACAAGATAACTTGTGGTTGAATACCAAAGACAGTCCAAAATTTGCGCTCACAGAATGAAGAAGAAAAGGGATATAGATTGTAAAAGAAAATAAAGTATATTGTAAGGTGTGAGCGACGGAAGACGACCGCCGAGCAGAGGACGACTGCTGGGTAAAGAGCAATGACGGGGACGGCCGACATGCTGGAAAAATGCGGGAAGTAAAGCAATGACGGGGACGGCCGACATGCTGGGGATAAAAAGAATCATGATGGGGACGGCCATCAAGATAAAGTTGTAAGATTCTCTGGGGATTGATGAAACATGACGGGGACGGCCATCAAGTTCATAAAGTAACGCAACCAACGATGGGGACGGCCATCGGGTTAAAAAGAAAAGGGACCACGACGGGGACGGCCATCGGGTTAAAGAATAAATGAAATAAACAGATGATGAGGTACGGTCATCAAAAGTGAAGGACGATCACCTAGCAGGGGACGGCTGCTCTGTTGGAGATAAGATGAGGGACGGTCATCTAAGGTGGAGGACGACCACCTGGCAGGGTACGGCTGCCGAAAATATCGCGACATAGGACGAATGCCGGATAAAAGGTCAACGATGGGGACAGCCATCGGATGAGCATGATGAAGGACGGCCATCAAGAGGTGGAGGACAACCACCTAGCAGGGGACGGCTGCTCTCATGGTTTATCATGACATAGGACGAATGTCAGATAACCAAAATCAACAATGGGGACGGCCATTGGATAAAATGATGAAGGACGATCATCAAAAAGGTGAAGGACGATCACCTAGTAGGAGACGGCTGCTAAATATCACGACACAGGACGAATGTCGGATAGAAAATTCAACGATGGGGACGGCCATAGGACGAGCATGATGAAGGACGATCATCAAGAGGTGGAGGACGACCACCTAGCAGGGTACGGCTGCTCTCAGGGTTTATCATGACATAGGACGAATGTCAGATAAAAAGAAATTTGCTCCGTTGGCGATCTACTGGGGAATAGTAAACACGGACGAGTGTTTACATCCAAGAAACAAAAGGTATAAGTGTTTAGATGTTTGTGTATAGATTAAAGATGCGGACGAGCATCCCTAAGACTACGATACGGGCGAGTATCGGGTAGAAACAAATACTGACACGTGTTCAGAGATGATGATACGGACGAGTATCACCTGGTTAACAAGGAACACGGACGAGTGTTGGACCTGAAGGGACTCTTCCGGGGAATAGTAGACACAGACGAGTGTCTATATTCAAGGAGACAAGAGTGTTTGACACAGTGTATGGATTAAAGATGCGGACGAGCATCCTTAAGACTATGATACGGACGAGTATCAAGTAGAAACAAACGCTTGACGCATGTTCTGAGATGATGATACGGACGAGTACCAACTGGTTAACAAAGAACACGGACGAGTGTCGAATCTGTGGGGATACGAATGGTATATACAAGATACGGACGAGTATCTGTATAAGTGTGAGTGGTGTATAGATGAGTGTTTAATCTGCTGGGAAGAGTGACACGGACGAGTGTCGAAAGGAGAAAAGTATAGTATAAACAAGTATCTGGTATACAAAGTGTTTATGTTACTGTACTGGGGAATGATGACACGGACGGATGTCCAGGAAATTATATATAAGTATATGTGAGTGCAGAGAAGGACGTCTTTGGCTTTCTGCTGGGGATACGACATGGACGGGTGCCAAAAAGGTATCTGTGATGCGGGTGGTCTTGTTTGTAAAGTATGTTCAGGCGACTTTACTGGGGAATGATGACACGGACGGGCGCCAAAGGGAGTATATACTGGTGTTTATGAATGTGAGGCAACTGCTTTTGCTGGGGAATCTGGGGGAGTTGAATTGATAAAATTCACAGGTGTTTGATTCAGATTATGACTTATGATTATGCAATATGTTTGATTTTTGCCGTAATGCTCCGTATTAGACGGAATGCTACGCTTCGGGGGTGAATATGATGCAGATGCCATGATTATGCAAAGATACCAAACCGGGATTTGGATCCCATTGCTGTGAAGATCTCTGGCCGATCTGCTTGAAATGGACATCCCAGCTGGGGATGAGATCTTTGATAAATCTGATGAAATGTATCTGCTTGGGGATATAGGTCACTGATAGACCTATACTGGTAATAAGGGACCCAGCTGGGGTTTTGTAGAAGCTTTCGTCACTCTGTTGTGATTCCTTCATGCGTTGCTCTTCTGAATAGAGGCTGGAACTCTGTGGGGAAGTGGTTCCCTGATCTTTTGCGCTTGGCTGAGGAAGAATGATTGGCAACTCGGCTGGGAGAAGCAATAAGTGGCCACTCAGCTGGGGAGAGAACAACTTGAGTGCTAAATCTTGAGTTTTGATTTGCCAGCTTGCTGGGAGGAAGCTTGCATGCCCCATGTTGCGCTTTGGATACCTGCAATCCTGAAAAGATAGAGAAACGCACAAGTAATCCCGAGGTATCCTTTACTGGATTCCGTCATAGGAGTTTAGACACTTCTGAGTGTAAGCATATTTCCTGCAAGCATGTATCTTTTATTTTTGAAAGTAAACATCTGTATTCATGCAATCAGTTTTTCTTAAGACATCAGACATTTTTGCAAATAAAAATGTACAAGACGAAACATGACTGAAATTCTGATTTTATTAACTCATGCGCCCTGAATTGGCAAGATACAGTCAAAGAAACAAATCCCCTAAAATGAGGAGATTGTTACAAATTGAGAAACAAAATGCTGGCAATGTTGTCGACGCTTCAAGGAGCTTCCTCTTTTGCTATGACTCATATGACTTTTGACGTTCTTCTCGTCCTGCTTTCTGAAGAAAGCTGATTCTGATAAAGGCTTGATCCTTTCAAGGTTTACCAAGTTGTGGGTGATACAGACGAATTCAGAATGCAGTTGTTCGCTTATTCCATTATTTTGCATGGATCGCCCTTTCGGGTTTTCAATCCATCGGGATACCCATTTTTGCCTGAGTTGTCCAATGCGGCTTTTCAACTCAGCGGGTGTACATTTTTGTTTGTTTATTTTCCCTTATTTTTGCCCGAGTCTTTTATTTTGTTTTTGACTCGCCGGGATGCCCTATTTTTGCCTGGACTTACATTCTGTTTTTATGTCCAGCGGGTCATTTTTATGCGAAGTATTTTTTAACTGCGTCTGAATTCACAGGGGACGGGAAATCCTCACCATCCATAGTGCTGAGCATCAGTGCTCCACCAGAGAAAACTTTCTTTACTACAAATGGTCCTTCATAATTCGGTGTCCATTTGCCCCTGTGGTCTGTATGAGGAGGGAGGATTCTTTTCAGCACAAGATCTCCCACTTGGTACTCTCGGTGCCTGACTCTCTGATCGAAGGCTTTCTTCATTCTTTTCTGATATAGCTGCCCATGACAGATTGCAGCCAATCTCTTTTCTTCGATCAGACTCAGTTGTTCATACCGGGACCGGACCCACTCTGCTTCGTTCAGCTTAACATCCATCAGTACCCGTAGAGAGGGTAATTCAACTTCAACAGGTAGGACTGCCTCCATACCATACACAAGCTGATACGGTGTTGCCCCAGTGGATGTCCTGATTGACGTGCGGTACCCATGCAAGTGGATGAGAAGTTATCATGACTTTTGCAACTTGCCTTGCCTTTGTTTTTTCATGAAAGAAACTTGATCCATGGGCCCTAAAACATGTGATTCTTTGGGTGCAATCTGACTTTTGAATGTTGTGTGATCATGATGTGTGGATTAGAAGCCCATTTGATGACTTAATTGGCCTTGAGAAGTGAATTTGCAACTTTGCCTCTTTGGTGCATGACTTGAAATTTAGTGATTTTTGCCAATTTTGACAAACCATAACTTTTGATCCAAAATGAATTAGGTCATGTTCTTGTACTTTTTGAAAAGGGAAAGATCTATTCTACAACTTTCATGACCAAAGTTTTTCCATTTGAAGCTTTTTTGAATCAAAAAGTAAGGGTTGAAAAAGTTGCCTAAAATGACATTTTCATTAAAAGTCCAACTTGCCCAAAAAGTCAACTTTGCAAAAGACTTGAAATTCTTGAATTTTGTGAACTTCCCACTTCTTCTATGATCAAATAAAGATCATATACACTCAAAATGATGAAGAACACCCTTTGGTTGGGTCATTGGGGGCCTCAGATGCCTTGATTTTACACTGACTTGCTTGAAAAGTCAACTCTTGATCAGATGACTTCCCCGTGGAATTTCTTCATGAAAATTGATATGCATACTCCCTATACCATATAGAGACCAATAGAAACAATAATGACCAAAAAATTTGGAGTTGTGGCCTCTGAAACCAAAACCCTAATTTTAGGTCATCTGTGCAGTCAAACCTGGCTCTGCCTCCACACCATTCCCAGTTCTTGTGATTTTTTTGGCATCCTTAACTTTGAGAGGATATAATATGATACTTGAACACACATGGACCTCTTTGAAGTGATTGATGACCTTTGGAGTGGCTCAAGAAGCTTTTGGATTGCTCAGATCACAAACCCTAGATGCAGATGACTTTGAACCAATGCAGTGAATCAAAAATGTAATATGAGATGCTATGATTGTGTTTATGCATATGAAATGATCACAATCCATGGTGTGAATGGGTGAGGGAAAATTTGGGGTGTTTACAGCGGCAAGTCGAAAACCTGAAAAGGCGGCTTGGGCAAAAAAGGGTATCCCGGTGGATTGAAAACCTGAAAGAGCAATCCAGGCAAAAGTTAGGGATTAAAGCGTATGACTATGTCTCGTTTGGATCACCCATGAAACTACAACCAGTTGTGCTACTTACTCAAGCTCGAACAGATAAAACTCAATCCAATCATTTCCGTCTCGACAGCAGAAGATGAGATACTTGAAGATAATGGCAATAGTAGAATTGAAACTCAATAGGACTATTTCCCACATAGCTGATTTTCCTTGTTTTGTAAAACTTGTTATGACAAATTCCTCTTACTAGGATTTCTGTCTCCTTGTACAAACTTACCTATGTATAGGTCACTTTGTGATATAAATAAAATTCCATCTTTGAATCCAGATTTACTTTTACCCTATTTACATAAGCGAAACGTCCATTGGTTGTGTTTGAATGTATGTATGCTTTTGAATATGATTGATGTTTACCAGAAATGCATAGATGCTTAATATGATTGATGTTTACCAGAAATGCATGAAAATGCAGTAATAGTATTTACTAAGGACGAACGAGGGAAGGATTTCAGCGAAGCTTCGCCGGTTCAAGACAAATCCCCCGGTAGGGCAAATCCATCTTCATAAGTACTTCGAGTCACATCTCCCCTGGAATTTATATCCATCTCTTTTATCCTCATACGGATAGTCGGGAATTTATTTTTCCAATAGGAGTACGACGAACAAAGACGGGAGGTTATGTATACCTTACGGGAGGTTATGGATACCTTACTATCGAACGAAGATGGGAGGTTATGTATACCTTATTATCGAACGAAGACGGGAGGTTATGAATACTATATTATCAAACGGGAATAAGTTCCTCATATTCTTCAGCAACAAATCGGGATTTATTTTCCCTGGCCAGCAGTTGTTATACAAAGATATCCAGACGCTTCAAGCGGCATGATACATACATACATCATTTACATCATACCATAACATATATATCCATAAGTACATAATACATTACTTAAGTGCATCATACTATACATGCATACATAATGCATAAACTAATATTATCTTGCAGAATGTTATATACATCATGATATTTGCATCAAACTAATCTTGTTTTTCAGATTAATTCTCCAGCAGACGAACTTCATCAACAACTTGTGACCTTGGGCCGTTGTTTATCTTCCCAAAAGTTTACTTCATACCTCAGGACGTTGTTTATCCTCCTGAAAGCTATCATGACTTTGGGCCGTTGTTTATCTTCCCAAAAGTTATACTTATACCTCAGGACATTGTTTATCCTCCTGAAAGCTATCATGACCTTGGGCCGTTGTTTATCTTCCCAAAGGTTACCTCATTATCATGGGACATCGTTTATCTTCCCGAAGGCTATTTTGAGACGTCGTTTATCTTCTCAAAAGCCATATCATGACTATTGGGCCGTTGTTTATCTTCCCAAAAGTTATACTTATACCTCAGGACGTTGTTTATCTTCCTGAAAGCTATCATCATACCTCAGGACGTTTTTTATCCTCCTGAAAGCTACCATTTCTTAGGGCCGTTGTTTATCCTCCCAAAAGTTATACTTATACCTCAGGACGTTGTTTATCCTCCTGAAAGTTATACCTTTACCTTGGGCCGTTGTTTATCTTCCCAAAGGTTATCTCACTATGTTGGGATGTTGTTTATCTTCTCAAAAGCTATATCTTCATATTTTGGACTGCTTTATCCTCCAAGAGATATATTTGAAGAACTTTTCTCCAAGTGGCATCTTTAAGCCCACTCAAAGCATATACAACAAGTCATCAGTATCACTCTACGCACCAGTGAGTGCAAATTTTTGGGCTTTTGTGTTCAATCCCCTTCAACCTTCCAGGTCACGACTGGAAAATATACCAATCTAACCCTTCAGGTTTCAGAAAATTGAACAGGGGCAGCTGTTGCACCCCAAAATTTGCCCTCACAATATAAGACTTTGTGTACTAAGAGGTTCACAAGGTTCACAAGACATCTTATGAGGTTCACAAGGTTCACAAGACATCTTATGAGGTTCACAAGACCTCTTATGAGGTTCACAAGGTTCACAAGACATCTTATGAGGCTCACAAGGTTCACAAAGTTCACAATTAGTCAGAAGATTTGACAATTCCTTCAGACAATGCATCCTCTTAAGCAGGGCATCCAAAACTAGGGTTTTGACTTTAATCAGGCTAAATGAACTTCCAAGACTTCAAGTGAGCTTCATAACATCTTATATATGTTTAAGAATCCCCATATCAAGTTTCAAGACTTTTCTCAAAGGTTTGCTCAGTCAGATGATCAAATAGGTCAAAATCAGTCAAAGTAGTTAAAAAGTCAAACTGAGGTCAACTGTGGTCAAACCAAAGTCAAACTTCATGATTTTTTGCCAACATCATGTATATGAAGTAAAAATCATCATTTTATCAAGGGTTGATCATGATTCATCAAGGAGATTTCAGATCATCAAGAATCAGGAGTTTCTAAATTAGGGTTTTCTCAGGAAAAGTCAACTGAACTTTGACCAGCCATAACTTTCACATGCTTCATCAAATGTTTCCCATCCAAAGCTCATTTTGAAGGAAATTGAATTCTATACAACTTTGTGTCTCACAAGCCAATCCCAAAAATGCTTCATTTGGAAGGTATGAGCTAAGACATTAAAGGTCCTTTTGAAAGTCAACAAAAAGTCAACAACTTCAAAAGGGCATAACTTGAGAATGGTAAATGATATGGACATGAAACCAATGGGGTTGGTTATAGGACTCTTTAAGCTTTCCAAAATGTCCAAGAACACCCTCATAGCATTAAAATTGAAGGATATGTGCCCTTGCAAAGTTGGGAAATTTTTGGGTGGTTTATGAAGAAAATAGGGTCTTAAAACCAAATTCTTCTAAATGGGCTGAACTTTTTGTGACCCAAGGTGTTCCATGACATCATGCACGAAATTTATTTGATATTTTCATAATTTTATTTTATTTATTATGATTTTTTATATTAAAAATCATTTTAAATTTAAATAAAATATCAAATATGAAAATTTAAAATATATTTTGATTCTAGAAGGTCATAAACATGAATTGGATTAAATTGATATACAATTGATGATGATTGTCTTAAGATAGAAAGGTCTCATTCAAAAATATATGAAATTTAAGTTATAATCTTTTTCAATCTTCAAAAATCAAAAAGTCCAAACAATGATCCAATTTTTTGACCTAGATTCATTCAACTATAAGTATACAAACCTAACACAATGCACAGGGACGAATCTTCTGCCTCAAGAGTAAGTTTCTAATTTTCCAAAACTCACCAAAAACACAATTCGGATTTCACGATTCAAGCTCTTTCAAGGCAATTTGAAGGTTGATACATGTTCTATGGACATCATTGAACCTATTCCAATCATTAAAAGCATCAAAAACATGACATAGTGCATAACCCGAATCAAACTTTTCGTGCCTTGATGATTTTTTCGTTTTCTTATATTTGTGTATTATAAATGAGATTTGATCATTGTTTCATGTTTGTATTGAGTTGTTGATTGTTTCTGGATGGTTTAATTGAAGTTTTGCTACAGGTTTAAGGAATTGCCATGGCTAGGGTTTCGGCCAAGCTTTTTAGGGCTTCATACTAAACCTAATATAAATGAATTTGGAAAACATAGGATGATTGTGTAAGCTCTGGGGATCACAATGCCCTAATTAATTGAAGAAAATTGTATTGTTTGCTTGCAAGTTGAAATTCGCAGGTTCTGGATATCAAGAACTCGCAGGAAAATGCGTAGATGATTTCGCAACAAAATTCGAAAGTAATCAGGAGGAAGACGAAGACCTTTGGCGCGCGTTCTGAAATTCAAATATCACCTGCGCGTGCGTAGCCCAGTGGTTGGTGTGTTGGTCTTGAGGGTGAAAGCTCAGGGACTAGGTTCGAATCCCAGTCCAGGTAAGTTCCTTTTTTTCATTTTTCTTGTTTTCTATTTAATTAGTTTATATTATAATTAAATAAATTTAAATGATAAGAATAAAATGTTTATGCTATTTTCTTTTCCATAATTTAAAATTCATCTTTTCAAAATTAAATCTTATTAGTAAAAATTATTTAATATTATTTTTGTGTATGGTTAATATTGTATAATTAATTTAATTAGATAATTAATCCTAATTTATTTTTCTAAATATATAAACCCTAATATTTTCATAAACCCTAAAATATTTTTATAAAAACCTAATTATTTTTGTAAACCCTAATTGTAAATACTAATTTATTTGTTTATTTAAATTTCATAATTTATGTTTATACTTTAATTAAGTGGTAAATCCTAATGTATTTTTCTAAAATAATCAAACCCTAATTTTCTTTTACATAAAATTTAATTATAACTTTTAATTTATTTATAAACTTTAATGATGTGCATATTTTTATAATTCGTTTATAATTATTATTTAATATAATTCTTGTATGTAAATAATTTTAGATTATGCTTAAGATAATTAAAAACTCTTAATTTAATTTTGTAAATATAATTTATTTTCATAATATGTTTATTTAATTATAATTAACCTTATTTTCATAACATGTATATAATTTAAATCTTTATAATGATTAGTATATAATATGAATTGGTTAAAAATAATTATTCATTAAAAATTGCACTTTTAAATTTATTATTCATTATTATGTTAATTTCTTGATTTTATTCTTATTAATTTTTATTATTACTAACCCCATTTATCTTTACATTATTTTTATTATTATTTTTACTAACCCAATTATTTATTATTATTTATTTTGCTTATTTATTTAATTTATTTTAATTATTATTATTATGTAATTGTATCCCTTATGTAATATTTGTAGTAGTAATTTTTATTATTTATTTTAAATGCTATGGTTAGTAATATAGGGAGTGCAAGATGTGTTTGTATTTAAAAATTGAATTTAGATCATTAACTTAAAAGATAAATATTTGAACTTGTACACTCACACACGTAAGTCGATCCTGGATCGCCATCTCACTTCTTAAGGGTTTCCTCTCAAGTTGCCTAAATAAAAGGTCAAGTAGGGTGTATAAAGCAAAAGTCCCTCATCTCACATAATCTAGTCCCTAAACAGATAAAAAGATCAAGTCCCTTCGAATGTTGCCTTCGTAAATGATCTTGTCCCTTTCGAATAAAGATGATAAGTCCCTTCGAATTGCTTTTACACCCCACAGTTGCCTAAATAACAGATGTCCCTTCATTTGTCCCACACATCCAAGGTAATGACTACCTATTCCTTAATAATAGGGATAGTCTTACCATTTAAAGGATTCAAGAACAGAAAAGACTTAACTTAGGGTAGGTTCCTCTTAGATACTTGCTCACTCTTCAAAAACATTTCAAACACTTCATACATTTCAAACAATTTTCAAAACAAAGGTTTTATATATATCCGTACATGGATCATTATAAAACACTTAAGAAAATTTCTAAACACACACTACACATTTCAAAAACATTTTAAAGTGATCTAAGTAACTAAGAGCCCATGGATAACCATGGATGTAAAGGGTGCTAACACCTTCCCTTTACATAACTTACCCCCCGAACCCAAAAATCTTTTAAGGTCTTTCCTGTTCTTTTATGCCCTTTCCTTTGGATAAAATAAAAGTCGGTGGCGACTCTTGCTATCCGCAACATTTAACTAAAGTCAGTTCTCCCACCGTGTTACAGGGGGATGCTTACCCCAAATGCTGTGAATAGTTTGGAAGATGAGTCAGAAGACGAACCCAACCTGGAAAGCTGGATACGTCCAAGGATCCCGGGGAACCAAGTCTCAAATTGGTCTTCCCAGGAAATTATAAGAGTTACTCCTACAGAGTAATTATTATTTCCTGTCTTTTAAGCATGCATCAAGTCCTGCATCTTGCCCAAGATGTCAGGGCTCATTTTGTAATTGGGCCATCTTGTATTTTGTGCAAACGATCAATTAACGAATATCAGGACATCTTTTGCAAATGAGTTTTTTCTTTTCCGCTCACTGTTTTTCATTCTTTATTTTTTGTACAAAAATAAAATGGCAATGTTTTTCAAAATAATAACTTCATTTTTCACTTTTTCTAAACAAGATAAAACTAATCACTAAAATGAACAAATCTAAACCCTTGCAGAGAGTGCCCTCCAGACTGCACCGACAACAACACCGCTATGACTTCGTATGACTTTGACAATCCGATTAATCAAGCCGATGAAAGGGGTTGAAGAAGGTTATGAGTTACCTGAAGAATTATCCAGGTTGTTGAGACAAGAAGAAAAGGTTATCACTCCTCATCAGGAGGAAGTTGAGACAGTTAATCTTGGTACCGAAGAAGACTTGAAAGAAGTAAAGATCGGGGCCTGTCTGCAAGATTCAGTGAAGGAACAACTTATTGACATGCTTCAGGAGTATGTGGATGTTTTTGCTTGGTCTTATCAGGATATGCCAGGTCTGGATACCGACATTGTTATGAACAAGCTACCTCTAAAGGAAGATTGTCCTCCAGTAAAACAGAAACTGCACCGTACTCGTCCAGATATGGCCATGAAGATAAAAGAAGAGGTACAAAAATAGTGGGACGCCGGTTTCCTTGCTGTGACTAGTTACCCGCTGTGGGTGGCTAACATTGTACCTGTGCCTAAAAAGGATGGCAAAGTGCGGATGTGTGTGGATTACCGGGATTTGAATAGAGTTAGCCCGAAGGATGACTTCCCATTACCTCACATTGATGTATTGGTTGATAATACGGCTCAGTTCTCAGTGTTCTCCTTCATGGATGGATTTTCAGGATATAATCAGATCAAGATGTCACCTGAAGACATGGAGAAGACAACTTTCATCACACCCTGGGGCACATTTTTCTATAAGGTAATGTCATTCGGACTAAAGAATGCTGGTGCCACTTATCAACGGGCTATGGTAACATTATTCCATGACATGATCCACAAAGAAATTGAATGTTATGTGGATGACATGATTGCCAAATCCCTCACAGAAGAAGATCACCTGGTAAACCTGCTGAAGCTATTCAAGCGTCTGAGGAAGTACCAACTGAAGCTGAACCCCAACAAATGCACATTCGGGGTGCGATCCGGTAAGCTGTTGGGATTTATCGTAAGTGAAAAAGGAATTGAAGTTGACCCTGACAAAGTCAAAGCCATCCAAGAGATGCCTGCACCGAAGACTGAAAAAGAAGTTTGAGGGTTCTTAGGTAGATTGAACTACATTTCAAGGTTCATATCTCACCTTACTGCAACCTGTGAGCCCTTGTTCAAGTTGTTAAGGAAAGAACAAACGGTCAGGTGGAATGAAGACTGCCAGAGGGCTTTTGACAAAATCAAGGAATACTTACAAGAGCCACCAATCCTTATGCCTCCAGTTGAAGGAAGACCTCTGATAATGTACTTGACAGTATTAGAAGAGTCGATGGGGTGTGTGCTAGGCCAACATGACGAGTCTGGTCGAAAAGAGTATGCAATATACTACCTAAGCAAAAAGTTTACCGACTGTGAACAACGTTATTCACTGCTCGAGAAAACTTGTTGTGCTTTAGCGTGGGCTGCTCACCGACTAAGGCAGTATATGTTGACCCACACTACCTTGTTGATCTCAAAGATGGACCTAGTCAAGTATATATTTGAGAAGCCAACACTTACCGGACGGGTTGCAAGATGGCAAATGATTCTCACAGAATATGACATTCAGTACACATCTCAGAAAGCCATCAAAGGCAGTGTATTGTCTGATTATCTTGCTGAGCAACCCATTGATGATTACCAGCCTATGAGATTTGACTTCCCTGATGAAGACATCATGTTCATAAAAGCAAAAGATCATGAAGAGCCTATTCACACTGAAGGGCCTGACCCAGAAGAAGAATGGACTATGATGTTTGATGGGGCTGTTAATATGAATGGACGTGGGGTTGGTGTAGTTCTCATTACACCTAAAGGAGTTCACATGCCTTTCTCGGCAAAACTCACCTTTAACTGCACTAACAACGAAGCTGAATACGAAGCCTGTATCATGGGTCTTGAGGAAGCCATTGACCTCAGGATCAAGACTTTAACCGTACTCGAAGATTCAGCTCTGGTAATCAATCAAACCAACGGCAAATGGTACACTCACCAGGAGCATTTGATTCCATACCGGGATTATACGATGAGATTACTCACATTCTTCATAGCAGTCAAGCTTGAGTATATCCCTCGAGATGAAAATCAGTTTGCAGATGCCCTGGCTACCATTTCCTCCATGATCAAAGTTCAAGTTGCCAACTTCGTGCCTCGGATTTCGGTATCCAGACTTGACAGACCAACATACGTATTCTCAGCAGACCTTGCTAAGGATGATAAGCCTTGGTTCTATGACATCAAATGCTTCTTGGAGGATCAAACATACCCACCTGGGGCATCTTCCAATGACAAGAAGACATTAAGAAGGCTAGCTGGTAGTTTTTTCCTGAATGTTGACGGTTCGTTATACAAGAGAAACTTTGATATGGTACTTCTCAGATGTGTTGATAAGGCAGAGGCAGACTTGTTGATGCACGAGATGCACGAGGCATCTTTTGGTACCCATCCTGGAGGGCATGCAATGGCTAAGAAGCTACTACGGTCAGGTTATTATTGGATCACAATGGATGCAGACTGTTGTGCCTATGCCAGAAAGTGTCACAAATGTCAGATTTACGCAGATAAAGTGCATGTGCCTCTGAACCCTTTGAATGTAATGTCGTCACCTTGGCCCTTTGCCATGTGTGGCATTGATATGATAGGAAAGATTGAACCGACTGCTTCAAATGGCCACAGATTCATCTTGGTAGCCATTGACTATTTTACCAAGTGGGTTGAGGCAGCTTCGTATGCAAATTTCACCAGGCAAGTGGTAGCCCGATTTCTGAAAAGAGACATCATCTGTCGGTATGGAGTGCCCGAATGAATCATTACTGATATTGGTTCCAATTTGAACAACAAAATGATGGCAGAACTGTGTCGGGACTTCAAGATCCAACACCACAACTCTTCTCCTTACAGGCCAAAGATGAATGGCGTTGTTGAGGCAGCTAACAAGAATATCAAGAAGATTGTGCAGAAGATGGTGGTCACCTACAAAGACTGGCATGAAATGCTACCATTTGCCTTGCACGGGTACCGTACCTCGATCAGAACATCCATTACGGCAACACCATATCAGCTTGTGTATGGTATGGAGGCAGTCCTACCTGTTGAAGTTGAATTTCCCTCCTTACGGGTACTAATGGATGTCAAGCTGAATGAAGCAGAATGGGTACGATCCCGGTACGAACAACTGAATCTGATCGAAGAGAAGAGATTAGCTGCAATTTGTCATGGGCAGCTGTATCAGAAAAGAATGAAGAAAGCCTTCGATCAGAAAGTCAGGCTTCGGGAATACCAAGTAGGAGATCTTGTGCTGAAAAGACTCCTTCCTCCTCATACAGACAACAGGGACAAGTGGACTCCGAATTACGATGGTTCGTTCATAGTAAAGAAGGTTTTCTCTGGTGGGGAACTGATGCTCAGTACTATGGATCGTGAAGACTTCCTGTCCCCTGTGAATTCAGATGCATTTAAAAAATACTTCGCATAAAATGACCTGCTGGACATAAAAACAGAATGTAAGTCCAAGCAAAAATAGGGCATCCCGGCGAGTCAAAAACAGAATAAAAGACTCGGGCAAAAATAAGGGAAAATAATAATAATGTGTGCACCCGCTGAGTTGAAAAGCCGCATTGGACAACTCAGGCAAAAATGGGTATCCCGGTGGATTGAAAACCCGAAAGGGCGATCCACGCAAGATAAGGGAATAAGCGAATAACTGCATTCTGAATTCGTCTGTATCGCTCGAAACACGGCAAACTTCGAAAGGTTAGAACATCGGTCAGAATCAGCCTTCTTCAGATAGCAAGATGAGAAGAACGTCAAAAGTCATACGAGTCATAGCAAAAGGGGAAGCACACTGAAGCGTCATCATCATTGTCAGCACCTTTTTGTTCCTCAATTTGTAACAATCTCCTCATTTCAGGGGGTTTGTTTCTTTGATTGTAGTTGCCAATTCAGGGCACACAAATTAATAAAATCAGATTTTCAGTCACACTTTGTCTTGTACATTTTTCATTTTATTTGCAAAAATGTCTGATATCCTTGATATAATGGTTGCATAAATACAGATGCGCCTTTTTTAAATCACATGCTTACAGGAAATATATTTTGCTCCCGGGAGTGTCTGAACTCTTATGATGGAATCCAGTAAGGGATACCTCGGGGTACTTGTACGTTTCTTTGTTATAACAGGATTGCAGGTATTCAAAGCGCAACATGGGGGCATGAAAGCGTTTCCCCAGTGATCTGCCAAATCATTACTTCCTCAACACGTCTTCCAAATAACACCAGAAATGTTTTCTCGCCATCAGAGTTGCTAGGAATTTCTCCAACACTTTCTCCAGGGCAACATCAGAAGGGACTCATTTCCCCAACTAAGTTCATCATCCTCAACAGGGTCCCTACAGAAATCTCTAGGAAGATCGTTCAGTGACCATTCCTCCCCAGCCAAGTACTAGACATGGAACCATCTCCCCGCAGAGCTCCAGCCTCTATCTAGAAGAGCAATGTCTAAAGATCTCACGACAAAGTGACGAAAGCTTCCACTGCCCCAGCTGGACTCCTCATCACCAAGGATAGGTCTATTAGTGATTTACTTCCCCAAGCAGAATCATATATCGGATCTACCAATGATCTCATGCCCAGCTGGGATTTTCCTTCAAGAAAGATCAATCAAAGATCTCCACAGCAGCGGGATCCGGATCCCGGATCGGTATCTTTTGCATAATTATAACATTTACATCATATTTCCCTTCAGAGCGTAGCATTCCGTCTAATACGGAGCATTACGGCAAAAATCAAACATATTGCATAATCACAAGTCATGTTTTGAATCAAAACACCTGTATATACCAAACATTCCATCAGCAATGTATAAGAAGACTTGCAGTACCAGCAGAAAGCCAAAGCATCCCCTTTGCACTCACTAATATACTTGTTAATATACTCTTTTTGACACCCTTCCGTGTCATATCATTTCCCTGAAGATATAAACCACAAACAGATATATCCATATACACTCTTTGGACACTCGCCTGTGTCACCATTCCCCGGCATGGTTGCCTAAACACTTATTGTAAACCAGACACTTTTTCATAATACACAGCTTTCGACACCCGTCCGTGTCATTTTATCCCCACAGATCACCAGAATATCTTTTACACTTATAAGTTCATAACTTATACATTTTTTCTCATGATACTCGTCCGTATCTTGTATACACCACTTATCTTTTCCCAGATTCAACACTCGCTCGTGTTCTTTGTTAACCAGTTGATACTCGTCCGTATCATCATCTCTGAACATGCGTCAGCAGTTGTTTCTACTGATACTCGTCCATATCATAGTCTTAAGGATGCTCGTCCGCATCTTTAATCTATACACCGCGTCAAACACCTATACCTTTCTTTTCTTGAATATAGACATCCGTCTGTGTCTACCATTCCCCAGCAAATCCCCAGTAAAAAGCAAAATTTCTTTTCTATCTGACATTCATCCTATGTCATGATACTTTCGGCAGCCGTACCCTGCCAGGTGATCGACCTTCACCCTTTGATGACCATCCCTCATCATTTCCCCAGCAGAGTCTCCATTACTAGAACCCTCTTCTATCCGACATCCGTCCTATGTCGTGATATTTTAGTAGCCGTCCCCTGCTAGGTGATCGTCCTTCGCCTCTTGATGATCGTCCTTCATCATTTTATCTGATGGCCGTCCCCATCGTCGATCCTATTATCTGACATTCGTCCTATGTCATGACAAACCCCGAGAGCAGCCGTCCCCTGCTAGGTGATCGTCCTTCGCCTCTTGATGATCATCCTTCATCATTTTTATCTGATGGTCGTCCCTATCGTCGATCCTATTATCTGACATTCGTCCTATGTCATGAAAAACCCAGAGAGCAGCCGTACCCTGCTAGGTGATCGTCCTTCACCTCTTGATGATCGTCCTTCATCATGTTTATCCGATGGCCGTCCCCATCATCGACCTTTGCTATCCGGCATTCGTCCTATGATGTGATACTTTCGACAACCGTACCTTTCCAGGTGATCGTCCTTCACCTTAGATGATCGTCCCTCATCTTATCCCCAACAGAGCAGTCGTCCCCTGCTAGGTGATCGTCCTTCACCTTTGATGATCGTACCTCATCATTTATTGCATTTATGCTTCAAACCTGATGGTCGTCCCCATCATTTAACTTTACCTTTAATCCCCATAGAATCTTGTTTCTTTACCCGATGGTCGTCCCCATCATGATACCTCCATCTCCCTAGCATGTCGGCCATCCCCGTCATTGCTTTATTCCCAGAAGTCGTCCTCTGCTCGACGGTCTCCTCCGTCACCCGCACTTTATAAACATACTTTACTTCCTTTAACAATCTATATCCTTTTTCTTCTTCATACCCAGTGAGTGCAAATTTTGGACTGTCTTTGGTATTCAACCATAAGTTATCTTGTTTGCCTGTTAAGTCATCGCTTACATCCTGCACAGCTAACTCATGCTTGAATAGGGGCAGCTGTAAACACCCCAAATTTGCCCTCACTAAGTTCACACATTGGCTTGTGATCTTTTTCATTTGCATTAGTCCAATCATATCATATCATGTTGCATTTTTGCTTCACTGCATTGGTTCAAAGTCATCTGCACCTAAGGTTTGTGATCTGAGCAATCCATGGGTTGTCTGAGCCACTCCAAAGGTCATCAATCATCTCAAGAGGTCCATGTATGTTCAAGCATCATATTATATCCTCCCAAGATCAAGAAAGTCATAAAATCACAAGAACTTGCAAGACATGGAAGTAGAGCCAGGTTTAACTGCACAGATGACCTAAAATTAGGGTTTTGGTTTCAGAGGCCATAAATCCAAATTTTTTGGTCATTCTTGTTTCTATTGGTCTCTATATGATATAAGGATCATGCATACCAAGTTTGATGATAAAATTCATTGAGGAAGTCATCTGATCACTGGGTAACTTCTTGAGCAAGTCAGAGCCAAATCAGGGCATCTGAGACCCCCCAACATGGAACCCAAATGGATTTTTAATCAAAATGAAGTTATATGGTCTTTATTTGATCATTGAAGTGATTGGAATTTCACAAATTTGAAGAAAAGTGGGCTAAACCAAAAGTTGCCTAATATGGAAATGACTTGTAATGTAAACTTTCCATTTTGGGAAAGTTTTCAACCTCCTCTTTATCAACCAAAAATGCTTCAAATGAAAAATTTTTGGTCATGAAAGTTGTAGATTGTATCATTCCCTTTTCAAAAAGTACAAGAACAAGAGCTAATTCATTTTGGAACTCAAGTTATGGCTTTCCAAAGTTGGCAAAAATCACTTAATTTCATGTTTCATGCCAAAAGAATTTTTTTTGCAAAACCTCTTACCAAATCATTTTGTGACTTCTAAATGACCTCTATGCATCATTATAACTTGCCAAAGTCAGAAATGCACCAATTCACAAAGCTTAATGCCTTGAATCACAAGCTACCATAAGGCATATTTTTTATATAAATTTTCAAGAAAGGAGCTTTTTGTAAGAAGAACTTCTAATGATTGGTTTGGTTGCTAATTGATCTCAAAGCATCATAACAACTTCATATGGTTCATTTTGCTGCAAATTGGCCAAGAATTCATAAGTTTCCTTGCCTTGATTCACAAGAAATTCCAAAGAGGGAAATATGCAAGAACATTGGAAACTCTTGATCAAGGCCATCCAGCTCACAAAAACTGATCCAAAGGCCTTCCTTGATCCAAGCTAAAGCAAGACAAGCCCTAAGATCTTCTCTGACCCGAGCCATACCTAAGGTACACAAATTCTTGACTTTTGCATCTTTGCCCATACCACTCAAACTGTGACATTACCAACCCTCTGCCCAATGAGAACATGTTATGTGGACCTCAAGGACTTGAAACAAACACACACACAAGCCAGAACTCTCCAAGAGACCAGGATTCACAAAAAACTGCAAAATCCTTCATCTCTTCGAAACTCCTTACACAGCCATAAAACCTCAAATTTTTCTTCACCAACAAGTCATATATCATTCATGGAACAAGAAGCAACCACTGAAACAGCCTAAAACATCACATACACCAACCTCCAAATCTGCTACACCATAACCAAAACCATCAAACCAGGCCATACAAGCTTGTTTTAAGTTTCATTTCATCATCAGGAGGTTCATAGGAGAGGATTTGCACCAAAGAAGGATCCAGAAAGCCCAGAATCAGGAGGTTCAATCTCAGGTATAGCTCATGAACTTTTTTCCCAGAAACTTGTTTTTAAGTTCTTAATCGAATCCTTATGTTGTGCTGATAATCCTGATGTATTTATTTTTCAAAATGGTGGGATATTGAGCATGTATGGGGTCTCTGAAAGTTTCAACCCTAGAAATGTTTTGTTTCGATTTGGCTATTTGATGAATGATAAATGGATTTTGTTTGGGGATTTAGGTTTAGGGATGCGTGGGGTTCATTTCTGGGCAGAAAAATCATGTTTTAGATGCTTAGGGAGGGAGATGGGATTTTGACTCGTCGGAGAAGATGAACGGAACACTGTTCCGGTCACCTGAAAGTAATTAGGGCATAATCCTGTAATTAGGCTAAGTTTGAATTTTGGCCTTTGGATCTTAAGTTACCCGCGCGTATGGACGTCCCAGATCACTTGATTAAACCCTAATCCATCATTAAATTAATTAATTAGGTTTAATTAGTCAGGACAAATCCAGACCATTCATTAGCGCGCCAGTCAACCTTTTCCTCCCAACTTTAAATCTGGATCATTGGATCTTCATACTTTTCCATTTAATTAATTTTATTTCATTTTCTTTCTATTTAATTTGTGCATTTTATTAAAAATAGTAAAAAGACTTCAAAAATTCTGAAAATTTTTATTAAATCTTTTATAAATTTTTAGAACCCAAAAATATTTTTATTTTTATTTTTTGCATTAAAAATTATTTTTAAATCATTTAAATGATTATTTTTAATTAGTTAATGAGAATTAATTAATTAAAAATACATTTAGGTATTTAAAAATCCCAAAAATATTCAGAGAACATTTTCAAACATTTAGAAACATTTACAAACTCACAAAACAAATTTCTTTTTGGTTTTGATCACACTTTGACAATTTTAATTTGAATTAGGGTTCTTTAATTTGAATATTTTTAACCCTAACTTCAAAAATTCATAACTTTTGATCCAAATTGAGTTTGTGAATGGTTCTTTTTGCATTGTGTTACGCATACTTTCAAGCATCCAAAAACATTTTTGTTTCATTTTTATGATGCATTTTCAATTTTTTTTGGAATTTTCCCTTTAGGATCACCCTTAAAACCCTAGAATCTTAGAAAATTCATAAGTTCCTTAGGGTTTAGCTTCTGACCTTCCCCTTTGGACATTGAACTTGTATAGGTTTAGGGTCCCTTTGAGTCCACTTTCAATTTTTTATCTTATCATTTGCTTCTGATTTTGAATTTTGTATCTCATGTTGTGCATAAACCCTAATTTGCATCTTCATTTACATCCATCTTGCATAAGCTTGCATACATAAGCTTGCAATGACATTTTGTGCATCCACATGACATATAAGACATCTTAGGACATATTGAAATCATTATTTATCATTGCATCATTCATTTGCCATGTTTTTGTTTTCATTTAATGTCATATGCATTCATGAACTTTCATACTTCTTACATGTCTCATTTGCATTCCCATCCTTTGTATGATCATCCTCATCTCATGACATGCATTTATGTCATCTCTTTGCATCATTAGCATCATGAACATGCTTCTGGTTTTGACTCTCACCTTTGCATTCATTTCATTTTCATTTCATTTCATTTCTTTTTGCTAACTTTTCAGGTGGTAAGTGTTTGAGAAGTGAATTTGCCTTCACTTCTCATAATCTCTTCTCATCTCTCTTATGCATCATTACTGCATTTTACTTGTGAATTAGAGTGAGCTTTATCATTCATGTTCCTTCCTCACTTTCTTTCCTCAAGAAACTTATCTTCTTAAGTGAAGTAAGTTGTCTTGCTTCTTTCTTGCTTCTTTTCTTTCCATCTTTCTGCTTCCCTGGTGGCTCCTCTTGAAGACTTCTTGCAAGCCTCATAAACCCTAGGAATACCCAAGCATGATAACAATTAGGGTTTGATTAGTCCCCCATTAGTTTTACCTTTGTGTCATCTATTGAGTTTTCTTTTCTCATCCCTTAATCAAGGACTAAACCTTCAAGGTTTTAAGGCTTTGTGATTAAGCTTATGCATGCATCCTTCTATTAGGATGGAGTGTATAACTTTAATCCTAAGTGTTAAACCCTTAATGTGTTTAAATCCTTTAATCAATTCACCTAATAATCATCAAGACATCAAGCTTGTAACTTGGGCCTTGCATTGGGGTTTTAATTCTTCCTTAATTGGTTAAGAAGGACTAACCCTAGTGTTAATGGACAAGTCCCCCTCAAGTTGTCTTACAAACCAAAAAATCCAGTTCTTAATCTTATCATTAACTAAAATCTACTTTAATAAAGGTTTGTTTTGTCATGAGTTTAATCCCTAATCATGGATTAGGTTGAGGAGCCTTCCTCAGCTTAAATGATCTCATTTATTATCCTTCTATTAGGATGGTGTAATAGGTCCATTAAATCCTTGATTATGGCTTAAACTCATTACTTAACACTAAACAAAATACCAAAAACATCTAAATAAATGCAAGTAGGTTAATGATCTTAATCCTACATCAAGGTGGTTAAGTGTGAGGTGTTTATCTCATACTTAGGGTATTCTCATTACCCCAAATCAGAGGGAAGATGTGATGAGTTTACTAACCCTTGGTTTAGGCTTAAGCTCATTTTCTTATGACAAACATAAAAAGGCAATAAAAGATTGAAAACACCAAAAAACAAACAATAATCGTCTCCTCCGGGATTCTTTTCTCATCTCATCCACTCACAAGCGAGAACTTGCTTCTTCCATCTAATGCAAGACAGTTAGCACCTGAGCCAGACAGGTCATACACTTGAGCATAGACAAGCAGACAGTTCACAAGTCAATTTATCTTTCAGTCTCTTTGAGTCGAACTACGGTGTTCTGACTTCCTCATTGCACGAGAGGATACGTAGGCATAACTTAACAATTGTCGAACAAAAGTCTCTGTCCCTTCCCCCCTCTTCCAGCATTATTCTTTAAGCCTCATTGCCTTGAGCACTTCATTATTCCCTTGCACTGACACTCCTTTTGTTCACTCCACACTTATTTCCAGCACTGACACTTGCATTCTTTTCCAGCTTTTGCACACAAATAGCACTGACACTACCCTTTTAAACACAAAATTTCAAGCGTGGATCCCGTCGAGTACGGCGGACAATCTGGGTGCTAATACCTTCCCAGGTTGTAACCAACCCCCTTTCTCAGTTTCTCTGGTTCGCAACCGTCTTATCCATCTTCTTTCTTAGGCCTATGCAGCATTGTCTTTCCTTCGGGATAAAAATGCCTAGCTGGCGACTCTTTTCATTTCACCCTTGTGTTCTCCTTTCGCCGACCGTTCACGTATGTACCCTATCTGACCAGGTGTCTTTTAATGGGAGCGACAGTGTGCGCTTGTGAGCTCAGGTTCTTATCCCTTCCCTTTAACTTGAGTTAAGTTTGGTTAGAACCCTGTAAAGCCGAGAGAGCCCATAAGATAGGGAACTCACTGAGATTTGTTATCTCACCCCATTATCATAGTTATTTTTGAGGTATTATTTGTATGTTTAATTTATAAGTGGAGCTATGCTTGGAGTTTCAAGAGAAGCTTAGTTTGAGTTTTCTGTTGTATATTATTTCTTGTACAATGACGATTATTGTACATTAATCCTAGATATTTATTTTATTTTTGGTATAATATTCATGTCTTGCACCATAGTTTGTATTTTGTTTAAAAATTGGTCAAGTATGTGAATTATGCCATTAGGCACTTATGATGGTGTCAATACCAAATAAATACTTGTATGATTTTATTTTAGGTATATATTATACAGGGCGTTACAATATATTATTGAAATTGAGATTTTTTATAAGATTAAAAAGCTCATTACACGTCCTTCCACTATCCAACAAAAATAAGATTTTTAAGGGTTTCCATGATCTTGAAATTTTCACTAGAGAATTTCATAGCTTTTCATTGAAAAAGGACACTACTTTTGAATTTCATGTATTATAAATAGTATGGATAACAATTATATTTTAACAATATAGTAATTATTTATTTTTATTTTGAAATCAATTCTTTATTACCAACATATTTGAAATTTTGTGATAAATACATGAGTTCTTAAACAATTTTGTCCAATTTCAAATTATTGATTGATACAGATAACAAAATATTTATTTGGAGACTTCAATATATCAAATAAACTTGATTAATCATATAGAAATAGTTTATATTGTTCTATACATAAATACTTCTTTTTAAAAAAACATAAAAACCATGTCTAAAGGCGATTAAATATATATAAAAAAATTAATGGAAAACAAAATAAAAAGAAGAAAACAAATCAATAAGAATATAAAACTAAAAGAAAATATGTATTCAATAAATGAGTGATAGTTTTGGGTCCTATTGTATTTTCAAAATTACTAAATAAAATAAATAAGCATTTCAAAATGCGGTGAACATAGATCGAACACGTGACCTTCAGATCTTCAGTCTGACGCTCTCCCAATTGAGTTATCTTCACTTCTTGTCTTCACATTCTACTTAGCGATGATATTGACGCCTATCACATTAATTTTTTATTTTCTACTACGATATAATATGAAACAATTGAAAAACAAGATTAATATTATTCACACACATATTTTTAACACAAATTAGATGTTAATAATAAATATCAAATGTGATTAACGTGGTTTTTGGTGTTGGGTCTTGTTAAGAGTCTCACATCGGACAATATATGGCATGAACTATGTATATAAGTGGGGGCAATCCAAACTCTACCAATCGATTTTGTAGGATTGAGTTATACCCAATCACATTTCTTAACATGGTATCAGAGTCTGGTTTAAGATTTGGTGGGCCACCTTTAAGTGTTCAAGTACACATATATATCTTTCAATCATCCATATTGTGTTGGAGTTAATGATATTAAAATGACTTATTATCTATGTTGAGTATGTCATAAATAAGCTACTAAAATTTTAAAATTCATTAGACTTCAAGTAATTGTGTATTTTCTTATCATATTAGTGTTTCAATATCCATACAGGTTGTTATTTAAATTGTGTTAAAATTTTATGAAATAAAATAAAACCATTATTTAAGGACGTGAAGTTTGATTAATTATGAAACAAAGATTTTTATGCGTGAAGTCAAGTTGGAATTTAGCACGTTAGAGATTGTAATGGAAATAAGGATAAGTATGAATCTAAGACAATGATACAAGTTGTTGTTGTTATTGTTGATTCGAGGAAATTCGAGGACGAATTTCAATTTAAGTGAGGGAGAGTGTAATACCCCGTATTTTATTAAATGTTCTAGATAATATTAATTGAGCTCAATCGAGTTATGGTGTACTCTGAGAGTTATTTGTTCAGATAATTAGAGCAACTATTGAGCTCAGATTTGAATAACTAATATTATTCGACTCGGAGGTTTAATTAATTGGTGCATTAGAGACATTTTGGATACTCTTAATTTTAGACTAGTTAGTGTTACTAACTAAATGATATTTTCTCTATATATTTTCATTTGCCTCACTTGTTGTAAAAGATTGAAACAAATAGAGATAAGTTAGAGAGAATGAGGAGGAGAAGAAGAAGAAGAAGAAACCTAGAAGTGGAAAACAAGCTTGGATCATCATCTCTTCTTCATCAATCATCTCATCATCTTCATCTCCATCATTGGAAATTGTGGGTTCTAGTTAGATGCTCTAAGATATTGAGTTTAGCATTGTAGAACTTAGGTTAGAAATTTATAAAAATGATGATTTTTGATAATCAATGTTCTAACGGTTAAAATGTAGAATTAATTGGGTAGTATAGTCGGGTTAGGTGTGTATTAGACCTATTAAACTTGCTATGATGTTCCACTGTGATTTAAGAATGTTTCAAAGTTGTTTAAGTAAGAAAAATGGTGGTTTTAAATTTATGCGCAATGGTTAACCGATTAATAGAATATGGTTAACTGGTTAACAACATATGGTTAACCAGTTAACGGGTGAATTTTTACAGTGTAAATTATGACTAGTTAACCTGTTAACCAAATTTGGTTAACCAAAATGTGTCTCTAACTATGATTTTGCCTTTGTGTTAATAGTACAAAATGAGTAACTGGTTAACCATATTTTGTTAACCAGTTAACATTGTTATGAAATGTGTAAATCTTAGAAAATTCATAACTTTTGAACTGTAACTCCATTTTGACCCCCGTTCAAAGTGTTGGATAGTTATTTCAACGATCTACATGATAAAAAGATAAAATATAGATTTAGATATGTGATTAATTAATTTGTGAGAATTGAATGGTAAAAAATATTAGAAAATTCATATTTTTTATCTGTATGACCAATCAAAGTATTCTTGGTATCGTTGGAAATATATGACAACGTTCTATCCAATGAAAAGGGAGAATATTGATATTGATGTGGAATTATTTTATTTATCATATTTGATTGAAAATAATGATTATTTATTTGTGACTAGAAATTTGATAGAGAATCTAGATGGAGATGCTCGTGCAATCGATGTCGTGTAATACCCCATATTTAATTAATGTTATGGATAATATTAATTAAGATTAATAGGGTTGCAGTGTGCTGAGAGTTTCAATTAAAATAATTAGAACAACCGACAAACTCAAAATAATTAGTTGATATTATCTGACTCAGAGGTTTTATTAATTAAGTGAATGTGGGGATGTGTAGCAACTATATAGTTGAATTTTGGGTCTTTCTTGAAGGATTGATGTTTACTTTAGATTTGGGTTTCAAGAGAGCCGAAGTGAACACTGATTCTACCGAGATTGCTAGGGATCTTAGCCTTGGTAGAGCTAGTAGGAGTGATGGGCTTGATATGCTCAGGAAGATTGATAGCTTGTTAAATCGCTTTCATGAGACTATTGTTTCACACACGTATAGAGAAACTAATAAGTGTGTGAATGCCTTGGCTATGTTTGGTTGTAGATCGAGTTCAGAGATAGATCACCTTTCCCATGCTCCTAGTTTAATTGAGCATCTTCCTGTAAAAGATAAGTTAGGGTTTCACCTTATGGGAGGTGTTCTTGTATTGTGTTCTTTTTTATTGGACCTTTCAACCTCACTTGTACCCAAAAATAAATAATCATCCAAATTGTGTTGAAGTTAATGATGTTAAAATTATTTATGTTGAGTATGTCATAAATGAACTACTAATAATTTTAATATTCATTAAACTTCAACAAATTGTGTTTTTTTATCATATTAGTATTTCATTTTCCATATTGTTTGTTATTTATTATTTAATTTGTGTTAAAATTTTATGAAATAAAACAAATCCATTATATTGGTTCCATGATGAGTGGATCGCATTCAATGTGTTTAAAGTTGTGTGTCATCCCGATATGAAATTGCAACATACAAAATTGATAAAATCCAAAATGCTGACAAAAAAATTAAAATGAGTCATAACTTCTTCCCATTGAAAGAGTAATTTTAACTCAAATTCATAATTTTATCAAAACCTTGAACTTGATTAATGTGTGCACTAGTATAAAGTCTCTCATTTGGAAAGTCGTTTAAATAATTAAAATGAAATTATAAGATATTTAGTAGAGAAATGATCTAGAGTTTAACCAAATGTCTTTAAGCCCTTCAATGAGACATTTGAAAATAAGTGAGTCAAAGATGATTGAAGAACCATGTTTTCGGACTTGTTATACTATCAAAGCAAAATATATATATATATATATATATATATATATATATATATATATATATATATATATATATATATATATATATATATATATATATAGAGAGAGAGAGAGAGAGAGAGAGAGAGAGAGGTAGTTGAAAACAAGTGGATGTAAATGGCTGGATCAAGGTTTAGGAATTGCTTGAACTTGATCAAGGTTGTTGAATAGTTCAACGTGATAGAGAGCAACAAGATGATTGATGGATAAATTGGAATAATTTTAGGTTTCATGTCAAGGTAGAGATTTTAAAAGTATTGTCTTAAAACCTTTGAGTGAAGAAAAAAAGAAAACTTGTTTCGAAAAATCACAAATCTGAAAAGCACTTTGGAACAGACAATTTACAGATACTGACCGAGTTTGATTGGTTCTATTCATGGACTCATTCATTAATGTTAGAATATTTTACATTAATGTAGATATACTATACTCTAAATTAATATAAAATATATTATTTGATATTTATAATATTTTAAATAATATAAAAGATGTTTATAATATTTTAAATATTTTTTAATATAAAAGTTATTATAAAATATTTTTAATATTTTTATTCTAACAATTAATGGATCATGTTTTGTGCTCATTAAGGATTTGTTAGATTTCATCAAATATAAATATGTATCTCTATCATTCTTGTTTTGAACTTTATCAATTGAATACAGAGAAAATGGTAAGGAAAATGGTTAGGAATCCTCAAGAAATATATAGAGGTAAGGGTTGAAACTCCTTGAAGTTCTTAGAATTTAGAAAACCTTTTGAGGTATTTAAGAGGATTGAGAAACACATCTAAAAATATTGGGCTGGTGTTATTCATATATTTAGAGTTGCAGAGATTGAAAAACACTCTAGTAGAAATAAGATTTGTTTATGGTAACTCAAAAGGTTTTTTCTTATAACTCATTTGTAATCTCTTGTAGCAACTTTTGAAAGTATAGTAAATCGTATAGTTGCTCTATGTCTCCAAGAATAGATCGTTTGATCGATTAGTTACTCTCTTTTAGATATAAGTTACTTGTTCTTATATTTTATCTTCTTCTGTCTTATAGTGGTTTTTCCTTTATTTTTGATAGATTATTGTATTTCTTTGGACCATTTAGTTGGTTGTCATTGTTCTTTTTCTCCACATATCAATTTTTTTTTGTTTTTTTTTTAAACTCTGAATAATTTTTCTTAGGCTTATTAATTAGACATTTAGTCATTTAAGTTAATTTATGACTTCAGGTCTCTTAAGTTATTAAACATTACTTGACTTTTAAATCTAATTTTGTTATTCAATTTAGTTCATTCCATTAAGTTTTAACCTTAAATGTCTAAGTTAGTGAAATATTATTGAATGTCCACCATAGACCTTTATATTTTTAAGATTTAAGCATTCAATCTAATTAAAAATATCAAACGGTTGAACATTGAAAGTTTATTGAATGTAACAATAAACCACCAAACAACTTTTTTTTTTTTTTTTTTTACATTTCTTCATCTTCTTCCCTCTTCACTTTCTTTATCTCAATCCTCACCTTTAACATATTCATATTAAAATCCGGAAAATTTTAAAATAAACTCAGAAAATTCTATATCATATTCCATCTGAAAATTATATATCAAAGCTTGGGATAAGTTTATTAACTAAGGGATCAAATTAAAATTATAAATTAAATTAAATAACTTTTTTTAAAAGCCATTGGAATTAATTGAATACAAGGTATTCTCCCATTACAATCAAAATCAGGGAAAGAGTGGCACAAAAATAAGAAAATTTCACCACCAACTTATAAAGCTTAAGAATATACAAGATTCAAAAGAAAAGTTAAAAAGTTAGATTTTGAAAGATGAATTTCACTCAAACAAACTCATTTCCAAACTAGAAACTTAATGTCCCAACAAATATTATTAACACTAATTTTCTCATAACTGAAAATTGAACCATTCCTACTCCTCCATAAGATAACAAGCCATACTGAATTAAGCAATGCTACAGAAAATTCACTTCTCAAAAATCATATAACACCAAATAAAGATCATAAACTATCAAAAGTGAAAAACTAAGCAAACCAATTAACTTGATTTAACTTGTTCTATTAATACACCTATAAGAATCAAAGTAACAATGATACAAACTTACATGAAAGTAACAATGATACAAATTTACATGATTGCATCAAAACATAAGAACTATACAAATTTCCAATATCTTCAAGCATTATTCTCAGCCATCTTAAAAGCTCTAGAAATTCCATGAACCACAAATTTCTCAGAAACAAACATATCAGGTTTCACAATCTCAATCCCATTGATAACAACACCTGCCATAAAACCAAGAACTCCATCAATTTCTAGATGATCATCAGGCATAAGAGTCTCCAACAGAGTCCTAACAGGAAAAAGACTGAGTTCTTTGTAAGTTAATCTCTGAGGCAGAATATGAATCTTCACAGCTCTATATAACAATGCTGAAGGGTAACTCAGTAAATTCACATCAGGTGGAGCAAAGATTGTAACAGAAGCAAAACCAAAAGTTACTGACTCTTTCAGAAGCCCTTCAAGAACTGAATGCAATGCTATTGAAAATGATGAATAACCTTTTGAACCAAGAAAGTGAATAACTCGATTCCATTCGACGATTTTCTTGAATTCGCCACCGGTATATGTTGAATTCGTATTAGATGATGGTGATGGTGGTGATGATGATGAAGGACAAGTAGGTGAATGAATGAAATCGGAACCACCTTGTAAATCTTCACGTTGAATAGAAGAAAAAGGTCCAGCAACACCATGAATGATGAATTGTTCGCCAAGAAACATATTAGGGTTTGATATCGAAACACGGTTAATCTCAACTGTTTTCTGCAAAGTTTCGATTTTTGTTAGGGAAGCATTCTTTTGACGGAAAAGGGTTGCGATACAGGTTCCTTGTGATTTGTTGAGAAGCTCTTGCATGGTGAGTTTGGTAGTGAAGGTGTGATAAAGAAGGAGACTTTTGAGGAACCAAAGAGGGAGTGAAGTGTTGGTGATAGCGGAGTCTTTGATGGCAAAGAAAGTGGAGTTTTGAGGTGGAAGAAAGAAGGGTGGTGAACGGTGAAGAAGATCAGCCATGAGAGTGAAACCTGCGGTTTTGAGAACTTGGGTGGCGTTTGTGGAGAGAGTGTGAGTTTGTGGGGGGATTTCTTGAGGGGAGGGTTTGGAAGTTGAGTGGATTGCTGAGGTGATTGCTATGATGCCTAGTGTGACAGAGACTATGAGGTAGATTGGGAACCAGCAACAACGTGATGGAGCCATGAGGAAGAAGAAGGTGGAGGAAGAAAGAAGGGATGATTTGGAGGAAGAAGAAGAAAGAAGAGGAAAAAATGGTTTGGCCTTTAAGAATGCTCAAATTTAAGAAGGGTTGTTTTTTTTTTAATCACGTTACAAATAATCTAGTTAATATTTCTCGTAAATTAAATCATTACTAGTAATACTTTTGATGAACTAAATATTTTTTAAATAAATTTTTAAAAATTCGATTATCGTTTTATAGGGAAATTTGAATTATATTAAACATGTAAAATTAGTTTTTATGATGTAAATAAGTAAAATTCCATAATATAGTCATATGGTAAACTTGAAATTACAACAAAAACTATAAACTTTGGCAAATATATGGTTTACTTTGCATATTATGTTTTAGAAAACTCAGAGTGTATAGATGATGGGACCATCATAGACAATTTTGAGGAGGTGGTTAATGTTTTTGACCTTATTTGGAGACCGGACTAGGATTAAGTCTCGAATTGAATATTTATAAATCATAGATCTTTTGTCTTTCGTGTGATTGTTGTAAACTTCATGGGAGAGTTGTTTCTTTTAGACATTAGGATACAGATGTCGGGGATGAGTTGTTTGGAGAGACAGTTAGTCGAGATAGAGGCTTTATCAAGGAGTTGTCCATGAAGAGAGTTGTAAGGGTTGTTGAGTTAATACATCTTCTCCCATAACTAAGGGATTTTTAGAGTGAGTTTCTTCTGCTCTTGCATGGGTATCACCAAACTCTTTTTTAGTCTTAGAATATGTCAACCTAATCATATGGAGAAAGCGTTTATTTGGTTTAAAAAAGAGTTACGAATGGCGATTGAAGACATCGTGGTTGGTGGATGTCATTTCTTCGGTTGATTTTTTACCTATTAGAGTTGGGGGACAGATTTTGTATTCGGTAGAGGTTTTCTCATATGTGTTTTTGTTTTCTATGGCCAATCTTTGGTGTTATAGGATCATATATTGAGAGACATTAAGATATATGGTATAGACATTGATTTCGACAAAGCTTTGGATGGTTTTAGTGATGTGATTGCAGATTTTGACCTTAGCAGTTTTACTAGAAAGGACAATGGCCCTCTTAAAGCACAAAATATTTTAGCGAGTTCTCTTTTGAGTAAAAGTGTTGAGGACATGGATATAAATTTTGACATGACCACAAGACATAAAATGGATCTTTTTTAAAAGGAACATGTGCTCAAAATCGTTCGAATAAACCTCTTTATTTGTAAATACGTTTACTTTACATTATAGTGTATATATTGTGTTATCGTATAAATATCATTGAGTTTAATTGATTTCCATTTATTTTTGCAGGTATTCAATCAAGGATATCTTGTCATGTTCATAAATAGCATTGAATAAGCTTTCCAACACTTTGAACCGGGCGAAAAATGGAGTTACAGTTAAAAAGATATGAAGAAAACAATTTTGGATTTTCAACCATGCTATAGTGTGCGCTTAGCCCAGTTGTAGCATGAATACCATGCTACGAGCGCGCTTAGAGCGCTTGTAACACTCTCAGGCAGCAAGTAGCACGCTTAACGCGGTTTGACCGCGTTTAGCACGGTTTTAAGGCAGTTTAACAATTAATGAGGGCGCGCAAGAGCGGGCTTAGCGCGGTCTATGATTTTGACATCTTATAAATAGGGAAAACTAGATTTTTTTAGGTTGTGGTTTGGGTATTTTTTGCTCCCACTCCATCAAACTTCATTTCTTCATAGGATATAGCTAGAAAACAACATTGGAGTTTGCATTTGGATGATCTGAAGTCGAATCTCTCGTCAATTGGTGTTGACAAACTAAGAAATGTTTGGTTCTTCTTCTTCTTCTCTTCTCTTTGTAATATATATTTCTTGGGTTTTATATATGTATTTACTTTGATCTTATGTATATTTGTTGATATGGTGTTGTATAAAATGTGTTTTACAAATCTTTATCGATGTTGTTCTTGATTTTTGCATTATGCTCGGGGTTTGGGTTGTGTTAAAAAAAACATCACAAACCTTGATTCGGGATGATTATCTGTTAGTCTCTGGATGCTAGAGATAGATTTTGAGCTAACAATATTTATAGGTGTCGAAGTTTAATGCTTTTGAGTCGGTTGTGTCGGGCGCGAGAGTGTCGATGCGAGTGATATGGATGTTTTCCGTAACTTGAGTTGGTTGCGAGAGTGGTGACGAGAGTAATACAGTTGTTCTCTTAATTCAGTGTGTCAGAAATGGACATTGTTGTGAGCGATGTCAGATGATATTGAGGAGTATTGTAGGTTGAGTATAACTGATCGGTAAGTTTAAGTTTGTGACGAGTAGATTATATGCATGCTTGACAAGTTTCTTCTCTATGAAGAATGAATTCTTTTTATATTCATATTTACTTTTCTGGTTTTACTCAAACAATTTTAATCCAAGTTTAGAAACTTAGAGATTATCGAACGACATTTCAATAGCACCAATCTCTGTGGACACGATAAATTCCCGAAAAAATACTTCCAAAATTTTTGTTGCTAGCCGTTATTTCACTCCAACGGTCGTCAAATGGTCACATCTCACAGTGATCAACATAGCTATTAAAGTGCGTATCCTCGACAACTAAGTGGTCAAAATACACTGTGAATAACTCTATCGTCTAGTTCACTCTAAGCAGGAAAAATACAGAAACACGCGACATATCCTCAATATAATATTCAACACACATTAAGAATATTAAGTATTTAAACTATGGTTCTTTCTAAATAAGATTATATTTAGACAAATCACGATTATTATTTGTCTAATTCTCTAATCTTCAAACCAAACTCGACATGGTTACACGATACCAACCTTCTTGTTTATTTTTTCCTAAAAGTAATGTATGTTTATAACTAACAAAATTAAAACACATCGAAATTATTGTTTTTCAACATTAACTTATATGTGCTCACCTTTCCATCTCAACCATGGGATCTTTCCAATCATACCCATTACAAAAGTACTTCTATCTTTTGCTATGTAAAGCCTTCCTATTTTTCGATGAATATAAGCTTCTATCTTCAAATTGTGAGTTATTAAATCACAAACAACCATCTCACACTGATTTTGCAAAGTATGTTTAGATCTTGACAATTGAATTGATAATTTGTCTCTTTATAACTTTTTCTAAGAAGTGAATCAATGCAAGACACCAACATCACTTGTTAGAAAGGTGATTGTCAATTCAAAATGTAACGTAAATTCCTTAAAAATTAGTAATACTTTTACTTTTTTTCCAGCAGAAAATAGAAATTCATATTGAAGTCATATTTACCACTCCATCTTCTTTAACAACTAAATTAATTTCATAAAAAAAATTATAAATTGCAAATTAGGAGATACATAATTGAGTATATAATGATTGAATTATATGAGATTAAAGCTTTTTACATTTTCCATTTTCACTTAAAAAATAAGGTTTGCACTACAAGAAAAATACTATTTTCCCACTTATTTTAACCCATATAAAAATCACGTCACTAAAAATTGAATTAGAGACGTGAAAAAAAAGTCACTAAAAAAAATAATAATATAAAATTAAAACAAAAAATAATTGATACCAGAAAATTTAAAATTTAAAAAAATGTTTTTGTGTCCTGCAAACAAGGTCGCTATCAAATATATCAAAAAATAAAAATCTCTTGGGGGGAAAAATATTAGGCACCAATATAAAAAAATTGACCGTTGGGGATACCCACGTGTTATACATGTAAGAAACTAAACACTTGTATATCACGTGGAAAAGTTTGATACAAAAAATTCAAATATCAGTCACTTAAATGCCTATCCACTTTATTGGCACGCGCAAAGCACATTCCCACATGTACTCTCCGTCGGAAAACTCCTCAGGTACTCCATGTGGGAAAGTTTGATACAAAAAATTCAAATACCAGTCACTTTAATGCATGTCCACTTTATTGGAACGCGCAAAGGACATTTCCACTTGTACTCCCCGTCGGAAAACTCCTTCAGGTACTCCACGTGAGAAAGTTTGATACAAAAATTCAAATACCAGTCACTTAATGCCTGTCCACTTTATTGGAATGCGGAAAGAACATTCCCACCTATACTCCCCGTCGGAAAGCTCCTACATGTACTCCACGTCGGAAATTTTAAAGGAATCTGACACCTCATGTTTCCTTCTTGCCTACCACGTCACTACTTTCCTTCCTACTGTCCACGTCGGAAAGCCCATTAACTATTCCCAAAGCTGCTTTCTTGGAATTGACGAGATTCTTATTGCTGGCAGCATTTAATTATATACTTACTCATTTCTTATTTCCCTCATTCATTTCATTTTCAATCTTCGGCCAACCCATTTTCTTTCACTACCCATCTCTTCCTTTTGCATCTTTCCTTCCTCCATTATTTTTTACACAGTAAATTTTTTTTTCTTATATAAATATACTTTATTTTCGAATTTTCACACAGTAATATTTGTTATTTATTATTTTTAAGATCACATATTTGCAAAATTTATCAAATCAAGGGTTGTTGATCGTTGCTTGTTGTTCTTCATCAAAGGTATGTATCAAAAAAATTTAATTTTATTAATTTATTCTGATTTTTACTAATTGGTTATTATTGTTTGAAATATATGAATGATACTAGATTTTGTTAGGGTAACAAAATTATTTTATTAGACTCAAGAATAAATTATATACGGTTAGATTTTAAATATCTATTATATAGATTTTAAAAACATATAATATAATATTCTGAAAAATTATTTTTATTAGATTTAATAATATATTTAATTTTTTTATTTCGAAAAAATAATTTTATTTCGAAAAAATATTTTTATATTAGTATATATTATCAAAACAGAATGTATATTATTATAGATTTTTAAATATAATAAAAACAGAACTTATTATAGAATATATATATTTTTTTAGTTTTAGAAATATAATAAAAACAGAATTTATTTTAGTTTTAGAAATAGAATTTATATTATTTTTATTTATTATTAAACATAGTAAAACAGAAGTTATTATAGATTTTTTATTATTTTATTTTTAGAAATATAGTAAAAACAGAATTTATTTTAGTTTAAGAAATATAATATATATTATTTTCTTTAAACAAAATATGTTATATTTGTTATAAACAGATTTTGTTTTTAAAATAGAATTAAAACAAAATTTATTTTATTTGTATTTTAGTTTTAGAAATATAGTAAAAACATAATTTATTTTAGTTTTAGAAATAGAATTTATATTATTTTTATTTATTATTAAACATAGTAAAACAAAAGTTATTATAGATTTTTTTATTATTTTAGTTTTAGAAATATAGTAAAAACAGAATTTATTTTAGTTTAAGAAATATAATATATATTATTTTCTTTAAACAAAATATGTTATATTTGTTATAAACAAATTTTGTTTTTAAAATAGAATTAAAACAAAATTTATTTTATTAGTATTTTAGTTTTAGAAATATAGTAAAAATATAATTTATTTTAGTTTTAGAAATAGAATATATGTTATTTTTATTTATTATTAAATATAGTAAAATAGGAGTTATTATAGATTTTTTATTATTTTAGTTTTAGAAATATAGTAAAAACAGAATTTATTTTAGTTTAAGAAATATAATATATATTATTTTCTTTGAACAAATGTGCAGTATGGAATATTTTCGTTAATATCGTAGTTGGATGTACGGTAGAACATTATCAGGAAGACGTGGACTTACACCAAATTTTGAGGAAGGAGTTAAGGGGTTTATCATGTGGGCATTTGCTCAAGACCTTTGTCGAAGGGAAGGAAGAGTAAGATGTCCTTGTCTTAAATGTGAATGCAGACCTATAATTAATGATCCAGAGGAAGTGGAACGTCATTTGAAGAGAAGGGGTTTTATTAAAAAATTATTGGGTATGGACATATAATGGAGAAGAACTGCCTAGTAATATTGTACATCCCGAAGTTAGTAATACACATGCATCAAGCAGTCGATCACATATGGAATTTGAGGAACAATTTAATCTGATCGATGATATGGTTGGCAATGCCCTTGGTGTAAATATGACATATGATGAACCTCAAGATTTTGACATGGAAGAGTTGCCAAATGAGGAAGCGCAGAGACTTTACCAATTGTTGAAAGAAATGAACACGTCATTGTTTGAGGGGCCGACAGATTCAAAATTATCAATGTGTGTGTGATTATTGGCCGCAAAGTCAAATTGGAATGTTCCTGATCAGTGCTTGGAATTCTTTGCAAAAATGATGTTGGATGCGACTCCTACGAAAGACAACCTGCCTATAAGTTATTATGATGCAAAAAGGTTGGTATCAAAGTTGGGTTTAGAAGTACGAAAGATTGATTGTTGCATAAATGGATGCATGTTGTTTTATGACAATGAGTTTGGTACTAATGATGGGGTGTTGGAGGAATGTAAGTTTTGTAAGAGTCTGAGATATCAAGTTCGTAGTAAAACCCTTAACCGTAACCAAAAACGTGTAGCTGTGAAGTCCATATTTTATTTTCCGATAATACCAAGGTTAAAAAGATTGTTTGGTTCAATGCACACTGCAAGTCAAATGACATGGCATCATACAAACAAAACAAGTTCAGACACTATGCGACATCCATCTGATGGTGAAGCATGGAAGTATTTTGATAGGGTACATTCTGATTTTGCAGCAGAACCTAGAAAGGTCAGACTTGGATTATGTTCTTATGGTTTTATTCCATATGTCCAAACGTCTGCAGTTGCATATTCTTGTTGGCCAGTTATTGTAACCCCTTACAACCTCCCTCCAGAGATGTGCATTGAACCAAAACGGGTGATCTATTTAAAATAAATTTTTTATTTTAATTTGCAAAATATTTTTTCTATTCTATTCTTTAATTAATACAACTTTCATTATTCACAATACATAATAAGATAATTTTAGTAAAAATAATATTCACTCTCTTTTATTTATTTATTTTAATTCGTATGAAATTGTCAATTAAATTATTCATTGTTTATTGATTTTAGTATTCTTGTAATTATAATCTCCTTTTTCTTGGAAAATTCGTTTATCATCAGCATTTGAATTTCTTCAAAAAATTTAAAACTTAAAAATATATCCTTCAGATTTTAGAAATAAGATTTTCGAAAGAAACTCAGAATTCTAGAAACAATTTTTATAACACACAAAATGATCATCAGATTTTTGAAAGAAACTCTGAATTCTAGAAATAATTCTTATAACACACAAAATGATCATCTTCTTCTCATTTTTGTTTTACTGAAATTTATAATTTTTTATATTTTACAATCTATAATACCTCTTCAACTGAGTATATGATAAATCAATAATAATAATAATAATAATAATAATAATAATAATAATAATAATATTTTTTATAAATAAAAAAAAAGTAACAGAATAGTTGAAAATGAATAATAATAGTAAGGAAGTTGGGTCAAAGTATGAAAAATTCTTGAAGATAGAGATATCGAATGACTCACCAAACACTATAAGAACAAGGAAAATATACAAAATTTGCATGGATTAAACTATACCATGAAATTATAAAAAATAATGATTGAATAGAAACTAAGACTCTTATTGGTAAACATAACGGTTGACTAATAAGTTAACTTATAGTTTATGGATGATGTATGATGATTGATGATTGATAGCTTATAGCTTATAATTGATGGTTGATGATTGATAGTTAATAAATTAATTGAAGTGTTTAATAAAATTAATTGTTCAATTAACTTATAAATGTGAATGACATAAAAGGCATTCAATACATATTTATTTAGTTTTTAATTAAAATAAATTATAAAGGATAAAAGAGGGTTTTTATTAAAATAATAAGGATAAAAATAGAAGAAAATATTATAACTAAAACGTTATTTAAAATATCGTCTGAAAAATTAAGCTAGTAAAATAAACTATAAACTCATGATGAAAAGATCATTATCAAACAGGTCTAAATTGTCATATGAGCTTATAAACTATAAGGTATGCGTTGTAAGCTTGAAAATGTGGTTTACCAACCATAGCTTAAGAAAAATGACTCAAGTCAAGAAGAATCAATTTGGTTTTATGTATGAGCGACCACCCATGGAAGTGGTTTATCTACAATGGTGTGTGATGAAGTAGGATCGAATGGACCAATATGACTCACGCTTAATTTGTATTGATCTGGAAAAGGCATATGATAGAATTCCTAAAGAGATTTTGTGGAAGCCTTAACACCCTGAATTTTTAGTATTTTAGTTTAATTGAATTTTAGACTATTTTTTATTTTTTTAATTTAATTTAATAAAATAAATGAGTATGGGTATAATTATTTAACATAGTAGAAGTGAAGAATATTGAGGTTTAATTTAAATAATAGAGAAATGTGAGCAAATAATTTTTGGGTATTAAAATAGATAAAGGGAAAATAATCTATGAATTCGAGATAAAGGGAAAACAATTTATGATATGGGTGTTTAAGCATGAATGGTTTAGAGGATCTCTTATCCTTTTCCCCTTTTCTTTCCTTTTTCCTCCATTGATGAGAATTTTGAATCTTGAGAAGATTTGTGCAAAACATCTCTAAGGTGTTGTGATATTATATGATTTCCTTTTTGTGATATGTTGATTTTCATGTAAATTTGTATGTCTAATTCTTAGTTTTGATGTTCTTGAGTATAAATGTTGAATTGATAAAAATATGTTGATGTTTTATGTTAAGGCGAGAGAATAAATGTTGTTGTTAATGAACAAATGTTGATTTTTGAGTTTGAACCGCCATGAGAATGAAAATATAAATGTTTGAAATTGTTGCAGAGAAAAAAATCGTAGATAGACATAAAAGGGTATTGATCGTCTTGTTTCATGCGTAAATTGAGTTTCATAAGTCTGTTTTAGGTGTAGTTAGTCGCGTTTGAAAGCAAATGTGGTAATATTCATGTTGAAGTGGGTAAATTGGGCCACGAAGTACTAAAACAATATCAATTCTCTTGTTTTATACCAGAAGATAGTAAATTTCAGTCATACGTTGGTCATCTTGTATCATGCATAACTGGAGTTCCGTAACTTCAATCGAGATGCAATTAATTGCGTTTGAAATAAGGTTTAAAGAACCTTTATGCTAGAGATTTTCATAATTTTATCATAAGTCTATAATATTTGGTGCTATTGTGAAGTTATACATTCTATTTTAGAGTGTATGCAAGAAATATTGTGATATGGTTTAACTGAAACAAATAGAACTAGAGTTAGAATACTTTGATCGAGATGCAATCAATTGCGTTTGAAAGAGGGTTTAAAGAACCCTTAAATGTGAGAGTTTCATAATTTTAGCATAAGTTTATAATATTTTTCACTATTGTGAAGTTAAACATTCTTTTTAGGTTAAATCAAGGGTTTAGGTACCTTAAGGGTAAACTTAGAGGGACAAAGGTTTTGGGAAACCTTTAGATTAAGGAATTTAAACATATTTATAAATAATTTAGTTTGATATATTTAGATTTGAGTTTTATAATTAAATGAGTTGAGTTATTTGATATGTTTAGAGTTGTGTTTGAGTTATTTGATATGTTTAGAGTTGAGTTTGAGAATTAAGTTAGTTAAATTGAGTTATTTGATAAGTTTATAGTTGAGTTTGATATATTTTATATGTTTAGAGTTGAGTTGAGTATGAGAATTAAATGAGTTGAGTTTGAGTTATTAATATGGTTAGAGTTGAGTCTGAAATGTTTAGAGTTGGGTTTGATGAGAAATTGAGTTCAATTATAGTTGTTCTTGAGATCTTAAAGGATATGATTGTAACCTTTAACCTTGAATAGAAGTTGTTACAGTTAAACGTGAGCTCTTTTGATTTTATGAACATGCCTTATTTAATATTTATGGTTGTTTGATATTGTTTTGATATTTTTGATGAGTTTGAAGTTTAGGTTAGAAAGAAACTCTGGTCTAGTGTTGTAGGACTCCAGTCTAGTGTTGAAAGACTTCGGTCTAGTATTATGATTGATAATTGATAATGAGAGTAAGAGGATAGGATGGAGATTTTTTGCATTTGTTGTAGTATCATGCATCATGTATATTGGAAATTGACTTAGGACTTTTGTCTAGTGTTGTAGGACTTCGATCTAGTGTTGAGGATCCATCAGCAACATAATTATAATATCCAGCATTGTAGGACTTAGGTCTGGGGTTATAGGATTATACCACGTGGATAGGAGTAAAGTATTTACGCATAACATAATAATTTTTATGTTGTACATTGCATTGGCGGTTTATATAAATGTGAACTATCTTTGTTGTTTTATGCATCATTACCATATATGAATGTGTTTTCATCCATTTCTTGTGTTATGTTATCTTTGTTGGTTGTTTGTTTTTGTTCTCCAAAATGTATCAGTTCTTTAGTTGTATTTGGTGTCTCTTTGAAAGTGTAACATTGGGTTGGGAGTTTTGTTATGTTTTTAAGATGCGTTAAACAATTTACTTTATTATATTTTTCTCAAACTTAAGTGATTTTAAAGACTAAGTTGCTAATATTATTCTATTTTTGAATTAAAGTTCTGCCTTTTGGAAATTAAAGTTGAATTTGATAATGTAATACCCTGATTGTTATCTTCATATTTACCGCATTATTCTATAAATTATATTTAGGGTTTTAGTATGTTACATAGTTGGTATCATAGAAGGTCGGTCTATTCAACCTTAGGTGTTGATAATTTGTAGAATTCTTGCATACAACATTGATAGTAACCCTGTCAGTGTTAGTTTTCCCCGTAATCACCATCTCTTTCACTGTTGTGACTGGTTAATTTTATATGGTTGGTTATGTAGGAAGAAATGGCTGGCATAAATGATCAAATTATTGTTGATGCTCTCAAAGCGATGACTCATGTGATAGCCTAAAACAAATAAGTTTTGCATGCTAATCAAAATCATAACGGAGGAGCATATGAATTATGTGGGCTAGGGAAATTCCATAAGAACAACCCACCTACTTTCAAGGGAAGGTACGATCTTGAAGGTGTCCATACTTGGATTCAGGAGATTGAGAATATTTTCATAGTCATGGCATGTACTGATGTGCAAAACTTTTTGTTCAAACCTCATATTTTGACTTAAGAAGCAAAATTATGTTGGGGGAATACCATATGTTTCTTCCAGATCCCGAGTGGAAGAAACTCTCTTTAGAGCATCAATTAGTCTACTCTGATGGAACAGTTCAGATAGGAGTCTAGCATAAGGAACATTCTTTTTGTGGTGTTTTTGGCTTTCTTTGATAGCATCACACAAATGGTTAAAGATGTAGATAACCAAGTTGAGCCTTTCATGATACACCAAGAAACAAATGAAATGTTTGTGATCCCAGGAGATCTGATCAGAACTTCCTTCTCTAGGGATCAAGCAGCCAATGGGAACTTTGAATAGAAGTTTGAAGGGAATTTTCATATTGTTCACTTTTCAAAAGTCTCCAGACTTCTCAAATAAACCTGACTTAATCAAATTGGAATATTTATTTCAATCTTTAGTGTTCAAGATGCATCTTCCTTCAATAGCTACATAGACCAGCTTGGAAATATCCCTTTGAGAGATGGTAACATCAACACCCAATGCAATCGATATGATTTAAACTTCTTTAAACTCTTTCAGATCCATCTCAGCTTTTGACTTTCCTTTATTCACTTCATCATAAAAAATATTCCCTCTCTCTTCAGAAGATGCAAAACTTTCATCATAAACCTCAACCTTAAGTCAGAAATATTTAACCAACTAGGGATATGTTGGACCATAAAGTATATCGAAGAAGCGCATCCATCCTTGAACTTCTAAGTGTTCTTTCAAGGGATAACCATTTACCTCAAAGGATTTGAAATCAATAATTTGTTCCACAATCAACATCAGATTGTTCTGGGTTTGAAATGGAATCCATTTTCCAGTTTCGACAATCAAATGAGCTTGTTAAGAAGAAGATGTATATGTCATTGCTAATGGATTTTTAGAATTTTTAAATATTTTTGTGAAAACCGGGTTGTTTTTTAGAGAAGGCTTTGGAACGAAAGTGTGGGTTGTGAAATGTAAGAAGTGTATGAAAGCTTAAATGATTAAGTATTTTGAATGAAAAGAGATTTTTGTTTAGATTAAAATAAAAATTAATAACGAATGGTCATGAGACACGCTATTCAAAACAGTTGCATCATTATCCAATAGTTATTACCCATAAGCTAATATCCACCATATAAATTTTTTCAAATATGTGTCATTTAGTGGGACAATTATCACAAGGAAGATATAAAGGTTTTCCACGAATAGTAGAGGGAAACAAATTTATGCTACAATCAAATGATTTTGTTACTAGCCTAACTCAATTTTTGACCATGTTATTGAAAAAACTTTGTACTATTTATTTCTTCATCTTTAAATTCATTATTCCTTAAACCTCATCCTTAGATGAGATTGATTATTTTATACAAATAAAGTGAAATAACTTCCACAAAATGTAATGATAGTGAAGAATTTTTTACCCATATACCCCACTTTTTGGAAAAAAATTCCCCAAATACCCTAGTTTTTAAAAAAATTCCCAAAGTACCCCACTTTTTTGAAAAATAGAGAGGAGTCGTCAATCCAATTGGAGACCATGTATACCTTTAAAGAGGGGTCGCCAATTGGTTTGAAGACACCATAAGGAGTCTCCATTCCAATTGGCGACTATGTGTTACCCTTAGGAAGGGTCGCCAATTGGTTTGGTGACAATGTGTATTTGCAAATTTGCTATAAATATTGGTTGTGTGCTCAAGTATTTTCACATCTCTTTTCTCATCTCTTCTGGTATACACTTAATACATATATCATGTATACGCGCCACTATGGGAAAGTGATTTTTTCGAGAGAGAAGCCTCCGATTGATATGTTGTTCTGGAATATCCAAAGTCTGAATCAACTGAAGAGGGAGTTGAATCGGTGGCTAGAGGAAGAAATTGGTGAAGGCGAAAAAATTCGCAATATTGAGAGATATGATAGGATGCGTGGGTGGGTCTGAGTTAAGACTGACGCGAAAGCTAGGAAAATGATGTTTGGACCTAATGAAATCAGGTTGATTGTTGTAATCAATTAGAAATGTTGTGTTTATCTGTTGTATGTGTTGTTTAGATTAAGTTTATTTAAGTTATTGTGTTATTTTCTGTTAACATTGTTGTAACAAAAAGTTCTTAATATATTAAAATATAAGGTTACAACAAGTTATTATTGTGCAGAGCTGGATCCCACATTTGGACATTTTTTCTTGTTGTGTCCAGGCTGACGACATATAGTACACAATCTTATCATTTTATCAACCGTATTCATTTCTGTTCTTATACGCGTGTTGTTTGGACGACCTTTTTTCTTTCTTCGCATCTGATCGTTGTGCCAAACTATGCCCCCTAATATGGAGGCCAGTATTCCTCCATTGGTAACACTGCGAAGCTTTCATTGTAGATGTTCATCACGTTAACAGTCTTGTAAACATCAGATAGATAGTTGTACGGGTCCTGACGAGCATGCGCGCAGACCGCAATTACATGGGAGCAAGATTTGTTGTACGGGTCATGCACTCCTTGCTTTCTAATTCCTTTGAAGACGTCGTTCATGCATTCCACAAGATTTGTTGTCATGTGGCCCCAACGACATCCACCATCAAATGTCATTGTCCACCTGTCCACTAGAATATTTTCCAACCACATTCCTGCATCTGCATTTGACAATCTAATTTCGTCATGATAGTTCTGAAATGCGGTATGCCCAACCCGGCCGTGGTCATTAAATTATGTATTTTTAATTATAATTAATTATTAATATCATTTTATTTTTCATCTATTATTAATATCATTTTAAATTATTTATTTTTTAATTAAAATTTACAAATACACAACCAAACCAATTGACGACCCTTCCTAAGGGTAACACATAGTCGCCAATTGGAATAGAGACTCCATATGGTGTCTCTAAATCAATTGGCGACCCTTCATAAGGGCTATACATGGTCTCCAATTGGATTGACGACTCCTCTATAATTTTCAAAAAAGTGAGGTACTTTGAGAATTTTTTTTAAAACTAGAATATTTAAGAATTTTTTTCCAAAAAGTGGGGTATATGGTAAAAAATTCGATAGTGAATAATAGAAATAAATAACTAACCAATGAAATAAATAACTAACCAATGAAATACATATAAACAAGAATGAGTGTATTTCAACACCATCTACAAAACATAAGAGGCACCGACCATTACCTTTTTATAAACATATAAATTACCGCACCACTCTCTCGGACAACTAAAATAATTCAATAGAATTATAAATTACAAAATAAAGAGATACAAACTTGATAATATAATGATTAATTTATGGATTTTTCTACCACTAAACCTTTTAGATTTGCGTGTTTTGCTTAAAAAGCAAGGAGTGCAGATACTACAATTTTATGCTATAGTGCTAGATAGATGGATTAACAATGAGGAAAACCAGAAAGGAATACTGAACTGATATTTCGACAAAAGGGAATGAATGTATATTTCCTAATCACATTTTACTCTTTCATATGAAAGAAAAGTACTTTACTTTCACTTTTGCACATTCCTTTTCAGTAAAAATAAATAAAAAAATTTGATATGGTTCTGTTGATAACTGTGCAGAAATATCATATTTCTGTCATAAAAATAAAAAACAAATATAATCAGTAACCACCATCTCCATCACCACCATCCTTTTTCCTTGTAACACGAAGGTAACAAAAAACAACAGCAAAAGTTGCTGTAACTAAACCACCTATGATTACACCTCCACCAGCCATATCCGATGAATGAGAATGATGTTTTCCCATTCTTCTAACATCAGGCCCCTCTGCTATTTCCCTCTCTTCAATCTTGTGATAACTTTGGTGAACCTTCAATGGAGCTTCGGAGGGCTCTTGTGCCATGGCTACCAAGAAGATGTGAGTTATTAACGTTAGAAAAACCAAGGCAACCTTGTTCATTGTGATAGTTAAGGTTTTGGTTTCTGGTTTGGAGAGAAGAAATGTGAGGGAGTAGTGCATGTTGGGTGGAAGGGGTTTTATAGAAAAGGAATCATGACCCACTTCTAATAAATGGTCTATGAATGAGAAGAGTAGGAGGTTGGTTTTGGGAGTAAAAGGTAAACAATATTTAATGATATAATTGTTTTTCCTCTAGTTTTTATTAATAGTTATTGCCATCATAATTATTCATTTATTTGATAATTTCATACCTATTACAAAAATTAAATAGATAAACCAAACAATTGGACTCAGTAGTAAAAGAACTTCTATTAAGGAATGAAGGTTAGTCCTGAAGATGTTTATGGTTTTTCAATAATTTAATAAGATATTCAAAACAAAATCAACACTAAGAATTTTGTAGGTATGAAATTGTGGTGCAATTTTGCAAGAATGACATTGAGATGGAATTTAGAGTCGCACTTATATAAAATAGATCATTATAATCATTTTTAAATTATTTATCATGGTGTACAGATAATCATGAATAAAGATCAACGATTAAAAAAGAGACGTTATTTATCCTAATGTGATGCAGATATACATATCTGACAATGTGTGAAGTATGTAACGGGAATTAAACCCATGTGAAAAATGTTACTTTCAAGAGGAATTTATCTATATAACATATTAAAACTGTCACCAAACTATTAACAAATGTTATTGAGTTAAATATGTATAAAAGAAATTTAAAAAAAGTTGAATAAGATATTTCTATTTTTGTAGGATTAAATATGTTTTTTTTCTTTATAAATATTTCAATTTTGATTTTTAGGTCAAAAAAAAACATCAAGTGTTTTAGTCCCTGTAGAAACTAAATCTACGTGTAAAAGTGATTTTATAAGGACTAAAACTCGATTTTTTTCTATAAGAATTAAAATTCAAAATTGAAATATTTACGGGGACTAAAAAGATATTTAAACTTTTTTTTTCTATAACTTAAAAAAAAAAAAAAAAATACATATTAGCATGCATGACATTTATTTATTATTGCACTATTCGTTTAGGACAGATGAAATAATTCAAATTGAACTTAAATTTGGTAGTTGATAACATAGCTCAGGGCAGCAATAACCTTAATTATTGCATTTAAAAACTTACGCTGAATACCCTCTCAAGTCTCAACTGTGTGATTTATTATACATCTTCTTTTTCCTTCTTTCATTGATACACACACTTTGGTATTTGACTTCAACTCATCGTCTCTCTTTGTTAACCCTGATTTATAGTTCATTTAATGTTTGTTTTCAGCCGTTAAAATGTTCCATAGAGAAATCTCACCCTGAATTCAAATTTGGACCTCAACGGGCATAAGTGTAGTGGCATGACCTATAGAATTTATTTTTACAAAACGTTATCGCATTTATTCCAAATTTCATATGAGGACTAGAAATGCATAGAATTTGGAAGAAAACAGTTGAGATCATTTTGTAGCTGGAAATTAGAAGATAGCAATCACTTTCATCATATATAGATATAGATAACAGTTCTTATTCATTTGCTTCTCCCCACATGATTTTGCGTACGTGGCAAATTGAGTCTTTTATGATTTTGTACTAGTTTGCAAGGTGCCAGATTTAGTGATATGACTCATGACAAACAGGGAAACATAATTATTAGTTAAAGCTAATTATGAAACTGTGGCTAGAAGCCAAGTGATGATATGGTTCATGTGTTATCAATGACAACTTTGATTATAACATGAGGAGAGTTATTTGTCCAAACTTTATTTGGATTATTAATGGTTAATTAGGCCATGACATGTGCTGATCAATTTCTATTCTTATAGTTAGAGTATTCAATATGAGGTTTTATTAAAATTCTTAAACACTTTCGTTACCCTATTTAGAAGTTTTCTCACATGCATTTTATAAATGAAAAAAAAAAAGCCAGTTTTTTTTTCAATAAGCAAAGAAATTGAATTAGATTTGAATACAAAGGATGCTATACTCGTGGATATAAATAAGCCTACTCCTGTTTATTTAGAAATTTGGTAAATAAAACAAATTTCAATCAACATTTAAGGGATTAAACTCAAAAATATCTCGGAATATATTTGTGTATATATATTTAAAACTTTGAACAACATGTTATTATCGAAATCGAAGATTAATATTTAAAAAATAACAATGTGAATTTTAAAAAGACTTGGAACACATGGTTTTGAAGATAAAAGTAACTGAAATCCAAATGTGTAAACTAAAGACGAAATGATAAGAGTCGAAACGTAAATAAATGCAAAAAAAGACTTGAATGTAAAAATGCTTGAAATTTATAAAAGTGGAACACATACGTACATTTCCTTCACATATTTCTCAATTACGCAAATACTTTGAGTATGTAGAAATCTTAGTACAATTGCAAACTCTTACAATATAAGCAAAAGTCTCCTTATATACTAGTCTAAAATATATACCTACAACGGTCGACCAACCATACACGACACGTTTCACTTCCATTCAACCGTTTTTTTCGACAAGTCTTTAGGTGTCTTCGAGGCCAATTGGGGAACTGCCTAAACAAATCCTTGTGTACTCTCTCTCTCTCTCTCTCTCTCTCTCTCTCTCTCTCTCTCTCTCTCTCTCTCTCTATCTATCTATCTATCTATCTATCTATCTATCTATCTATCTATCTATCTATCTATCTATCTATCTATATATCTCTTATTTTTCATTTGTAAATTATTTGATTATGTGATCAATACGTTTGGTTAAACCTTTTGATAACCTTTGGAAAAAGTTTTGTTGAGTAGATCACAATATATTTGATTGTGGTTGGATTTGCAAATCAACAAAATCATACATAATTCTAAATAAAATTGATTGCACATAAGGTGTTTGACAATTTGTCTCAATTAAGTTTTTGTGTTTGTTATCATTGAAAATAATTGTACTTGTTTAGTAGCTTTCAAGTGATTGTGATAAAAGAATATTGATTTATTTGTTTATCATTGTCATTTATTGGTTTTTAATATACGCATATCTGAGCTTTTTGATAGTGGTTCGATTTAGACGATTTGACAGTGTCACTTCCACTATCCGATAATTTTTCAACACAGACTTTTAAAGTAAATTTTTAACTTGGGATCTATTCACACACACACTCTAGATAAGTCTCTTCCATCTTACAAGTGGTATCAAGAACTCCGGTTAATTTTGTGTTTCAATATTCTCTTATTTTAAAATGGTTGTCAAACCTAAAGGGGCGTACAATAGAGTGTATGTCTTTATCGGTGAAACTATGTTGATTTGAAAGCTTGTATGTGTATATATATCAACTTGGTTGATAAGGGTGTATGGGATACCATCATCAATGGTCCTAATCAAATTACAATGACAAATTCTTAAGGTGTTGCCGTACCAAAACCGGAAGCATATTGGAATGATAATGATAAAAAAATTGTGGTTACATGATTGGAAGGCACAAAATATTCTCATAACTACACTTGGTGTTGATGAATATTATCATGTCTCTTATTGTGATGCATTAGAAGTTGTCCATAAGGGAAAAAATGAAGTCAAACAAGCTAAGAATCAATATCTTAAATCAAGAGTTTGAACTATTTCGCATGAAGCATGGTGAAACTATTGTCGACATGCAAAAGAGGTTCAAACATCTTATAAATCGTTTGAATGTTATAGGTAAGCCTATTTCCAATGATATTGCTACTAATAAATTTTTGAGGTGTCTTAATAGGGAATGGCAACCTGAGGTCACCGTAATCAAAGAAGCAGATGATCTTAAAACACTTGATCTCACAACTTTATTTGGCAAGCTAGAAGAACATGAGCAATAACTCACTTGTTTGAAAAAACGTGAGAAAAAGCATGAAAAGAAGATAAATAAGGAAAAAGGTATGGACAAAGAGGTAGAAAATAAGTCCATTTTTCTAAAGGCTTCAAGTTCAAAGACCTCAACCAATGAGAAAAGTGATTATGAAACAAAAGATGACAAAAATTCGGATGATGAAGATATGGGACTTTTTATGAAAAGGTATAATAGGTACATCAAAAGAAATGGTGTAAAGTACTAAAAAAATCTCATCAAATTTATAAGGAAATCAAACTCCTTTACGGAAGATGATAACAAGAAGGGAAGATCAAGAAGTTCATGTTTCAATTGTGGCAAAACCAGTCACCACAAGTCGGAATGTCCATTGTTTGAGAAAGGCAAAGAGAAAGGTCATAGTGATTCATCAAGTGATGAAAGCCAATCAAGAAGAGCTTATATTGCTTGGGAAAGTGATAGTGATTCATCAAGTGATGAAAGCTCAAGTGTTGAGGAATAATTGGTAAATGTTTGTCTCCAATGGTGATCAAGCCAATTAAGAAGAGCTTATATTGCTTTGAAAAGTGGTATTTATTCATCAAGTGATGAAAGCTCAAGTGAGGAATAATCGGTAAATGTTTGTCTCTTGGCTCATTATCGTGAAAAGAAGAAAAAGAATGTAAGTCATTCTAAATATGAACATGTTGATAAATTGTCTTATTTCGAGTTACAAAAATCCTTTGAAAATCTACATAAAGAAGTCGTAGATGCTTTCAAAAAGTTAACTTCAAACAAAAGAAACTTTCCATATTTGGAAGCTAAAGTTTTAAAAACTGAAAAGAATTTGGAAGCTCTTAAGCAATCTATGAAAGATATTCAAAAAGTTAAAAATGAGGATGAAGAACCTTCATGGTTCGATTGTGAAACTTGTCACATTTGGGAAAGAGAAGTAAATACTCTTAAAGCGAAATTGGAGAAGACATTACAACCAAAGGTCATTTTGGGTATTGATACTACCAAATATAATATGCCTTCTTAGAGCATCTCCAATGGTGAGAACTTAGTGATTCTTTAAGGCTTAAGTTATGTTACTTATATTTTTTTACCAGTGGAGTATAATGATGTGACAACATTATTGGTTGCTTAAATTTAAGAAATGGAATTTTCTTAAGCAATCTCAAAAGTGGAGAACTTAACATTAAAATATTATTATTTTTTAGTCAATTATATTCAATGGAAAAATTAATTCATGGTGGTTGGCAATAGAATGTATTGACTAAACAAATTAAATATATGGAACATTACACTTTAATTTTATTTTTCTATAACTACTATTTTCATTTTAAGAACATTTAAAAGATGGAATGCATTAATTGTTTTCTTCTTTTTTTACTGCATCACGTCGTTATGTCTTTTATATAATTCTTATTATTATATATTTTATTTCTCGTCATTTGTGTACTTTCTAAAATTTACCATATTTTTATATATTAATTATAATTAAATTAATTAATTAATAGATTTAAAATATTATGTAAATAGAATAATATAAATTGACGGGGTCAAATATATGTTGTTTATTTACAATTACCATTGGAGTAAAAATTGTTGAGATTGTTTATAGATTGATTAAATGCAATGTGGCAATTTGGGCCCATAAAATATGACACAAGCAACAAAAATGAGTTCTTCCATTGGAGATGCTCTCATAATCCTTATAGAAGGTATAACTTTTTTGAAAATGATCAAAATAACAAAGGTCATTATTCTCACAATTTAAATTGTCACTTTTGTTGCAAGAAAGGTCATACCATTGCAAAATGCAAGTTTAGGATATTTCTTGTGCATAAAAGTGTTTTTCAATGGTTGCCTAAATACAACCAAGGTTTCACTCACCCTCAATGATCCAATGAAGATTGGGTACCTAGTATTTCTTGTTGATTTTGCAGGATGAATGTCTTGGCTCTATGAAGTGAGTATGAGATCTCTTTTGTGTGTGCTCAAGAAATATAATTGGTGACATCTCCCTACTTCATTGACTTTGTGGCAAGATAGAAGGGTTGTGTGACCAAGATAGTCAACAACTAGTATTCGTTAATTGATAAAAGTGTGTAGATTACTTGTAATGCTTCTATCCAAGAAATTTCGAAAAAATATTTTATTTCATGACGTAGGTATATCTTCAAACGACATACTCAAGAACATCGAACAAGGGATTGATCAACCTAAGACGATGAAACTTGAGGAGGAGCAAGATATCTATCATGAAAAATACAAGAATGAAATTCCAACAAAAAAGGATAATCATCACATCAATAATTTTCTTGGATTCATTACAAATCACATTATAGGGTACTTTGTCAATGTGAAAGGTGGTAAGAATGTTGTTGTTAAAAGGTTTTCTGGCACATTTTGCATTTATTTCAACTTTCGTTCGAGATTTCTTTATGGAATGCATGTGTATCCTCCGCGATTCATACGGTGAGCTAATATCGTTTCAATTTTCACTTTGTAAGAAAGTCATTTCTTTTACCTGTTAATTCTTCAAAGGTATATGATAAACTTTGTGTATGATAAATTTTATCAATGTTCATTTCCAAAAAATTTAATTGATAACCATTGTGTGTTTCAATTTATATGTTTTTAGTGACCTCATCTTAATATTTTCACGTGTTTTCTATACAATTAATATGTTATGCTTTCTCTAAATATTTCAAGTTATTTCAAATGGAAGTGAAAATTTCTTTCCTTAATGGATACATTAATGATGAAGTGTATGTTTCACAACCTCCTAGTTTTTGAAAACTATGAGTATCTTAATCATGTTTATAAACTAAAACGAGCTTTGTATGGTCTCAAACAAGCCCCTAGGGCTTAGTTGAGCGACTTAGTAAGTTCTTAATCGATCAAGGATACTCTTGAGGGAAGGTAGATACTACAGTTTTCATTAAACGTCAAGGAAAACATACTCTTCTAGTTCAAGTTTATGATGATGATATCATTTTTTGCCCCACTAACATGTAATTAGTCAATGAATTTTCTAAGTTAATGCATGGTGAGTTTGAGATGAGTCTCATGAGGGAGTTGAACTACTTTCTCAATCTTCAAATCAAGCAACTCAACAAAGGGACGTTTGTGTATCAAACAAAATATTGCAATAGATTGTTAAAGAAATTTGGTATGGAGGATGCAAAATCAATTGACACTCCAATGCCCACAAATGGAAACTTGGAAAAAGGTGAGAATGGTAAGGATGTTGATGTCAAGAAATATATAGGTATGATTGGATCCCTTATATATATCTTATTGAATCTAGGTCGGACATCATGTTAAGCATGTGTATGTGTGCTTGTTACAATCGGCTCCTAAGGAATTGCATTTAAAAGTCGTAAAACGCATCCTTAGATACGTTAAAGACACATCTAAGTATGGAATTTGGTATTCCAAGGGAAGCGGTTGTAATTTGGTTGGTTATACTGATTCCAATTTTACAGGTTGCAAATCGGATAGAAAAAGTACTGGTGGAAATTTCCATATGTTTTCAAACTCTTTAGTAAATTGGCATAGCAAGATACTAGTTTTTATTGCTTTGTCAACTGCCAAGGTGGAATATGTCACAGCTGGTAGTTGTTGTGCTCAAATATTGTGTCTCAAACAACAACTACTTGATTTTGATATTAAACTACAATGTATTCCTATTATGTGCGATAACACTAGTACTATTAATATAACAAAAGAAATCAATGTTACACTTTCGCACTAAACATATTGAGATATGTCACCACTTCCTACATGACCATGTTGAAAAAGGAGACTTTGTATTCGAGCACGTTGATAGCAAAAATCAACTTGGGGATATTTTTACAAAACCTTTTGCGAATGAACCGTTTTTCAACATTCGAATGGAATTGGATATACTTGATATCTTAAATCTTGCCTAAATATGATTTGTTGCATGCACTTCATATACTTTTTCTCTAACTTTCCTTGGAAATGTAATCACATACGAGTGCATCCTTCATCACTTCATAAGCAAGGTAATATTGTTCCATCTTCTCTCTTCGAAAGTAAGTCTTTCACTTTTTCATGTTATCAATTTTCCAAATGCTTGATATGTTTGATGCATAAAATATGTTATGATTGTTCATTTCCAAAAATTTAAAATTTATGTATTTCAATTTATATGCCTATAGTGACTTCATGTTATTTTTCTTCCATAATTAAAATGTGTTCTTTGTATATAATCATCTTATTTATTGTTAGCTCGTGCATGAAATATGGTTGGACATGTTATAATGTCAACAAAATTCTTATTGTATGTCATTGTTATGATGACATTTCTGTTTTTGGTTTGAGTGGTGATAAACCTAAATAATCGCCTTGTTATCTAGATTTAGAGTTGATAACATCCAATTTAGGTTGGTGACCTATAAATTGGGTTGACATATTTGAGGGTTTCAAATAAGAAAACCAATGTGGGGTTTTCATTCAAGATCAATTGGGGATTTGAAGGATTTTGACAAGATTACACAATTTTGAATTCAATCGAGTGAAATCTTTGAAGAATGGAGATTTCTTGCAAAGTAGTAGCGTGAGACGGTGGATCATCTTGGTAAATATTGGGTTACAATAATTCTCAATTTGGATTCGATCGAGTTAAGACTTTGAAGAACAATGATTCTTACAAAGGATTAGCTTGAGACGGTGAATAAAATTGGTATTGTTGGATGACTTGATCGAGTTCAAATCAAGGGAAGAAAAAGTCTTAGAATCAACATCAAACATAGGGTTTGTAGGGTTGCATTTCTATTTTTATCTTGTAAACTACATTTTCAAAATAAGGTTAATTTTCACTATCTCAATTCAAGTTCGAATTAAGGCCAAACATACCCAGAGCAAGGACGATTGGGGAACTTCCTAAACAAATCCTTGTGTACTTTTTCTTTCTCCCAATCTCTTTTATTATTCATTTGTAAATTATTGAATTCTTCAATTATGCGATCAATATGTTTGGTTAAACCTTTTGATAACCTTTGAAAAAGGTTTTTTTTAGTTGATCATAATCTATTTTATTATAGTTGGATTTGCAAATCAACAAAACCATAAATAATTTTATACGAAATTGATTGCACATAAGGTGTTTGAAAATTTGTCTCAATTAAGTTTTTGTGTTTGTTATCATTGGAAACAACTTTACTTATTAAGTAGCTTTCAAGTGATTCTGATTAAAACATACTGATTGATTTGTTTGTCATTATCATTGATTGATTTTCATATACACATAACCGGACTTTTTGATAGCGGGCATGTTCAAATGATTCGATCTAGATCACTTCCGCTAACCATTAGTTTTTTTAAAACAGATTTTTAAAGTAAATATTTAACTTGGGATCTATTCACCCACTCTAGATAAGTCTCATTCGTCTAACATTATCCTTATCCATTCTCTCTTTATTTTATCATGTATTTCATTTCCACGTTGTATCTCTTCTTCTTCATCTTCTTTCTATCATTGTGCTACCTTTTCTCTATGTATTTATCATATATAATATAATTATTTTTACAGATCAAGGTTATTATGAATTATTCTTGATTTTAGAATAACACAATTCACCCATCCCTTTTGTGTTTGGAATCATCAGGTGAACATCAAGTTTAAATAAGACTATTGCTCTTTAGGACGTACTCAAACAATCTCCCAATAGCACTAGAGATAATCAAACACGTACCTAAAATCCATAGAACGAGTACAGTCATCATGCTTCTGTTGTGTAAGAGATTTTGTTTAGTATGTCTACAACATTATCAAGTGTTAGTACTCTGCATATCTTCATATCTCATATATCTATTATGTCTTGATTGAGGTAATATAGCCTAAGTATGTGTTTACTTCGTTTGTGAGATCTAGACATCTTAGCTTGTGTGATATCACAATAGAGATCAAAGTATGTGGTTACTAATTTTACAACTGATATATGCCTAAGGATTCTAAGTCTGGATGAAAAAAAAACGAAAAACTAAAGTCCTATTTATAGGCAAGATGATAGTATGAAAAGACATGGATGCCCCTGCATTTCAAAAATGGAGGGAACTTCATTTTGCCTTGTGGCGCTCGCCACACCCTCATGGCGCCCGCCGTGAGTGCAAAATGAAGGAAGGTAGTGGAAATCATGGGGAACGTGGCAGTTGAGGGGAGGTGGAGACGTGTTCATGATGGCTAAAGACGTGTCTAATTATGCGTCTAGCGGTATCTTAACTGCAAGTGCACAGCCTATCGAAGTAATATTTAAGATTATCGATCCACAGGGATTCTATGGTTACTTAGTGCTAGATGAACTTCTAGTTTAGCTAAGGTGAATGGTTGTCACGATTTTTTTTGTTGATTTTAGAATATTAAAGGCGAAATTAAATTTAAGTTTTAATAAAATGATACTAAGGCGGTCGGTATGTAATTATACTAACTTAGGTGGGTCAATCTAACCTAGGCTTATAAAGATGTTTACTTAATCTATTCGGTAGAGGTTACCAGTTTAAATACCCTCAACTCACACTCTCGTGGTCTTATCTCAGGTCTTACCCCTAAAGCCCTATGCCTGCTCTCGCTAGCCCATAAGTGTTTAGAGACAATTTTTGGAAACTAAATAATTCTAATTTATTTTAAAGCGCTCTCGCTGTGTTTAATTTAAATGCCTAACTTTAGCTATCTGGTTAAAACCTCACACTCTCGTGGTCTTGACCTAACCTAATACTCTTTTCTTACTCTCGTAACGAAAAGGTCGATTTAATTAAAAAGTATCAGCCAGAATGTTAAGTTATTAATTATTTTAAGCCTATGATTAAATTTTACCGATTAAGCTTGTTTTAATTACATACCGCCCTAAGATAATTAGCTACTCATTGATGTTGAACCAGACAGAGACAGAAAATTAAATAATAAAATACTCATAGCAGAAAAATAAATAAACATTATAAAAATTAAAATTGCAATATTATAAGAAACCTGGTTAACAAATATTAAAGTAGACTCCTTCTTCCACAGACCGGAAAGCTTGGAGTTGTTGGCGGAAATTGAAAATAAACGAATGCTGAAGGTTTAGAAACAAATAAATGTATAACAATTTCCTGATGTTGGAAATTGTTATATGTTTGGGTTGGATACAATAAGAAAGAAAACGGAAAAATAATGCAGAAATAGAAACTGGTTCGTAATACAATTCGGCAGAGCTTCCGCAGAAATTCGAATAAAAAATGCTCTGTGTGTTCTTCATAAAACTAATGCTATTTATAGAAGAGTGAATTTGGGCTTTTTGGCTGAGTGTTGCATGGGCCTCGTAGGAGAAGTTGCATAATTCTAGGAACGTGGCATGCAGGTCAATATGGAAAGTAGCAGCTTCACACGCACGTCTTGTGACCAAGTCTGGTCAAATAACCTACTTTTACCCTTGTCACGGTCGTGACAAGGTCTTCACGCTCGTAACTTGTGGCTTTTAAGTGTCACGGTCGTGACAATGTTGTGACGATCGTAAGGCCTTCTTTTGGGGTGTCACGGTCGTGACACCCTGGTGACGACTGTGACTGCAACAATTTATGCAGTCTTTTGCAGGCTTCTTCATTTCTTCATCTTTCTATGGTTTCTTTTGTTCCTTTTGCTCTTAATTCATGATTTAGCTCCATATAATGATGTTCCTGCAAAATGATAAGAAAAACTCGAGAATTCGAGTGTTAAAACGGTGAATATGCGATAAAACGTCAATGAAATCTAGAAAAATAATCGATATCTTTTCTCGTTATCAAACTTCCCCAAACTTAAACCTTTGCTTGTCCTCAAGCAAATAGTCGGTTGAAAATCGGCGGACAAACTTTTATTTGCGCATACTCATAACAAACCGTACGAGGGATCGTTTTGTCGGATAGACCGGTACTTTGATATTACACTACCGATACACTAATGACACAAGCAACAAGCTATGTCGTCGACTTCCCGTTAAACGAAACAATCGGCAATTACTTTACGATTTCACCTAGAGTTTTTCGATCTTATTTCGCCCGGTTTCATTCTAGCGCAATCACATTAAGCCCTTTGCCTTAGCACGCACGTAGTGGAGTAGCCGGTTAGCGACTTTGATCCTTTTTAAGCACGGGGTCTGGTACACGAGTGCGGTAACCCTACATATTTTATCCGATTTGGAGGTTGTGGGGGATCGAGCCGTAGCACGCCCTACCGAGTTCAGAACCAGTACCTCTGAACCAACCCGCAATGGACTCCTTTTCATATTTCTCGTTTCTTGTATGCGACCGTGTACTTTGGTGCAATTTCTTTTCATTTTGCATCGAGATATGAAGGATCATTATTGATTAGGCATCAAACGCTTATATTCATCGGCTCCCCACGTGGTTTGTGTTCAGACGGTGCTGATTGCTAGTATAAACTACTAGGGGTTACTTTTGAACTAAAACTTAAAGTGTACTCGTAATGATAATCGGAATGGAATCGCTCAAGTGGGAAGTCAAAGGTGTCAAGATTGTATTGGTCTTGTTTAATCGTTCTCGGCTTCCTAATTACGATTCCGTAGGTAAGTCGGGTAATGCGAATAATTAAAGATTTTTTTCTGGTATGGCTAAATAATCGGGGAAAGTTCGAAATTAAAGAAAATAGCACAAAGATTTGCTCATTTCATTAACTTGCGAAAAGAAATACACGGAATTGAAAATACAACGAAATGGAAAAGTGCGAAAAAGGGAAAATGCGGAAATGAAAGGTACCTCTCCCACACTATATTAGACATTGTCCTCGATGTTGTGATATAGATGCGGTGAAAGTACAGTACAAACGACAGAAACGAAAAACAACATAAACAAACTAAAGCTATGGCTGCTGAGGACCGCGGGCTCGGCTTCTGGTGCGGGAGCGGCGTCTGGAAGGAGTCGCTTCAGGGTCAGAACCGGTGTCGGTGGCAGCAGTGATGTCAATGCGGAGGGCTTCTAGCTCGCTGAAGATTTCGTCGAGCTTCTCATTAGTAGATGTCTGGTTTGCTGCAATTGTGCCGAGTAAAGCATCATACTGCTCCTTCTGCCTTCGCTCCAGTGCGGCGTTCATCTGGTTCTGCTGATGAATCGCACGGAGGACATCCTCAAGAGTGAATTCTGGAGCAGGGGGCTGTCGGGTAGATGTCTCTGGTATATCCTGGACAGGCTCAGCTGCATCCATAGCGTCCTGCATCTCATCCGCTGGAGGGTCTTCCTGATCATCATGAATAGGGACGTGATCGGCAGCATCTGGTAAAATAAAGAGCCAGTTGGCTCGGCTGGATGGATCGATGCGGTCGCGGGACGGCAGAATGATATGATGGAAAATGGTGCCATGGACAACAGGGTTATACCTGCCATCCTCTCGCTGCGCAATCAGGTGAGCGGACCTGCAATAGCTCTTGGTGAGGAATTCTGCGGCTAGATGAGGCTGATTGACGACCAAGTCACCAAGCCCCAACTGAATGGCGAGGGTGGTGACAATGCCGCCTATGAAAAATGGGGTGGATCCTCTATGCGCAATAGCCTGGATGTGGTAAAGCATGAACGGGGCAGCGTTGATCGGCTCGTCATTTAGAGCACAATGCAAGAATAGAAGCTCCTTGGAGTTGAGCTTATGGTTGCTTTCTCGAGCGAATATGGTGTTGCAAATGACTCGGTGGAAATAGCGGATTGCCGGATTGTGAATGTGTGTAGCATTGAGGCTTTGGAAGGCTGAGGCACGGGTATTGGTTATGTCGTGCCATAAAGTGAAAGCAGTTTCACTAAAATTGTCCGGCACGCGGAGATGAGCTTCAGTTTCGTGATCGAAGCCTAGCAATTCGGCTATCCTGTTTTGAGAAAGGTTAAACTCTTGGCCATGCAATCTGAATTTTGCGAAACCGGTGAGCTGACTCTGAGAACCGGAACCGGTGATGTAACTGAACGAGCTTAAGAACTCCAGTGTCAGAAGCTCGAATGTGGGCTGAGGCTGACTGCAAAGATCCCACAGACCGACTTTTTGAAGCAGGCGCTGGACACTGGTAAGCATTCCGAGTTCCCTCAAACAGACAGTGTCGATATAACGTGTAGGTTGCACACCGCGGTTCTGGAATCGGATAAATCGTTCTCTCTGAGTTTCTCTAGCATCTCCTTCTCTGAATTGAATGGTATCCATTGCATGCAAGAGCTTAGAGTGGAAGATGAAGATTTTTGATTTTTGTGAGAAAATGATAAAATGAGAGAAATAATGAATCGGAGTAAATATTGGAAGGTTAGAATGTGATAGGTGGTGATAATGGGAGGTTAATGAGTTTAAAGTTGGTAATGGGGGGTTACGGAAGTTATGGAGAAAATGGGTGGTTTTTGGAAGTTATGGAGGAAGAAGAAGAAGAGGCACGAAGAGAAACAGTTCTGTTTCTCACGAATCCTGTAATAAGGGTTGTCACGGTCGTGACAGGGGTACGACGGTCGTGACACGCTATTTAAGCACGTCACGATCGTGAGGTGGGTGTAACGATCGTGATGGTTGATTTCCTTGAATAATTTCCAGAAACATTAACTCTTACGCTTCATGTAATAGTTCTTGGTCACTTCTCACTCAATATTTAATATAAACACCATATAACTATTAATTGCAACACAGTACTTTATTAACTTGCATGGCATGAGAGATTTTATATAATATGAATAAAATGCAAGCATAACAGTACATATAATGAAGACATATAAATTAATCAAAATGGAAAAAATCTGTAAACTAAAAGTGCATTGCATAAGTTAATTAAAATGAAATTACATAAATGAAATTACGGTATGAAATTGTTTGCGAAAAATAAATCTAACTAGAAACGAAAACAATGAAAAAAAAATAAATAAACTAAATCACTTATAGCATTTTTTCAAAAGCGTTTCTTCAAATCTTCGATTGCGGAGTTCAAGTAATAGAATTGTTCGCAGGTTATGTCAGTCAAACCTATAATATCCAATCGCATGCTTTTAATGTCTTCCTTAAATGAATTAATGTCAGTTTGGTAAGCTTCAAGAGTGTTCATAATATTCTGTAAGTTGTTAGCATAATCTCCTTGATTCACTTCAGGGGTTTCATTTACTTCTTCAGTGTGGTCAATGTCATGGTAACCAGGAGGTGTCTCAGGGTCAGTTTCGACATCGGTCATTATATCATCTTTTATCTTGTAAGACTGAGGTGTTTCAGGAGTAGATGGATAATCAGGTGGGGTTAACTCATAAAGCCAGTTATCCTTATTGTGAACACTTACTCTAGCATGATTTGGCAATGTGAACAGAGTTACTACTTCGTTCTGGATTAGGTACTCAAAAGGTGGATGTCCTAAATTCCTTATGATATGTCTATTAAAGCAGAAGTTAAGATTCATAGGACGGATTGTACCTAGACGGTTGCACCTGTGCAGTTGGTACCTAAGTCCTATGGCATCAGCAATCATGGTTACAAGACCTCCTACTAATATAGGTAATTCAGGTTCTTCTTGGATACGGGTGAAGGTTTGCATCATGAAAGGTACACCATTAACAGGCTGTCCATTAGTGAAACATGACATAATAAATATTTCATCTTTAGAAACTCCGGTAATGTTTTCTTCTTTTCCAAAGAAGGTGTGGGCTAGGATTTTATGGAAGTAACGGAGAGCAGGATTATGGATCTCATCATTATTCATGCTATTTGGTTCAGGGTGGTAGTTTCCGGTTAAAGTTCCCCAAAAGAAATCTAGCTCAATATTCATCAATTCTACCTGTGTGGTAGTAAAAGCAAATGGTCCACTAGGGAATCCTAATAAATCAGCTAGTTCTTTATGGTTAAAGTCATATTCTATTCCAAACAGGCGGAAACTAATAAATCCTTTCCTAAATCCGAAACCGCGCTCAGGTAGGTAAATTAAGGAGCTAAGGAACTCAAGGGTGAGCTCGCGGTAAGTCACAAACTTATGTTGGATTAATGCATTTTCCCATCCAAGTCTGTTAAACAAGTACAGGATGCTATCATGTATACCTAGGGTTTCCATAGTCTGATCATCCGGGTACAGGGTCAAATCCATTTGCCTCTGTGATAACTCTTCAAACTTCATTCTTTGGTTTCTACCTCTAAATTTGGTTTCCATATGGTTTATGGGTTGGTTAGCCATGGTCAGTGCAAATATGGAGGAAACAAATCAGGGGGAGAAGGAAAGTGGAAAAGACTTTTAGAAAATCTGTAAAAAGTGATTTAAGATAAAAATAAGAAAATGAAATGCATAATTTAAAATAATACTAGTAATATGAAATAAAACTATAAAATGACAAAACAAGTAAATAAATAATAAAACGATAAATAACAATATGAAATATTTTAAATAGTTTAAATAATTAAATGAGTTAATGGGTTGCCTCCCACTAAGCGCTGTTTTTATAGTCAAAAGCCTGACGTAATGCTTAGGTTTAGATTAATCAGGGGAATTAGTGGACAACTCTAAAAGCCTTAGATTATTTGCATAATCTCTATTTTCAACTTTATGATAATGTTTTAAACGTTGTCCGTTTACTATGAATGGTTCACTATTCCTACCCTTAATTTCTATTGCTCCACTCGGGAATACCTTAGTTATTTCAAAGGGTCCTGACCATCTAGATTTTAATTTTCCAGGAAAGAGCCTAAGTCTTGAATTAAAGAGGAGTACAACGTCTCCCACACTAAATTCTTTCCTAGATAGGCGTTTATCATGTCATCGCTTAGTTCTTTCTTTATATATCTTAGCATTCTCATAAGCATCTAACCTTAATTCTTCTAATTCGTTAATGTCTAGGATTCGCTTTTCTCCTGCAACATTATAGTTTATATTGAGAGTTCTAATCGCCCAATAAGCTTTGTGTTCTAGTTCTACTGGGAGATGACAAGATTTTCCATAAACTAGTTTGAAAGGTGTAGTACCTATGGGTGTCTTGTAAGCGGTCCTATAAGCCCATAAAGCTTCATTAAGTTTAGATGACCAATCTTTCCGAGATATGGCAACAGTCTTTTCTAAGATTTGTTTAATTTCTCTGTTTGAGACTTCGACTTGTCCACTTGTTTGTGGGTGATATGGTGTAGCCACACGGTGTCTTACTCCATACTTAGATAGTAATTTGTCAAAGATTTTTGAAATGAAGTGTGAGCCACCGTCACTTATGACGAGTCTAGGCACACCAAATCTGGGAAAGATTATATTTTTGAAAAGCTTTATTACTACTCGTGTATCGTTTGTAGGAGAAGCTATGGCTTCAATCCATTTTGAAACATAATCAACAGCTACGAGTATGTAATTATTACCGAAAGATGATGGGAATAGTCCCATGAAATCTATTCCCCAGACGTCAAAGATTTCTACTTCTAAAATTCCTTTTTGAGGCATTTCATCTCTTCTTGAAATATTGCCAGTGCGTTGACACCGGTCGCAATTTATAACAGCGATGTGAACATCCTTCCATAGATTAGGCCAGAATAAACCGGCTTGCAAGATTTTTGCACAAGTTTTGGAAGTACTTGCATGTCCACCATAAGGAGATGAATGACATTGAGCAATGACATCTTCTATTTCTTCTTCGGGAATACATCGACGAAATATTCCATCGGATCCTCTTTTGAACAATAATGGTTCATCCCAATAGTAATGTTTTAGATTATGAAAGAATTTCTTTTTCTGCTGATAGGTTAGATCGGGTGGAAGAGCTCCTGCGGCTAGGTAGTTGACAATGTCAGCGTACCATGGCAGTCCTACAGTTGTCTGGATTGTTTCCACGGGTTCTGATTCATTTATGTCTAACTGAGCTAGGTCGCTTCCTATTTGTGCTATCAGCTGCTCATACGGAAAATCATCGTTAATCGGCACTTGTTCGGGTTTAATACCTTCTATTCTAGATAAATGGTCCGCTACGACATTCTCAGTACCTTTCTTATCTTTTATTTCGAGATCAAACTCTTGTAAGAGTAAAATCCATCTCAAGAGTCTTGGTTTAGCATCTTTCTTAGTTAATAAGTATCGGATAGCAGCATGGTCTGTGTAAATGATTATTTTCTCTCCTACTAGGTAAGAACGGAATTTGTCAAGCGCAAAGACAACTGCTAACAATTCTTTTTCGGTAGTGGCGTAGTTCATTTGGGCAGAATCTAAGGTTCTACTGGCATAGTAAATCGCATGAAGTTTCTTTTCTTTCCTCTGGCCTAGAACTGCGCCTACAGCATAGTCACTCGCATCGCACATGATTTCGAAAGGTAATCTCCAGTCAGGGGGTTGCATGATTGGTGCGGTGATGAGGGCTGTTTTTAGAATTTCGAATGCTTTAAGACAATCTTCATTGAATATGAACTCAGCGTCTTTCATTAATAAACCAGTAAGAGGTTTAGTGATTTTCGAGAAATCTTTGATGAATCGTCGGTAAAAACCGGCGTGTCCTAAAAAGCTTCGTATTTCTCGAACGGTTTTAGGGGGTTGAAGATCCTTTATGACTTCAATCTTAGCTTTATCAACTTCAATTCCCTTGTCAGATATTACGTGACCTAATACGATTCCTTCATTGACCATAAAATGACACTTCTCCCAGTTAAGCACAAGGTTTACTTTTACACATCTTTCTAACACCATTTCTAAGTTTGATAAACATCCTTCAAAACTTTGCCCACATACAGAGAAGTCGTCCATGAACACTTCCATGATGTTGTCTATAAAATCTGTGAAGATTGACATCATACATCTTTGAAAGGTTGCAGGAGCGTTGCATAATCCAAAGGGCATTCGTCTATAAGCGAACGTTCCATATGGGCATGTGAATGTAGTCTTCTCTTGATCATCAGGATGGATAGGGATTTGGAAAAATCCTGAGTAACCGTCAAGATAACAGAAGTAAGAATGCTTGGCTAATCGTTCTAACATTTGATCTATAAAAGGTAGTGGGAAATGATCTTTTCGAGTGGCTTTGTTTAGTTTACGATAATCTATGCACACTCTATATCCTGTCACTACTCTTTGCGATATCGATTCGCCTTGAGCCTTTTTCACTACAGTGATACCTCCTTTCTTTGGCACTACATGTATTGGACTAACCCATTCACTATCAGAGATTGGATATATTATCCCGGCATCTAGTAATTTTTTAACTTCTTCTTTTACTACAGTGCTTAGGGTTGGGTTAATTCTTCTTTGAGATTCTCTGGAGGTTCTGCAATCTTCTTCTAGCAGAATACGATGCATACAGACTGAAGGACATATTCCTTTGAGATCAGATATGTTATATCCTAACGCAGTTGGATATTTCTTCAAGACATCTAAAAGTTTCTTCGTTTCTATAGTTCCTAAACTGGAATTTATTATAACTGGTCTTTTACATTCAACGTCTAAGAATTCGTACCTTAGGTTATGAGGTAAGGTTTTTAATCCTAATGTAGGTTTATCTTTACTTGGCATGGGATCCGGTGTAAGTGCTAAACTTTCGCTTAGACTATCATCCTGATATGGTTTACGCCAATTATCATCTTCGAAAATCGGAGGGATTTGAATTTTCATTATTTCAGAATAAGTGGTTTCTTTCAGTTCCATTTCTCTTACACATTCGTCAATTACGTCCAATAGATAGCACGTATCCTCTATAGCTGGTGATTGTAAGAATTGTGTTAAAATAAATTCAACTTTTTCTTCACCTACTTCAAAGGTTAGCTTTCCTCTTTTTACGCCTATTATGGCTCCGGCGGTAGCTAAGAATGGTCTTCCTAGTATGATATGTGTAGTGGAGTCTTCAGAGATGTCCATGATTATAAAATCAGTAGGGATGTAGAATTGTCCTATACGTACTGGGACGTTTTCTAGTATGCCTACAGGATATTTAACAGAGCGATCGGCTAGTTGAACAGACATTTTAGTTGGTCTTAGGTCTCCCATGTCTAGCCTTTTGCAAATCGTTAAGGGCATAACACTGATACTGGCTCCTAAATCGCATAGAGCTTTGTCAATGACGAATTTTCCTATTACACAGGGTATAGAGAAACTTCCTGGATCTTTTAGCTTAGGAGGCATTTTATTCTGAATTATGGCGCTACACTCGGCAGTAAGTGTAACTGTTCCGTTATCCTCTATCTTTTTCTTATTGGATAAGATTTCTTTTAAAAACTTAGCATACGAGGGTATTTGGGTAATTGCTTCTGTAAACGGAATAGTAATATTCAACTGTTTCAGAAGTTCAACAAATTTCTTAAATTGACCCGTCGTTTTGGAATTTATTAATCTTTGAGGGTACGGAATTGGTGGTTTATAGGGTGGTGGAGGCACATAAGGTTGTTCTTTCTCCACTACCTCTTGATTATCTTCTTCCTTTTCTTCTGGATCATTCGCCACTTCAGTCGGTTTATCCGGTTTTTGGTACATGGCTGGATTGTCAAGTCTTGGATCGGTAGGTCCGTCAAGTTCCTTGCCACTTCTTAATATTACGGCACTGGCATGTCCTTTCGGGTTAGGTTGAGGTTGTCCAGGGAATACTCCAGCTGGTGCAGCAGTAGGTGCTTGTTGTTGAGCTACTTGTGAAATCTGAGTTTCAAGCATTTTGTTATGTGTAGCTAATGCATCTACCTTGCTCACTAATTGTTTAATCTGCTCACTAGTGTGAATGTTTTGGTTTAATAAGTCCTTGTTTTTTTGAGATTGGTTAGCTATAAAGTTCTCCATCATCAACTCAAGGTTCGACTTTCTAGGGACATTAGGAGCAGTCTTTTGATATCCTGGTGATGTAGCTGGTGCTTGACCTGGTGCGTACAAAGCATTGTTATTCTTATAGGAGAAGTTCGGATGATTTTTCCAACCTGGGTTGTATGTGTTTGAGTATGGGTTTCCTTGAGCATAATTCACTTGATCAGTGGGAGTACCTGTCAATAGTTGACAATCAGAAACTTCGTGTCCTGGGACTCCACATAACTCACAGTTAGGTGTTACTACAGCCACGGTGGCTGCTGGTGTTATGGCCAAGTTGTCGATCTTTTGGCTTAGTTGGTCAAACTTCGCATTGACTTGGTCCATACTACTCACTTCGTACATACCTCCTTTTGTTGGTTTCTCAGTTGCGACTCTCTCGCTTCCCCAAAGGTAATGATTTTGAGCCATACTTTCGATAAGTGCATAAGCATCATTATATTCTTTGTCCATCAATGCACCACCTGCGGCAGCGTCAATTGTCATTCTTGTATTGTACAAGAGTCCATTATATAAGGTATGGATTACCATCCATTCTATTAATCCGTGATGTGGACAAAGTCTCAACAGATCCTTATAGCGTTCCCAAGCTTCGAATAATGATTCGCTTTCCCTTTGCTTAAATCCGTTGATCTGAGCTCTCAACATAGCTGTCTTGCTAGGTGGAAAATATCTATTCAAGAAAACTCTCTTAAGTTCCTCCCACGTAGTTACTGAGTTCGAAGGCAGAGATTGAAGCCAAGCTCTTGCTCTGTCTCGAAGCGAAAAGGGAAATAAACGTAGTCTAATAGCTTCTTGGGTAACTCCATTGGCTTTTACGGTATCTGCATATTGCACAAAGATCGAAAGATGAAGATTCGGATCCTCGGTAGGATTTCCGGCGAATTGATTTTGTTGCACGGCTGATATCAATGAAGGTTTTAGTTCGAAATCGTTTCGGTTGATAGCCGGTGCTGCAATGCTTGAATGCGGTTCAGCTTGCGAAGGACTGGCGTAATACTTGAGTGGATGAGTCTGTTCTTCAGCCATCTCTGCGTCCTTTGATGTTACGACTGGTTTAGGCGGACCTAATTGAAGATCTGGAATACTGTAACTTTTTTCGTAATCGAATATACGTCTTCTTACGTGTAAGAAGCGTTCCGATTCAGGGATTAGAGGTTGCAAGTCTTCGCTTTTAGAGCGAGTACTTGGCATACACTCGGAGATTAAATTAAATTAAATAGTTGATACCTTAGTCTAGACAATGCTACCTAAATGCACTAGTAACTAAATTAAGGAATCCCCGGCAACGGCGCCAAAACCTTGATGGCTAAAGACGTGTCTAATTATGCGTCTAGCGGTATCTTAACTGCAAGTGCACAACCTATCGAAGTAATATTTAAGATTATCGATCCACAGGGATTCTATGGTTACTTAGTGCTAGATGAACTTCTAGTTTAGCTAAGGTGAATGGTTGTCACGATTTTTTTTGTTGATTTTAGAATATTAAAGGCGAAATTAAATTTAAGTTTTAATAAAATGATACTAAGGCGGTCGGTATGTAATTATACTAACTTAGGTGGGTCAATCTAACCTAGGCTTATAAAGATGTTTACTTAATCTATTCGGTAGAGGTTACCAGTTTAAATACCCTCAACTCACACTCTCGTGGTCTTATCTCAGGTCTTACCCCTAAAGCCCTATGCCTGCTCTCGCTAGCCCATAAGTGTTTAGAGACAATTTTTGGAAACTAAATAATTCTAATTTATTTTAAAGCGCTCTCGCTGTGTTTAATTTAAATGCCTAACTTTAGCTATCTGGTTAAAACCTCACACTCTCGTGGTCTTGACCTAACCTAATACTCTTTTCTTACTCTCGTAACGAAAAGGTCGATTTAATTAAAAAGTATCAGCCAGAATGTTAAGTTATTAATTATTTTAAGCCTATGATTAAATTTTACCGATTAAGCTTGTTTTAATTATATACCGCCCTAAGATAATTAGCTACTCATTGATGTTGAACCAGACAGAGACAGAAAATTAAATAATAAAATACTCATAGCAGAAAAATAAATAAACATTATAAAAATTAAAATTGCAATATTATAAGAAACCTGGTTAACAAATATTAAAGTAGACTCCTTCTTCCACAGACCGGAAAGCTTGGAGTTGTTGGCGGAAATTGAAAATAAACGAATGCTGAAGGTTTAGAAACAAATAAATGTATAACAATTTCCTGATGTTGGAAATTGTTATATGTTTGGGTTGGATACAATAAGAAAGAAAACGGAAAAATAATGCAGAAATAGAAACTGGTTCGTAATACAATTCGGCAGAGCTTCCGCAGAAATTCGAATAAAAAATGCTCTGTGTGTTCTTCATAAAACTAATGCTATTTATAGAAGAGTGAATTTGGGCTTTTTGGCTGAGTGTTGCATGGGCCTCGTAGGAGAAGTTGCATAATTCTAGGAACGTGGCATGCAGGTCAATATGGAAAGTAGCAGCTTCACACGCACGTCCTGTGACCAAGTATGGTCAAATAACCTACTTTTACCCTTGTCACGGTCGTGACAAGGTCTTCACGCTCGTAACTTGTGGCTTTTAAGTGTCACGGTCGTGACAATGTTGTGACGATCGTAAGGCCTTCTTTTGGGGTGTCACGGTCGTGACACCCTGGTGACGACCGTGACTGCAACAATTTATGCAGTCTTTTGCAGGCTTCTTCATTTCTTCATCTTTCTATGGTTTCTTTTGTTCCTTTTGCTCTTAATTCATGATTTAGCTCCATATAATGATGTTCCTGCAAAATGATAAGAAAAACTCGAGAATTCGAGTGTTAAAACGGTGAATATGCGATAAAACGTCAATGAAATCTAGCAAAATAATCGATATGTTTTCTCGTTATCAGTTCACGTCACGGCTGACCCCATGGCGCCAGCCACATTGGGTGCCACAAGTGCAAAATGCTGAATTACTTGATTTTTGCTATTTTCAGCTCCTTTTCTCGCTCGAGGCTCCGATTAAACTAAAAACCTGAAAACAAAGAAAAACATAATAATAACATAACAAAATAGCAATAAAAAACTTAGAATGCATGCGAAATCGGAGTCAGAAACGCGATGAAATTTAGTGTTAACAAGCACACACTACACCTTCTTCTTCTCACCATGTTGCAGGTACAGCCCCCGGTTTCTATATCATTGAAGAGATGTGGTGCGACCAGCTCACAAGAGAAGCCAGACTTGATAAATTTCTATCCACCATCCAGCAGCAATTGGCTGCCAACATGACCTTCATGCAAGAATCACGGTAAGAGGCAAACATCTCCTTTCAAACTATCATGCAATCTTAGGCTGCCCTGAACATCAGATTCCACGAGTTCGCAGCTTCTCACGACGAGCGTCGCCGCAGCCGATCTCGTCACCCCAGTCGCTCACCGCACGGTGACGAAAGTACCAGCAGTATGTTGTAGACTCACCAGGTTACTCTTCTCTGCCTTATTTCGAAATATTGGGGACAATGTTCGATTTAAGTGTGGGGGGAGAGATTTATTTGTTTTCTTGTATTTTATTTCTTTGTATTTTATTTTCCTTCTGCTTTTCACTGCTTTCTAGTTAGTTTATCTTGTTTTAGTTTATTTTTAGAACATGCATGTGTCTGACGAGTCATCTGTGTAGTGTATCTTTACTTCCCCGTTTCTTTAGCCTTACCAAAATAAATTGAACGAGCAAAACAATGTTATTTTGAAAATTTTGGACTTTAAGACAAGTTTGAGATAGGATGTAGGGGACTTGGGAAAACATTTTGAAACATCAGTATCGTTCGAACACAATAGACTTAATGATTATAGGAATCGATCTCATGACCTAGATTATCATTTTTTGAATAGGTCCTTTAGTAGTTTATCTTAGCAGTTAACTCCGACCTAAGCATGCTCTACATAGGGGACTGATGAACATAAGTGATTTTCTGTCTGTTTTGCTATTTAACATATAAAAAAGGCAACTCGGGATAGGTGACCCTCACAAGGTCATTTAACCCAAAAAGTTGTAAACATTTGCAACAAAAAAAAAAGAAAAAGAAAAAAAGAGAATAAAAAGAATAAGAGTTGCCTATTGTATGTTGGTTCAGAGGTATCTGGTGTTGTAGTTGGTAGGGAGGATTACAATCCGATCCCCCACAACTACAATTTGGTCAATAAAAGAGGTTACACCAATTTGTGTATCAAAGCCCTTATATTTCAGACAGAATCATTTACCGATCACTTTACTGTGAGTATATACAAAAAAACAGGCTTAATGTGATTGAGCCGGAATGAAGAGGACCCAAAAGAGATGAAAAGGTAGGTCATGGATTGATTTGTGTAGGAATGAAGTTTATGTCCGTATTTTCGAAAAAGTGTTATTACGATACCCTTGGTCCATTTAGTTAAGTACCTATCACCTCATCCTAGTTCGAACTTAGAAGCCCATTTGACCCAAATCATTCACTAATAAAATCTTCTTTCATGAGCCATAAATTGTTTTGCTTAAGGACAAGCAAAGGTCTAAATGTGGGACAATTTGATAACACTGAGTTACACCGCATTTTTTACTCGAATTGCACATGTTTCTTAGGTTTTTATTATTTTTTCTTGTATTACGTTTGTGTTTTGTTTTGTTTTTAGGTTCTAAGTATTTCCAGATCCATTCTTGAAGAAATGAAGAAAATCTAGCTAAAAAGCCAGTTTTTGAATGAATTGCACATGTGGCGCCCCACATGGCGGGCACCATTGGGTAGGCCATAAATTGGATAGGACTCAACTGCTGACAATTGTCGCGTCTCCCACTTCTTTTCCCGTAGGTTCACATGGCAGGCGCCATAAAGGGGTGGCGGGCGCCACCTTCACATTTCGTTTCCCTCCCAAATGAAGTTGGGAGCACTTCAGTCTTTCCTCTCTTATGCCTAATCCTATAAATAGATGGCCTCTTGTTCATTTCTCTTCATCCAAACTTAGTTGCAACACTTAGGAATAAATAATCAAAAGTTTGTAAGCGATAATCTTCTCACATCAGGAAGTTATCGCATTTGTGTAATCAAGTCTGTAATCGAGTTTGGGCACTTAGTGGAAGTTAATCATGCCGCCATTTTCATTTCAAATTATTTTCCCGTTGTTTTCAGACACCAAGCCTCCGATTGGAGCAGGTTTCTATTTATGAATTCCGTTTTTACTTTCATTTAATTTCTCGCACTGCTTTACTTAATTTACTTTTCGCACTCGCTTTTAATTTTTTTATTTTCTCGCACCGCTTTACTTTATTTACTTTCCGCACTCGCTTTACTTTATTTATTTTCTCGCACTGCTTTACTTTCAAAACCATTTTTTTATCTAAAAAGAATTCATTTCAATATGACACAATCCAAAATGTCTATTTACATTTCCATGTCTGGCTAAATCTAAAAAGGCAAGTATGTACGGATCGTAATTAAAATAACATTTCACACAATGCGTCGATACAAATGCTTAAGGGCTATTTTGGTCTTTAATATAAGTTTTCCGCACTTTAATTCTGTTGGGTAAGATCAAAAATCGTCCAACCTTTAGTAAACTTGGTTAGTCTTAATTGTTCAAAAGAAGCGACATCGCTTTGTTCAGTTAAATGGGAATTTTAAATATTTTAGAAAAATGATTTTAAAACTATTTTCGGACGCGTTAGTGGGTTTAAAATCTGTTCGTTTGAACCACTTTTGTTCAAAAGTTTCAGATCAAAATATTTTTCAACTTAGTCAAGAAACTATATTTCTTATAAATAGGTTTATCACTTTAATGCAATGTGCACCTTTTTAGAAGTGACAATAAGAGAGTTTGTTTAAAGGTTAAACTTGGTTCTAAATACACGAAAGTGACAGTTCCCGTTAAATTAATTCTTCTCATAAAGTAGTAAACATTGCCCCATAAGTAATTTTATTTACATGCATTAGAATGTTATTTCACTGTATGAATTACATTCAAACCTGTTGTTTTATTCGAATTCACATCTTTGCACTTTATTTTACTTGGCTTAGATAAACACCGATCTCTGTGGGATCAATAATCTTTTATATTACTCTGACGTGATTTGTATACTTGGGAAAACACCGCATCAATTATATCAAGGTTCAAACTTGATTTGTGTATATGAAATCCATTTTAGATTTCATGACTTTTATCCCTTTCTCATAATTGTTAGTTCAATGACTCATCTTGATCCATAAGTAATACAACATCCTGTTCAATTATGAGATATTGATATCTCTCATGTTTGTTGTCCGAAGGGTATGTATGGTTAGTTATTTTTAGAAACCAAACCATAATCATTTTCAAACCATTTAAATGGTTTGAATTTATAACCAAAATCACAATTTAATCAAAACTGGTTATAAATCCAGTTATAAACTTGGCTATGGTTATATAACCGTTTTGTTTTAATACAGTTTTAAAAAAAAAATAGAAAATATTTTTTTTTATTTTAAAAATTAAATTTTTTGGATAATAACTGGATTATAACCGAATCCAAAAAAGTTATAATCCAAAAAAAAATTAACTGATTAATAACCATTTAATTATATTCGAATTATATGAATGGATAATCAAAACCATTAAAAACTAAATCGGTTAATAACCATTTAATTATATCCGGATATTTAAAACGAATTTGAATTTAGTTATAAATTTAGGTCTTACAACAGAATATTTTATACACCCCTAATTATCCAACTTGAGAGACGTATCAGAGTTAATTGTTAATTAAATTAACTAATTCCATCTATTTACAAAAGTTTGTTTGGCTATTGTTCACTAGTTAGTAAGCTTGATCGATAGATATATATTGGCCACATTGTACACTTGATATTCAATTCAAAATAGACAACAATAATTCATTATAGGCATGTTACTTTGTGTCAATTTGTGAGATAACTTCTTCCATTGTTCAGTTTTTATTTGGTGATTTCAACCTACTGTGATCTGATATAAATTTAGCAGCATATCACACATTACGCAGTGTAACAGAGACAACAAAAATGTAGAAGAAACATAGAATGCTACATTTCAGCATTTATCACAAGGGTGCATAAGCCCACTTTCCAACCAAGTTCATTTTAGTTTTGAAGATTACAACACCTAATCAACAGGACCAAACATCAAGATTCAGTACTCCTAAGTTGATCATTAGCAAGTACTACAAGAGCTAGAGATATTCATGACATATCTAAAACACAGTTTCAAAACTACAAATTTATCACCTGATTCACCTTACTCGTTCTCCTGTTTTACACTTACGGGTAAGGAAATCGGTTCCATTTCATTACTGACAACATCTATTCCTATCCCTGAGTTATTCGGTATTATCATGGACTCGGTGTTTTCAGACACTACCATCGAGGAACCAGACTGGTTTTCAACCGGAGAATTATTTGAAGATTCATCAGGGAATCTCGGAACTGAAACATTAGGAAAGTTCAAACGGGCACAAGAGCCATACATTGCCCGGGCCGCTTCATCATAAGCAAGAGCAGCACCAATGGCAGTAGAAAAAGTACCTAACCATAACCTACTCCCCCGATTCGGCTCGCGGATTTCAGCAACCCATTTCCCCCAAGTTCTTTGTCTAACACCTCTAAAATTACACCGCGAGTTTTCAGGCCCTCCTTTGCCTTTCATACACCCTTTCTTCGATCCCTTCGCCGCAACTTTTCGAACCGGCTTATCCGCGTCATTGCTGGCATCAAGTTGAGCATTATACTCTTTCCATTTTGCCAGTATCTTACCCAGGGACTTAGATCCATCCCCTTTCTCACAAGCTTTCGCCAACATACGCAATAAATAGCACTACACTACATAATAATCAACAACAAAAACCTCAAATGTTAACATATCTATCATGTGTTGAGATGATTTCATAACCTCTTTCATAATACAATAATCATCACTCTCATCTAAACATGTTTCTATCAACCCAATTCATAGTTTTCAACAGTATAATATAAAAACACTGAACCGTCAAAAATTCACAGAACATCATCGTATAAAAAAACAAAAACAAGGAATTATGAAAAAAATGGGTTTACCTGAGAGGAGGTGGAGAATGATTCGGTGAAGAGGTGGGTGAAATTGGAAGCGCTCCTTAGAGAGCTTCAAAGATGAAAGAATCAATGTGAATAGGATGGGTGCATATTGGGATGGGGGAAGTGATGAAGAAAACAGAGATGTGAGTTTTTTCAAGACAACACGACACCGACAAGGAACTAGGGTTATACTTCTAGAAACCGCTAACATCGTTTTCGAGACTTGACTTTGTTATTTGTTTGGTTTTGAAAGGAAAACGAGAGGAAAAAACGTTGAGAGAAAAGAAAGTGGAAGGAAAGATAAGAAGTAGAAAATAGATAATATTACACCAATAAAGTTTAGGCTTAATTGTAACTTTGGTCCCCTTATTTTATCTTTTTTTCTTTACTTTTGTTCCCCCTATTTTAAAAACCACTATTTTGGTCTCTATTTTAATTTTTCAGTTTGATTTTAGTCTCCTCTTCATTTTAAGTATTTTTATAATGATGTGACTTGTTTAAAGGTGATGTGGCAATTCCATGTCATCTAAGTGTAAAGAACTCATCAAATATATTTTTCACATAATATTAATGAAATAATAATTTAATGGAGATTTTATAAAACCCTAAGATTCACGTGCCTCTTTCATTTTCTTCTTCGCAGCTCTTCTTCATCACTCATCTTCTCAAACCCAGAATCATTCCTTCTTCACATAAAACCCTACGATTCACGTACCATTTCTTCTTCACACTCTTCTTCAAAAATCATGGTGGCTCAATTCCAAACATGCTTGAAATGAATTTTTTGTCTTCCTTGACAAACCAATCTGGTATAAGAAGAATAGGGGGAATAGATGTTGGTGTGAGCTTGAGTCATCATTGATGACATCATGGACTTACGATAACCCCGGAAAAAGATTTCATGGATATGGTAATTCTAAGGTGATGCGGAAAAAAGGATGCAATTATTTTCAATAGGTTGATGAAGACATGAGTACCCGTGCAAAAGATGTGATTAGATCATTGAAAGAGAAGAATGAAGAGCTAATGGATGTGATTAAGGACTTCAAGAGAAGTGAAGATTTGTGAAGATGAAGATTAGATTTATGTCTTATTTTGTGGGTTTGTCTGTGATGTTTGTGTTTTTAATTGTGTTTGCATTAGTTGCAATACATTTACATAAATGATGTAATCTAAAAAAATGACGCAATTTATGTTTATGCAGTTTCAAATGATGTAATCCGAAGTTCTGATGTAGTTGTTTTCTATGTTATATCAGTTGTTAATGTTATATCACTTTGGTGTTATATTAGTTGTTAATGTTAATGTTATATCACTTTGTTAATGTTATATCACTTCAGTTGTTAATGTTATATCACTTTGGTTATATATCAATTGTGTTTTGTTGCATCATGATAATTCAGTTGTTATACCAGTTTGGTTATATATCAGTTGTGTTTTGTTATATTACTTTGGTTATATATCAACTGTGTTTCAAAAGATGTTATACCAGTTCATGATACTTATGTGTTATGGCCAGTTCTAGTAATATAGGTTTCAAAAGATGTTATATCATTTATGATAATAGAGGACCAATCCCATTGTCCACTAACGGGGGTCCTGTTTAAAGTCGAAGCAAAGCTCTGTATGGACTGGCCCACACAAGGATTGATTGCACCCAGTAGGATTTGAACCTGGCCCATTGTCATTCTTGTTTTTTTGCTTTTTTATTGCCGCATTTAGGAAGCTCTCTTCCGCAACTTGCTTCCCTTTACACGTTTGCTTGTTATGGCCAAAACTCCCACATTTCTTGCACTTGACAGTTTGAAGAGTTCTATGAAGTGTATTTCTTGTCCTTGGTTCATCATTCACCTTGATGCGATTCTTCTTTGGACGACTGATAACTCTCCGCATCATTGGAGGGTTGATTGGGTGAGAAACTGTTGTAGGACATAGTTGTGGGCCATTGATTAGCATAATAATATGGCTATAAGTTGCCATCACATTAGATTTCCTGGAAAATATAACAGACATTAGTATGATGATAGTGGGTAATCATAACATAACAGACATTAAGAAGTGATACCTATAGTACGATGACACATAATCTTCGAGCTCCTTCTTGCTAAACCATATGTATGCAATAACATGACAACATGGAATTCCACTTAAATCCCACTTCCTACATCCATATTTCTTTTGTAGCAAGTTAACAGCATAAGTCTCAACAGCATTTGAAACCCCAAATATAGAAAAGTCATGATATGAATGTCATGTTGCAATCCATCATTCTGTTGCCCTCTTATTTTTTCCAAGATTTGTTGGATGTTGGGACATACCACACCTTTGTACCTACCTAATTTCTCCTTTTGAGTAGAAATTCTCACAGTTATGTAATGTTTGATGTCTTCAAGCAATTAAATGATTGGCTTGTCTATATACTCCAAGATTGCCCGATTAAATGCTTCACACATAATTTTGACTTGCAAATCGCATTATGTGTCTGTCTTGAAATGAGATCGAGTCCAACATGCAGCAGACACATTCATCATGTCTTTCCAAGCATTGACATTGAGCTATTTCATATGGTTCATTGCTCTTTCCCACTTAGGAATAGTTGTTGCCCTAGCTGCCCTCCACAAAGCTTCTTTCATAAACACCCCTGAATATGTATTCCTCCAATTTCCATATAAGTGTTTAACACATAATTTGTGTTCAACATCTTGGCCTATCTCAAGAATAACTAGTACCAATCCCTAAACATAAAACATATAGCAGAATTTATGTCATTTATTTATAGTAGTCATGTATATAGCAGTCATGTATATAACATAATTTACTTATGTCATTTATTTATAGTAGTCATGTATATAACATTTATGCGTATATCATTCATGTACTTGCATAAATAGGTACAAACATAAATATATACCTTATGTTCATCTAATATCAAACAATATTGTTTGTCTTAAATGGATTGTATGTCTTCCCGTAAAAACTTGAGGAACCATTGCCAAGAATCTTTTGTTTCAGCTTCCACATCTGCATAAGCGATTGGATAAAATCTTGTTATTTCCATTCTTGCCAACAACACCTATTAACTGACCTCCAAAATCCCCTTTAAGAAAACACGCATCCAGTCCAATTAGAGGCCTACAAGTGGTTGCAAATGCTGCCTTACAAGCTTTTAAGCACACATATATTCTTTCAAAAACAGGACCATCTTCTGAATCATCACACTTGATTTTAACAGTAGAGTTTGGATTTGACTTTAACAATTCCTCGGCATAACTCTTAAGATGTTTGAATGGTTCTTGTCCAGCACCTTGAATCAATTCTACTGCTTTTTTCTTGATTCTATAAGTTTGATCCTTTGATAAATTGACCCCCTCACTTCTTAATAGCTTCTGCAATCACCCCTTTGGTTTTTATTTCAAGGGTGTGTCTTATAGTGTATACAAATTGTCGAGCCAACCAATTTGTTTTGGTCTGTCTATTCTTGGCTGTCCTATGGCAACTATGACGATCAGTTAGGCTAACAAGTTGCCAATATTGGTTGGTAGTCCTCATGCTAAACCTAATATAAAAATGGCAACCATCTAAACACTTGGCAACCATTCTTTTTTTGTCATTTTTCTAGAACACAAGATTATTTTTGTTCTCCATTGCATACTTCTTTATGGAATCTTTGATTTGCATTTTATCCTTGAACATCATCCCTACTTTAAGTTTTGTGGTTTCCCTAAAGGTAAGGAACTTTTCCATATCAGCTTCAGCATCACTATCAGGTGGAGTATGAAGAACATCTGAATCAACATCACTATCATCCAAGTTTGAAGGTTTTTCTTATGTACAAGTAGGTAAAACAGTTTTCCAATTAATACCAACTTCAGCACCTACATTGAAATCATCAACATTGACTTCCAAATCATCATCCTCTGACTCATGATCCTCACTTCCCATGCTATAATCTGGATCCCTTTCACTCTCTACATCAAATTCATTACATTTACCTCTTCAACATCCTCGTCATACTCATTAGCCTCTTCAACATTTACTTTTTCATTAACCTTTTCAGCATTGACTTCTTCAGCATTGACTTGTTCATGTACTCCATCAACATCTTCAACATTAACCTTTTCATAAACCTCTTCAACATTGACTTGTTCATTAACCTCTTCAACATTGACTTATACATGTACTTCATTTACTTATTCAAAAATAACATCCTAAATGCTAATTTCTTCAACTTTGTGTTCAACATAGATATCAACTACCTTAATGCCTTTAACATCTTCCATTAACCTTAAGACATCATTATCAGTGTTCAGAGGCCGAAGACCACGAGAAAACGAAAAGTTAGGATTCCAATACTAGAGACACTTTATGTTGCAATACTCCCTCACTCTTGATCAAATCTTCAATCTGCATGTATGACATCAAGTCAACATCCCAATCCCAATTCATTTCAGTTACAAGTCCACCAACATACATCTTCCCTGGATTATCAACTAAATGTCCCTGATGATGTATTCTGAATCGAATAGCTTGGGTATCAGATGGCCTACATTAATACATAAAGAAATAAAAAAAGGACAAAAAGGGACCACATCAAGTCAAGCATTCAGGGCATAAACAAAACACTATCAGAAATGGGGACCATAACACATTAACAAATCACAACAATAACAAATACGAAGTTATACAAAATCAAACTTGGGACCACAACAAATTAACAATTCATCAAAAGTAGGGTTTTTTATCTTCAGAAATACAAACCTGGAAACGTGGCTTAGATTTTCCATTTCAGTATGTAATTAGCTAACTTCAGCAACAACATGACGTTCTTTGCAAGAAGAGAGTGGAACGGAACATGCAGGGATTCAGTTAGGACTTCGTGAGTTCGTGAGAGGAGGAGATTCTCATTTCGTTCTTCGTGAGTGACAGATGAAGAAGAAAATGGAACGACACATCAAATGGAATTCATTTAGGAGAATAAAATGACATAGATTTACTTTTTAAATGGATTTAATTTCAATATGACATGGAATTGCCACATCACCTTTAAACAAGCCACGTCATTAAAAAATACTTAAAATGACTAGGGGACTAAAATCAAACTGAAAGTTAAAATATGGACCAAAATAGTGGTTTTTAAAATAGGGGGATCAAAAGTATAAAAAAAAGGTAAAATAGGGGGACCAAGGTTGCAATTAAGCCTAAAGTTTAATAATAACCAAACTAATTATTTGAATAAGTTAAGACTTTGTTTGGATACTTTTAAAATAATAGGATTGCTGTGAATCAGATACCTTAGAAACAAAGTATAATTGGTTCGTTGATTAGTCAAGAAATCCACAAGGGTTAGGGTTTAGGGTAACCAAGGATAACAACAAAGATTGGTTATAAACTGTTATTCTTTCATTTCTCTTTAAAACAAGATTACAAGTATATACAAGAATAACAAATAACCTCTCTAACTTTTTAATAAGGTTTTATCTTCCTATTTTCCCTTATACTAAAGATGAGAGACTAGTATGTTATTTATAATAAAACTAACACACTAACCTAATTGGAATTTTAACAATTACGCATTACAAGATAACTTAGGGTACAAGCTAACTTAAACAATTGGATTCATAACACAAGGCCCAATTCAACAACAACATGTGAGTGAACTTCGACGACATGATATCCATACTAGGGTTTGTTCCAATATTCCGCAAATCTCCACCTTGAAACACACCATATACCAACAAGAAACAAACTAGATTTCTTCATGCAGCTTTATTAACGGCATATAATGGAAAAACTTGCAACTGGACAACGTCTTGGTGATCATACCAGCATCATTATGATATGTCAAAACCTTCAGCACTTGGACTTCTCCACACTCGATTACCCCTCTGACGAAATGCAACCTCATATCAATGTGCTTGGTTTGCTCATGATAGGTTGAGTTCTTCGACATGTATATTTCACTTTGACTATCACATTTAACAGTGATACCTCAACCTTGAAGTTTCAGTTTCTTTGCAAAATATTCAAGCCACAATGCTTCCTTTACAACTTTAGTTATGGCGATATATTCCACTTTACTGGTTGATAAGGTAAAAACCCTCTGAAGTGTTGCTTTCCAACTAATTGTTGTGCCAAACATAATGAAAACATATCCAGAAATAGATTTTCTGGAATCCATACAACCTGCATAATCAGAGTTGACATATCCTTCAATTTCTGCTTTACTATCTTCACCTAAGGCTCCACCATAAATTAGGACTCTGCTCAAAGACCCATTTATGTACCTTAGAATCCACTTCAATGCTTTCCAGTGAGCCTTTCCAAGTTTCTCCATGTATCTACTTACAAGACTTACTGCATATGTTATACCGGGTCTCGTACAAACCATAATATACATCAAAGAACCTACTATATTAGCATATGGATTTTTATCCATATAATTTTTTCGACATCAATAATGGGACACTGATCTATACTCATCTTGAATCGAGGGTTTGTCGGAGTCACAACAGGCTTTGAATTCAACATGCCAAACTTATCTAGAATCTTCTTCAGGTATGCCTCTTGAGATAAGCATAATCCCGACTGTTTTTTATCTCTTCGAATGTCAATCCCAAGAATCTTGGACGCGGCTCCCAGATCCTTCATATCAAACTCATTATTGATTTCATCCTTCACCCTCATTACATCTTCGACATTGTTGCTTGCTATTAGAATATCATCCACATAAAGCAGCAAAATAACAAATCAATTACCAGGTCAAAATTTGAAGTAAACACAGCGGTCAAACTACTTCTTATGAAACTTATGTGTGTCATGACTTGTCGAATCTCCTATTCCACTGTCGAGGAGATTGTTTCAGCCCATATAAAGATCTTTTCAGTTTGCACACATACTCTTATTTCCCCTATTCGACACACCTTTCAGGTTGCCTCATACGGATTGTTTCATCAAGAACACCATTGTCGCTCCCGATAAATGGGAAATGGCCCAGATAAAGGTACAGACGCGAACGGTCGGCGAGAGGGACAATGAGAACACACAGCCGTGAACTCACTGGAGATGAATAGAGTCGCCAGCTAGGCATTTTTATCCCGGAGGAAAGGCAATGCTGCATAGACCTAGAAAGACATGGATAAGACAGTTGCGAACCAGAGAGACTGAGAAAGGGGGTTGGTTACAACCTGGGAAGGTATTAGCACCCAGATTGTCCGTCGTACTCGACGGGATCCACGCTTAAAAGATTTGTGCTTTATAGGGGTAGTGTCAGTGCAATTTGTGTGTAAAATAGCTGGAAAAGAATGTACAGGTGTCAGTGTGAAGGAAGTGTGAAGTGCAATATATACAGTGTCAATGTAAGGACAGGAATGAAATGCTCAAGAGTATGAGGCTAAAAGAATGAGGCTGGAAGGAGGGGGAATATACAGAGACTTTTGTTCGATAACTGTGAAGTTATGCCTACGTAACCTCTCGTGCAATGAGGAAGTCAGAACACCGTAGTTCGACCCAAAGAGACTGAAAGATGACTTGACTTGTGAACTGCTTGCTTGCCTATGCTCAAGTGTATGACCTGTCTGGCCCAGGTGCTAACTGTCTTGCATTAGACGGAAGAAGCAAGTTCTCGTTTGTGAGTGAATGATATGAGAAAAGAATCCCGAAGGAGGCGATTATTGTTTGTTTTTGAGTTTTCAGTCTTTTATTGCTTTTGAAAGTTTGTCATAGATTAATGAGCTTAGGCCTATACCAATGGGTTAGTAAACTCATCACATCTTCCCTCTGATCAGGGGTAATGAGAATACCTTAAGTGTGAAGTCAGATTCTCACACTTAATCACCTTTGATGTAGGATTAAGATCATTAACCTACTTGTGATATATTTAGATGTTTTTGTTGTTTTTGTTTAGTGTTAAGTAATGAGGTTAAGCCATAATCAGGGATTAAACAGACTCATTACACCATCCTAATAGAAGGATAATAGATGAGAATGTTTAAGCTGAGGAAAGCTCCTCAACTTAATCCATGATTAGAGATTAAACTCATGACAAAACAGGCCTTTGATTAAGTGGATTTTATTCAATGGTTATGATGATGAAGTGTTTTTTAGGGTTTGTAAGACAACTTGAGGGGGACTTGTCCATTAACACTAGGGTTAGTCCTTCTTAACCAATTAAGGAAGAATTAGAACCCTAATGCAAGGCCCAAGTTACAAGTGTGAAGTCTTGATGATTATTAAGTGGATTGATTAAAGGATTTAAACACATTAAGGGTTTAACACTTAGGATTAAAGTTATACACTCCATCCTAATAGAAGGATGCAGGCATAAGCTTAAACACAAAGCCTTAAAGCCTTTAGGGTTTAGTCCCTGATTATGAGGTGAGAAGAGAAGACTCAAAAGAGACACAAAGGTAAAAATAAGAGGGGAGACTAATCAAAACCCTAATCATTGTCATGCTTGGTTGTTCCTAGGGTTTGTGAGGTTTTTCAAGAACAATCTTCAATGAAACCACCAGGAAGCAGATGAACAGGATCAAGAGAAGCAAAGTGACTTGCTTCATTCAAGAAGTCAAGTCACTTGAAGAAAGAAAGTGGGAGGAACAAGAATGAGCAAGCTCAATCTCATACACAAACAAAAATGCAACAATGGATGCAAGAGAGATGAAAAGAAAAGTTATGAGAAGTGAAGGCAAATTCACTTCTCAAATTCACTTACCACCTGAAATGTTAGAAAGGAATGCAATGCAATGCAAAGTGGGATGAGATGACATGATGATAAACAAAACTAGAAGCATGTTGATGATGAAAATGATGCTATGAGATGCTACAAACATGAGGCAACACATGGAAATGATCATACAAGTTTATGAATGCATATAAAGCAAGTTAAGGAGCATGAACATATATGGAAAGTTATGAAGTGCACAATGCAAACAACATGGCAAACACATGATGCAATGATCAAACATGCCTTCTATATGTCTTATGATGTCAAATGAATCAAATGGAGGCATGGAATGGCATGGCAAGTCATGTTATGCAAGAGAATGCAAAAGGGATGCAAAAGAAAGCCCAAATTAGGGTTTATGAACCAAGCATCAAACAAAAACCAAAAACAGAAACAAACCCTAAGATAAAAAATGGAAAATTCCACTCAAAGGACCCCTAATCCTATACTAAACCAAGGTCCAAAGGGGAAATCTCAACTCTTAACCAAATTCAAGTTATGATTTTTACAAGTTTTTTAGGGTTTTAGGGTTCCTAAACAAAAGAAATGTCAAACAAATTGAAAATGCAATATCAAATCATGGCCATTTAATCTCAAAAACTACATGCTAAACACAATGCAATGCAAAAAGAATCAATGTCCAACTCTTCATAGATAGGCAGAAATGATTTTTTTAACTTATGATCAAAATAATGCACAAAAATGATTTTAATTCAATGGAAAATTCTCAAAATGCATCAGGATCCAAAAAGAAATTTGGTTTGAAGGTTGGACAATGTTTCTAAATGTCTTAGAACATTTCATGAATTTTTTGGTGATTTTTAGATACCTAAAAGTATTTTTAATAAATTAATTTCCATTAATCAATTAAAAATAATCTTTTAAATATTTAAAAATACTTTTTTAATGCTAAAAATAAAATAAAAAATATTTTTGTGTCATAAAAATTAATAAAACTTATGAGAAAAAGTTTCATAATTTTTACACATTTTTTACTATTTTTAATAAATTAAACAAATTAAATGAAAAGAATATGAATTAAAAATGAATTAAATGGAAGTAATCAGAAAGGATGGCTGAGATTGATTCTGGGCTTGGGGGCATTGACTACGCGCCAGATCCTGCGGCTCACATTCAAATTGGGCTAAACCTAATTACGAATTAATTAAATATACTTAGGGTTTCTAATGATCAATCTGGTCCATCCATACGCGCGGGAGGTCAACTGGTCAAAGGCATCGTACGCTCCAGATTCAAATGGGAGTTAATGACTGTAATTAGGGCTAAATGACTTTCAGGCTGCCGGAGAAGACTTCCGGTCGTCTTCTCCGGCCAGCTCCCTCCCTGAAAAATGCTAACTCTCACCCTAGCTCACTAAAACCTGATTTTCTTGCCCAGAAATCATCCCCACGCATCATATAACAAGAATCCATAGCCAAAACAAATTTATTTCACACCACAAAGCTGAATCGAAGCAAAAGGGCTTTAGGTCACAAAATTTCAGAGACGTCATACATGCTCAAAACTCAATGATTTTCGAAACCAAACACATCATCATGACCAGTGGAACATAGAGAACCAATTAAGAACTTAAAAACAAGCTCCTGGGAAAAATGTTCATGAAGCTCACCTGAACTGAAGCTCTGACTTCTGGCACTTTCTGGCTAGCTCCTTGGCTCAAACAGGCTCTAATGATCCCCCCTTTGAAGCTTTGGATACTTGGTTGGAGTTTAAACAGCCTCTTGAATGAGTTTGCAGAAGTTCTGACCAAGGGCATGTGAAAATCGTATTTGAGTTATGGAGGGTTTCAGGCCAAAGTAGTGGGTGGTTTCTGGTCAGTGGAGCAAGGTGAGTTGATGTGTGGAATTTGTTTGAGTGTTTATGGCTTGTAGAAGCAGATTCGAAAGCTTTTGCTTTATGGAGTGAAAATGGTGAAATGGAGTTATGGCTTGTTTCAGGCCTGGTTCTTTGTTGGTTTAGGCTTAGTGGAACATGGTGAGATGATTGATGAAGATGGTTTGGATGTTTGAAGTTTGTGGGGGCAGATTCGAAGAATTTTGCACAAGGGAGTGTTTTTGTGTGTGTGATCCTTGAGAGTGTTTCAGCCTGGCCTCCTCTTATGTTTTGCTTGCCAAAGGATATAATAAACAATTCCAAGTGGCCAGAGGATGTGACATGGCCTGTGGTGATTGGGATGTTTGCTTTTGCCAAAAGTCAATTTTTGTGTAAGGAAAGCATGGCTTGGTTCTAGGCTTAGTACAAGGCATGGGGCTGGTGCAGCATGATGTGTGTGTGATGCTAGGCAGGTTCAGCAGTCAAGGCAATTAGTTGTTGAAGTGTGATGAGTGTTCTTGCAAGTTGGCACCTTTTGGCATTTCATGGAAAAAGCCTTGTTACACAAACTACAAACATGTGATCTTTGGTCCAATTCTGATTTTTAAGGCTTATAGAATGTTTGTGTCATGGTTTGATGTCAACTAGAGGTTGCAAACAGCTTTGGTTCATGATTTTGCAAAATTCACATTTGAAGCATGCCTTGAAAATCAATGATTTTTGCCAACTTTGTCACACCATAACTTTTGATCCAAGAAGAATTTGATCATGTTCTTGTACTTTTTGAAAAGGGAAAAATGTATTCTACAACTCTCATGACCAAAGTTTTTCCATTTGAAGCATTTTTGGATCAAGAATCAAGGCTTGAAAAATGACCTAAAATGAAGCATTCTTGAAAAGTCAACTATGCCCAAAAAGTCAACATTTGCAAAAACTCCCAATTCTTGATTTTTGTGAACTTCAACCTTCTTCCATGATCAAATAAAGATCATATACACTCAAAATGATGAAGATCACCCATTGGTTGGGTCATTGGGGGCCTCAGATGCCCTGATTTTACACTGACTTGTCTGAAAAGTCAACTCTTGATCAGATGACTTCCCCATGGAATTTCTTCATGAAAATTGATATGCATACTCCCTATACCATATAGAGACCAATGGAAACAAGAATGACCAAAAAAAATGGAGTTATGGCCTCTGAAACCAAAACCCTAATTTTAGGTCAACTGTGCAGTCAAACTTGGCTCTGCATCCCTACCAAACCCAGTTCCTGTGATTCTTTGGAATTATTGACTTTGAGAGGATGGAATATGATACAAGAACACATGTGGATCCCTTTGAAGTGATTGGTTGCCTTTGGAGTGGCTCAAGAAGCTCTTGGATTGCTCTGGTCACAAACCCTAGGTGCAGATGACTTAGAAACCATGCAATGAACCAAAAATGAGATGTGAGATGATATGATTGTGTTTATGCATATGAAATGATCACAAGCCATGGTGTGAATGGGTGAGGGAAAATTTGGGGTGTTTACAGCTGCCCCTATTCAAACATGAGTTAGCTGTGCAGGATGTAAGCGACGGCTTAACAGGCAAACAAGATAACTTGTGGTTGAATACCAAAGACAGTCCAAAATTTGCACTCACAGAATGAAGAAGAAAAGGGATATAGATTGTAAAAGGAAAATAAAGTATGTTGTAAAATGGGTGATAGAGCAATGACGGGGACGGCCGACATGCTGGGAAAAGTGTAGGAAATAAAACAATGACGGGGACGGCCGACATGCTGGGGATAAAAGGTAAAGCTAAGACGGGGACGGCCGACTAGCTGGGGAAAATGAAATCATGATGGGGACGGCCATCAGGATAAAGCTGTAAAATTCTCTGGGGATTAATGAAACATGACGGGGACGGCCGTCAAGTTCACAAAGGTAAAGTAACCAATGATGGGGACGGCCATCGGGCTAAAAAGGAAAAGGGACCACGACGGGGACGGCCATCGGGTTAAAGAATAAATGAAATAAACAGATGATGGGGTACGGCCATCAAAGGTGAAGGACGATCACCTAGCAGGGGACGGCTGCTCTGTTGGGAGCAAAAGAAATATGATGGGGACGGCCATCAAAGGTGGAGGACGACCACCTGGCAGGGTACGGCTGCCGAAAATATCGCGACATAGGACGAATGCCGGATAGAAAAGGTCAACGATGGGGACGACCATCGGACGAGCATGATGGAGGACGACCATCAAGAAGTGGAGGACGACCACTCAGCAGGGTACGGCTGCTCCCGAGGTTTCTCATGACATAGGACGAATGCCAGATAACCAAAATCAACAATGGGGACGGCCACTGGATAAAATGATGAAGGACGATCATCAAAAGGTGGAGGACGACCACCTAGCAGGGGACGGCTGCTAAAAATCGACGATGGGGGCGGCCATCGGATGAGCATGATGGAGGACGACCATCAAGAAGTGGAGGACGACCACTCAGCAGGGTACGGCTGCTCTCAGGGTTTATCATGGCACAGGACGGGCGTCAGATAAAAGGGAAAATTTGTTTGTTGGTAATCTACTAGGGGAAAGTAAACACGGACGAGTGCTCACATCCAAGAAACAAAGGTATAAGTGTTTGGTATTCGTGTATAGATTAGAGATGCGGACGAGCATCCTTAAGACTATGATATGGACGAGTATCATGTAGAAACAAAATACTGACACGTGTTCAGAGACGATGATACGGACGGGTATCAACTGGTTAACAAAGAACACGGACGAGTGTTGTATTTGAAGGGACTCTTCTGGGGAATATTAGACACGGACGAGTTTCTATATTCAAGGAGACACGAGTGTTTGACATAGTGCATGGATTAAAGATGCGGACGAGCATCCTCAAGACTATGATACGGACGAGTATCATGTAGAAACAAACACTGGACGCATATTCTGAGATGATGGTACGGGCGAGTACCAACTGGTTAACAAAGAACATGAACCAAAGTCGAATCTGTGGGGATGTAACCGGTATATACAAGATACGGACGAGTATCTGTATAAGGGCGAGTGGTGTATAGATGAGTGTTTAACTGCTGGGGAGAGTGACACGGACGAGTGTCAAAAGGAGAAAAGTATAGTATAAACAAATATCTGATATACAAAGTGTTTGACTGCGCTGGGGATATGACACGGACGGGTGCCAAAGAGAGTATATATATTGGTGTTCGTGATTTGTGAGGCAGCTGCTTTTGCTGGGGACTCTGGGGGATTTTGGGGAAAGTATTCTGCATTCTGATGAATGGTTATTATTCACAAGCGTTGGTTCAAATCATGGCTTATGATTATGCTATGTGTTTGATTTTTGCCGCAATGCTCCGCGTTAAAACGGAATGCTGCGCTTTGGGGGTGAATATGATGCGAATGCTATGATTGTGCAAAGATACCAAACCGGGACCCGGGTCCCGTTGCTGCGAAGATCTTTGATCGATTTGTATGAAGCGGACATCCCAGCTGGGGATAAGATCACTGGTAGATCTGATGAGATGATATCTGCTTGAGGATGTGGGTCATTGATAGACCTAAATGAGAGACCCAGCTGGGGTTTGCAGAAGCCTTCTTTACTCTGTTGTGATCTCCATGCATTGCTCTTCTGGATAGAGGCTGGAACTCTGTGGGGAGATGGTTCCCTGACTTTGTACTTGGCTGAGGGCGAGACGGCAACTCGGCTGGGGAGAAAGAGGGATCCTTGACTCAGTCGGGGATGTAGGTGCCTTCTAGGATGCTTAGCAACTCTGATGGAGATAAGTAATAGATGGAAACTCCGCTGGGGGGAAGTTATGAGAAGCAACTCAGTTGGGGAGGGAGCCCCTCGGGTGCTAAAATCGTGTGTTGATCTGCCAGCTTGCTGGGATGAGGCTTTCATGCCCCAAGTTGCGCTCTGGATACCTGCAAATCCTGAAAAGAGATAGAGAAACGCACAAGATGATCCCGAGGTATCCCTTACTGGATTCCGTCATAGGAGTTAAGCACTTTTCGAGCGTAAGTATATTCCCTGCGAGCATGTGTTTTTATTTTCTTAGAGAGAAACATCTGTACTCGTGCAACCAGTTTTTTAGAGACATCAGACATTCTTTGCAAGATAAAATGTACAAAACGAAACATGACTGAAAAAAAACTGATTTTATTAATTCATGTGCCCTGAATTGGCGAGGTACAGTCAAAGAAACATATCTCCTGAAATGAGGAGATTGTTACAAATTGAGAAATAAAGTGCTGGCAATGTTGATGACGCTTTAAGGAGCTTCCTCTTCTGCTATGACTCGTATGACAATGGCGTTCTTCTCGCCTTGCTTTCTGAAGAAGGCTGATTCTGATTGAAACTTGATCCTTTCGAAGCTTACCAAGTTGTAAATGATACAGACGAATTCAGAATGCAGTTGTTCGCTTGTTCCCTTATTTTGCATGGATCGCCCTCTCGGGTTTTCGATCCATCGGGATACCCATTTTTGCCTGAGCTGTCCAATGCGGATTTTCAACTCAGCGGGTGTACATTTTTTTGTTTATTTTCCCTTACTCTTGCCCGAGTCTTTTATTCTGTTTTTTGACTCGCCGGGATGCCCTATTTTTGCCTGGACTTACATTCTGTTTTTATGTCCAGCGGGTCGTTTTTATGCGAAGTATTTTTTAACTGCATCTGAATTCACAGGGGACGGGAAATCTTCACCATCCATGGTGCTGAGCATCAGTGCTCCACCAGAGAAAACTTTCTTTACTACGAACGGTCCTTCATAGTTTGGAGTCCATTTGCCCCTGTGGTCTGTATGAGGAGGGAGGATTCTCTTTAGCACAAGATCTCCCACTTGGTACTCTCGGTGCCTGACTTTCTGATCGAAGGCTTTCTTCATTCTCTTCTGATACAATTGTCCATGACATATTGCAGCCAATCTCTTCTCTTCAATCAGACTCAGTTGTTCGTATCGGGACCTAACCCATTCTGCTTCGTTCAGCTTAACATCCATCAATACTCGCAAAGAGGGTAATTCAACTTCGACAGGTAGGACTGCTTCCATTCCGTACACAAGCTGATACGGTGTTGCCCCAGTGGACGTTCTGATAGACGTGCGGTACCCATGTAAGGCAAACGGTAGCATTTCATGCCAGTCTTTGTAGGTGACTACCATCTTCTGCACAATCTTCTTGATATTCTTATTTGCTGCCTCAACAGCGCCGTTCATCTTTGGCCTGTAAGGAGAAGAATTGTGGTGTTGGATCTTGAAGTCCCGGCATAACTCAGCCATCATCTTATTGTTTAAGTTGGAACCATTATCAGTAATGATTCGCTCGGGAACTCCATATCGACAGATGATATCTCTTTTCAGAAATCTGGCTACCACTTGCCTGGTGACGTTTGCATATGAGGCTGCTTCAACCCACTTGGTGAAATAGTCAATGGCGACCAGGATGAATCTGTGGCCATTTGAAGCAGTCGGCTCAATCTTGCCAATCATGTCAATGCCCCACATGGCAAAGGGCCAGGGTGAAGACATTATGTTCAAAGGATTCGGAGGCACATGCACTTTGTCTGCATAGATCTGGCATTTGTGGCATTTTCTGGCATAGGCACAACAGTCGGCATCCATTGTGATCCAATAATAGCCTGATCTTAACAACTTCTTAACCATTGCATGTCCTCCGGCATGAGTACCAAAAGAGCCCTCGTGCACTTCATGCATCAACAAATCTGCTTCCGTCTTGCCAACACATCTGAGGAGTACCATATCAAAGCTCCTTTTGTATAAAGATCCATCAGTGTTCAGAAAGAAACTCCCAGCAAGCCTTCTTAAAGTCTTCTTATCATTGGAAGATGCCCCAGGTGGGTATGTTTGATTCTCCAAGAAGCATTTAATGTCGTGGAACCAAGGCTTATCATCTTTGACAACTTCTGCTGCAAATACATATGCTGGTCTATCAAGTCTTGACACTGAAATCTGAGGTACAAAGTTAGCAGCTTGAACTTTGATCATGGACGAAATGGTAGCCAAGGCATCTGCAAACTGATTCTCGTCCCGAGGGATATATTCAAGCTTGACTGTTGTGAAGAACGTCAATAACCTTCTTGTATAATCCCTGTAAGGTATCAGATGATCCTGGTGTGTATACCATTTGCCGTTGGTCTGATTGATTACCAGAGCTGAATCTCCGAATACGGTCAATGTCTTGATCCTGAGGTCAATGGCTTCCTCAAGACCCAAAATGCAAGCTTCGTATTCAACTTCGTTGTTAGTGCAGTTGAAAGCGAGTTTCGCCGAGAAAGGCATGTGAACTCCTTTAGGTGTAATGAGTACTGCACCAACACCACGACCATTCATGTTAACAGCCCCATCAAACATCATAGTCCATTCTTCTTCCGGGTCGGGCCCTTCAGTGTGAATAGGCTCTTCATGATCTCTTACTTTTATGAACATGATGTCTTCATCAGGGAAGTCAAATCTCATAGGCTGGTAGTCATCAATGGGTTGCTCAGCAAGATATTCGGACAATACACTGCCCTTGATGGCTTTCTGAGTAGTGTACTGGATGTCGTATTCTGTGAGAATCATTTGCCATCTTGCGACCCGTCCGGTAAGCGCCGGCTTCTCAAATATGTACTTGAATGGGTCCATTTTTGAGATTAACAAGGTAGTGTGGGTCAACATATACTGCCTTAGTCGGCGAGCAGCCCACGCTAAAGCACAGCAAGTTTTCTCGAGCAGTGAATAACGTTGTTCACAGTCGGTAAACTTTTTGCTTAGGTAGTATATTGCGTACTCTTTTCGACCAGACTCGTCATGCTGGCCCAACACACACCCCATTGACTCTTCTAATACTGTCAAGTACATGATTAGAGGTCTTCCTTCAACTGGAGGCATAAGGATTGGAGGTTCTTGCAGATACTCCTTGATCTTGTCAAAAGCCCTTTGGCAGTCTTCGTTCCACCTGACTGTCTGTTCTTTTCTTAACAGCTTGAACAAGGGTTCACAGGTTGCTGTAAGGTGAGATATGAACCTCGAAATGTAGTTCAATCGTCCTAAGAACCCTCGAACTTCCTTCTCTGTCTTTGGTGCAGGCATCTCTTGGATGGCTTTGACTTTATCAGGGTCAACTTCAATCCCTTTCTCGCTTACAATAAATCCCAGCAGCTTACCGGATCGCACCCCGAATGTGCATTTGTTGGGGTTCAGCTTCAGTTGATACTTCCTCAGACGCTTGAATAATTTGAGCAGATTTACCAGATGGTCTTCTTCAGTAAGGGACTTGGCAATCATGTCATCCACATAACATTCGATTTCTTTATGGATCATATCGTGGAATAACGTTACCATAGCCCGTTGATACGTCGCACCGGCATTCTTGAGCCCAAATGGCATTACTTTGTAGCAGAACGTGTCCCAAGGTGTGATGAATGTTGTCTTCTCCATGTCTTCAGGCGACATCTTGATCTGGTTGTATCCTGAAAATCCATCCATGAAGGAGAATACCGAGAACTGAGCCGTATTATCCACCAATACATCAATGTGAGGTAAAGGGAAATCATCTTTCGGGCTGGCTCTGTTCAGATCCCGGTAATCCACACACATTCTTACTTTGCCGTCCTTCTTAGGCACAGGTACAATATTAGCAACCCACGGCGGATAGCTAGTTACAGCAAGGAACCCGGCGTCCCATTGCTTTTGTACCTCCTCCTTGATCTTCATTGCCATGTCCGGACGAGTACGGCGTAGCTTTTGTTTGACTGGAGGGCATTCTTCTCTCAAAGGCAGTTTGTGCACAACAATGTCGGTGTCCAACCCTGGCATATCTTGATAAGACCAAGCGAACACGTCCACATACTCTCGAAGCAGGTCAATCAGCTGTCCTTTCACTGAGTCTTGCAGGCAGGCCCCGATCTTGACTTCTTTCACGTCTTCATCCGTACCAAGATTGATCACTTCAACCTCCTCCTGGTGAGGAGTAATAACCTTTTCCTCTTGTCTTAACAACCTGGCTAGCTCTTCAGGAAGCTCATATTCTTCATCAACCCCTTCATCAGCTTGATTGATTGGATTGTCAAAGTCATACGAAGTCATAGCCGTGCTGTTGTCGGTGCTGTCTGGAAGGCGCTCTCTGCAAGGGTTGAGTTTGTTCATTTTAGTGATCTGATTTTAGTCTTGTTTAGAAAAGTGAAATAAAGTTGTCATTTTGAAAACACTGCCATTTATTTTTTGTACAAAAAGAAAAATGGAAAAACAGTGAACGAGAAGAAAAAAGACTCATTTGCAAAAAGATGTCTGATATTTCATTAATTGATCTTGTTTGCACAAAAAGTACAGATGGCCCGATTACAAAATGAGTCTTGTCATCTTGGGCAAGATGCAAGACTTTGATGCATGCTTATAAAAATACAGGAAATAATAATTACTCTGCATGAGTAACTCTTATAATTTCCTGGGAAGACCAGTTCGAGACACTGCTCCCCGGGATCTTTGGACGAATCCAGCTTTCCAGGTTGCGTTCTTCTTCCAGCTCGTCTTCCAGACAGTTGATAGCATCAGGGGTAAGCATCCCCCCACTCACAAAATTGGGCTCTTTCGCAGCCGCTGCTTGATCTTGTTGAGTTGGTTTGTAACCCAACCCAAATCTGTCTTCTTTCTTCTCCACCGGTAGTAGCTTGCCCCAGCCTTGGGCAGTTCCTTCCTCAACAACCTTCCGGGCTTGTTGGTATGATGATATTGAAGTACCAGGCACAGCAGATGTTTCATTGACATTCAAGGCTTCAAACCCCTGGCTCATTGTTTCATGGATCTCCCCATCCATTTCAATGTACTTATAAGTAGCCAGGTGGCTGACAAAAATGTCCTCCTCTCCACAGATTGTAACGATTTGACCCTCCCACTCGTATTTTAACTTCTGGTGAAGGGTAGAGGTCACGGCGCCAGCAGCGTGAATCCATGGCCTACCCAATAGACAGTTGTAGGCAGGCTGTATATCCATCACGTAGAAGGTAGTTTTGAAGGTCTGCGGGCCAATCGTTACGGGCAGCTCAATCTCTCCCAGAACCGATCTCTTTGAGCCATCAAAGGCTCTCACCACCAGGTTGCTGGGACTCAACGCCAATCCATCATATTCTAGCTTCACCAGGGCCTTTTTAGGTAAGACATTGAGGGATGACCCCGTGTCTACCAGCACATGAGAAAGGACAGCACCTTTGCATTCCATGGTTATGTGCAAGGCTTTGTTATGGTTGCGGCCTTCCGTCGTCAAATCAGTATTGGTGAACCCTAGTCCGTGACTAGCATTGACATTTCCCACTACTGCTTCTAGCTGATTGACAGTGATCTCTTCAGGCACGTAAGCTGCGTGCAGAACTTTGAGCAGTGCATTCCTATGGGCTTCGGAGCACATGAGCAATGATAGGATTGAGATCTTGGAAGGCGTCTGATGAAGCTGATCCACTATTTTATAATCACTCTTTTTGATGATTCGCATGAAATCATCAACCTCTTGATCGAATGGTGTCTTCAAAGTTTCCTTAACAGCTTGATCTTCCTGCACAGGGCTCTTCCCTTTCGCCTTGGCAGCAGCTTCTGCTTCGGCAGCGGGTCTCGGAATTTGTGGAGCGAAAAGACGTCCGCTTCGAGTGAAGCCTCCGCCTCCGCCCACATTGTCTACTTGTAGTGCAGGGGTTGATGATTCAAAAGTGATTCTTTGTCCTTCACAGTACAAGTCAGAGCCGTAATGCCAGGGGATGGCATTGCTGCTTTCATAAGGTACGGGTCCAGGCACCGTGATAGTGACTGGACTGACTGCGGCTGCTGAAGGAACTGTGATAGTCTGTGGATCATAATAAATTGTTACTGGTGCTCTAATGGGAGCAGCACCTTCTGAATTGTAGACAGAGTTGTTTTCAGGATCGTAAAAGATTGTGACAGTAGAGACATCTTCATGATTTGTTGCTGGTGTTGTAGGAGGCATTGTCGGGAGCATGGATGCTGTTGTTGTAGGAGTTTCGAAATGGAGTGGTGCTGGAGTTGTAGAAGGAACATTTGTTGACATCTGGTCAGTTGAGATGACGGATGAAGTACTTGTTGATGAAGCCGAAGAATTGTCAGGAACAATAGTTGCTGCAGTTGTAGGAGGTTCTGAAATTGTTGCTGATGAGATTGGTGGATTTGTTGGAAATGATGTGGTGATCTGAAGTTGGCCGCTCTGAATTAGACCATCTATGCCATTCCTCAAATTATCGCACCCATTTACTGAGATATTGCAGTAAGCACACCCCAACTCACACCCCGGGAACATTTGACATTCCAAGAGCTGAGCTTTGATTTCTACCAACGGTGTCCGGATCTGTCCCACACTGGTTATTAAATAAGACGGCTTGTCTTCTTCAATAGCGTTAATTCTAGGACCACCGTGATTTGGCATAGGATTCTTATTTACATTGGGTGGTGGTGCGAAATTCAGAGCCTTTGAGTCTACCAGGTCTTGTACCTTCATGTGCAGGGCTCTGCACTCCTCTGTACTGTGGCCAGGTGCGTTTGAATGGAAGGCACACCTAGCGTTGGAGTCATAGTTCCTGGGTAGACTATTGGGATCCGGAGGTGCCAATGTCCTTAGCTCAACTAGGTTGAGTTTCAGGAGTTGTGGCAGCAGGGTAGCATATGGCATAGGGATCGGATCGATCACCCTATTAGCTTGAGATGGCCTCTGCTGAAATGGCCTTTGCTGACTGTTGTTGTTGGTGTTGCTGTTGTTGTAATTTCTTGGAGGATACTGATTTTGTTAATGGTACTGAGGTTGTTGTTGATAGTTTTGCTGCGGCGGTTGATAGACTGGCTGGGGATGAGCTGGAGCAGGAATGGTGACTGCTGCTATTGACCTTTGAACATATTGGGGCCTGCCCCTGTTGGTGTGGATGGCATTGGTCTCGCCAATTCTTCTTGGGCCTGCAAAAGGCTTTCTTGTACTACTGGTCGAGCTGGCACCATTATCGGAGATCTTGCCCATTTTCAACAGGCTTTCAATCCTCTCCACAGCTATGACAACATCCGCGAAGCTAGTGGAGGAGAAAGCAGCCAGCCTGTCAATATATGTCCCCTGAAGGGTGTTCATAAACATGTCTGCCATTTCCCTTTCAGACATAGGTGGCTGAACAACAGCAGCCAATTGCCTCCATCTCTGGGCATATTCTCGGAAACTCTCCCTTGAAGACTGTGACATTCCCATTAGGAGGGTCCTGTTGGGTGCCATGTCTAAGTTGTACTGATACTGTCTGATGAAGGCTTCTGCCAAATCCTTCCAGCATCTAATAGTTGCCCTTGTCAGGTGAGAGTACCATTCTCTTGACGCTCCAGTCAAGCTGTCTTCGAAATAGAACATCCAGAGCTTCTCATCCATAGTATAGGCCTTCAACCTTCCCAGAAATGATTGTAAATGAGTCCGGGGACATGAAGTCCCGTTGTATTTTTCAAAGCAAGGAGGCTTGAACTTATGGGGGATCCTGACCCCGTCTACCAAGCCCATGTCCATGACGTCGAAGCCCAAAGAGTTTTGAGATTCTAGGGACCTCAATTTCTCAGCTATCTCATCCAACCTTCTATCATAAGCTTCCTCCCCAGCACCCATTACTGTGAATTGGTCCTCCTGAGGATCTTCTTGAAGTACCCTAGCTGCAGTGGCAGTTCCTTGAACATTTGCAGGAATGTTGACCTCAGGATGGAGGTGTGGCCCAAAGACAGGGGGGTTAACATGGGGTTGGACCCTTTCATTATTACTGGTACCGGCAGTCCCTATATGTGGATCCTCTTGATTCTGCCTTTCCACCATGGCCCTCAATCTTTCCTGGCTCTGAGCCATGTTGTTCATCACTTCCATAAACTGAGTCATTTGATTCCTCATCTCTAGCCTTTCATTTGCCATTTGATTTCTGACCTCAGCAAGGTCCTGCTGTACCTGATCCATTTGAATGCCCGGAAGATTGTTACGGGTTGGATAACGGTGCGGACGGTTGAGGGGAAATACCCGGCGCCTAGCAATAGTTCCTGATGCATCACAACAGAGGTTAGCAACAAAAAAACAAAAAACCTACAAAACAAACAAAGGGTTAGCATGCAATGCAGTATGCTTATTTGTTCTCAAGGTATCCGGTTTGGCCTTCAGTTTTGACCCTTCCAGACCCTTGAAGATGTTGTTGATGCTGCTTTCGAAGTGAACATATATTACAAAAACAAAATGGTACATAGTTTGTTTTACAAATACAAGCCCTCTGAGGGGTCAAAATATATCACAAGAAAAGAAAATAAAAGTACATGGAATGAAAGCAACAACAAACAAATGGTCAAACATCGAGACCAAACTCATCCTCACGAACTTCCTTGAGAAGTGCTTCGGTCACAGGATCAGCCGGACGCTCCGTGAGATTCCTGATGAGGAGATTCCGGGTTGTAACAGCTGTAGTGAGCTTCTTGTGCTGAGTTTGGTCCTTTGACCTCTTCACCCCTGCTTTGACCTTTAGCTCTGATATCTCCCTCTGGGCTGCTGCCAGGGCTTCTTGTTGTTCTTTTGCATTAGCTTCAAGTTGCTCCATCTTGTCTTGAACTCTCTTGTCTTCCAGGGTACGAGCCTCGGTGATCCTGACCCACCGGGCTTGGCTCTCCTTCAAATACAAGTCTGTCCTTGCTCTCTGGAACTGGGCTTCTTTGCAAGCATTCTTCAGAATTTGTTCTCCGGCCTTAGACTTCTTGATATAATCCCCAGACTTCTCAATCTTAGTCAGATGATCTACTCTCATCTTCTCCAACCTTTCAATCTCCCTCATACCTTCACTCCTCTCCCGGAGGGTCTTCTGCAAAGCCTGGGTTAGCTTCTCATTTCTTTCCTTCAAGCTCTCAAACTCCTCCAAACTGATAGTGGCAGGGGGTGGTGCTGAAGATGACTCAGGCATGTCTTCTATGGTAAAGGGCATCCCAGAGAATTGGGCCCTGGCATAGGACCACTCATAATATTGTGCTGATGCCACATTGTTGCACTTCCCCAAAATGGTCACTCCCTTTGTTTGAACATGATCCCAAGCCCAGGCTGCCTGCCTAACAGTAGCCAGATTAATCTTGTTCTCACAATAAAGAGTTTCCATCAAGTCCTGTGCTTTAGGAGTGTGGACCAGTGCATAGCCCAGTTGCCTTCTGAACAGCAGAGGGTTGTAATTAATACTACCCTTAACTCCTATTAGGGGCACATTGGGAAAATGCCCACAGCTGGTGATGATATCCCTGCCCTTGGTGCTCTGGGTGCACCATCTGATATCTGTTGAAGTTAGAGCAGTGAGTCTCTTAGCCTAGTTACTCTGCTGATGAGGATTCAAGAATGCATCTGTCCTGGGTAGATGCCTGAGAAGCCAAGTGTGAAATAATGGAGCACAACACCTCACTAATCTCCCCCTCTGCTTTTCATTCCTCTGATGCACTGAGTAGTAGAGATCCCCCAATAAAGTTGGCACTGGGTTCTTCAAGATGAACAGATGGATTGCATTCTTGCTAATGAATCGAGGCTCATCTGCAAACAACACAATTCCATATATACTCAAGGCTAGTAGAGCACAGACAGCTTTCCACTCTCCTAAAGAAGCTTTCAGGGTAGCTTGAGAGATCAAGAAATCCAGATGGAACCCAGGGATTCCAGCTTTAGAGGTCATATGCTGCTCAATCAGGACAGGTTCCAGATGCAAAGCCTTTGCTACTTCTTCATTGCTGGGAAAGACCATCTCAGGGTTGAAAGGGATTCCACCCCTGATAGGTATACCAACTAATGAGGAGTACTCTTCCAACAAGGGGCCCAACTGAAAGTCTTGAAAAGTGAAACATCTCAATGGGGGATCATAAAACTGAATGCAGGTGTGGATCAGGCTTCTCTGTGAAGGGTCCAGATCCATAACCATGTCAAGTATATCTCCATAATGTTCCCTGAACAAAGGTATGTGATCTGGAGTGATCAGGGTCTGAATCCTCCTGATGTCTGATAACTCTGGCTGGAAGAAGTGATAGGTGATGTTGCTCTTTTTAGGAGCCATGATGCTGAAGACTGAGTAGAGACAGGTGCTGATGATAATGCTGAAGTAATGAGCCACTGATTGGCTGGTGCAGGTGATAGCTGAAGCAGATAGCTAAACTGAAGCAGGTGTTGATGAAGATAGGTCAATACTGAAGATGGGGTCAAAACTGGCCAAAAATGAAGATGGACACCCTGAAACACAAATAAGCAAATGTCAATATGATGCAATGATTATGTATGCAAATGAAATGCAAGGGTTTGTGACTGAGCTGGATCTGATCAAAAGCCCTGATATAGGTCCAAGTATGTTCAAGAATTCCAGATGGAGGTCTATAAGTCCAGTAACCAAGGTGGGGGACTCAAATAAAGAGCCACATGTCCAGGGTTTTAGAATCACAAGAACTGACCCAAAATGGAGTACTCTTAAACAATCAAAGTAACAGGGTATTATGAGGTCAAGGTACCTGCAAACCTGTAAACAACCCAACCCTCTCACAGGTGGCATTCTGGAACAAGGATCCTCAGACTTGGATCAGTTATGAGAAGTGTAAACACTTCCAACCCGGAGGTACAGTGTTTACAATAACCATAAAAGTTCCTCCTCTAATTCACCTCAGTTTCTGAAGGTCAATACTAAAGGTCATCCAGACTTAGCAGGCTTCCCAGATAGCCCTAGCATTGCAGGAAATCTGCAACACAGAGTTCTCAAGAAGAAACCCATATTTGAACCGTGTTTCATATTCCCGCACCAGACCGAAATGGAATGGGAAAGAATATGATTCACTCTAGCCTAGGTGTCACTCAGGTCCCAGGTATAGGACCTTAACTCTCAATGGAACCCCACACACCAAAACAAAACCAGATCCAGCCAGCATGACAGTATGATATATACAAAAGCAATAAAGAAGCAGTAAAGCGACTGTACATAAATACAAAAATACAAACACAAATAAGCACATAACACCCCAGTAAACACAAATCAATCAAGCTCTAGGAGGAACCCACAAAAAGAACCAGAAGCCCTGGTTGCAGTATAAGGGTCCCCAGCAGAGTCGCCAAGCTGTCGCTCCCGATATATGGGAAATGGCCCAGATAAAGGTACAGACGCGAACGGTCGGCGAGAGGGACAATGAGAACACACAGCCGTGAACTCACTGGAGATGAATAGAGTCGCCAGCTAGGCATTTTTATCCCGGAGGAAAGGCAATGCTGCATAGACCTAGAAAGACATGGATAAGACAGTTGCGAACCAGAGAGACTGAGAAAGGGGGTTGGTTACAACCTGAGAAGGTATTAGCACCCAGATTGTCCGTCGTACTCGACGGGATCCACGCTTAAAAGATTTGTGCTTTATAGGGGTAGTGTCAGTGCAATTTGTGTGTAAAATAGCTGGAAAAGAATGTACAGGTGTCAGTGTGAAGGAAGTGTGAAGTGCAATATATACAGTGTCAGTGTAAGGACAGGAATGAAATGCTCAAGAGTATGAGGCTAAAAGAATGAGGCTGGAAGGAGGGGGAATATACAGAGACTTTTGTTCGATAACTGTGAAGTTATGCCTACGTATCCTCTCGTGCAATGAGGAAGTCAGAACACCGTAGTTCGACCCAAAGAGACTAAAAGATGACTTGACTTGTGAACTTCTTGCTTGCCTATGCTCAAGTGTATGACCTGTCTGGCCCAGGTGCTAACTGTCTTGCATTAGACGGAAGAAGCAAGTTCTCGTTTGTGAGTGAATGAGATGAGAAAAGAATCCCGAAGGAGGCGATTATTGTTTGTTTTTGAGTTTTCAGTCTTTTATTGCTTTTGAAAGTTTGTCATAGATTAATGAGCTTAGGCCTATACCAATGGGTTAGTAAACTCATCACATCTTCCCTCTGATCAGGGGTAATGAGAATACCTTAAGTGTGAAGTCAGATTCTCACACTTAATCACCTTTGATGTAGGATTAAGATCATTAACCTACTTGTGATTATTTAGATGTTTTTGTTGTTTTTGTTTAGTGTTAAGTAATGAGGTTAAGCCATAATCAGGGATTAAACAGACTCATTACACCATCCTAATAGAAGGATAATAGATGAGAATGTTTAAGCTGAGGAAAGCTCCTCAACTTAATCCATGATTAGAGATTAAACTCATGACAAAACAGGCCTTTGATTAAGTGGATTTTATTCAATGGTTATGATGATGAAGTGTTTTTTAGGGTTTGTAAGACAACTTGAGGGGGACTTGTCCATTAACACTAGGGTTAGTCCTTCTTAACCAATTAAGGAAGAATTAGAACCCTAATGCAAGGCCCAAGTTACAAGTGTGAAGTCTTGATGATTATTAAGTGGATTGATTAAAGGATTTAAACACATTAAGGGTTTAACACTTAGGATTAAAGTTATACACTCCATCCTAATAGAAGGATGCAGGCATAAGCTTAAACACAAAGCCTTAAAGCCTTTAGGGTTTAGTCCCTGATTATGAGGTGAGAAGAGAAGACTCAAAAGAGACACAAAGGTAAAACTAAGAGGGGAGACTAATCAAAACCCTAATCATTGTCATGCTTGGTTGTTCCTAGGGTTTGTGAGGTTTTTCAAGAACAATCTTCAATGAAACCACCAGGAAGCAGATGAACTGGATCAAGAGAAGCAAAGTGACTTGCTTCATTCAAGAAGTCAAGTCACTTGAAGAAAGAAAGTGGGAGGAACAAGAATGAGCAAGCTCAATCTCATACACAAACAAAAATGCAACAATGGATGCAAGAGAGATGAAAAGAAAAGTTATGAGAAGTGAAGGCAAATTCACTTCTCAAATTCACTTACCACCTGAAATGTTAGAAAGGAATGCAATGCAATGCAAAGTGGGATGAGATGACATGATGATAAACAAAACCAGAAGCATGTTGATGATGAAAATGATGCTATGAGATGCTACAAACATGAGGCAACACATGGAAATGATCATACAAGTTTATGAATGCATATAAAGCAAGTTAAGGAGCATGAACATATATGGAAAGTTATGAAGTGCACAATGCAAACAACATGGCAAACACATGATGCAATGATCAAACATGCCTTCTATATGTCTTATGATGTCAAATGAATCAAATGGAGGCATGGAATGGCATGGCAAGTCATGTTATGCAAGAGAATGCAAAAGGGATGCAAAAGAAAGCCCAAATTAGGGTTTATGAACCAAGCATCAAACAAAAACCAAAAACAGAAACAAACCCTAAGATAAAAAATGGAAAATGCCACTCAAAGGACCCCTAATCCTATACTAAACCAAGGTCCAAAGGGGAAATCTCAACTCTTAACCAAATTCAAGTTATGATTTTTACAAGTTTTTTAGGGTTTTAGGGTTCCTAAACAAAAGAAATGTCAAACAAATTGAAAATGCAAGATCAAATCATGGCCATTTAATCTCAAAAACTACATGCTAAACACAATGCAATGCAAAAAGAATCAATGTCCAACTCTTCATAGATAGGCAGAAATGATTTTTTGAACTTATGATCAAAATAATGCACAAAAATGATTTTAATTCAATGGAAAATTCTCAAAATGCATCAGGATCCAAAAAGAAATTTGGTTTGAAGGTTGGACAATGTTTCTAAATGTCTTAGAACATTTCATGAATTTTTTGGTGATTTTTAGATACCTAAAAGTATTTTTAATAAATTAATTTTCATTAATCAATTAAAAATAATCTTTTAAATATTTAAAAATACTTTTTTAATGCTAAAAATAAAATAAAAAATATTTTTGTGTCATAAAAATTAATAAAACTTATGAGAAAAAGTTTCATAATTTTTACACATTTTTTACTATTTTTAATAAATTAAACAAATTAAATGAAAAGAATATGAATTAAAAATGAATTAAATGGAAGTAATCAGAAAGGATGGCTGAGATTGATTCTGGGCTTGGGGGCATTGACTACGCGCCAGATCCTGCGGCTCACATTCAAATTGGGCTAAACCTAATTACGAATTAATTAAATATACTTAGGGTTTCTAATGATCAATCTGGTCCATCCATACGCGCGGGAGGTCAACTGGTCAAAGGCATCGTACGCTCCAGATTCAAATGGGAGTTAATGACTGTAATTAGGGCTAAATGACTTTCAGGCTGCCGGAGAAGACTTCCGGTCGTCTTCTCCGGCCAGCTCCCTCCCTGAAAAATGCTAACTCTCACCCTAGCTCACTAAAACCTGATTTTCTTGCCCAGAAATCATCCCCACGCATCATATAACAAGAATCCATAGCCAAAACAAATTTATTTCACACCACAAAGCTGAATCAAAGCAAAAGGGCTTTAGGTCACAAAATTTCAGAGACGTCATACATGCTCAAAACTCAATGATTTTCGAAACCAAACACATCATCATGACCAGTGGAACATAGAGAACCAATTAAGAACTTAAAAACAAGCTCCTGGGAAAAATGTTCATGAAGCTCACCTGAACTGAAGCTCTGACTTCTGGCACTTTCTGGCTAGCTCCTTGGCTCAAACAGGCTCTAATGATCCCCCTTTGAAGCTTTGGATACTTGGTTGGAGTTTAAACAGCCTCTTGAATGAGTTTGCAGAAGTTCTGACCAAGGGCATGTGAAAATCGTATTTGAGTTATGGAGGGTTTCAGGCCAAAGTAGTGGGTGGTTTCTGGTCAGTGGAGCAAGGTGAGTTGATGTGTGGAATTTGTTTGAGTGTTTATGGCTTGTAGAAGCAGATTCGAAAGCTTTTGCTTTATGGAGTGAAAATGGTGAAATGGAGTTATGGCTTGTTTCAGGCCTGGTTCTTTGTTGGTTTAGGCTTAGTGGAACATGGTGAGATGATTGATGAAGATGGTTTGGATGTTTGAAGTTTGTGGGGGCAGATTCGAAGAATTTTGCACAAGGGAGTGTTTTTGTGTTTGTGATCCTTGAGAGTGTTTCAGCCTGGCCTCCTCTTATGTTTTGCTTGCCAAAGGATATAATAAACAATTCCAAGTGGCCAGAGGATGTGACATGGCCTGTGGTGATTGGGATGTTTGCTTTTGCCAAAAGTCAATTTTTGTGTAAGGAAAGCATGGCTTGGTTCTAGGCTTAGTACAAGGCATGGGGCTGGTGCAGCATGATGTGTGTGTGATGCTAGGCAGGTTCAGCAGTCAAGGCAATTAGTTGTTGAAGTGTGATGAGTGTTCTTGCAAGTTGGCACCTTTTGGCATTTCATGGAAAAAGCCTTGTTACACAAACTACAAACATGTGATCTTTGGTCCAATTCTGATTTTTAAGGCTTATAGAATGTTTGTGTCATGGTTTGATGTCAACTAGAGGTTGCAAACAGCTTTGGTTCATGATTTTGCAAAATTCACATTTGAAGCATGCCTTGAAAATCAATGATTTTTGCCAACTTTGTCACACCATAACTTTTGATCCAAGAAGAATTTGATCATGTTCTTGTACTTTTTGAAAAGGGAAAAATGTATTCTACAACTCTCATGACCAAAGTTTTTCCATTTGAAGCATTTTTGGATCAAGAATCAAGGCTTGAAAAATGACCTAAAATGAAGCATTCTTGAAAAGTCAACTATGCCCAAAAAGTCAACATTTGCAAAAACTCCCAATTCTTGATTTTTGTGAACTTCAACCTTCTTCCATGATCAAATAAAGATCATATACACTCAAAATGATGAAGATCACCCATTGGTTGGGTCATTGGGGGCCTCAGATGCCCTGATTTTACACTGACTTGTCTGAAAAGTCAACTCTTGATCAGATGACTTCCCCATCGAATTTCTTCATGAAAATTGATATGCATACTCCCTATACCATATAGAGACCAATGGAAACAAGAATGACCAAAAAAATTGGAGTTATGGCCTCTGAAACCAAAACCCTAATTTTAGGTCAACTGTGCAGTCAAACTTGGCTCTGCATCCCTACCAAACCCAGTTCCTGTGATTCTTTGGAATTATTGACTTTGAGAGGATGGAATATGATACAAGAACACATGTGGATCCCTTTGAAGTGATTGGTTGCCTTTGGAGTGGCTCAAGAAGCTCTTGGATTGCTCTGGTCACAAACCCTAGGTGCAGATGACTTAGAAACCATGCAATGAACCAAAAATGAGATGTGAGATGATATGATTGTGTTTATGCATATGAAATGATCACAAGCCATGGTGTGAATGGGTGAGGGCAAATTTGGGGTGTTTACAACCATGCAAGAACGCAGTCTTCACATCCATCTGTTCCAGTTCAAAGTCTAACTGTGACACCATGGCAAGCAACATTCAAACTCTTTTACATAATCTTAAATCGAATTACATTTCTTGAATCTTCCAATATCACTAATACTCCTCCAAGAAGTGTATTGTTAGAAGATTTAAGAAGAACGCTGCCTTATCTGCAACCTTCCACATAGTCACTACTAAGGCAATTCTAGAGAGAATAACTTACTTCCTTTCAATGGAATTTGTCACAACCATTGAAAATCACCTCAATCTTGCGAACAACCTAAAAAAACTCAATAAGGTCTCCAAGAATGATTAGTTTCAAGGGTGGGCCACCTAATATCAATTACATATCTCTCATTATCAAGATCTGAATCAAATTGAAGTTGAAGATGCAAGAATTTTGTTTCAAGACTATGAACATACAAAATAGAGGAAATTGATTTTTCGCTAAAATCACATTGAAAATTATGATCATAATGATAGATGTTTTTGAGAAATGATGATAAAAAGTTTTTATACGTGCTTAATATCAAGCACATAAAATGTTTGAAAAGTGTCAGTTAGATTCGAATCAAGAGTAATCTTTGATTTGAATAAAAAAAGCAAGTGATATAGAATAAAAAGGAAACATACTTTTAAAAATTTATCACTTGATTTGAATCAAAGGAAATAGTGATTTGAATCATGAGCCAAGTGATTTGAATCATGTACAAAAAATGATTTGGATAAAATTGAAAAAGTGTATGATTTGAATCATGTATAAAATTTGATTCGAATCAAATCAAACAGAAGTGGACATAAGGAAAATGTTTCGAATCATATGTAAAAATTGATTTGAATCAAATGACCCAGTCTTGCCTTTGTCCAATTTGATTTGAATAATGAAATGCGTGTAAACTCTATGATTCAAATTAAACACATAAAATCTCAAATTTTCATGTTTTAAAAGAACTTTGAGATTTTACTTTCAATCAAACTTAAATAAAAAAACATAAAATGTTTTTATTCCACTTACTCATGTAATTGATCAAAAATCATAATTATTAATATCAATCTAACCAAAGTTTTATGCATGCTAAAAATAATCTTTTCAAACTCTATTTAGAGAAGTACAATCATGAAGGAGAATCAAATCAAAATATCATGTTTCTGACTCGATGCTCATGTCATTTTAGATTGTTTTAGGTATTTTCTAGGTAACAGGATCCGTTCGAGAAATCAAGACAAAAACGGTAAAAAAAATCGAAGAAAAGACTAAGATCTGCATTCATGGCATTCACCACGGTGTTTGCGAAGAAAAGTCAAAGGGACAAGTTTATGAACTCATGGCGTTCACCATAAGGCCATGGCATCTACCATGGGCTTTAAGGCCTAAAAAATAGAAGATTAAAGACCCAGTTCTCTCCTACTTCAGTCGATAATTCTCCCACTCTTCCAACACAATTTCCAAACACTTTGAGGACATGTCAACATAGAGAGTGGAAAATATATGCATTATTTTGGCTCAAAAATAGTATTTTAGTAGGTTTATCGAGAACTCTTGTGCTTTATCGGTTTGGATGGAAAACCCTATCTGATATCGGAGCCAATAAAGGCACGAGTGCCTTCGACCTCATTTGGGTGTGTACTTATTGTTCAGTGGATATTGGTGACTTTTTCTTAAGTCCTTGATTTGGGAGATCTAGCCAGGGATCTTCTAGCGATCCTGTTTATTTTTTTGTTCCTCGGCTGATTTCTTTATATTTTTTTTATTCTTGTTTTCCTTTTTTGGGTGTACTGGTTGTTTAGTACTTCTTATGCCTTTTTTTTCGTTTCTTGCATTGTACTCTAGACCTTAAGTGGGTCTTTATTATATATATACAGTCTTTCTAAAAATATCAACATGTTAACAACCCTAATGCTAGCTAGGGAAGGTCATAATCGTCCTACATGGCAGGAGGTATCTTACGAAGGATCTATGGCCACCATTGTTGGTGGTCAAAGTTGTAGAAGCATGCTTCAATACAAATAAGTTTGATGAAGACAACATGTATCAATGCAAAAAAGATAAGAGCTTCAAGTGAAATCAAAGCATAAAGTTGATCAAGCCACACATGCATAGCAACAAATGTATCAAGCTTCATTGTCAAGTCAACACATTTGCAAATATGTTGAATCACTTCAAAGGTATATCTAATTCACTTTTAAATTAGTATACAAGTGTTCAACAATCATATTTTGCATTTCCATATTTAACATAATCATTTTATAACTTGTTGATATGAAAAATACATTTTAATTTAATTATTTTTCTGTTTTCCAACAGTGTTAACCGGTTAACAGTATAGGTTAACCGGTTAACGGCCAATTTTTTGAAATTCATGTTAACGTTTTAAGTGCGTTAACCCATATGGTTAACCGGTTAACACTGTTTGTTTTTGTGAAAAATGGTCTCTTTTCATTGAAAATAATTTTGAATATTTATACCTTTTCATTAATTTTTTATGAAGAAATTAACACCTCTTTGAATAGGTGTTTTACATATTATAAATTCAGGAGTTTTTAAATTAACAATCACCTCCAAGATTTTTCATAAAACTGATATAAATCACTCTTTCATATAAACCAAATATTTCATTAAAAAAAAGTGTTCATAACCTTTTGAGAAGAAACTTTCCATTTTCAAATATTCTTGTTTCATCTCATTCCATTTCGTGTTGAACACTTGTATATTATTTCTTGAGTGAATTATTTATTCAAGGAGAAGATCAATCAAGAGAAGATTGATAGCACTACAAATTATTCATATCATTAAAGAGATTTTTTTTTACTTGTAATCCAGGATTGTTGGGTTCAAGTGTTTGTGTTGTTAATAGGATTGTTCTTCAACACCATTATTTATAGTTTTTAGATAGTAGGCTTCACCAAGTTTGGTGTGATAGGCTTGTACACTTCTAAAACTATAGTGGAAATCTCTTACGAGTTGTAAGGGGACTGGAGTACTCTCGATCTGTGAGGGGAACCAGTATAAATTCCTGTGTCGTTTTCCTTTCTGCATTTTACTGCTTTCATCTTAGAACGTTAGGCAAGAAAATATCAACCACCGATAAAATTCCGGAAAAATTTCTATTAACCTAATTCACCCCCCTCTTAGGCTAACTCTGAACTTACAATTGGAATCAGAGCAAGTTATAGGTAACTTGTTCCTAGTGATCCAGCATGGCTTCCGCAAGCACAAATCTGGTTTTCAAAGATGGTTAAAGTAGCAACAAGCCTCCACTCTTCTCCGGAGAATATTTCGATTTCTGGAAAATCAGAATGAAAGCACATCTTGAAGCCCAAGGAGAAGGTATATGGGAAGCGGTTGAAGACGGTCCACATAATCCGATGAATGTTATCAATGGTGTTGGAACCGCGAAGTTGAAAAGCACTTATGACGAAGATGATAGGAAAAATATTTTGAATGAGAAGAAGGCAATTAATATACTCCAAAGCGCTCTTAGTATGGACGTGTTCTTCTGCATATCCCAATGAAGGAACTGCCGAAGTGAAGAGATCGAGACTAAACACACTAAGTCAAGAGTATGAGATGTTCTGAATGTAGCCCGGTGAATCTATAGTGGCACTGTAGAAGAGATTCGTCCATCTAACAAATCACTTGATTGCTCTCGGAAAAACATTTACAAATGATGATCTCAACCTCAAAGTCCTAAGATCCTTAACAAGAGAGTGGTACCAAAAGTGACAGATATCTCGGAAAAGAAGAATCTTTCAACGATGACATCATCATCTCTATTTGGAAAACTTTAGGAACACGAATTGGAACTTGGAAGGCTTGAGAAACACGAAAGTCAAGAAAAGAAGTCCAAAGGAATTGCCTTGAAGGTTGATTCAAAAGACGATAGAGATTATGAGACATCCGAAGATGAGAACTTTATGCTTCTTATAAAGAAGCTTGGTAAGTTTTTTAATAATAAGAATAAATATTCCTTTTATGCTAAAAAGAATAGACATTTCAGGAAAAAGGAAGGATCCACATCAATGCAAGACGTCACTTGTTATGAATGTGGAAAGCAAGGTCACATAAAGCCGGATTGCCCGAAACTCGTAAAGAAAGGAGGATTCAAAGGCAAGAAGGAATTCGAGAACAAGAAGGTGTATGTTTCTTGGGACGATAATGAGATAAGTTCCTCGTCGGAATCAGAAAGCGATGAATGTGCAAACTTGGCTCTAATGGCTTCACATCACTCCGATGACGAAAACGATGAGGTTAGTAGCAAATTTTCCGTTTATGATAATGATGCACAAGATGTTATAGATGAAATTTTAAAAGAATGCAAGACTTTGTATAAAAATATTTCATCCCAAAAGAAACGATTCTTCTCTAGAAGAAAATAATATTGCTTTGGAAAAATATGTTGAAGTGAAAAACAAAAGTTGATGGATGAAAAACGAAATGTTGTTTGCAAAAATTGTGAATCTTTATCTTTTCAAATTGTTCAACTTAAAAGAGTTATTGAAAGATATGAAAAAGGTCAAATTGGCTTGCAAGAAATACTTAGGCACCAAAGATATTCTAATGATAAAAGTGGATTAGGATATTCTAAGTTTTCTAAACCAAGCACAAATGAGACCATTTTTGTTAAAGCAAGTGAACAAATTGATAAAGAGAAAAGGGTTATTAAGATAAATACTTATGTTCCTAGATTTAGAAGTCATTTTCAACCTAGTTGTTTTTATTGTGGAATCAAAGGCCACACATCTAATGCTTGTTATGTAAGCAATATTGGTGTTGCAAAAGGACATTATGTGTGGGTTGAAAAGGGTACTAACTACCAAGGACCCAAAGCAATTTGGGTACCTAACAAAACTTGATTTTGTTTTATAGGTATGCTTGAAGACAACTTCCAATCAATGTTATCTTGATAGCGGTTGTTCAAAGCATATGACGGGCGATATCAACAAATTTTCACATCTATCTTTAAAGGCCAAAGGATATGTTACATACGGTGATGACAATAAAGGAAAGATTCTTAGAGTAGGAACCAATGGTGCACCTCCTTTTACAATCATCGAAGATGTCCTTTACGTTGAAGGCCTAAAGCACAACCTACTTAGCATAAGTCAATTATGTGACAAAGGGTTTCGAATCAACTTCACAAAGGACGAATGTCTAATCAAACATGAAGTTACACACGACATTTTGCTAAAAGGTAAAAGAATAAATAACATTTTTATGATTTCATTTTATGACTCTTCCTTGAAGGTAAATTGTTTATTGGAAAACAACAACGAGGCTTGGATATGGCATAAAAGATTCGTTCACATTCACATGGAGCACTTGAACAAGTTAATAAAGCATGACCTAGTTGTTGGTCTTCCAAAGATTAAGTTCATCAAGGATAAGTTATGTGACGCTTGTTAAAAGGGGAAGCAAACCAAAACAACTTTCAAATCCAAAAAAGTGGTGTCCACATCAAGGCCACTACAATTGTTGCATATGGATCTCTTTGGTCCATCAAGAACAAAAAGCTTCGGAGGTAATGTTTATGCTTTAGTCATTGTTGATGATTTCTCTAGATATACTTGGACATTGTTTCTAGTGCAGAAAAGTGATGCTTTCAAAGCCTTCAAGAAGTATGCGAAACAAATAAGAAACGAGAAGTAACTCACAATAGCCTCCATTAGAAGCAACCATGGTGGAGAATTCCAAAACACATCTTTTGAAGAATTTTGCGAATAACATAGAATTTCTCACAACTTCTCCGCACCAAGGACTCCTGAACAAAACGGTGTCGTAGAAAGGAAGAATAGGTCGTTGGTGGAGCTTGCAAGAACGATGCTTAGCGAATCGAATCTTCCTAAGTATTTTTGGGTGGATGCAATAAGCACAACATGTTTTGTAAGCAACCGTGTCAACATTCGGCCGATTATCAAAAAGACTCTGTATGAGTTTTTCAAAGGAAGGAAACCCAATATATCATTCTTCCATATTTTTGGGTGTAAGTGTTTCATTCTCAATAGTGACAAGGACAATCTCGGTAAGTTTGATGAGAAATCCAACGAAGGTATTTTCCTTGGTTACTCCCTCTCTAGTAAAGCTTTTTGAACTTTTAATAAAAGAACTCTTACTATTGAAGAATCTATTCATGTTTCGTTTGATGAAACTAACCCCTCGAAAATGAATAATATTATTGTTGTTGAAGTTGATGATGATGATATAATAGATATGTCAAAACAACAAAAGGAAGTTTCAAATGATCAACCTATACCACAAGAAGATAACTCATAAATCATTGAAGAACATCATGATCTACCGAAAGAATAGAGGACTCATAGAGATCACCCGATCGATAAAGTTATTGGTGATATTAGCCAAGGCGTTTCAACCCGACTAAATATCAAGGATGTTTGTCTCAACATGGATTTTGTATCTCAAATCGAACCAACCAAAGTCTATGAAGCCTTAGGAGACGATCAATGGATAGTAGCAATTCAAGAAGAACTCAACCAATTCGAAAGAAATCAAGTTTGGAGTCTCGTACCAAGACCGGACAACAAGCACATCATAGGAACAAGATGGGTGTTCAAGAACAAACTTGATGAGAATGGGATCATAGTTCGTAACAAAGCAAGATTGGTCACACAAGGATACAACCAGAGGAAGGAATCGATTTTGATGAGACGTTCGCTCCGGTAGCAAGGTTAGAAGCAATTCGATTATTACTAGCTTATGCTTGTTCTGTGAATTTTCAATTGTTCCAGATGGATGTCAAAAGCGCTTTCCTAAATTGCTACATCAATGAAGAAGTCTATGTCAAACAACCTCCGGGCTTTGAAGACTTCAAGAATCCCTTACATGTTTACAAGTTGAAGAAAGCCCTTTATGGCTTAAAGCAAGCACCAAGAGCGTGGTATGACCGCCTCAGCAACTTTCTTTGTGAAAAGGGATTTGTAAAAGGAAAGGTTGACAAGACTTTGTTCATAAAGAAGATTAAAGGTAACACCTTATTGGTTCAAGTCTATGTTGATGACATCATCTTTGGTTTAACGAACAAAGATATTTGCGAAGAGTTTTCACTTTTGATGCAAGGAGAATTCGAGATGTCCATGATGGTAAAAATGAACTATTTTCTTGGACTACAAATCAAGCAAACAAAGGATGGCATCTTCATCAACCAATCCAAGTATTGCAAGGAATTGTTGAAAAGATTCGATATGGATAGTTACAAAGTGATGTCCACTCCTATGGGATCCGGAACGTAAGTTGATCAAGATGAATCTGGTACTTCAGTTGATATCACGAAATATCGAGGTATGATTGGTTTGTTACTTTATTTGACGGCAAGTCGTCCTGACATTATGTTCAGTGTTTGTTTATGTGCTCGCTTTCAAGAAAATCCGAAGGAGTCGCATCTCACCGCCGTGAAGAGGATCATGAAGTATCTCAAGGGAACGACGAATGTTGGCCTATGGTATCCTAAAGGTAGTGTTTATATTTTAATAGGCTATTCTGACGCGAATTATGCAGGTTGTAAAACAGATAGGAAAAGCACGAGTGGAACTTGTCATATCCTTGGAAGTGCATTAGTTTAGTGGTCTTGTAAGAAGCAAACATGTGTTTCTCTTAGCACGACTGAAGCGGAATACATAATAGCAGGAAGTTGTTGTGCACAAAACCTTTGGCTAAAGCAACAACTAAGCGACTACGGAATTAATCTTGGATGCATTCCTCTCTGGTGCAACAACACAAGTGCGATAAACATCACAAAGAATCTGGTCATGAACTCAAGAACCAAACACATCAACATTCGACATCATTTTCTCCGAGATCATGTCCTTAGAGGAGATGTAGAATTCACCTTTGTAGATACGCATAATCAACTTGCGGATATCTTTCACGAAACCATTGGCTAAAGAAACGTTCTTCAAGATTCGGCGAGAACTTGGTATTCTCAATGAATGTGACATCTAATCTTATCTAATATTTGCTTGTTATATGGTATAGTAACTTAAAACATGCCTTATTTCACTTCTTTGTTATAAAATGCTAGCACTCATATTTCTCCGTTTTTCATTTTTCTCACTTTCGTATGCCCGAAAATTATCGGCTTCAAAATATTTTTTGATCGAAAGTTGCGTATTGATAAGTGCTAATACTTTGTGAAAATTTTTGGTCAATTTTTTTCCCTATTTCTTCAAAATCGTGCTGCTGGATTTTTTGAAAATTTTGAATTTTTTCCCGTTAACCGGTTAACGCGTATGGTTAACCGGTTAACGCTACCCAGACAGCAATTCTGAGGTTACGTTTTAAGTACAAGTTTTTTTTTACAGTTTTTACATTTTGTTTATGTTAATATGTGTGTTCCCGCTTGAATGCTTATATAATGTTTATGTTTACATAATGCTTGATTGCTTGACTATTTCCATAATTATGCTTGTATTCTTTTTCAATAAGCTTCTTCCTTTTTGCTAATGCCAAAGGGGGAGAAGACTTGTTTCTCTAATATTTCTCTATGTGAAATTTATGTTATGCTTCTCACATTTAGGGGGAGTTCTTGAACTTAGGGGGAGAATCAAATTAGAGAAACTTCACTTATGAGCAACTTTCACTAAGTTGGTTGTCATCCTAAAAAACGGGGAGATTGTAGAAGCATGATTCAATCCAAAGAATTTTGATGAAGATAACATGTATCAATGAAAAAAAGATAATAGCTTCAAGTGAAATCAAAGTATAAAGTTGATCAAGCCACACATGCATAACAACAAATGTATCAAGCTTCATTGTCAAGTCAACACATTTGCAAATATGTTGAATCACTTCAAAGGTATATCTAATTCACTTTTAAATTAGTATACAAGTGTTCAACAATCATATTTTGCATTTCCATATTTAACATAATCATTTTATAACTTGTTGATATGAAAAATACATTTGAATTTAATTATTTTTCTTTTTCCAACAATGTTAACCGGTTAACAATATAGGTCAACTGATTAACGGGCCAATTTTTTGAAATTCATGTTAACATTTTAAGTGCGTTAACCGGTTAACCCATATGGTTAATCGGTTAACACTGTTCGTTTTTGTGAAAAATGGTCTCTTTTCATTGAAAATAATTTTGAATATTTATACATTTTCACTAATTTTTTATGATGAAATTAACACCTCTTTGAATAGGTGTTTTACATATAATAAATTATGGAAATTTTTAATTAACAATCACCTCCAAGAATTTTCATAAAACTGATATTAATCACTCTTTCATATAAACCAAAAATTTCATAAAAAAAATGTTCATAACCTTTTGAGAAAAAACTTTCCATTTTCAAATATTCTTGTTTCATCTCATTCCATTTCTTGTTGAACACTTGTATATTATTTCTTGAGTGAATTATTTATTCAAGGAGAAGTTCAATCAAGAGAAGATTGATAGCACTACAAATTATTCAAATCATTAAAGAGATTTTTTTGTTTACTTGTAATCCAGGATTGTTGGGTTCAAGTGTTTGTGTTGTTAAGAGGATTGTTCTTCAACACCATTGTTTATAGTTTTTAGATAGTAGGCTTCACCAAGTTTGGTGTGATAGGCTTTTACACTTCTAAAACTATAGTGGAAAATCTCTTACGAGTCGTAAGGAGACTGGAGTACTCTCGATCTGTGAGGGGAACCAATATAAATTCTTGTGTCATTTTCCTTTCTACATTTTACTGCTTTCATCTTAGAACGTTAGGCAAGAAAATATCAACCACCGATAAAATTCCGGAAAACTTTATATTAACCTAATTCACCCCCCCCCTCTTAGGCTAACTCTGAACTTACAAAAGTTTTCTCGAAGGTTTTTTTCTCTTTTTAATATTATTCATCGTGTATATTTCCCCTAATATTTAGTCTCCAACCTTTATTTATATTCCAAGCTTTCCTCATTTATTGGATGCTGAAGAGGCACAATGTTAATAGGTTTTAATAGTTATTAACCGCTTATAACAAATTCAATTATTAACTATTGTGTAACAAACTAAGCTAATGATTGGCTTTTTGTAACGGAAACACTCCATTAGATGTGGCCTTTCAAATTTCGAGGTGCGAATGTATCCCGACAAAGAGTACATCAGGATTATACCCGAGTTATGACACATCACATGTTTATGGTCTTTAAACGACTTAGTTTGGGCTATGTAATTAAATCTATGATGTATGAAGCATCTCTTTCCTGGTTGTATACCAACCTCAGATTCAATAATCTCAGTTTGAAGTCTTGATCTAATCACTCATCCATATATAAAACTATCTCGATTCTTTCCCCAATTAGTGTACCTTGATTCTGATTTCATACCTTGGTCGGGCAGACGATTTTCCAGGTATACATAAGTCGCTCGAACATGAATCCTAAAAGGGCGAAATGTCTGGACAAAAGAAGTCTGAAACATTATCTTCATTGAATATGAGGAACAAATCAACCTACTCTTACTTGCATACACTTTCTCCATCGACACAGTAACATGAATGTATATAGAAAATCTTTTATAACATGAGGCATATCTTTTTTCTAGACTTTATGTCTTGTAATACTTTTGGATCCTATTGAGGTCCTTGGATTTATACAATGTTGTATTTTAATTTACTTCTACTGATCTTTGATAATTACCTTGGCTTTAAGCCCAAAGCGTATTTTTTCTTGTTAAGAGGAAGGGTAAGCCTCAAGCGTATCTTGGGAAGATCTATGACTTTTAACGATGTTGGAAAACACTATGTTTTTAATAAAGAAACCAGAGGTCCCTAGTGGATTCTTGGCATGTGTCATCTTAGAACCTGGTGAGTTTTAATCATAGAGAAGTCGGAAAACCCTAGTGGGGTCTCGACTTATGGTCGTTGTAGAACCTGGTAGGTTTTAGACATGGGAAAGTTGGAGAGTCCCTAGTGGGATCTCGAACTTTTGAGGTTTTGTTCTGTTGTTAGTCATCCTTTTAAGATGCATGAGATTAAGGATGATTTTCCTTGTAATATTTCAAGGCCATCTGAAGTTTGTTTACCATTTTATTGATGCCTTGCATATGCTTTATATCGTCTAATATTTGATCATATACATATATCTCCGAGCCCTTTTTAGACAATTTTAGTATCATATCCTAATAAGTTTTGTTTTCTTATTCCATTTGTTCGCTAATCCGAGAGTATCAGCTAAATTTGATAAGCCCTAAGTGATTTTAGTTTGGCAAGGTATGAATCACGTCAATTTGAGTATTATGGTAATCGAGGCTTTATTGTCGACATCTTTCAAAATACTCTGACTAAATAAGATCCGATCAGCCTCATGCTATTGACATTGGGCTCGTACATCTTGGCCGAAATATATATAGAATATTTATTTTCAATTGACCGGTGGTTGTCTTGTATTTCCCTTTCGTTAATCATCAATTAGGATGTATTATGTAATATTTTCAATTATGTTATCCATTTTCCCTTCCTGTTTTGTATTTGGATCCTGCTGAGATCCATAATATTATCACTACTACAGAAAACCCCTTTCACAGCGATTGGAAAAAGGCTAGCATCACGCCGGTCATACCGTTGTTAAGTGGATGGTCTTTGTAAGTTTGCTAATTCTATGACAGTCTGGAAATCGTTGTTGTAATCCATGACGCATGCCACATATCTCAACGGTTATGCTTACGAACCGTTATGATATATACTCTTAGATACTGGGTTCGAAACCCACCAGCAGCAAATAATTTAGACAAAAAAAATTACTTTTAGCCTCGGTTAGAATAGATAATCATCGTAAAAGGCCTATGGTTTATTATATTTTATAATTTGCTTGTTTTCTATACCCCTCACTAAATAAATACAAGGATTCAACTTGACGAAGAAGTATATAATCTGAAAAGTTAAACTATTCTTGAAAACCAATTTAATCAAACCATTGTTGTTTTTGAACGACGAGAAGCATGCCAATTCAAAAACAACAATGGTTTGTTTAACTTAGTTTTCAAATATAACTTAATTTACAGATTATAAGTATCTACCTCACTTTAAATTAATGTATTTTAAGTGAGGCATATTAGTGAAACAAACAATCTATATAAAATATAATAAACTCAAACAACATCATACACCAGAACCAGATACTATAATTTATCATACACCAGAACCAGATATTATAATTTATCATAGACTATATTAAATTGTTACTAGAGAACATGTCTCTTAACCACAATGACTCCATACTTCTTATACTTCTTTTTATTTTTTCTAAAACTAGGTAAGATTTACTGCCACAGTTGTTTCCTCGTTTACTACACATAGTTACACAAACGAGAAGACGAATCCGAAAAAATAAGAACAATCAACAAAAACAACATGCAACAAAAGAGAAAATGGGAACTATCTAACAAAAAGATTGAAGTAGAAGAATACCTAATTTTCAAATATATGTACCTCAACAACTCATACTATAAGATTACTACCACCATCATCATCCACCATGTGAAACAAAACCCTAAGAAATGGGAAGCAATGAATAAAAGATGAAGCCTTGCTGCAAAAAAATGTAGAGGAAAATGGGTGTTGGGATTTCGTTGTGAAGGAAACGGCGCTACTGTCAATAAGAAAAAGTTAATTTCCTTATATAGGTAAATATTTAACAACGGTTTTCTAAAAGAACCGTAATGATAAGTATATAATAAAAAAAGACCCAAATTATAAGTATTTATTAATAATAAATATATCACATGGTTAACAAGGAAAATCGTAGTGATAACTCTTTTAAAAAAAATGAAGAGAAACATAAACATCAACATGTAATTCAAACCCTAACTATTACATTTCATAACAAAGTAAACATTAAAAATAAGTGAGACTAAAAAACATAACATCTTGAGATTTCCATAAAATCTCTCTGATTTTAGATTATTCTTCTTCTTTGAATCCTCATACATAATCTTCAAATAACACACAGCTTCCAACTCTGATTTCATAATGCTCTTATCTTCATTTCCATCTCTTTCTCCCATGTCTTCATCCCATATGAACAAGTTATAGGTTTCATCACTCCTCTAAAATGGACATCTCCAAAAAAGCCTTCATTTATTTTGTCCCTTCTTGCATTGATATGAAGCCATACGACCATCACAACCACATAATTTCTAGATCGAGATTTTACTGCGGTAGAAGACATAGAAACGCCTTTGGATAAGTTTGTCTTCAGATGCGACTTTGTTAAACCTCAAAGTAGAACAAGCGATATAACGGGAAATATGTTACACTAGATGGAAGAAGATGAATACCTTAATGTATGAAGCACAAGATTTTAAGTATTATAAAAAAATCACAACGGTTTATAATTGTAACCGTAATGATACCCCTTTTATTGGTGATTTTAAAATAAATAAAAAAGAAAAGGTGTGCCTTAACGTTAAAGGGGTAAAATATATTAATGCGCTGAGGTTCGAACCGATGAAAGTTTAATTGTATCACAGCGGTTGATTCTGAAACCGTTGTTATATACAAATAATTTTATTCAAAAAAAAAAGGTCGCGCCTTAGTTAAGATATGTCACCACGGTCTAGGGAAAAACCATGGTGACCATGACATCATTAATTGCGTGTTTTGTAGTAGTGTGTGACAATCTTATTTCCTTGTTCCGCTTTATTGATTGCCTTTTTTTTAACAATTACCTTATTCTTATAATTGACTTTCCGAGGCTATTCTTATAATTGACTTTCCCAGGCATAAAAATAAGTTTTAATCATGAACGACTTGTTCAAACCAATCCTCTGATTGATAGCAAGGCTAGGGAAAATTTATTTTGGTGTTTATTCTGGGTATATCATTTATAGATTATTTGGGTACTTCAATAAGACATGAGCCTGATGCCATCATAACTCGGGTGTACTTATGAAACCAGGTCAAGAAACAAGTAAAAGAGCCCGACCGGGTTTAACATATCCCGACTAAGGTTTCATTTTATATAACTCAGCCAATGTCAATTTTGCCAGAGGTTTCAATTAACTTGAACTTCAGTTAGGCCAGAGGTTTTATTAACGTTATCCGGCCGCATTCGATTATGCAAGAGGCTTTAAGTTGCTTGTATTTTAATTAGGCGAGAGGTTTTATTAATGTTACTCGGTCGCAACCGATTATATGCCAGAGACTTTAAGTTTTTTGAACTTCAGTTAGGCCAGAGAATTTATTAATGTTACCCGAGCGCAGTCGATTATGCTTGATGTTGTAAGTTTCTTGTACTTCAGTTAGGCTAGAGGTTTTATTAATGTTACCTGACCGCAACCGATTATGCCGCATTAAGTTGCTTGGACTTCTGATTCGGTCGAAGGTTTTGTTGTACTTAATACAGCCAAAGGTTTATTGTTTACATATCTGTTTTTCCCTTGTGGAGGTCTTTCATTGCTCTTGATCCCTTATTTTATTAGAGATTAAGTCTCTATTCGATCTTTATCCTAACAATTACCCTATCTTGAGGAAAATTGTGACACGTATTGGTTTAAGCCGACCTCCTGAATGCTGAATCACATAATGAAAATATGAGTTAGAAAAGTATATATTAAGGAGACCTCTAATTAGTCAATATGAATAGTTATCGATCATAAACCAAGAAATGTAGCAAGACATTTCGTGACTTTGTTTAACATAGTCGATATAAAAATCATGATGTTGATGCTCCTAGTCATTATGCTCGATCACACAATGCGTAGTAACACATTTAATAAACTACACCAGCAACTACCTAGGTGTTAAATCACTTAATAATAATGTTTTCATCCTTAACTCATATATCATGTGCAGCCTTTACCAAGGAGTGAATCATCAGTAATGTTACTTGAACTTCCTAACAAGAATGATAATTATAAAATTAAGTGAAACCCAAACCTATCATCAATATTCACTATCATCAAATCAATATAACATATAAGAATAACTTATCTTTCTTTAGTAGTGACGACACTGTGATTTGTGTGAGATCAAATCATAGACTTTGTTGACGACATAAGATTGAACAATTTGATCATCCAATTCGACCTCTGGAATATTCGCTATAACAGCCGCGATAACTTAGTGTAGTCGTTTCGTACTTTTGTTTACTTGTCGGAACGCCACATACATGTGGCAATTTATAAACCTGTAATCACGAAAAATAATTAGTTCTTACTACCTACGCATAAAAGGTGCCTGACCATTTTTAAAACAAAACTGTTTTCCAAAGACTAATACAATACAGTCAAAACTATCAATAATCCAATAGTGATGAACTTAACACGAGCATAATCTTAATATCTTATCGACACCCCAAAAATTTGCAAGCATAACCTATTGTATTGAAACTATATATTGTAAGGGAGTAAAATTATATTTTATCAATGGCCTAGACATTGGTTTCGCCACTCTATCACCCTCAATGCAATCCAAATTTGTGGTTTTGTGATTATACATAGATGCAACAGTGTAATCCAAATCCGTTTTGGGAGAACCTATTGATAACCAGACTGTTTGAGAGCATATGAAATCTCCATCGAAAATCGTTCGTCAGAGTAATACCATGGCGTAATCCCATCGGCTCACCCGAATTATCGTGATCGTAATACATCATTTCAATAACAATGTGATATGGATTGAGTAACTGTTAGATCCTAATTTCGACGCCTACTTGATTTCAAGAAATATTGATTTAAGAATCATGTTCTTAAGAAGAGTTAGAAGGTTTCGACTAAATCTTGATAAAGAGACCTGAGTCAAAGACAGACATGGAAAGCAAGGATGTGGACTTAGAATATTTTCTAAGTATAGGAAATGCATTTCGACCGAATGTCCATGAGGGTGTTCGACGTGCAACAGTTGAAGTTCAATATTGGAGGGAAACTTATGGTTCTTTCAAATTTGAAAAAGGACAAGTGGTGCATATTGGAGGTTCAAAACATGCAAAGCGCCAAGTGGCATATTTTTAGGAGTAAACTGCCAAAAGCTGTTATCTTCGACTAGTATAAATAATGTAGTTCTGGTGTTAGAATGTGTGTGAATCATATTGTACAAGTTACTCCATAAAGACTCAACGTACCCTTGTATAGAGAAACGGGTGAATGCGAGAATGTACGTAATGAGATCACCACCATATTCCATTTCAATGCAATTTCTATTCAAGTTTTTTACTTTGAAGTTATTTACTTTGCATTTCTTTACTTTCAAGCAAGTTTACTCTTCAAAAATTTATTGTTTTCTTTAATTGCTTTCCTTTACATTTCCTTGCAATTTATCTTCCATTGCATTTTACTTTCGATTTCAATTAATTTGAGTCCTTTTTGCTTTATTTTATATTTTTATCAAAACACTTCATAAAGTCTGTCGAAGAGTTTATGACATTTTCACTGGAAAAACAAACTAAAACTGTAAACACCCCAAATTTGCCCTCATCCATTTCACCATGGCTTGTGATCATTCTCATATGCATAAGTTCAATCATATCATCTCACATCTCATTTTTGATTCACTGCATAGTTTCTAAGTCATCTGCACCTAGGGTTTGTGATCTGAGCAATCTCAGGGCATCTTGAGCCACTCCAAAGGCAACCAATCAATTCAAAGGGGTATACATGTGTTCAATCATCATAGTACACCCTCTCAAAGTCAAAAATGCCAGGGAATCACAAGAACTAGGGTTTGAGTGGATGCAGAGCCAGAATAGACTGCACAGTTGACCTAAAATTAGGGTTTTGGTTTCAGAGGCCATAACCCCAAATTTTTTGGTCATTATTGTTTCCATTGGTCTCTATATGGTATAGGGAGTATGCATATCAATTTTCATGAAGAAATTCCATGGGGAAGTCATCTGATCAAGGGTTGACTTTTCAGACAAGTCAGTGTAAAATCAGGGCATCTGAGGCCCCCAATGACCCAACCAATGGGTGATCTTCATCATTTTGAGTGTATATGATCTTTATTTGATCATGGAAGAAGGTTTAAGTTCACAAAAATCAAGAATTTGGAAGTTTTGCAAATGTTGACTTTTTGAGCATAGTTGACTTTTCAAGAATGCTTCATTTTAGGTCATTTTTCAAGCCTTGATTCTTGATCCAAAAATGCTTCAAATGGAAAAACTTTGGTCATGAAAGTTGTAGATATCATCTTTCCCTTTTCAAAAAGTACAAGAACATGATCAAACTCTTCTTGGATCAAAAGTTATGGTGTGGCAAAGTTGGCCAAAATCATTGATTTTTAAGGCATGCCTCAAATGGAAATTTTGCAAAGTCATGAACCAATGCCTCTTGTGACCTCTAGCTCACTTCAAACCAGTATGAAAACATCACATGGACACTAAAAAATCAGATTTGGACTAAGGATCCCTCATGTTTATGGTTTGTGTAGCAAAAATAGTCACATGTGAACCAAAAGCCACAACTTGCAAAAAACTCATGATCATGCTTCCTACAACTTGCTGCATTGGTTACTGCACTTTGCTAGCCTCTCACCTCATCTTGCTGCACCAGATCCATGTTTGTACTTGCCTAGATCATGATCCATACTTCTCTTACACCAAATTTGACTTTTGAGCAAAAGCAAACTTACCAATCACCATAGGCCAGGTCACATCATCTGACCTATGGGATTAAAATATACTTTCCAAATGCTGGCCATTCCATACATCTAGCAAGACTGAAACTCACTCCTTGATCACATTCACAAAAACACTCCTTCTTGCATAAGCCTTCGAATCTGCCTCCACAAGCTCAGAACACTCAAACCATTTCCACACTTCAACTCACCATACTTCATAGACCTCAAAGCACCAAGAGCCAGGCTTGATTTGAGCAAGAACACCCCATTGCCATTCTTCACCTCAGCCTGCATTTTCCTTCGAATCTCTCTCCACAAACCTCAAACACAAGAACAAACTCCACCAACAATCTCCACTCACCTCACTGACCAGAAACCAACCATTGTTCTGGCCTGAAACACCCCATGTCTCAAATACGATTTTCACATGCCCTTGGTCAGAGCTTCTGCAAACTCACTCCAGAGGTTGTTTAAACTCCAACTAAGCATCCAAAGCTTCAAAGGTGGATCATTGGGACCTGATTGAGCCAAAGAATCATCCAGAAAGCTCCTAAATCAAAAGCTCCATCTCAGGTGACACCATGAACTTTTTTTCCAGAACTCCATTTTCTTGTTAGAATCTTGTTTAGCATGTTGCACTGATCATTGGGATCTATTTACTTTTGAAAATAAGCCAGAAATGAGTATGTTATGGTGTTCTGAAAGTTTGACCTAGAAATTTCTTTGCTTCGATTCATGTTTGTGTGTGAGTTTAAATGTGATTTGATGCTGGATTCGTGCTTAGGGTAGTTAGTAGATGATTTCTGGAGAGTTAGAGCTTCTAAAATGGCCTGGGGAGAGAGATAGCATTTTGAGCTGAACGGAGAAGATGACCGGAACACTGTTCCGGTCATCTGAGAGTGATTAACGGCAGGGTTAGGGTTTTAAGCATTAATTAGCAAGTTTGAATCTGAGCCGTGAGATGTGGCGCGCAGTCAACTCCCGCGCGTGTGAGTTTGAATCTCCACCTTAGGATCTGATTACTTCTCATTAATTCATTAAAAATTCATTTTTATTTATTTTCTTTTCATTTGTTTTGTACAATTAATTTAAAATAGCAAAAAATGCATAAAAATTATGAAACTTTTTCTTCTGAGTTTTATTAATTTTTATGACCCAAAAATATTTTTATTTTATTTTTTATCATTAAAAAAGTATTTTTAAATATTTAAAAGATTATTTTTAATTGATTAATGAAAATTAATTTATTAAAAATACTTTTAGGTATTTAAAAATCACCAAAAAATTCATGAAATGTTCTAAGACATTTAGAAACATTGTCCAACCTTCAAACCAAATTTCTTTTTTGATCTTGATGCATTTTGAGAATTTTTCATTGAATTAAATCATATTTTGTGCATTATTTTGATCATAAGTTCAAAAATTCATTTCTGCCCATCTAAGAAGGTTTGGACATTGATTCTTCTTGCATTGTTTTCTATTTGGCATGTAGTTTCTAGGATAAAATGGCCATGATTCGATCTTGCATTTTCCAATTGTTTGGCATTTCTTTTGTTAAGAACCCTAAAAAACCCTAATAACTTAGAAAAATCATATCTTGAGATTGGTTAAGAGTTGAGACTTCCCCTTTGAACATTGGTTTAGTATAGGTTTAGGGTTTCTTTGGAAGGCATTTTCCATTTTTTATCTTAGGGTTTGCTTCTGTTTTTGGGTTTTGTTTGTTGTTTGATCTTTAAACCCTAATTTGGGCCTTCATTTGCATACCTCTTGCATCCTCTTGCATAACATGCTTTGTCTTTGCATTTTGTGCATTCTTGTGTTTCACTTGACATCATAAGACATGTAGAAAGTATGTTTGATCATTGCATCCCATATTTGCCATCTTGTTTGCCATGTATGTTTCATAACTTTTCATGTGTATCCATGCTCCTTAGCTTGCATCATTTGCATTCATGAACTTGTATGATCATCTCCATGTGCTGCCTCATGTTTGTAGCATCTCATAGCATCATTAGCATCATGTATATGCTTCTGGTTTTGTTTCTCATCATGACATCTCATTTTGCATTGCATTGCATTTCTTTCTAACATTTCAGGTGGTAAGTGACTTTGAGAAGTGAATTTGCCTTCACTTCTCATAACTTTTCTTTTCATCCCTCTTGCATCCATTGCTGCATTTTTATCTTGTGTTTGAGATTGAGCTTGCTCATTCTTCTTCTTCCCACTTTCTTTCTTCAAGTGACTTGACTTCTTGATTGAAGCAAGTTGCTTTGCTTCTCCTGATCCTTTCATCTGCTTCCTGGTGGTTCCTTTGAAGATTGTCCTTGGAAACCTCACAAACCTTAGGAACAACCAAGCATGACAATGAATTAGGGTTTTGATTAGTCTCCCCTCATAGTTTTTACCTTTGTGTCTCTCTTTGAGTCTTCTCTTCTCACCTCATAATCAGGGACTAAACCCTAAAGGCTTTAAGGCTTTGTGATTAAGCTTATGCCTGCATCCTTCTCTTAGGATGGAGTGTATAACTTTAACCCTAAGTGTTAAACCCTTAATGTGTTTAAATCTCTTAATCAATCCACTTAATAATCATCAAGACATCAAGCTTGTAACTTGGGCCTTGCATTAGGGTTTTAATTCTTCCTTAATTGGTTAAGAAGGACTAACCCTAGTGTTAATGGACAAGTCCCCCTCAAGTTGTCTTACAAACCATAAAATTCACTTCATCATCATACCATTAAATAAAATCCACTTAATCAAAGGCTTTGTTTTGTCATGAGTTTAATCCCTAATCATGGATTAAGTTGAGGAGCTTTCCTCAGCTTAAACATTCTCATCTATTATCCTTCTATTAGGATGGTGTAATGAGTCTGTTTAATCCTTGATTATGGCTTAACCTCATTACTCAACACTAAACAAAAACAACAAAAACATCTAAATAATCACAAGTAGGTTAATGATCTTAATCCTATACCAAAGGTGATTAAGTGTGAGAATCTGACTTCACACTTAAGGTACTCTCATTACCCCTAAACAGAGGGAAGATGTGATGAGTTTACTAACCCATTGGTTTAGGCTTAAGCTCATTAACTTATGACAAATCCTCAAAAGCAATAAAAGACTGAAAACTCAAAAAACAAACAATAATCGTCTCCTTTGGGATTCTTTTCTCATCTCATTCACTCACAAACGAGAACTTGCTTCTTCCGTCTAATGCAAGACAGTTTGCATCTGTGCCAGACAGGTCATACACTTGAGCATAGACAAGTAAGCAGTTCATCAAGTCAATTCATCTTTCAGTCTCTTTGGGTCGAACTACGGTGTTCTGACTTCCTCATTGCACGAGAGGATACGTAGGCATAACTTAACAGTTATCGAACAAAAGTCTCTGTACATTCCCCCTCCTTCCAGAATCATCCTTTTAGCCTCATAGTCTTGAGCAGCTCATTCTCATTCCTACACTGACACTGTACATACTGCACTTCACTTTTCTCTTACACTGACACCTGTACATTTTGTTTTCCAGCTCTTTTACACACAAATTGCACTGACACTACCCCTTTAAAACACAAATCTTTCAAGCGTGGATCCCGTCGAGTACGACGGACAATCTGGGTGCTAATACCTTCCCAGGTTGTAACCAACCCCCTTTCTCAGTCTCTCTGGTTCGCAAACCGTCTTATCCATCTTTTTCTAGGTCTATGCAGCATTGCCTTTCCTCCGGGATAAAAATGCCTAGCTGGCGACTCTATTCATTCTCCAGTGAGTTCACGGCTGTGTGTTCTCACTGTTCCCTTTCGCCGACCGTTCGCGTCTGTACCTTCATCTGATTAGTTTCATTTGTCGGGAGCGACAGCTTGGCGACTCTGCTGGGGAACCTTGTATTGCAACCAGGGCTTCTGGTTCTTTTAGTGGGTTCCTCCTAGCGCTTGATTGATTTGTGTTTACTGGGGTGTTATGTGTTTATTTGTGTTTATGTATGTTTTATTTTTGCTTTATGTACAGTTGTTTATCTGCTTTCTTTACTGCTTTACATATATCATACTGTCATGCTGTCTGGCTGGATCTGGTTTTGCTTTGGTGGGTGGGGTTTTATTGAGAGTTAAGGTCCTATACCTGGGACCTGAGTGACACCTAGGCTAGAGTGAATCATATTCTTTCCCATTCCATTTCGGTCTGGTGCGGGAATATGAAACACGGTTCAGATATGGGTTTCTTCTTGAGAACTCTGTGTTGCAGATTTCCTGCAATGCTAGGGCTATCTGGGAAGCCTGCTAAGTCTGGATGACCTTTTAGTATTGACCTTCAGAAACTGAGGTGAATTAGAGGAGGAATTGTTATGGTTATTGTAAACACTGTACCTCCGGGTTAGAAGTGTTTACACTTCTCATAACTGATCCAAGTCTGAGGATCCTTGTTTTAGAACACCACCTGTGAGGGGGTTGGGCTGTTTACAGGTTTGCAGGTACCTTGACCTCAGAATACCCTGTTACTTTGCTTTGTTAAGAGTACTCCATGTTGGACAGTTTTTGTGATTCTAAACCCTGGACATGTGGCTCTTTATTTGAGTCCCCCACCTTGGTTACTGGTTTTGTAGACCTCCATCTGGAATTCTTGAACACACATGGACTTATATCAGAGCATTTGATCAGACCCAGCTCAGTCACAAACCCTTTGCATATCATCTGCATACATAATCATTGCATCATATTGACATTTGCTTATTTGTTTCAGGGTATCCATCTTCATTTGGTTTTGGTTTTGACCCTATCTTCAGTATTGGCCCATCTTCACCAACACCTGCTTCAGTTATCAGCTGTCTGCTTCAGCTATCACCAGCACCAGCCAACCAGTGGCTCATCACTTCAGCATTGTCATCATCACCTGTCTCTACTCAGTCTTCAGCATCATGGCTCCTAAAAAGAGCAACATCACCTATCACTTCTTCCAGCCAGAGCTATCAGATATCAGGAGGATTCAAACCCTGATCACTCCAGATCACATACCATTGTTCAGGGAAAGTTATGGAGATATACTTGATATGGTTATGGATCTGGACCCATCACAGAGAAGCCTGATCCACACCTGCATTCAGTTCTATGATCCCCCATTGAGATGTTTCACCTTTCAAGACTTTCAGCTGGGCCCTCTGTTGGAAGAGTACTCCTCATTAGTTGGCATACCTATCAGGGGTGGAATCCCTTTCAACCCTGAGATGGTCTTCCCTGCTAATGGAGAAGTAGCAAAGGCTTTGCATCTGGAACCTGTTTTGATTGAGCAACATATGACTTCCAAGGCTGGGATCCCTGGTTTTCATCTGGACTTCTTAATTTCTCAAGCTAGTCTGAAGGCTTCCCTGGGGGAGTGGAAAGCTGTTTGTGCTTTGTTGGCCCTAAGTGTATATGGAATTGTGTTGTTTGCAGATGAGCCTCGATTCATTAGCAAGAATGCAATCCATCTGTTCATTCTGAAGAACCCAGTGCCAACTTTATTGGGGGATCTTTACTATTCAGTGCATCAGAGGAATGAGAAGCAGAGGGGAAGGTTAGTGAGGTGTTGTGCTCCATTGTTCCATACTTGGCTTCTCAGGCATCTACCCAGGACAGATGCATTTTTAAACCCTCATCAGCAGAGTAACTGGGCTAAGAGACTCACTACTCTAACTTCAGCAGATATCAGATGGTGCACTCAGAGCACCAAGGGCAGGGATATCATCACCAGCTGTGGACATTTTCCCAATGTGCCTTTAATAGGAGTTAAGGGAAGTATCAATTACAACCCCCCGCTGTTCAGAAGGCAACTGGGCTATGCACTGGTCCACACTCCTAGGGTACAGGACTTGGTGGAGACTCTCTATTGTGAGAACAAGATTAGTTTGGCTGTTGTTAGGCAGGCTGCCTGGGCCTGGGATAATGTTCAAACCAAGGGAGTCACCATTCTGGGGAAGTGTAATAATGTGGCATCAGCTCAATATTATGAGTGGTCCCGTGCCAGGACTCAATTCTCTGGAATGCCCTTTACCATAGAAGACATGCCTGAGTCATCTTCAGCACCACCCCCTGCCACCATCAGTTTGGAGGAGTATGAGAGTTTGAAGGAAAGAAATGAGAAGTTAACTCAAGCTTTGCAGAAGACCCTCCGGGAGAGGAGTGAGGGTATGAGGGAGGTTGAGAGATTGGAGAAGTTGAGAGTGGAGCATCTGACTAAGATTGAGAAGTCTGGGGATTATATCAAAAAGTCTAAAGCTGGAGAACAAATTCTGAAGAACGCTTGCAAGGAAGCCCAGTACCAGAGAGCAAGAACAGACTTGTATTTGAAGGAGAGTCAGGCTCGGTGGGTCAGGATCACCGAGGCTCGTACTTTGGAAGACAAGAGAGTTCAAGACAAGATGGAGCAACTGGAAGCTAGTGCAAAAGAACAGCAAGAAGCCCTGGCAGTAGCCCAGAGAGAGATATCAGAACTGAAGATCAAAGCAGGGGTGAAGAGGTCAAAGGACCAAACTCAGCACAAGAAGCTAACAGCAGCTGTTACAACCCGGAATCTCCTCATCAGGAATCTCACGGAACGTCCGGCTGATCCTGTGACCGAAGCACTTCTCAAGGAAGTTCGTGAGGATGAGTTTGGTCTTGGTGTTTGACCATTTGTTTGTTGTTGCTTTCTTTCCGTGTACTTTTATTTTCTTGTAATGTATTTTGACCCCTTAGAGGGCTTGTGTTGTAAAATGAACAAGTTGTGTTATTTCACCTTCTGTAATATATTTGTGTTAGTTTGTTCCATCTGAGTTCGCTTTGAAAGCAGCATCAACAGCATCTTCAAGGGTCTGGAAGGGTCAAAACTGAAGGCCAAACCAGATACCTTGAGAACAAATAAGCATAACTGCATTGCATGCTAACCCTTTGCTTGTTTTGTAGGTTTTGTTTTATTGTTGCTAACTCTGTTGTGAAGTTCAGGAACTATTGCTAGGCGCCGGGTATTTCCCCTCAACCGTCCGCACCGTTATCCAACCCGAAACAACCTTCCGGGAATTCAAATGGATCAGGTACAGCAGGACCTTGCAGAGGTCAGAAATCAGATGGCAAACGAAAGATTAGAAATGAGAACGCAGATGACGCAGTTCATGGAAGTTATAAACAATATGGCTCAGAGCCAGAAAAGACTGAGGGCCATAGTGGAGAGGCAAAATCAAGAGGATCCACACATAGGGACTGTCGGCACCAGTAATAATGAAAGGGTCCAACCTCATGTTAACCCTCCTGTGTTTGGTCCACATCTCCATCCTGAAATCAATATTCCTGCAAACGTTCAAGGAACCGCCACTGCAGCCAGGGTATTGCAAGAAGACCCTCAAGAAGACCAGTTCACAGTAATGGGTGCTGGGGAAGAAGCTTACGATAGACGGTTGGAAGAGATAGCTGAGAAGTTGAGGTCTTTAGAGTCTCAAAACTCTTTGGGGTTCGACGTCATGGATATGGGCTTGGTAGACGGGGTTAGGATCCCCCATAAGTTCAAGCCTCCTTGTTTCGAAAAGTATAATGGGACTTCATGCCCCCGGACTCATTTACAATCATTTCTGGGAAGGCTGAAGGCCTATACAATGGATGAGAAGCTCTGGATGTTCTACTTCGAAGACAGCTTGACTGGAGCATCAAGGGAATGGTATTCCCATTTGACAAGAGCAACTGTAAGATGCTGGAAGGACCTGGCAGAGGCCTTCATCAGACAGTATCAGTATAACTTAGACATGGCACCCAACAGGACCCTCCTAATGGGAATGTCACAGTCTTCAAGGGAGAGTTTCCGAGAATATGCCCAGAGATGGAGGCAATTGGCTGCTGTCGTTCAACCACCTATGTCTGAAAGGGAAATGGCAGACATGTTTATGAATACTCTTCAGGGAACGTATATTGACAGGTTGGCTGCTTTCTCTTCCACTAGCTTCGCAGATGTTGTCATAGCTGGGGAGAGAATTGAAAGCCTGTTAAAGATGGGTAAGATCTCTGACAATGGCGCCAGCTCGTCCAGTAATGCAAGAAAGCCTTTCGCAGGCCCGAGAAGAACTGGCGAGACCAATGCCATTCACACCAACAGGGGCAGACCCCAGTATGTGCATAGATCAGTAGCAGCAGTCACCATCCCTGCTCCAGCTCACCCACAGCCAGTCTATCAACCTCCTCAGCAAAACTATCAGCCACAACCTCAGTATCATCAGCCAAATCAGTATCCTCCAAGAAACTACAACAACAGCAACACCAACAACAATAACCAGCAAAGGCCATTCCAGCAAAGGCCATCTCAAGCCAACAGGGTAATCGATCCGATCCCTATGCCATATGCTGCCTTGCTGCCACAACTTCTGAAACTCAACCTAGTTGAGCTAAGAACGTTGGCACCACCGGATCCCAACAGTTTACCCAGGAACTACGACTCCAACGCTAGGTGTGCCTTTCATTCGAACGCACCTGGTCATAGTACGGAAAAATGCAGGGCTCTGCATATGAAGATACAAGACCTGGTGGACTCGAAAGCTCTGAATTTTGCACCACCACCCAACGTCAACAAAAATCCTATGCCAAATCATGGTGGTCCTCGAATTAACGCTATTGAAGAAGACAAACCGTCTTATTTAATAACCAGTGTGGGACAGATCAGGACACCATTGGTAGAAATCAAGGCTCAGCTCTTGGAATGCAACATGTTCCCCGGATGCGAGTTGGGGTGTGCTTACTGCAATATCTCAGTGAATGGGTGCGATAATCTAAGGAATGGCATAGATGGCCTTATTCAGAGTGGCCAACTCCAGATCACCACATCATTTCCAACAAATCCAGCAATATCGTCAGCAACGGTTTCAGAACCTCCTACAACTGCAGCAACCATTGTTCCTGACAATTCTTCGGCAACATCAACAAGTACTCCATCTATCGTCTCAAATGATCAGTTTTCAACAATTTCTCCTGCTACAACTTCAGCTTCATTCCATTTTGAATCTCCTACGACAACAACATCCGTACTTCCGACAATGTCTCCTACAACTCCAGCAAACAATCATGAAGATGTCTCTACTGTCACCATATTCTATGACCCTGAAAATAACTCCGCCTACCATTCAGAAGGGGCTGCTCCTATCAGAGCACCAGTTACAATCTATTATGATCCACAAACAATTACAGTCCCTTCAGCAGCAGCAATCAGTCCAGTCACTGTTACGGTGCCTGGACCAGTACCATATGAAAGCAATAGGGCCATCCCTTGGCACTATGGCTCTGACGTGTACTGCGAAGGAAAAAGAATCACTCTTGAAACATCAACACCTGCACCACAAGTAGATAATGTGGGGGGAGGCGGAGGCTTCACTCGAAGCGGACGTCTCTTTGCTCCACCAATTCCAAAACCTACTGCCGAAGCAGAAGCTGCTGCTAAGGCAAAAGGAAAGAGCCCGGTGCAAGAAGATCAAGCTGTTAAAGAAGCCTTGAAGACACCGTTCGATCAAGAAGTTGATGAGTTTATGAGAATCATCAAAAAGAGTGATTACAAAATCGTGGATCAGCTTCACCAGACGCCATCCAAGATCTCTATCCTCTCACTGCTTATGTGCTCCGAAGCCCATCGGAATGCACTACTTAAAGTCCTGCACGCAGCTTACGTGCCTGAAGAGATTACTGTCAACCAGTTGGAAACCGTGGTTGGAAACGTTACTGCTAGCAATGGGCTAGGGTTCACCAATACTGACTTGACAGCGGATGGCCGCAACCACAACAAAGCCTTGCACATAACCATGGAATGCAAAGGAGCTGTCCTCTCTCATGTGCTGGTAGACACAGGTTCATCCTTGAATGTCTTACCAAAGAAGGCTCTGGTGAAGTTAGAATATGATGGATTGGCATTGAGACCCAGCAACCTGGTAGTAAGAGCCTTCGATGGTTCTAAGAGATCGGTTCTGGGAGAGATTGAGCTGCCTGTGACAATTGGCCCACAAACCTTTAAAACTATCTTTTATGTGATGGACATTCAGCCCGCCTACAGCTGTTTGTTGGGTAGACCCTGGATTCACGCCGCCGGCGCAATAACGTCTACCCTTCACCAAAAGTTAAAATTTGAGTGGGAAGGCCAAGTTGTTACAATCTGTGGGGAGGAGGATATATTCGTTAGGCATCTGGCTACTTATAAATACATTGAGATGGATGGAGAGATCCATGAAACAATGAGCCAAGGATTTGAAGCCTTGAATGTCAATGAAGCATCTGCTGTATTTGGGATCTCCATGTCATCTTACCAACAAGCCCGAAAGGTTGTTGAGGAAGGAACTGCCCTGGGCTGGGGCAAAGTTTTAGCTGTGGAGGAGAAGAAAGACAAATTTGGGTTGGGTTACAGACCAACTCAACATCAAGCAAAGGCTGCTGGAGAGCCTGGTTTTGTCAGTGGGGGGATGCTTACCCCCGATGCTATCAACTGTCTGGAAGACGAGCTGGAAGAAGAACGCAACCTGGAAAGCTGGATTCGTCCAAAGATCCCGGGGAGCAGTGTCTCGAACTGGTCTTCCCAGGAAATTATAAGAGTTACTCGATCAGAGTAATTATTATTTCCTGTATTTTATAAGCATGCATCAAAGTCTTGCATCTTGCCCAAAATGACAAGACTCATTTTGTAATCGGGCCATCTGTACTTTTTTGTGCAAACAAGATCAATTAATGAAATATCAGACATCTTTTTGCAAACGCGTCTTTTTCTTTTCGTTCACTGTTTTTCCATTTTTCTTTTTTGTACAAAAAATAAATGGCAGTGTTTTCAAAATGACAACTTCATTTCACTTTTCTAAATAAGACTAAAATCAGATCACTAAAATGAACAATTAAACCCTTGCAGAGAGTGCCTTCCAGACAGCACCGACAACAGCACGGTTATGACTTCGTATGACTTTGACAATCCGATCAATCAAGCTGATGAAGGGGTTGAAGAAGAATATGAGCTTCCGGAAGAGCTAGCCAGGTTGTTGAGACAGGAGGAAAAGGTTATTACTCCTCACCAGGAGGAGGTTGAAGTGATCAATCTTGGTACAGAGGAAGACGTGAAAGAGGTTAAAATCGGGGCCTGCCTGCAAGACTCAGTAAAGAGACAACTGATTGACCTGCTTCAAGAGTATGTGGACGTGTTTGCTTGGTCTTACCAAGATATGCCAGGGTTGGATACCGATATTGTTGTGCACAAGCTGCCTTTGAGAGAAGAATGCCCGCCAGTTAAGCAGAAGCTGCGCCGTACTCGTCCAGACATGGCTATGAAAATCAAGGAAGAGGTACAAAAGCAATGGGACGCCGGGTTCCTTGCTGTAACTAGCTACCCGCCGTGGGTTGCTAATATAGTACCTGTGCCTAAGAAGGACGGAAAAGTAAGAATGTGTGTTGATTACCGGGATCTGAACAGAGCCAGCCCGAAAGATGATTTCCCTCTACCTCACATTGATGTATTGGTTGATAACACGGCTCAGTTCTCGGTATTCTCCTTCATGGATGGATTTTCAGGATACAACCAGATTAAAATGTCACCTGAAGACATGGAGAAGACAACATTCATCACACCCTGGGGCACGTTCTGCTACAAGGTAATGCCATTTGGGCTCAAGAATGCCGGTGCAACGTATCAACGGGCTATGGTGACATTATTCCACGATATGATCCATAAAGAAATAGAATGTTACGTGGATGACATGATCGCCAAGTCTCTTACAGAGGAAGACCACCTGGTAAATCTGCTCAAATTATTCAAGCGTCTGAGGAAGTACCAACTGAAGCTAAACCCCAACAAATGCACATTCGGGGTGCGATCCGGTAAGCTGCTGGGATTTATCGTAAGCGAGAAGGGGATTGAAGTAGACCCCGATAAAGTCAAAGCCATCCAAGAGATGCCTGCACCGAAAACCGAGAAAGAAGTTCGAGGGTTCTTAGGCCGATTGAACTACATTTCAAGGTTCATATCTCACCTTACAGCAACCTGTGAACCCTTGTTCAAGCTGTTAAGAAAGGAACAGACGGTCAGGTGGAATGAAGACTGCCAAAGGGCTTTTGACAAGATCAAAGAATATCTACAAGAACCTCCAATCCTTATGCCTCCAGTTGAAGGAAGACCTCTAATCATGTACTTGACAGTATTAGAAGAGTCAATGGGGTGTGTGCTGGGCCAGCATGACGAGTCTGGTCGAAAAGAGTATGCAATATACTACCTAAGCAAAAAGTTTACCGACTGTGAACAACGTTATTCACTGCTCGAGAAAACTTGCTGTGCTTTAGCGTGGGCTGCTCGCCGACTGAGACAGTATATGTTGACCCACACTACCTTGTTAATCTCAAAAATGGACCCAGTCAAGTACATTTTCGAGAAGCCAGCTCTTACCGGACGGGTTGCAAGATGGCAAATGATTCTCACAGAATACGACATACAGTACACATCTCAGAAAGCCATCAAGGGCAGTGTACTATCTGAATATCTTGCTGAGCAACCCATTGATGACTACCAGCCTATGAGATTTGACTTCCCCGATGAAGACATCATGTTCATAAAATCAAAAGATCATGAAGAGCCTGTTCACACTGAAGGGCCTGACCCAGAAGAAGAGTGGACTATGATGTTTGATGGGGCTGTTAACATGAATGGTCGTGGTGTTGGTGCAGTGCTCATTACACCCAAAGGAGTTCACATGCCTTTCTCGGCAAAACTCACTTTCAACTGCACTAACAACGAAGCTGAATACGAAGCTTGCATTATGGGTCTTGAGGAAGCCATTGACCTCAGGATCAAGACATTGACCGTATTCGGAGATTCAGCTTTGGTAGTCAATCAAACCAATGGCAAATGGTACACACACCAGGATCATCTGATACCTTACAGGGATTATACAAGAAGGTTATTGACTTTCTTTACAACAGTCAGGCTTGAGTATATCCCTCGGGACGAGAATCAGTTTGCAGATGCTCTTGCTACCATTTCATCCATGATCAAAGTTCAAGCTACTAACTTCGTACCTCAGATTTCAGTATTGAGACTTGATAGACCAGCATATGTATTTGCAGCGGAAGCTGTCAAAGATGATAAGCCTTGGTTTCATGACATTAAATGCTTCTTGGAGGATCAAACATACCCACCTGGGGCATCTTCCAATGATAAGAAGACTTTGAGAAGGCTTGCTGGAAGTTTCTTTCTGAACACTGATGGATCTTTATACAAAAGGAACTTTGATATGGTACTCCTCAGGTGTGTTGACAAGACGGAAGCAGATTTATTGATGCATGAAGTGCATGAAGGGTCTTTTGGTACCCATGCTGGGGGGCATGCCATGGCTAAAAAGTTGTTAAGATCAGGCTATTACTGGACCACAATGGATGCAGACTGTTGTGCTTACGCCCGAAAATGCCACAAATGCCAGATCTATGCAGATAAGGTGCATGTGCCTCCCAATCCTTTGAACATCATGTCTTCACCCTGACCCTTTGCCATGTGGGGCATTGATATGATTGGCAAGATTGAGCCGACTGCCTCAAATGGCCACAGATTCATCCTGGTCGCCATTGACTATTTTACAAAGTGGGTTGAAGCAGCCTCATATGCAAACGTCACAAGACAAGTGGTAGCCAGATTTCTGAAGAGAGATATCATCTGTCGATATGGAGTGCCCGAGCGAATCATTACTGATAATGGTTCCAATTTAAACAACAAAATGATGGCAGAGCTATGCCGGGACTTCAAGATCCAACATCACAATTCTTCTCCTTACAGGCCGAAGATGAATGGCGCTGTTGAGGCAGCAAATAAGAATATCAAGAAGATTGTGCAGAAGATGGTAGTCACGTACAAAGACTGGCACGAAATGCTACCGTTTGCCTTGCATGGGTACCGCACGTCAATCAGAACATCCACTGGGGCAACACCGTATCAGCTTGTTTATGGTATGGAAGCTGTCCTACCTGTTGAAGTTGAATTACCCTCCCTACGGGTATTAATGGATGTTAAACTGAGCGAAGCAGAATGGGTTAGGTCCCGATACGAGCAACTGAGTCTGATCGAAGAGAAGAGATTGGCTGCAATCTGTCATGGGCAGTTGTATCAGAAAAGAATGAAGAAAGCCTTCGATCAGAAAGTCAGGCACCGAGAGTACCAAGTGGGAGATCTTGTGCTGAAAAGAATCCTCCCTCCTCATACAGACCACAGGGGCAAATGGACTCCAAACTATGAAGGGCCATTCGTGGTAAAGAAAGTTTTCTCTGGTGGAGCACTGATGCTCAGCACCATGGATGGTGAAGATTTCCCGTCCCCTGTGAATTCAGATGCAGTTAAAAAATACTTCGCATAAAATGACCCGCTGGACATAAAAACAGAATGTAAGTCCAGGCAAAAATAGGGCATCCCGGCGAGTCAAAAACAGAATAAAAGACTCGGGCAAAAATAAGGGAAATAAATGAAAAAATGTACACCCGCTGAGTTGAAAAGCCGCATTGGACAGCTCAGGCAAAAATGGGTATCCCGATGGATTGAAAACCCGAAAGGGCGATCCATGCAAAATAAGGGAATAAGCGAACAACTGCATTCCGAATTCGTCTGTATCACTTGCAACTTGGAAAGCTTCAAAAGGATCAAGCTTCAATCAGAATCAGCCTTCTTCAGAAAGCAGGGCGAGAAGAACGTCATTGTCATACGAGTCATAGCAGAAGAGGAAGCTCCTTTGAAAGCGTCATCAACACTGCCAACATTTTTGTTTCTCAATTTGTAACAATCTCCTCATTTCAGGGGATATGTTCCTTTGACTGTATCTCGCCAATTCAGGGCATATGAATTAATAAAATCAGATTTTCAGTCATGTCTCGTTTTATACATTTTATTTGCAAAAAATGTCTGATGTCTTAAAAGGAAAATTGATTGCATAAGTACAGATGTTCTTCTCTAAGAAAATAAAGAAACATGCTTGCAGGGAATATACTTACTCTCAGAAGTATCCTAGCTCCTATGACGGAATCCAGTAAGGGATACCTCGGGATTATCTTGTGCGTTTTTCTATCTTTTTCAGGATTGCAGGTATCCAGAACGCAACTTGGGGCATGAAAGCTCCACCCTCAGCAAGCTGGCAGATCATTATCAACTCGGTCTATCTTCCATGTGGCACTGGAAGGTGCCCATTTCCCCAGCGAAGTTGCCAAATCAACATACACTCAATCTCAGCATCTGAAATGCTCTATCCCCAGCTGAGCTGCCTCTCATGACTTCCCCCAGCTGAGTTGCCTCTTGTTGCTCTCCCCAGCTGATTTGCCTCTCATAATTCCCCAGCCGAGTTGCCATCTCATCCTCAGCCGGAGCACAGAAGTCAGAGAGCTATCCCCCCACAGAGCTCCAGCCTCTGTCCAGAAGAGCAACGCACGAAGGAATCACAACAGAGTGAAGAAAGCTTCTACAAACCCCAGCTGGGCCTCTCATTTACTAGGATAGGTCTATCAGTGACCTGTATCCCCAAGCAGATACATCTCTCCAGGTCTACCAATGATCTCAAACCCCAGCTGGGAGGTCCATTTCGAACAGATCAGCCAGAGAGCTTCGCAGCAACGGGATCCGAATCCCGGTTTGATATCTTTGCATAATCATGGCATTTGCATCATAATATCCCCTCAGAGCGTAGCATTCCGTCTAATACGGAGCATTACGGCAAAAAAATCAAACGCATAGCATAATCATAAGCCATGTTTTGAATTAACACTTGTGAATAATAACCGTTCATCATCATTGTACAGAAATCCTCACCAGAGTCCCCAGCAAAGCAGTTGCCTCATATTCACAAACACCAGTATATACACCCTTTGACACCCGTCCGTGTCATCACTTCCCCAAACGGGTCGCCTGAACACTCTTTACAAACAAGATCACCCGTACTACAGATACTTCCTGACACCCGTCCGTGTCATATTACCAGCAGAAAGCCAAAGACATCCTCTTTGCACCCACACATACCTATATATACACTTTCCTGACACCCGTCCGTGTCATATCCCCAGCAGTCATCTATACTTTGTATATCAGATACTTGTTTATATTACACTTTTCTCTCTTGGCACCCGTCCGTGTCATTCTCCCCAGCAGTTAAAACACTCATTTATATATACTCACTACTCACGATACACTTATACAGATACTCGTCCGTATCTTGTATACACCATCACTTATCTCCCCACAGATTCAACAGTAGTCTTTGTTCTTTGTTAACCAGTTGGTACTCGTCCGTACCATCATCTCAGAACATTGCGTCTAGTGTTTGTTTCTACATGATACTCGTCCGTATCATAGTCTTAAGGATGCTCGTCCGCATCTTTAATCCATACACCATGTCAAACACTTGTGTCTTCTTGAATATAGATGCTCGTCCGTGTCTACTATTCCCCCAGAAGAACCATCAGATTCAACACTCGTCCGTGTTCCTTGTTAACCAGTTGATACTCGTCCGTATCATCATCTCTGAACACGTGTCAGTATTTGTTTCTACCCGATACTCGTCCGTATCATAGTCTTAAGGATGCTCGTCCGCATCTTTAATCTATACACAACATCTAAACACTTATACTTTCTCTTCTTGGTTGTAAATACTCGTCCGTGTTTACTATATCCCCAGTAGATTGCCAACAAAACAAATTTTCCTTCTTATCTAACACTCGTCCTGTGTTATGATAAACCCTTCGGCAGCCGTACCCTGCTGAGTGGTCATCCTCCACTTCTTGATGGTCGTCCTCCATCATGCTCATCCGATGGCCGTCCCCATCGTTGATTTTAGCAGCCGTCCCCTGCTAGGTGGTCGTCCTCCACCTTTTGATGATCGTCCTTCATCATTTTATCCAATGGCCGTCCCCATTGTTGATTTCGGTTATCTGGCATTCGTCCTATGTCATGAGAAACCTCGAGAGCAGCCGTACCCTGCTGAGTGGTCGTCCTCCACTTCTTGATGGTCGTCCTCCATCATGCTCGTCCGATGGCCGTCCCCATCATTGACCTTTTATCCGATGGCCGTCCCCATCGTTGATATTTTCGGCAGCCGTACCCTGCCAGGTGGTCGTCCTCCACCTTTGATGGCCGTCCCCATCATATCTCCTTTTATCCCCAACAGAGCAGCCGTCCCCTGCTAGGTGATCGTCCTTCACCTTTGATGGCCGTACCCCATCATCTGTTTATTTCATTAACCCGATGGCCGTCCCCGTCGTGGTCCCTTTTCCTTTTAGCCCGATGGCCGTCCCCATCGTTGGTTACTTTACCTTTATGAACTTGATGGCCGTCCCCGTCATGTTTCATTAATTTCCAGAGAATTCTACAGCTTTATCTTGATGGCCGTCCCCATCACGATTTTACATTCCCCAGCTAGTCGGCCGTCCCCGTCTTGGCTTTACCTTTTATCCCCAGCATGTCGGCCGTCCCCGTCATTGCTTTGTTTTCCGCACCTTTACAATATACTTTATTTTACCTTTACAATCTATATCCCTTTTCTTCTTCATTCTGTGAGTGCAAATTTTGGACTGTCTTTGGTATTCAACCACAAGTTATCTTGTTTGCCCGTTAAGCCGTTGCTTACAACCTGCACAGCTAACTCATGTTTGAATAGGGGCAGCTGTAAACACCCCAAATTTGCCCTCATCCATTTCACCATGGCTTGTGATCATTCTCATATGCATAAGTTCAATCATATCATCTCACATCTCATTTTTGATTCACTGCATAGTTTCTAAGTCATCTGCACCTAGGGTTTGTGATCTGAGCAATCTCAGGGCATCTTGAGCCACTCCAAAGGCAACCAATCAATTCAAAGGGGTATACATGTGTTCAAGCATCATAGTACACCCTCTCAAAGTCAAAAATGCCAGGGAATCACAAGAACTAGGGTTTGAGTGGATGCAGAGCCAGAATAGACTGCACAGTTGACCTAAAATTAGGGTTTTGGTTTCAGAGGCTATAACCCCAAATTTTTTGGTCATTATTGTTTCCATTGGTCTCTATATGGTATAGGGAGTATGCATATCAATTTTCATGAAGAAATTCCATGGGGAAGTCATCTGATCAAGGGTTGACTTTTCAGACAAGTCAGTGTAAAATCAGGGCATCTGAGGCCCCCAATGACCCAACCAATGGGTGATCTTCATCATTTTGAGTGTATATGATCTTTATTTGATCATGGAAGAAGGTTTAAGTTCACAAAAATCAAGAATTTGGAAGTTTTGCAAATGTTGACTTTTTGAGCATAGTTGACTTTTCAAGAATGCTTCATTTTAGGTCATTTTTCAAGCCTTGATTCTTGATCCAAAAATGCTTCAAATGGAAAAACTTTGGTCATGAAAGTTGTAGATCTCATCTTTCCCTTTTCAAAAAGTACAAGAACATGATCAAACTCTTCTTGGATCAAAAGTTATGGTGTGGCAAAGTTGGCCAAAATCATTGATTTTTAAGGCATGCCTCAAATGGAAATTTTGCAAAGTCATGAACCAATGCCTCTTGTGACCTCTAGCTCACTTCAAACCAGTATGCAAACATCACATGGACACTAAAAAATCAGATTTGGACTAAGGATCCCTCATGTTTATGGTTTGTGTAGCAAAAATAGTCACATGTGAACCAAAAGCCACAACTTGCAAAAAACTCATGATCATGCTTCCTACAACTTGCTGCATTGGTTACTGCACTTTGCTAGCCTCTCACCTCATCTTGCTGCACCAGATCCATGTTTGTACTTGCCTAGATCATGAGCCATACTTCTCTTACACCAAATTTGACTTTTGAGCAAAAGCAAACTTACCAATCACCATAGGCCAGGTCACATCATCTGACCTATGGGATTAAAATATACTTTCCAAATGCTGGCCATTCCATACATCTAGCAAGACTGAAACTCACTCCTTGATCACATTCACAAAAACACTCCTTCTTGCATAAGCCTTCGAATCTGCCTCCACAAGCTCAGAACACTCAAACCATTTCCACACTTCAACTCACCATACTTCATAGACCTCAAAGCACCAAGAGCCAGGCTTGATTTGAGCAAGAACACCCCATTGCCATTCTTCACCTCAGCCTGCATTTTCCTTCGAATCTCTCTCCACAAACCTCAAACACAAGAACAAACTCCACCAACAATCTCCACTCACCTCACTGACCAGAAACCAACCATTGTTCTGGCCTGAAACACCCCATGTCTCAAATACGATTTTCACATGCCCTTGGTCAGAGCTTCTGCAAACTCACTCCAGAGGTTGTTTAAACTCCAACTAAGCATCCAAAGCTTCAAAGGTGGATCATTGGGACCTGATTGAGCCAAAGAATCATCCAGAAAGCTCCTAAATCAAAAGCTCCATCTCAGGTGACACCATGAACTTTTTTTCCAGAACTCCATTTTCTTGTTAGAATCTTGTTTAGCATGTTGCACTGATCATTGGGATCTATTTACTTTTGAAAATAAGCCAGAAATGAGTATGTTATGGTGTTCTGAAAGTTTGACCTAGAAATTTCTTTGCTTCGATTCATGTTTGTGTGTGAGTTTAAATGTGATTTGATGCTGGATTCGTGCTTAGGGTAGTTAGTAGATGATTTCTGGAGAGTTAGAGCTTCTAAAATGGCCTGGGGAGAGAGATAGCATTTTGAGCTGAACGGAGAAGATGACCGGAACACTGTTCCGGTCATCTGAGAGTGATTAACGGCAGGGTTAGGGTTTTAAGCATTAATTAGCAAGTTTGAATCTGAGCCGTGAGATGTGGCGCGCAGTCAACTCCCGCGCGTGTGAGTTTGAATCTCCACCTTAGGATCTGATTACTTCTCATTAATTCATTAAAAATTCATTTTTATTTATTTTCTTTTCATTTGTTTTGTACAATTAATTTAAAATAGCAAAAAATGCATAAAAATTATGAAACTTTTTCTTCTGAGTTTTATTAATTTTTATGACCCAAAAATATTTTTATTTTATTTTTTATCATTAAAAAAGTATTTTTAAATATTTAAAAGATTATTTTTAATTGATTAATGAAAATTAATTTATTAAAAATACTTTTAGGTATTTAAAAATCACCAAAAAATTCATGAAATGTTCTAAGACATTTAGAAACATTGTCCAACCTTCAAACCAAATTTCTTTTTTGATCTTGATGCATTTTGAGAATTTTTCATTGAATTAAATCATATTTTGTGCATTATTTTGATCATAAGTTCAAAAATTCATTTCTGCCCATCTAAGAAGGTTTGGACATTGATTCTTCTTGCATTGTTTTCTATTTGGCATGTAGTTTCTAGGATAAAATGGCCATGATTCGATCTTGCATTTTCCAATTGTTTGGCATTTCTTTTGTTAAGAACCCTAAAAAACCCTAATAACTTAGAAAAATCATATCTTGAGATTGGTTAAGAGTTGAGACTTCCCCTTTGAACATTGGTTTAGTATAGGTTTAGGGTTTCTTTGGAAGGCATTTTCCATTTTTTATCTTAGGGTTTGCTTCTGTTTTTGGGTTTTGTTTGTTGTTTGATCTTTAAACCCTAATTTGGGCCTTCATTTGCATACCTCTTGCATCCTCTTGCATAACATGCTTTGTCTTTGCATTTTGTGCATTCTTGTGTTTCACTTGACATCATAAGACATGTAGAAAGTATGTTTGATCATTGCATCCCATATTTGCCATCTTGTTTGCCATGTATGTTTCATAACTTTTCATGTGTATCCATGCTCCTTAGCTTGCATCATTTGCATTCATGAACTTGTATGATCATCTCCATGTGCTGCCTCATGTTTGTAGCATCTCATAGCATCATTAGCATCATGTATATGCTTCTGGTTTTGTTTCTCATCATGACATCTCATTTTGCATTGCATTGCATTTCTTTCTAACATTTCAGGTGGTAAGTGACTTTGAGAAGTGAATTTGCCTTCACTTCTCATAACTTTTCTTTTCATCCCTCTTGCATCCATTGCTGCATTTTTATCTTGTGTTTGAGATTGAGCTTGCTCATTCTTCTTCTTCCCACTTTCTTTCTTCAAGTGACTTGACTTCTTGATTGAAGCAAGTTGCTTTGCTTCTCCTGATCCTTTCATCTGCTTCCTGGTGGTTCCTTTGAAGATTGTCCTTGGAAACCTCACAAACCTTAGGAACAACCAAGCATGACAATGAATTAGGGTTTTGATTAGTCTCCCCTCATAGTTTTTACCTTTGTGTCTCTCTTTGAGTCTTCTCTTCTCACCTCATAATCAGGGATTAAACCCTAAAGGCTTTAAGGCTTTGTGATTAAGCTTATGCCTGCATCCTTCTCTTAGGATGGAGTGTATAACTTTAACCCTAAGTGTTAAACCCTTAATGTGTTTAAATCTCTTAATCAATCCACTTAATAATCATCAAGACATCAAGCTTGTAACTTGGGCCTTGCATTAGGGTTTTAATTCTTCCTTAATTGGTTAAGAAGGACTAACCCTAGTGTTAATGGACAAGTCCCCCTCAAGTTGTCTTACAAACCATAAAATTCACTTCATCATCATACCATTAAATAAAATCCACTTAATCAAAGGCTTTGTTTTGTCATGAGTTTAATCCCTAATCATGGATTAAGTTGAGGAGCTTTCCTCAGCTTAAACATTCTCATCTATTATCCTTCTATTAGGATGGTGTAATGAGTCTGTTTAATCCTTGATTATGGCTTAACCTCATTACTCAACACTAAACAAAAACAACAAAAACATCTAAATAATCACAAGTAGGTTAATGATCTTAATCCTATACCAAAGGTGATTAAGTGTGAGAATCTGACTTCACACTTAAGGTACTCTCATTACCCCTAAACAGAGGGAAGATGTGATGAGTTTACTAACCCATTGGTTTAGGCTTAAGCTCATTAACTTATGACAAATCCTCAAAAGCAATAAAAGACTGAAAACTCAAAAAACAAACAATAATCGTCTCCTTTGGGATTCTTTTCTCATCTCATTCACTCACAAACGAGAACTTGCTTCTTCCGTCTAATGCAAGACAGTTTGCATCTGTGCCAGACAGGTCATACACTTGAGCATAGACAAGTAAGCAGTTCATCAAGTCAATTCATCTTTCAGTCTCTTTGGGTCGAACTACGGTGTTCTGACTTCCTCATTGCACGAGAGGATACGTAGGCATAACTTAACAGTTATCGAACAAAAGTCTCTGTACATTCCCCCTCCTTCCAGAATCATCCTTTTAGCCTCATAGTCTTGAGCAGCTCATTCTCATTCCTACACTGACACTGTACATACTGCACTTCACTTTTCTCTTACACTGACACCTGTACATTTTGTTTTCCAGCTCTTTTACACACAAATTGCACTGACACTACCCCTTTAAAACACAAATCTTTCAAGCGTGGATCCCGTCGAGTACGACGGACAATCTGGGTGCTAATACCTTCCCAGGTTGTAACCAACCCCCTTTCTCAGTCTCTCTGGTTCGCAAACCGTCTTATCCATCTTTTTCTAGGTCTATGCAGCATTGCCTTTCCTCCGGGATAAAAATGCCTAGCTGGCGACTCTATTCATTCTCCAGTGAGTTCACGGCTGTGTGTTCTCACTGTTCCCTTTCGCCGACCGTTCGCGTCTGTACCTTCATCTGATTAGTTTCATTTGTCGGGAGCGACAAAAACCAATTATAGTACATGTCCTAGGATCAATCTGGCCGATCCTGTGAGTAAATGAGAACATCTTGGTGTTTTTAGAGGACCAGCGGTTGTTTACTATTTTTCAGGGTAAATAGTAAGCAATCGTTGGTCCTCTAAAAACACCAAGGTGTTATCAGTTACTCGCATGATCGACCAGATTGATCCTAGGACATGTGCTATAATGGGTTTTAGTTTGTTTTTCAGTGAAAATGTCATAAACTCTTTGATAGACTTTATGACTTGTTTTGATAAAAAGAGAAAATAAAGCAAACAAGACTCAAAGTAATTGAAGTCGAAAGTAAAATGCAATGGAAGGTAAATTGCAAGGAAATGTAAAGGAAAACAAGTAAAGAAAACAATAAATTGCTGAAGAGTAAACTTGCTTGAAATTAAAGAAATGCAAAGTAAATAACTTTAAAGTAAAAACTTGAATAGAAATTTCATTGAAATGGAATATGGTGGTGATCGCATCACGTATATTCTCGTATTCTACTTCTGAGAACCAGGGGTCTGTGAGTGCGAACATTGTTTAAAATGGAGCCTTAGCCATCACTTATTCCCAGAAAATCATAAATAATTTAGTTTGAGTTTTGTTTTTAACCACAACATCTATTTTGACATCTGCGCATGTGGTTAATGGATAATCTTCGTAAATCAAATAACAAGTGTCAGCCTTCGGAGATTAGTAATAGGGAGGATCATAGAATTTTGATTGGACTCGAATCTCTAGTTAGTTTTATCGGAACCCCACGGCAGGCATAAAAAAATCTTGTTAAAAACATTAATAGGTTAACCTTCTTATGCTAATTAAGGAAGATCATAATCGTCCTACATGGTAATAAGCATGTTAGGACGGAATTGTGGTGGTCCAAGATTTATTGAAGGTTTTTCTATTTTTTTTTATGTTATGCATAGTGTAGAGGCATTGTGTTAATAAGTTTTAATAACTATTAACCACTTAACCACTTGTAACCGATTCAATTATTAATTATAACATAACAGACGAAACCACTAATTGGCCTTTTGTAACAGAAACGTGCCATTAGATGTGGCCTCTCATATTCCGAGGTGGGAATGTATTCCGACAAAGAATACAATGGGATTATACCCAAGTTATGACCAAGTTCAAGTTTCTGGTGGGTAAACGTCTTATTCTGAACTATGTAATTAAATCTAGGACGTGTGAAGCATTTCTTCCCAGCTGTATACTAACCTCAGGTTCAATGATCTCAGTCCAAAGTCTTGATCAAATCACACATCCATATTTGAAACTGTTTTTGTTCTTTCCTCATTCAACGTACCTTGATACTAATTTCATACCTCGATCGGTCAAATAATTTCTTAGGTGCGACAACATGCGACTATGGTTCCAAAATTTAACACGGGCTACGCGAAAGTGAATAGTATTTTTAAATCAATAACTCTTTCGAAAATGTTTTTTTTAATACAAAGTAAATTGCTGCATTTTATCTGAGTCCCGAAGGTACCTGAAAATTACATTTTGGTCTCAGTTTAAATAAATTTCAAACCTAGTTACTTTAATCCATTTTCAAGAAAAACTTTTATCAATAACCTTAGATTTACTAAGCGACAATAGATAACAGTAGGTTGACATTGGATCTCAAATATATTTGTGCAATATCAGACCTGATATTTACCAAAGTGTTGGGTTGCTGAGCAGGTTATGGATAAGCCACAAAAATATCATCTCAAAGCAGTAAAATGGGTGTTACGATACATTAAGGGAACAGTTGATCATGATGCGTTGATGCCAAGGCTGAAGATCGGCTTCTAAAGAGCTGAAGTGCATGGCCATGCAGATTCTAATTTCAATGGAGATCAAGACGAAAGGAAGAGTATTATAGACTAAATATTCATGATTGGTGGGGCACCAACCTCTTGGAGTTCTAGAAATCCATGGATAATGGCTTTATCATCGTATAAAGTTGAGTATGTGAAATCATCATGTGCAGCTTGTAAAGCCTTATGGATCAAAATGTTGTTGGAAGAATTGAAATTGATTGTGTAAAAAAAGATGAAGTTATTTGTTGATAACAAGTCATCTATCGACTTAGCTAACCATCGTATGTATCATGGAAGGAGCAAATACATCGAAAGGATGTATCACTTTCTGAGAGATCAAGTAAATAAAGAGAAGATTGAGCTTCAATATTGCAAGTCAAAAGTGCAATTAACATAATTTCTTACAAATCCGTTGAAGAAAAAAAGTTTGACTAACTGAAGAAGTTCATTGGAATGAGGAGTCTAGAAGGTATGAATTAGGGGATATGTTGTTTGTATTTCAAAGCTTTCTGTTTAAGTTTAGTTTTTTATTGACAATTGAAATGTTTTGACTAGCAGATAAATTATGTTGTTGACCAGAAAATGTGTTGAGGTGAAGTAGTGTTTAGAAGTGTAGTCAAAGTTGTGTTGATGGTGAGAAGTCACAAGCTCAGATGCAGGGAATTTGACTAGGAATACTTGAAGCACAAGTTAGTTAGTTAACTTTGTGTATAAATAGCCCATACTTGTAACTCCTCAATATAATAGGTACATAACTTTGTAACTTGAAAAGGAACACATAATGTGAGAAGCATTGTGTGCGATCAATAATAAAAATTTCATCATCGTCAATCGCATAAGAATCTATTCACTTCTTTTCCCTTTTTCAAATACCTAAATTCTTTTTTGTTCCAACAAGTTCAAAATGATCAACCTTATGATAATAATTAGATTTAAACACATATCAACTAGTCTTCTTGGAAAATACTAATAAATGATTTATTAATTTGATGACCTAATCCACTTTCATTATATTAAGCCTTTTATTAGATAAAAAAGTATATTATTTTGTTTTCCCTCAGTGAATTTACCTAAAGTATCATGCAAGCTTTTAACTTCATTTCTCAAAGAATCATAAGTTTCTCACTTGCTTGATTTTAAAGAAAGTTTTCTAAGATCATCTAATTCAATATTAATCCTCTTATTAATATTTTCAAGATAATCAAAATGATATTTATAATTGGAGATATTTCTTTTTAGCTTCTCAATTTCCCTACTAAGTTTAACAATTAATTTAAACATTTGCTTATATGATAGAGTGATTGACTCATTGTTATCTTCCTCATAAGTAGCTTTAAAGCATATATGTGTTCCTCTTTAACTGATTTCTTTGTTGATCATCTAAAAGACACTTCATGTGAATCCTCGTTTGAATCTTTAAATGAATCTAAATTTATCTTTAGTTGTTGAATATGGTGTTCAAACTTCTTCATGCGATGCTACAACTTTTTTTGCATGTTGGAATTAAATATTAATATAAAGATTTTCAAAACAATCTTCTTGGTGATGATTCCCAACAGTTCTTACAAAAAAATATTTTGGATGATGATTCTTCAAAAATTCTATCAGATGATGATTCTTCAGACGATCCTTCTTACATGTGGCATTTATTTCATACGACACTTCTGGTTTTGGTCTTTCAATTGTTTCTTCATGCAGTTTTTTTTGATGTAGATGATAAAAACTATTAGAATGTTCTTGATATCTTCTCTTCATCCATTAGTAGTTGAATTTACTTTTCAAGTTTCATGATGATTTCCTTATTCTTTGGTTTTTCTTAAAATTCATCACAAACATTTCTACCATTTGCAACAAAATTCCATAATTCAAATCAATAGCTTAAAAAATATTTTTTATTATCTATTTCCATATATCAAATATTTCACCATTAAATGATGGAGGTGTATTCATGAAAAGTATCTTCTTTTCTTATATGAAGAAGTGTTTGAATTCATCATACTATATCCTGAAACAATAAGTTATAACAAGAGTTATGCTCTAATTCAACATGTTGACCAAGTGATTCGAAACATATAAGAGGGATGTGAGTTACGTTGATTGAAAAACGAAAGTACAATTATAAAAATATTTAAGTTAGTTTTATAAAAAAAAATAGAGATTAAGTAGCAAATTTAAATCGAAGAATATCACAGTGATAAAGAGAAGAAAATACAACAGAAAAAAAAATGAAGAACATAAATATAAATATAATATATAAGGGAAGAGAGAAATACACTAGAGATTTATACATTTTTAGCCTAACCACTAGGCCTACTCATGTTCCCAAGAGATTCCTCTTGAGAGTTCCAATAAACGAAGATGTGAGCTTTTCACAAGTTATGCCTACAAACTTTCGTACAACCAAATAAGAGATTTTACACTCGTTTATCCCCAACCAAACAAGAGATTTTATACGGACTAATTTTTAAACCAAACAAAGCTTTTCATTGACTGAGCTTAAGAACCAAATAAAACTTTAACATGTTAATCTCAAGAACTTAACAAGAGTTTTTCATAGGATGAGCTTACAAGCCAAACATATATTTTCACTAGATATTCTCAAGAACCAACAATAACTTCTTTCAGAGATATTATACAAAAGATAACACCTTCTTTAGTAAAGTACAAGGTAATCACAACGCTGGTACAACATAAATCTCATCAATATTTTTCACCCTTTCGGCGTTAAGGCAACTTCAATGAACAATTAGAAAATGTAGAAGAAAATAGTATAAAGTGAGAAAGAATCATTTCAAATTTGAATTCTAGTGTAATATGTCATGGGAATAAACTCTCTATATAGTAAAATAATTGGTTGAATAAGGAAATTATCCATGAGCATTTTAATGTCTTAATTGATGAACTCTAGTGTCGCGGAGGGAAAAATTGAGATCAAGTTATTTATTAACTTAACTCGAAAAGCAAGAGTCGCCACCAAACTTTATTTTTTCCAAAGGGAAAAGGGAAAAGGTCAAACAAAACCCACAAAAAGGTAAAACAAAAAGAGAGAATCTGGATACGGGGATTGATTATGCAAGGGGAAGATATTAGCACCCATGACATTTATGATACTCCATAGGAACCACTTGCAAATTTGTGTTTATGAAAACCATTTGGGTTGTTTGTTGATTAATTTTAATTTGAAAAGACATTTTGTCGTATTCGAGTGGAAAACTCAACTTACTATCCACAAGTATGAGGAAATGAACATTTGCATCATCTTGATATGGAGAACTTTTACGTGGACTTTCTCACAAGCATGTCTCAACATTCAAGTGGAAAATGTCAATCAATTCTCAACATATTATATAATTATAGTGATTTTCATCACTACAAGAATAGACTAATATCAAATCTTTAAAAAAAAGGCTCTTAAAGAAAAGTGCACAAAAACATAAAAAGAAGTTTGATGAGGTTTTCTTTTTTAGAAGCTTGAAAAAGGTTTGAATATGCTTAAGTGTTTTAGCATTTATTAAGAAAGATATTTTATGGATCACTTGACAAAGTCAAAATTTATTACGAAAATGGTGTGAAGCTTGAAAACAAGAAGTTTTGAAACTTGAAGAAGTGGGAAGGAGATGAAGAGACTATACTAAAGTATAAAGTAAATGACATGAAATAAAATATCTCATTGTAAGGTAGTCCAAGAGAAAGCCTTTGTGTGTGCAAGTGTCCTAACTCAGATGGAGCAAGCATTTGACATTGGTCAAAACAATCATTATTTTTTCTTTGGATTTAGCCACAAGATGAACAAGCACATAAGCAGATGAATTGCAAAAAAAGATCCAGATGAATAACAAAATCACAAAGCCACAAAAGATACATTAACATAATAATGACAACCCCAAAGGTCAAATAAGTACACACATAAAAGGATAAAGAAACACACTGCCCGACTGTTTAAATTTTGTTAATTTTCATTTAAAAACAATAACAATAGAAGAAACCAAACAGAAAAATGGAGGAACCCACAAATTATACTATATTAATGGAGTTTGGAACATGGGTTTAAGTGGTTCCATTATTATAATATAATTTGTGGGTTCCTCTATTTTTCTGTTTGGTTGTTTATGTTGTTATCGTTTTTAAATGAAAATGAACAAAAGTTACACAATTGGGCAATGCCATACGAGTACTAGGGGGTCTGCTGTCAGACGAGAACTGGATGACATTATTGTGGAGACACAGGGGAAACTTTTGTACCGTAGACATCACGTGAGGACGGGGGGATTGATGGTCGAGGAGGCAGACTAGACAAAGGAGGCAGAGGAGAGGTTGTCAGGCACACCCATTAGTTATTTGTATTTATTTTGTTTCAATACTATAGTTTGTACGTTTTTCCTGATATTGTTACTACATTTTGGATTTGCGTGACGTATGGCATCCTATTACTATATTGTTATAATATTTTGGTATGTTTATTATTTTATAATTCATCTACGAACAAATACACAGTGCATTGTTAAAAAAAAACTCTGCTTTGATACACTTCGGAGATGTATCTCTGAAAATTTTTCGTAAATGCATCTCGAGAAATATTCAAATGGAAATGGGTTATGGAAAATTTGTTGTGACCATTTAAAGTTTAAATTGTTCTGGAGATATATCTCTGGAATATTATTAACATTTAGTAAGACATAGGGCGCGTCAGAGATACATCTACGAAATCTGGGAGTATAAATGAAAAACTACACGATGGAAAAGAAATGCATAGGATGCAATAAAAAAATTTCATAACTTAATATGACCTTTTCTAAAAATAAATAATACTCCTCCGTAATGCTCTCACCAAATGTACCATAGCAAATTTCTATCACCAGACTTTTTATTTACTTTGTGCAAGAGAATTCAAAGTCAAAACCTTTGCAAAAGAGACAAAATAATATTTTCTCAATCCTCTAAATAAGGATTATATCAAGGTTCAAAAACTATAAAACCACTCCTGCGACTGAAATGTTTCAAGAGTGTCACCAACTGTCAACCAAAATTAATGTTTCAGTATAATCACCTCACTGAGCATTGCAATACAATGCAATAGTGCAATTGATTATTTTAAATAAAATATAATAATAAACATTCTAGAGTTGCATCTTTGAATTATTATTTTAAATAAAATAAATTTGAATATGAATAATATATTAAATAAAGTGGTGAGACTCAATATTACTTCCTTAAAGTTATATTATTCAAGTAAAAATTAAATGAATTATTTGAAAATGATGTATCTTGATGAGTCTCACAAAAAACCCAAAAATGAATTCTATCATTGAAGATGTTTTAATGATTCTTACAAAATCGTCAAACTCAACTACGATATGATCGGTCATTTTAACATTACAAGTATGAATAAAAGCAAATCAAACTTACTAGAAAAACCTAAGTGAGGAACAAAGACGAAGCACATACCATACCATAAAAAGTGTGAAAATTGGTGCTAATGAAATAAAAGAAATAATAAAATATAAAAGGTATATAAAGGCCATTGATGGCAACATTTCCCTAACTTTGGGTGAAAATGCTTCATATTTTTTTTGTTTTTTTGTCTAATTGACATTTCGATAAAAGATTGGAGACAAACTTAATTAAAACACATTGTTGTTTAGTTTTTTTTACAGCTCATCAATTCATTCATATAGGGCCCTCAATTAAATCATTGACCTAAAAAGAGGGACTTGTGTCAACCATTTTTATGTCAGCCCTGATTTAAAATGACTCATAACCACCCAACTAAAAGAGTAGTTCTAGGCCCACATTTGGGACCCTTAATTACATGGTATTTTGACATTTGTGTAATTAACAATTATTGGTTTCTATTATACATAATGACATATATAAGCATATGTTTCACGGATCAACATTATTGTTGACGTGTTGTCATGTCATATAGAGTCACTCAAGTTGGACAACATTAGGAAAATTTTGAAGGTTGCTCCATCAGTCATGACAATCATCAATATTTGTCCTTACTCAAACACAAAAGTGTAAATGTAAAACGATCTTTAAAGTTCACATAGTGTTAGTTAATGTCATTAACTACTTTTTAGCTTATTTGGACTAGCATGAAAGATTATAGATCACAAAGGGACATCATTGTTTAAAATTTTCAAGCAAAGTATAAAAATAAAAATAAAAGGAAGTCTGATGGTGCAGATTAATGGTGTGGATTTAAAATCTTAATTCGTTCTTAAAAAATATGAAGTAAAAATCGGAAAAAAAAATTAAGTTTGATGGAGTAGATTGCTGATGTCAATCTAAAATCTTAATTCACTCTAAATTAATACAAACGAGACGAGATAAATACATTATCTTAAATGTTATAATATTTTACGGATTTAATATTATTCGGTCAAATATATATTTAATTATATTAGTTATTTATTAAAATAAGAGTCTTAATTAATTAAGTGGTCAAATAAATTTAAAAGACTAATTAGATTTCTATTTAATAATTAATTAATTGGATATGAGATCAAATATGAGTGAATGTCAAGATGACCCATTTGAGAATAATGGGAACCCTAATTGGCCATCACACTATATATAAATTGTAGTCCCCAATATACCGTACACAAGTAATTTATCTCCATCTAAAGAGTGTTCAAGACATTAGGAGTATCGGTTGAGGAAGATCCACAAGCCAACAAGTGTCACTCACTTGTCTCGTCTCTACTAGGGGTGTTCGCGGTGCGGTTTGGACGGTTTTCATGCAAAAAATCATCTGAACCGCAAGAGAAAAAAGCATGCGGTTTGGTTTGGTTTGGTTCGGTTGGCTTTAAGAAATAAAACTGAACCAAACCAAACCAAACCAATGCGGTTTGGATTGGTTCGGTTAGTTCGGGTTTTTACAATATTTTTATTGAGTCATACATACACCTATAGAGAACAACATAATTTTGTATTTAGTCATTCATACATTATCAAATAGCAACAATTCATCATATTTAGACAATAAATTCTCATTCAATATACAAAACTAAGATTAGACCAAAGTGGAATAAAAAATATAAAATAGTAGTATAAAATAATATCAAAAATATTACAATAAAAAGAAAAAACGGAGGAGAGGAAAGATTAGAGAATATGAAAAAGAAAAATCATAAGATATGCGATATATAGAAGCAAAGTGTGACAAAAACGTAATTGGAAGAGAAAACAATGATATAAAAAAGGAGAAGATGAATATGAAAAATAAAGAACATAAGATAAGAGAGATTGGAGTAGAAGCGATGAGATGTATGTAACAAATATGATGAGAAGAATGTGCGATACTACTCGAAGAGGTCTAAGAATGTTGAAACTAAAATCCTAAGCGTGACTAATAAAATATTTGTATGGTTAAAGCATAATAGGTTTAAATTTTGGGTTGGATGTGAGATAAGTGAAGTTTGGGTTGTAACATAATGCGGTTTGGTTTGGTTTAGTTCGGTTTGCAAAATACATACCGCAAACCGAACCAACTGCGCGGTTTTGTTAAAAAATGGTCCAAATACCTCTATTTTTGGTTTGGTTTGGTTTGCGATTTTCTATTGGGTTGGTTTAGTTTTGAACACCCATAGTCTCTACACTTTCTAACTTTCAAGATTACCGTCAACAAATATTTCTCAATAGATCCAGGTATTCTTGCAATCACCTCTCTCATATACTAGCATGTCGTAGATCATCTAGTAATTATATACATGTTTGTATTATTTATTTTATTCCACACTAAACTATATAACATAATACGTAGAATATGTATATTTAAAATTTTAATTCGTTCTTAAAATATGAAGTAAAAGTTGGAAAAAAATTAAGTTTGATGAAGGAGATTGCTGGTGTGAATCTAAAATTTTAATTCATTCTAAACTAATACAAACAAGACAAGATAAACACATCATGTTAAAAACTAAAATTTGCAAGAAAAAATTGTTAATATCCTACTTTGCAAAAAAGTCTGTAGAAAAATAATATTTTTTTAGAGCCGGAAAAAATTAGAGAATATAAATCTAAAATCTTATGAAGAAAACAAACCCGACAAAATGAGCCTATCATATCTTCACTAGTTAAATATGAAATTATGAAAATCAATTTCTATTAATATAAAATCATTAAGAAGTTTATCTAGGTAAAAGACATAGTGACCAAATCAAAGAATTATTCTCACATAACATGGAAACAAACCTTACCCATAGATCTAGGACCTCGAAATTTAAATATTTGGGACCACAATGTCACCTTCACCCTCTCAATTATTTTCTAACTTTATCCAAATTCTTCATACCAAGTTAACCCGTGACCTTGCCGTACCCTAAAGAAAAATAATCACATTCTCCAAAAAAATCTCACAACTATTCTATTGTATGATCCACAATTCTTCAAAATAAAATAAACTAAACATCAAGAATAAAATTGGATTTTGCACAACAAAATAGGGAATAAAATAATTCACATAAAACCATACAAAAATTAATTAATATAATACAATGTGATGCGATACATGAAGAACATGTTCACTTCATTCTCATCCCTTAGAAAAACTACTTAAAATTTTCATCCCATAAAAACATCATTATGCACCAAAACATCTACCCTAGAAGAAGAGCTCTTCATTTTTCTAATGGTGGCGGTGGCGGACACATTCGGCGGGGATGACGGGGAACCTAGCGGTATCGGCGCAATAATCGTAAACCATATGATTAGCCCTAACCCAAATGAGTTGATGACTTTGATGCAAAGTGAGTTCAGACAACATAGGTTCATCCCACCAATATTTCTTATCCTCGCTACTACTACATTTCTTAGCATTATCGATAGATGTAACCGGAGTTGGACATTCACAAGCATTGATTATGAAATCTTTGTAAGTAGCAACAAAAGGCGCATGAGACCAATCGGTTTTGACACGACCGCCTTGTGTGGCCCAATCATCGGCGTTCCATATTGAACTGTAGACACCCATTGCTTGGTCTTTTGGGAATGGGATTCCTTTGTGTTCCAAATTTGTGTGTACTCTAATTGGTGTCTCATCCACTAGAAACCTATTACATTGTCATAAAAAAAATTAGAACAATGATTAACTTTAAAGATTAATTAATTATTATGGATAATTATTATGTAGGTGCTTACACTACTTGACGTTGGTTCCAAAAGATTGAGTAGGTGTGAAAATCCTTAGATGGATCAAACCATAGGTTAAGTCTTTGTTCTCTATTTCCAACACCATTCACATACACATTTGTTTGAACTGAGTAAGGTTCACCAGTTGTGTTACCCAAAAACTCAAAATCAAATTCATTATGAGTTGGTCCTTCTGATGACATCTACATACAAAAATAAAAAAATAAAAAAATTAAAAGTTAGATACAATGAATTATTAATAGTGTACGGGTGGAGTCACAATCATTCATAAAGGGACATAAAGTGTGAATAAATTCCATAAAATCATTATTAGGTATTTTAATAATAATAACAAAATAAAGGTACCACATGCTTGTAATAAAGAAAAATAATACATAGCCATAGATGAATAATTACTTGTATAATAATAAACTCTAAAACACAGACAAAAAAACATAGTTAAACATAATTAACTAATTAATTAATGTAATTTTTTTCTACTTACATAGAAAGCAGTAACAGTTCCAGCAGAGTCACCTTCCACAAGCTTAAGGTGAACAGTCACTTTTCCAAACATATATTTGCTCTTAGATCCAAATCCAGCACCTGCAATATTTTCATAAATTTCTTTCTATGAGTAAATTTTTTTACAATAATATAAACCATACTAATATTCATTAAAACACCTATTAAATATCATAGATCTAACCTTGAACAAGGCAATTAAAAATAACAAACATTCTATTTCAGGAAAACTTCATTAATTAACAATGTAACTAACCAAAATGGCGGTTAATTAATTATTAATAAATTAGTTAATTACCGGAATAATTGTCAAGTTTGAGTTTGAGTAAATCTCCTTCATGAACAAAATGGTCCATAGCCCAACCAGGTTGAAAAAGCTCCTCAAATTTCGAAGAAACAACCAACGCAACAAACAAAAAACACAGAGAAAATCCTAAGAGACAAGACATTTTTGTCATGTTGAAAAACACAGACAAAAAATTGATGAAGAAGAACAAACAACAAAGAGAGAGAGTGAGAGAGTGAGTGAGTGAAGTGAAGCTTCTACTCTGAAGTTTGGTGTGAGGGCTCACAACAAGGGCATGATGGTATTTATAACCAACTTCGTTTATTTAATTTAAAAAAATATTTTTATTTTTATTTTTTTTCCACGTAATGGATGTGTGTGTGCCATATCACGTGCCACGTCGAGATTTTAAAATTCCAAGAAATAGACAAAAAAAAAATGTAGCCGTTGGTGTGGCGAGTGATAGCTGGCGAAAGCTGTTTAAAGAGGAGTGGGTTCTGAAAAGAATGATGCAGATTTTGGCCAATGGAAATTTGACACGTGGCGTTTTACAGCTGGTGGATTTAATGTACAGTTGTCATTTGCTGTATTGGCACTTAAAAATCTAATGCTTTTCAGAGCAAGTGTTGGGTTTTAAATATATATGGAGAATAGCTTTTTCTATATAATTGAATTATTTGCTTTTTATGTAAGATTCTTATTCCCAAATTCTCATTCTTTTGGTATTTAATCTTAAAAGTGATTAATTAAATAATAATCATACATTTTTTTTAGGAAGTGATGTAGTTCAACTCGTATGTATTAGTTTAGTTAAATGAATATAAATTATCAATGGCAAAGTTTGATTTATTTCAATTTTTTTTATAAATTAATAATTTTGGAAAAAAAACAGAGTTTATTTATGCTTTAATATGAAAACTATTTGAATTTTTATTTATTAATAATTTGATGCTAAAAAACGTGATATAGTATTAAATATTGTTGTAGTTGTTGGAGAAATAAAAATGAATATGTGGGATCGAAAATGGATGATTATTTATGGCTGCTTTACCCAAATTCATTGATGAATGTTTATGATTTCATTTGAAGTGGGTTTCTGTTTTATCCACTTTGTGTCCCGCTTTTGCTTTTGCCGACTTCATTTCCAGCTGGACAATACATATCATACTTATTTATTTACACTACCTGCTACATTGCAAGATAAATATCATTTTTTATTTTACATTTAATTATCATGAAATTTAATTATCGGCGATTTTGTACTTTTTTATTGTTAAGAACATTAAATACTAATACGCATGTTTAACATATTCATTAATTATCAATACTATATTTAACATATTCATTAACAATTATTGTCACATATCTGACGCATAGGATTTGTGAAGAGGATCGTTCCAGTGCAACTCAGGCGAGATCATGACAGTGAGTTATATTATCGAAGCAGTGCGTAGAATCGTAGTAGCGTATGTCTTAGATGCAGATTTTAAATGCACATTGTTACCGCATATCTAACGCATATGATATGTGAAGAGAATTGTAACAACGCATGTCTCAGATGCGGATTCTAACCACGGTCGTAACAACACATGTCTCATATGCGGATCCTGACCCGTGCATGTCTATCCACAGACTAAAGTGCATCAATGGGTAGCATTCCTCGGACGGCTCAGTGAATCGCCCATTTTAGCGTTCCTCAGACGCAAGATTCAATCTCAGTGAATCGCCCTTTTAGCGTTCCTCAGACGCAAGATTCAGTCTCATTGAATCGTCCATTTTAGCGTTCCTCAGACCCAAGATTCAGTCTCAGTGAATCACCCTTTTAGCGTTCCTCATATGCAAGATTCAGTCTCAGTGAATCACATGTTTATCCAAGTCCATCGTTGTTGTGGCAAGCTAGTAGTTGTCTGACATCGTTCAAAAGACAATTCTTCGTTGTTATCATTGGTTACTGTTCACAATATCAGAGTTCTCCAAGTATAGTTTTCTTTGGTTGAGTTTATATCCCCTTTCTTCTTCTCCACGAAGTGCAAATTTTTTGTCTGTTTTTGGTATTCAATCACAGTTTATCTCAAACGTCTGATAGTCGTTGCTCTCATCCTTTTCATAACATTTAGCATATCATTTTCATACTCTTGCATTGCATCCATAACATATAAAGATGAAGCATAACGTTCATTGTTTGAAACATAAGGCATGTGGTCAGTGACTTGTGAGTTTATGATCATCCAAAACCAAGATTGAGAGCCAAGTGTCTCCCAACAAGTATCAAAGGTTTCTCATATCTCACACAAGCTCAAATGATACTTCAAACCACCAGAAGAAGTGAATGGATCAAGAAGTTGACTCAGAGCTTCACCTCCTACATAACTGGCCCAAACTAGGGTTTTGGTTTCAAGAGGTTTCTTGAAGATTTTTTTGTTCCCACTTGTTCTCATGGTCTTATATCTGTTACCAAGTATTCATGAATGGAATTTGGTGCATTGGTTCCTTGAGGAAGGATTTCAGTCAGACAATTACTTGTGATCTAAGCAAAAGTTAATTGTGAAGAAAGAAAAGTCAATTGTGGATTTTTGGGGTCTAAATCATGATTTTCAGGTTCCCATACCTTCATATGGTCATGAAATGTCTATATTTTCATCATTCATCAAGAATCAAGACTTAGGGCAAAAGTTACTAAATTTGGAAATGACTTGTAATTCAAAGTTTCTGTTTTTGGAAGCTTTATAAGTCACATTCAACTTGACTTTTCATCATCAAAAATGCTTCAAATGGAATTTTCTTGAACATGAAAGTTGAAGATCATTCCACCCCCTTTCCAAAAAGTACTAGATCATCTTCATATCATGTGTGCATCAAAAGTTATGGCCAAAAGACTCATGGGTGGTTTTTAGGGTTTTCACATGTACCAACTTTTTCTACTTTTGCAAAAAGGCCCCAAATTGACTTATAATGGTTTCAACTTGCCAAATTCAGTTCATAACATGAAAGTTCACTTCATTTAAAGTATTTTTGGCTTTTGAATCACTTCATTACATGGCTTATTCTTCACTTATTTCATGAAATGCAGATTTGCATAATGGTTCAAAACACACAAATCATGCAACCACAAGGCTTCATTTCAATCCAATGTTGATCAGTACATCAAATGAAAGTCATTCATGCACATGATGAAGTCCATGCACGTGGGATTTACTACACTCACCATAAATTTCATTTTTGAAAATTCATTCCAAACTTTTTAACCACACATCCAATGGATCCTTAACCATAGTTAGGCCCAAAATTCACCATATATAAGCTCTTAACTCCCATTGGTTAGAGCTATGGTTCATCCATTTTCCAAATTTCACAAAATTTCACCAAATCTTCTCTTCTTCGAATCTCTCTCTCCATAAGGTTTCCTTGAGATTTTTCTTCATATTCTTGATCAGTGCATTCATTAGATCACAAATCAATCACTGTTTGAAGCTTTAAGCAAGGATTTCACCAAGTCAAGTTCAAAAGAATTCAATTTCAAATCCCTATATCTAGGATAAATTCAAGCTCTATTTTCTTTTATTTTGCAATTAGAGGTTCCAAGGAGTTGATTTGCAGCTCTCAAATGGTTTTCTAGGAGTATTTTCATCACTGCACATTTTCAGGTGAATCAGATTTCGTGCTCTTAGATCTTGATTTTCTTGTGTGCATTGTGTTCTCTGAAGTGTGATGATGATGCTGATATAATTTGTTTGAAAAATGGGCGTGGAGCATGAGAGTATTGTGGATCTGAAGTTTTTAAATTTAGTTTTATTTGCTTCGGTTTGAACTCTACGAACATTGTTTGTGAAAATGAAGGTGATATTATTGATCAGCATGTAATTTAGGTTCAATTTGTGGTTTTAATTTGTATTTCTGGAAAAAAATTCATGATGTAGTCACCGAAGATGGTGACCAGATCTAGGGCTCCGGCACCAATGTGAGTTGCGAGTTTCTTTGAGTTTGAATGGAGAAGACGTAATCGTATCCCTTGGTTTATTTGATCTGACAACCTACACATTGACAACGCATTAAAATACGCGTGGTTGGCATGTGAATTGATTTATAACATTTATTCAGTTTGTGTGTGCTCCTAGATTCCCTTTGGTGTGTATTTGATCTTGGCATTGATCTGATTTACTTTTGATTTTGTTTGACTTAATAACACACACATGATTGATCTAAGGGCTCTGATGTGAGTCAAGAGTTTGACTGAACTCCATATAACTTTTATTGATTGTGCTGACTATTTTCATGGATTAGACTTGTTATTGACACCCCTTCTTTGGGCCCAACTTGGCTTTTAAATGTGTGTTTTTCTTGTGGTGCACCTCCCATGTTTGTTTTCTCTTATTTTTATTTTTATTTTCATATAGTTTCTACATTTTATTTTTATAATCATTTCTGATCATCCAAAAATCATACAAAAAATCATGAATCACATTTTCACATTAAAATAATTTATAATATTTTTCATTTCTGATTTTAATCATTTTTCATAATGTTTCCAGTATTTTCTTTTATTTTCTTTAAAATGTGTTTCTATCTTGATAGACCAACTTCAAACATTTCTTTTGCATATCATAAAAAACATTATTCATCTCTTCTTTTTGCATTCATTCATCAATATACTAAAATACATAAAAACACTTTTTTACATATTTTTAAGATAATTTTGTATTGCCTTTTGGTCCTCTTTTATGCATCATTCCTTTTTTATTCTTACTTAACTTTGAACCATTGTTTGAGGTAGTTTGGTTTTGAATTTTTGTATGACCTTTTTTATCGCAACTTTTTGAGTCTAACAGTTATTAACTGCAAGTGCACAGTCTATCGCGTAGTAATAAAAGATATCGATCTCACAGAGACCAATGTCAACCTATTGTACTCTATCGTTACTTTGTAAGGCTAAGGTGAAGTGTATTTGGTTAAGAAGAAACTAAAACTAGAACCTAGAATAAAACTAAGAAAATAAGATAATAAAGAGAGATCAGAATATGAATTACGCGTTCCTAAAGGACTATATAGAATTTGGTTACTAATTACGATTATAACTTAGTTCCGTAGAATAAACTAACTTAAAGACTCGCCCCACGCTCTTGCGGTATTAACTTAGTTCATGTTCCCTAATCCCAAGATTTTGCTATCGCTCGTCCGGTAAGTAGGAAATATGTTTTGAAAGCCAATAATATCCTAAACTTATCTAAAGCATTCTCACTGTATTTAGATTTGTTGCCTAATTTCCACTATCTGGTTCGATCCCCACGCTCCCGCAGTGTCGGTTCTAACTTTAATTAATTTCTAACTCTCGTAACAAAATCGTGTTAAGTAACCCCTCACTCTCATGACAAAACTACTTAAATGTTAATCTGGAAATTAAAACCAAAATCGGGTTCTAATCATAAATTCGCTCCTATTATTTTCCACCGAGTTATGTCGGTAACAACGGTCCTCATACGCAGGACTCAAGACTATTTAGCTAGACATGGACAGGAAAACAAACATGCAGATACGATAAATAGCTAAAATCGAAAATAGACTTTGGAAATTAAATAAAAAGACGATAAAATAAATAATAATAAATAAAACTTGGAATTAATATATGCTTTGAATCATACATGAAATCCTGAATTCTTGAATCAGTTGCAGAAAAATAAAATGGTAGAAAATAGAATCCTAAAACTAATGGTGTGGTAGTTCCTCGATGTGAGGAATTACCATATTTACATGGTAAAATAAAACTGCTAAAAACTAAGAATAATAATTAAAAAGAAGGTCCTCTGTTTAAGTTCAATTGGTTCCTATTTATAGATCTCGAGTACGACTGTTAAAGGAGAAAATTTAGGAAATAATTTTGCTTGGTTTGAGAAATCCATGGAGTGACTTAGTTGGTTTTGAAGACTGAGCCGAGGGAGAGAAAAAAGGAAGGAAATAGCTTCTGCTTGACTGAGTTATCCACGTAATTAAATTCCTTATAAAACGCTCATGATGATCGTCCTAGGTGGTATGACGGTCGTTTTAACTACTTAGGGTGTGACAGTCGTTGTAACTACTTATGGTGTGACGGTCGCCATAGATGTGGGATGGGCTTCACACATCTAATCTGCAGAATTTCATACTTTCTGCTATTTGTCTTCTTTTCTTCCTCTTTTCTTCTTCTTTCTTACTTTTTTTTCCTTATTTTATAAATTAATCCGATTTAATCCAAGTTACCTGAAATCATAATAATGTCAGCATAATAAAACATAAATCAAGGAAAATAAATAAAACGAAACTAAAATCCATGTGAATTGGGTCTAGAAATACGATACATTTTTGTGTTATTACTTTTAACAAGTAAATAGCCTCTGACTTAGGTCACTTGAGGCATAATTTTACATTTTTTTTAATGTTGTTTGATGTGTGCTTGATTGCTTGTAATTGAAGGTGCTTTTTGTGATCCTTTCTTGGCATCCCTTAACCCTAATTGCTTGAAGGCATTTATGCCCTTATGTGAGGTCACTTGTATGAACTTGTTTGGTTTGTTTAGATTTTTATAGGTCTTCTTTGATCACTTATAGGTCCATTTTGGTTTGTGTTTGCTTCTTGCTTGAGCTTATGCATATTTGTTTAACTTTGACCTAATTCTTCTATGTCTTCTCCTACTATGCTTCTCATGATTGTTTGTGTGCATCTAACATGTTCATATCTTCATCTCATTTGCATTACACTTCAAGTATGCTACTGACTTCACGCATAAGCATCCACATTTGTATATCATCTTGCATATTTTTTCTTACATTCTAAGTATGAAGCATCATTTCCTTATGTGACAACCTTTTGCATGATTGTTGAATTGCTTTGACTTGTTTACTATGTGAATTTGATATGTTCATATATGCATCTTTAACATATCATCTTGGTCATATGCTACTGAATTTCATCATCTCATAATCATCTTTGCCTCTTTGACTTTCATCTTAAGTTGTTTGTGTTTTCTTCTTACATGAACATGTGATTGTCTTCCTTTCATTATCTCCCATTATATCATGAACTAACTCATGCACTTTGGTATGTTCATTTAGTACCATCTTAGGCATTCTAATATGACACAAAATTCTAGCTTTGGTGTTTATCATGTGTTTTCATTCATGTCATACCTTACTTGCATCGTTACTTCTTCATTTGTGACTTCTTTGAACTCCTTTACCTATTTGGTGCTTCTTTGAACTTGTTTAACTTGCTTTGAGTTCTTTGAGCTTCTTAAAGTTCATTTTTGATTTTGTTCTGACTTGCAAGGTTCTATAACCTTTGTATCTTTCCCATGTTCCATCTTTGTGTGTTTGGCTTCCATTTCATGTTTTATGAACTTTTGTGCTTCATTTGCTAACATTTAAGGGGCTTTGGTAAGTTTTAGGAGTGTGGATGTGCTTCCAAATTACAACCTCTCCTTTCTCTTTTACATTTAAATCTTGTGTTTTTTTAAGCATTCAAGATGCTTTGGTTTTCACAATTCTCATTCATCCCCCTTAGATGCAACTTAACTTCCATCTTGGAAGTAAGTTTTCTTCTAATCCCTTTTTCTCTTCTTCTTCTTCTTCCTTATTCTCTTCTTCTCTTCTTCTTTTATCTTTTAGGATAGAGATCTTCAAACCTTACTAACCCTAGGACATCCAAGCATGACAACTTACTTAATATTGTTTAGTTTCTCTGAGACCTTTTACCTTTTGAGTCTCGTTTGAGTCTTTCTCTTTCTCATCTCAAAACAATGCTAAAAAACACCTAATAATGGTTGAACTTCTTAATGTGACAAAGGACTTTGCCATAGGATACTTGCACACATTCCATATGGGGATGAAGTGTAGGGTATCTATCATGATGAATAAGTCTTAGCATTAATATGTTTCACAAAGAAAACTAAAAAACATTTCTTCATTTCAAAAACAACAAAAACATTTGATAAATAAAATAGTCTAGTGTGCTTGGGCCTTAATCTTTGGTACTAGGTTTGGGGATCTCCTCCATACTTAGGTGTGCTTCTTATTCATTCTATTTAGGGGTGATGTAAGAAGTACACACTCCATTTAATGAGACTTGAATACACTCTTCTATGAAAACTCTCAAATAAAAAGCTTCTAAAAAACTTCAAATAAACAATAAGTGTTTTTCCTTCGGGAATTCTCTTCTAACCTCCTTCACTCTAAATGAAAGAACTCGCTTCGAATTGTCTTTTGCAAGACGGTAAACACACTCATTCTAGACGAGCCTGCAACACTTGATCATAGGCATAATCCGTTCAATCCCTAAAACACAAGCAAGTTGTGTCGGTCTTATTGAGATGAACTACGGTGTTCTGACTTTCTCATTGCATAAAGGGAATACGTAGGCACAAGCGACGACGTTTAGCAATCACAATCCTCCAGTCTCTTTCCTTGTTATTCGTTCCATATCATCTCATCATCCTTTCATTTCATTATTACTTATTTCTTTTCAGTCGTTTCTGGTAGCAGTTGCACTAGTAGTAGATACCCTCACCCTTTGAAACAGAGCTAGCAAGCGTGGATCCCGTCGGGTACGACGGATGATCTGGGGTGCTAATACCTTCCCATTTCGTAACTAACTCCCTTACCCTTTCTCTTTGGTTCACGAGACCCTGTTTTCTCCTTCCTCCGGGTTTGTGTAGTATTACCCTTCCTTCGGGATAAAAATGCCTGGCTAGCGACTCTTCCTTTTCCGCACCACTTTCGCATCCTGGTACATCTGTACCAGGATGGAAATCCCGGGAGCGACATCTACCATATGGAAATGTATACTCTTAGGAGGTAGAGTACAATTTCTACTTAATTTATAGGGAGTTTGATTACTCTAAATATTTTTGTTTTGTTTTGTTTACCACATCCCTCATAGAGGCGTTGTCATCATAAAAAAAGGGGAAAATGTGGAACCTTGTTTTGTAGGTCATAGAACATGATTTAGATGATAATAACAATTAAAGATGAACATGCATTTAATAAATGACAACATGACTTTGAGGATAACCAAAGAACGGTTAAAGATGAAACTAAGATATTAGGGTTTAATAGACTTGACTCATTAATGATGGCAATCAACTAGAATATAACACAATCTTCATCTAAAGCTCAAGAAATTGTCTACAAGGATTAAAGTATTTGACAAGTCTTGTAGTATATGAAAGCCTATCTCGACTCATTTGAGTGAATACATTGTAAATGCCTAAGGACTTTCTCATAAAAGTGCATGGCTAAATCACACACATATAAAAAAAATGCAAACTTATTTTTCTCAATAAAACATTTATGAAATTCCTTGAAGTTGTTCCAAACAAGTTAGGAATTGTCAAAAAAGATATGGACAAGTTTTTTCTATTGCCAATCGATTAGCACCTTATGGCAATCGATTGAAAATGTTCAAAATTTCCCCTTAATCGATTAGGATAACACATTAATTACTCGTAACAACTAAATATCTTTTCATACAATTTTAAGCTCCACTAATCGATTAGAAAATGCCTACCAATTGATCGAAGGTTGATGTCAATCGATTGTCACATAATTATTGGCCTTAAATGTTTTTCTTTTTTGTGCAACTGTCTAGCCTATAAATAGAGGTCTCTTCCCACATTTTTTTATCATCCCGAAATTGTGATTTCATTTCTTACTTATAACATTCTCTCTCTCTCTCTCTCTATTTCTCTCTATCTCTCTAAAATTCTTTTTGTTTACTTTCTCTCACTAAAATTTTAGCCGTAGTGCTTTTCGAGAAAATTGTTTTGCAAATGATAAAGTTCTAATTTATGGAAGGGTAGATTTGTAAGTTCACCAAGGTAGTTTTTATTATTACCTTGGTTGAACAAATTAATCTTTTAGAAATTGTTTGAGTTTGAAGTTAAACATGTAAAAAGCTTTGGTTTGGGGATTGTGAGTCTCTGTATGGGTTTGAAAGGTCAGCATGCTCAAACGCTTTCAAGGTTCAATATAAGCCCGTGATAAAATCTCATAGGTTTTTTAGCTCGCAATAAAACCAAGTTTAGGTTAAATCTCAACCCGGTGTTAAAAGTTTGTTTCGGTTCGAGATTATCTTGGTGGTAAAATCTCACGAGTTTTTATTTAGCCTAGTACAAAACAAAGTTTTGGTTCGAGGTGTTAAAAGTTCCCAAGGTTTGCTTGATGCATGAAGACTAATCGTTCCAAGTTTCTTGTGGAAAGAAGAATAACCTCTTTGATTCACCATTTGGAAGGAAGACTCAACGCTTCTCTCCTATGTTTGTTGTTTTGCCGGAAGATAGCCAAAAATGTTATTTTTTCTTGTATAAGGGTGTTCAGGAGTTCAACCTACTAAAAACTCTTATATTTATTAGATACTCTCAAGAACTATTATTGAGGATAAGATTAGTTTTTTTTACTGAACTTCTATAATTTATGGTGTCTTCTCTCTTCCCTTAACTTTTTATTTAAGCATTTTATCTTCTGCAATTTTATTTTCCGCTGCATAACACTAAAGCATTTTTAAAATGTTTTCTAGCTTTGATTTGAATTCTAAAAGTTTTTCAAAACCAAGTTTCTCTGAAACACACAACTCAACCCCCCATATTACTGTGAATTCACATGTCCAATGCTTTTGGAATTTGTTGCATTTTTGGACATTCAATCCAGTGTCCTTCCTCATGGCCAGGCACATATAATTGGCCATAAGGGTCTTTTTTGCTAACATGTGCGCTCCCAGGTATTTCCCCATCGATCCTCAATAAATCTCCTTGAACACTTATTTTCCCCTTTATATAGTTAGACATTTAGTAGAATATTAGTGAATACCCTCTTTTAGATTTATCCTTTAACTAACAAGTATGCATAAGATCTCATTTTTTATACCCCTTTCTCTAATTATTACCTTCTACAGATATCCCTAAATATTTAAATGGGACTCCTCTCACCTTACAATTAAGAACCAATATGCCCTCCTCCAACCATTAATGTTGGATATTAACACCTATTAATGAACTCTTATGAAAATTCACTTTAATCACATACAATGATTCAAATAGTTGAAGAAAATCCTTGATCTCCTAAAGGTTCTTTCAAATTCAATTACCCACCATAATAGTATCGTCTGACTGTTGAGTATATGATACGTTCACCTCGTCATTCCCATACATATATCCATTAAAGAGGCCCATTTTAAAATTTTTTACCATCATTAGATTGAGACATTTTTTCGTTATCATAAATAAGAAAGAGGAGAATGAATCTCATTACCTCAAGCCTCTCCCCACCATAAAATCTTTTGTAGGGCTTCCATTTACCAACACTTAGACTTATTTAGTTTGAAGACATTCATAAATCCAAGCTTACCACTTTTTAATGAATCCCATTTTCTCCATCACGTAATTAATAAATATTTAGTCCACCGAATCATATGCTTTTTTAAAATATCTTTAAACATTAATGCCTTTTTCTCCTCCTCTTATCGCCATCTACTAACTTACTTTCTAAAAGGATACAATCGAGCATTTAAAGACCCTCCAAGAAAGTGAATTAGGATTCTGATATTACCTTTTGGATCACTTTCCTTAGTTTATTTGAAAGAAGTTTTGCTAGTAGTTTATACATACATCCAGTTAACGATATAAGCCAAAACTTATTCAACTTCAATGAGCTCTCAATTTTAGGAATTAAAGTTATGAAGTAACAATTAACTCCATGTACTAGACGCCTATTTAAGTGAAATCATGTAATGAATCTAATGAAATCACCTTTAACCACCTCCTAAAACTCTTTGATGAACCCAAAATTTATCTAGGACTATTTGAGCTATCACAAATTCCAAACCGGTCTTTTGATATTCTCCACTAAGAATTTAGCTATAAAACCAAAATTTTCCTTTAGACTAATATGTATGTACTTAGAGTCCCTTATAATCAATCTTATCAACCTACCGTCTTTAAACACTCGAAAAATATGTTCAATGATTTAATGTTTTACCTCTTGAACACCTGTTAAGTTTATGACTTAGGTCTAGATACATATAACGTCATTGATTTTCCTTCTATTTACCAAATATTGATGGAAGAATTTTATATTAGAACCCCCTTTTTTTAACCATTTCAACCGCAAATTTTTCCATATAATGCTAGACTTCAATCTTGTAAGAGAAAAAAGTTGAGTCGACGCATCTCTTTTAGTTGTAATCTCATCCGATGATAGCATTTATACTTCACTTTTTAGACCCAATTCATTGACTTTTTTTCCTCTTCAGTTTTTCCATCTAAATTTGCCACGTGACTCTCACCTCATTTGTTGAGATGTATTTTGATCAACTTGAGCTTCTATTTAATAATGTACCCACCCCATCCTTGTGCCTTAAAATACTTCCATGTTTCTTCCACAAAATAGTGATAACCTTATAATACTCTACAACTGTTGAACATATGAAAGGTTTAAGTCCCTAATTCAAAGATCTCTCATACATAAAAATAATAAAATGATCGAAAGGTCCCTTCTTATGACACCATTGAGAACACTTACGTCAATGAGACAACCATCTTTCTACTATAAAAAATCTATCAATACAACTCATAGTTGAACCTTATAATTTTGACCAGGTGAGTCGTCTAACTCTTAAAGGTAGATTTAATTATTCTGCATCCATAATAAACTCAAAATTTTCCATCTCATATATTCTGGTGAACATGTTGGCGTAATTCCTTTATGACTCCACTTTAATTGCATTAAAATCATCCATCACACACCACCTTGTCTTCAATTTTGATTTTGTTAACTCTCTTAAGTTTCTCCACAACCTTATCTTACCCATAAAGTCACATAGGGTATACACAATCATAATATGCATATGTACCCCATCATAACCTCAAGATCCTTCCACGCCTATGAAGTGGTTGAATTTTCATGCCTATGTTGCATTAAGGGAGAAACTATGTGTGTCTCTGGTATATCGTTTTGTTACTTGTCTCTTTAGCTTTATTTTATTTTAATCTTGAAATTGTGGTATGATAGACTCAAATGTCGAATATGATGTTGAGACCTCTTATATGTTACATATAAACATGGCAAGGTACAAACAATAGTACTTTTTAAATTCTTATATATCAAATTCAAACATTCTTTAGGATGTTTAAACATCTGATATGACATTGAACACACATACTGCATAAAATAAACTGAAAGCTTTAAAGAACACATTCAAATTGTTAACTCAGTTTGATGCTAACTCATCTACTATGGGGCTACCAAGTGTAATACCTAAAAATTTTCCCTCTCATTTCCTCAACATTTAGTATAGCATTTAGCATACATAAGTTCATAAAATAATCAAAAACATTGCATCATGTGTAGCATAGCTGAGGCATAGGTATGTGATCAATTATTGGAGCAATTGAAAGCTATACAAAGGCAATCAAAGGGCCATAAAGCTTCTCAATATTGTGCAAAGGGTGTAAAAACCCCAAATTTTCCCTCACCCATTCCCACCATGGCTTATGATCTCCTCATATGCTTAAACTCAATCATACCATCTCATATCACATTTTTGATTCATTGCATTGGTTCAAAATCATCTGCATCTAGGGTTTGTGATCTGAGCAATCCAAGGGCTTCTTGAACCACTCCAAAGGTCATCAATCACTTAAAAGAGGTCCATGTATGTTCAAGCATCATATTATATCCCCTCAAAGTCAAGAATGTCAAAGAATCACAAGAACTGGGAATGGCATGGAAGCAGAGCCAGGCTTAACTGCACAGATGACCTAGAATTAGGGTTTTGGTTTCAAAGGCCATAACTCCAAATTTTTTGGTCATTCTTGTTTCTATTGGTCTCTATATGGTATAGGGATCATGCATATCAATTTTCATGAAGAAATTCGATGGGGAAGTCATCTGATCAAGGGTTGACTTTCTAGGCAAGTCAGTGTAAAATCAGGGCATCTGAGGCCCCCAATGACCCAACCAAAGGGTGTTCTTCATCATTTTGATTGTATATGATCTTTATTTGATCATGGAAGATGTTGGAAGTTCACAAAATTGAAGAATCTCAAGTCATTTGCAAAGTTGACTTTTTGGGGAAGTTGACTTTTAATGAAAATTGCCATTTTGGGAAACTTTTTCAACCCTTGCTTTTTGATTCAAAAATGCTTCAAATGAAAAAACTTTGGTCATGAAAGTTGTAGAATGGATCATTCCCTTTTCAAAAAGTACAAAAACTTGACCTAATTCATTTTGAATCAAAAGTTATGGCTTGTCAAAGTTGGCTAAAATCACAAAATTTGAAGTTTTCTACCAAAGAGACATTTTATAAAATGGTTTGATCAAGTGTTCTAAAGGCCTCAAATGTGTACCATTTCTTCACAACATGATCATATGACATCTAAAATTCAGAATGGGCCAAGGGATCACTCATTTTCATGACTTATGGAGCAAGAATTTTCAAAAGAAGCCAAAGTGAAGCAAGTTGCAAAAACTCACTCAAGTATGAATCCACTTGCTTGCTGACTTCATAATCAATCCTAGGGCTCTCCACACTTCTTGCTGCGCAGGACACCCCATTTGTCCTTGGCTAGCTAGTAGCCCGTGCCTCTCTTACACAAATTTGACATTTTGGCAACTTGAGCCATACCAATCACAACAGCACACATCAACTCATCTGACCAATCCCATTTGTTTATACAAACCAAAAGCAAGACATTTCACATAATACACAAGCCTGAAAGCACCAAGAACACAGCTCTCTCATTTTCCACCCCATTTGCAAAACTCTTCGAAACACTCTCCACAAGCTGAAAACACACAAACCAACTTCACAAATCAACTCAGCATACTTCACTGGTCACAAACCACCCATCACCATAGCCTGAAACTCACTGAAACCAAAATACGATTCCTGCCCCTCCTTGAACAGAACTTCAGCAATCTTCCAAACCACCCATTATAAACTTCAAACAAGCATTGAAAGCTTCTCAGGAGGTCCAATTGAGGTGATTGGAAGCAAGAAACCAGCTAGAAAGTGCCAGAAATCAAAGCTTCGATTCAGGTAGCCATGGAAATTCATTTTTCCAGAACTCCTTTCTCTTGTTTCTAAAGTGATCTACATGCTTCCCTGAGTTCACTGAACATTTTATTTTTGAAAATGATTGAGTTTTGAGGTTGTATGCTTGATCTGAAAGTTTGCCCGAAAAAATGTTCTTGCTTGTTTCTCTTGATTTAGTTAAAATAAATGTTGTTTGAGTTAGGGTTTATGCTTAGGGTTGTTCATAGATTGATTCTGGAGATTTAGAGCTTTTGAAATGGCCTGGAGAGTGAGATTGAGTTTTTGGTTGATCGGAGAAGATGACCGGAACACTGTTTCGGTCACCTGATTTTGTTTAGGGTTCAGATTAGGGCACTAATCATAATTAGCGAATTTTGAATCTTGGCCGTCCAGATGCGCGCCAAGTCCACTCCCGCGCGTGTCAGTTTGAATGTTGGCCATTGATTGTGTTGACTTTTCTTTTTTTCAGTTTAATTTCATTTTATTTGCATTTAAATTCATTTGTTTTCTTCATTTAATTAAAAATAGCAAAACAGTTTTAAAAATTCTGAAAATTTTTGTGCAACCTTTTATTAATTTTCAGAAACCAAAAACATTTTTATTTTTATTTTTTGCATTTAAAAATATTTTTAAATCATTTAAAAGATTATTTTTAATTAATTAATGAGAATTAATTAATTAAAAATACTTTTAGGTATTTAAAAATCACAAAAAAAATTCATGAAACATTTAAAATCATTTAGAAACATTGTCCAACCCTCAAACCAAATTTCTTTTTTGATCTTGATGTCTTTTGACAATTTTCCATGGAATTAATTTTATTTCAAAGCATTATTTTGATCCAATGTTCAAAAATTCATTTCTGCCTAGTCTTTGGGAGTTGGACTTTGATTCTTTTTGCATTGCATCTTGCATATCATGTAGTTTATAGGATTAAATTGGCATGAATTGATCTTGCATTTTCAATTTGTTTGACATTTTTCTTGACAAGGTACCTTAAAACCCTAGAAATCTTAAGAAATTCATAACTTTCACTAGGTTAAGAATTGGGTCCCCTCCTTTGGGCAGTGAGTTTGTATAGGTTTAGGGTTCCCTTGAATGCATTTTCAAATTTTTATCTTGATGTTTGCTTCTGGTTTTGATTTTTTTGTTTTGTGCATTGATCATAAACCCTAATTTGGGCTTCCTTTTGCATTCATCTTGCATTTGCTTACATACCATGACTTGCCATGACATTCTATGCATCCATTTGATTCATAATACATCTTAGGACACATTAGAATCATGTTTGATCATTGCATCTTTCATTTTCCATGTTGTATGTCATTTGTATTTCATAACTTTTCATGTATGTTCATGGTTCTAAGCATGCTTCTCTTGCATCCATATGTTTGTATGATCATCCCCATGTCTTGTTTCATGTTTGTGTCATCTCATAGCATCATTAGCATCATACTTATGCTTCTGGTTTTGGTTTGCATCATGCCATTCCATCTCATTTTGCATTGCATAGCATTCCTTTCACTAACTTTTCAGGTGGTAAGTAACTTTGAGAAGTGAATTTGCCTTCACTTCTCACAATCTCTTTTCATCTCTCTTATGCATCATTGCTGCATTTTGTTTTGTGTTTGAGTTTGAGCTTGCTCTTTCTTGTTCTTCTTACTTTCTTTCTCCAAGTGACTTGCCTTCTTAAATGAAGCAAGTTACTTTGCTTCCTTTGCTCCTTTCATCTGCTTCCTAGAGGTTCCTCTGAAGATATTTCTTGTAAACCTCACAAAACTTAGGAACAACCAAGCATGACAATAATTAGGGTTTTGATTAGTACCCCATTTAGATTTTACCTTTATGTCTCATTGAGTCTTCTCTTCTCACCTCATAATCAGGGACTAAACCCTAAAGGTTTTAAGGCTTTGTGATTAAGCTTATGCCTGCATCCTTCTATTAGGATGGAGTGTATAACTTTAATCCTAAGTGTTAAACCCTTAATGTGTTTAAATCCTTTAATCAATTCATCTAGTAATCATCAAGACATCAGGCTTGTAACTTGGGCCTTGCATTAGGGTTCTAATTCTTCCTTAATTGGTTAAGAAGGACTAACCCTAGTGTTAATGGACAAGTCCCCCTCAAGTTGTCTTACAAACCCTAAAAATCACTTCATCATCTTATCATTAACTAAAATCCACTTAATAAAGGTTTTTTTTTTGTCATGAGTTTAATCCCTAATCATGGATTAAGTTGAGGAGCTTTCCTCAGCTTAAATATTCTCATCTATTATCCTTCTACTAGGATGGTGTAATGAGTCTGTTTAATCCCTGATTATGGCTTAATCTCATTACTCAACACTAAACAAAAACAACAAAAACATCTAAATAACCACAAGTAGTTTAATGATCTTAATCCTACACCATGGTGTTTAAGTGTGAGAAGCTGACTTCACACTTAAGGTATTCTCATTACCCCTAATCAGAGGGAGGATGTGATAAGTTTACTAACCCATTGGTTTAGGCTTAAGCTCATTTTCTTATGACAAACTTCAAAAATCAATAAAAGACTGAAAACACAAAAACAAACAATAATAGTCTCCTTCGGGATTCTTTTCTCATCCCATTCACTCATAAGCGAGAACTTGCTTCTTCCGTCTAATGCAAGACAGTTAGCACCTGAGCCAGACAGGTCATACACTTGAGCATAGAAAAGTAAGCAGTTCACAAGTCAATTCATCTTTCAGTCTCTTTGGGTCGAACTACGGTGTTCTGACTTCCTCATTGCACGAGAGGATACGTAGGCATAACTTAACAGTTATCGAACAAAAGTCTCTGTATATTCCCCCTCTTTCTAGCTTTATTCTTTTAGCCTCATGATCTTGAGCATTTCATTCTTGTCCTTACACTGACACTTCACTTATACACTTCACTTCTCTTACACTGACACCTGTACATCCTTTTCCAGCTCTTTTATACACAGATTGCACTGACACTACCCCTTTAAAACACAAATCTTTTAAGCGTGGATACCGTCGAGTACGACGGACAATCTGGGTGCTAATACCTTCCCAGGTTGTAACCAACCCCCTTTCTCAGTCTCTCTGGTTCGCAACCGTCTTATCCATACCTTTCTAGGTCTATGCAGCATTGCCTTTCCTCCAGGATAAAAATGCCTAGCTGGCGACTCTTTTCTTTTCCTGTGAGTTCACTCCTGTGTGGTCTCACATCCTCTTTTCGCCGACCGTTCGTGTCTGTACCTCATTTGAGCCCAGTCTCATCTTTTGGGAGCGACAGCTTGGCGACTCTGCTGGGGAATTAAGTGGTGTAACCAGGGCTTCTGGTTCTTTTTGTGGGTTCCTCCTAGTGCTTGTTTAATTTGTGTTTACTAGGGTGTTACGTGCTATTTGTGCTTGTATATTTATTTTTGTTTTTTTGCTTTATGTACAGTTGTTTACTGCTTTCTTTATAGCTTTATATATACATCATACTGTCATATTGTTTTGGCTGGATCTGGTTTTGTTGCTTTGGTGGGTGGGGTTCTATTGAGAGTTGAGGTCCTATACTTGGGACCTGAGTGACACCTAGGCTAGAGTGGTTCATGTTCTTTCCCATTCCATTTCGGTCTGGTGCGAGAATATGAAACACGGTCAAGATATGGGTCTCTTTTTGAGAACTCTGTGCTACAGATTTCCTGTAGTGCTAGGGCTATCTGGGAAGCCTGCTAAGTCTGGATGACCTTTAGTATTGACCTTCAGAAACTGACGTGAATTAGAGGAGGATCTTTTATGGTTATTGTAAACACTGTACCTCCGGGTTAGAAGTGTTTACACTTCTCTTAAGTGATCCAAGTCTGAGGATCCTTGTTTTAGAACACCACCTGTGAGGGGGTTGGGCTGTTTACAGGTTTGCAGGTACCCTTGACCTCAGCATACCCTGTTACTTTGTTTTGATTAAGAGTACTCCATTTTGGGACAGTTCTTGTGATTTTAACCCTGGACATGTGACTCTTTATTTGAGTCCCCCACCTTGGTTACTGGGCTTATGAACCTCCATCTGGATTTCTTGAACATACATGGACCTATATCAAGGCAGTTAATCAGATCCAGCTTGATCATAAACCCTTGCATATCATTTGCATACATCATCATTGAATCATTTAACATTTGCTTATTTGTTTTTCAGGGTATCCATACTATATTTTGGCTTGGTTTTGACCCCTTCATCAGCATAGACCCCTGTTCACCAGCTACCTGCTTCAGTCACCAGTATCAGTCATCATCATCAGCATTTGTTTCAGCTCTTCTTCAGCAACATGGCACCCAAGAAGAGCAACATCTCATATCATTTCTTTGAGCCTGAGTTGGCTGGCATCAGGAAGATCCAGGCCTTTATTACTCCAGACCATATACCACTATTCAGAGAACATTATGGAGGCATCCTTGATGTGGTTATGGATTTGGACCCTTCTCAGAGGAGCTTGATTCACACTTGTCTACAGTTCTATGATCCTCCTCTGAGGTGTTTCACCTCCCAGAATTTTCAGTTGGGACCCTTGTTGGAAAAGTTTTCATCACTGACTGGTGTACCTGTCAGGGGTGGTGTCCCCTTCAACCCTGAGATGGCTTTTCCCAGTAATGAAGAAGTAGCTAAGGCACTGTATCTGGAACCTGTTCTGATTGAGCAGAACATGACAACCAAGGCTGGAATCTCTGGTCTACACTTGGATTTCTTGACTTCTCAGGCTACCATGAAAGCCTCCTTGGGAGAATGGAAGGCAGTCTGTGCATTATTAGCCCTCAGCATATATGGGGTTATACTATTTGCAGATGAGCCTAAGTTTATTAGCAAGAATGCCATTCACCTTTTCATTCTGAGGAACCCAGTGCCCACCTTACTGGGAGATTTCTACTACTCTGTCCACCAAAGGAATGAAAAGCAAAGAGGAAGATTGATGAGATGCTGTGCTTCCCTGTTCCATACCTGGCTGCTCAAACATTTGCCCAAGACTGATGCATTCTTGAATCCTCACCAACAGAAGAACTGGGCTAGAAGACTTATTGCTTTGACTTCAGATGACATCAGGTGGTGCACTCAGAGCACCAAGGGCAGGGACATCATCACTAGTTGTGGGCAGTTCCCCAATGTACCTCTGGTAGGAGTGAAGGGTTGCATCAACTACAACCCTCTGTTATTCAAAAGACAATTGGGCTATGCATTGGTCCACCCTCCTAGAACACAAGACTTGGCTGAAACCCTTTATTGTGAGATTAAGCCTAATCTGGCTGTTGTCAGACAAGCATCCTGGGCTTGGGATAATGTCCAGACCAAGGGGATGGCCATTCTTAGGAGATACAACAATATAGCCTCAGCTCAGTACTATGAGTGGTCTCATGCCAGGGCTCAAATTTCTGGGATGCCCTTCACCATTGAGGATGCACCTGGACCATCCACAGCGCCACCTCCAGCCACTGTCAGCTTAGAGGAATTTGAGAAACTGAAAGAGAGGAATGAGAACCTGACTCAAGCTCTGCAAAAGACCCTCTGGGAGAGGAGTGATGGTCGTCTGGACATTGAGAGGTTAGAAAAGCTAAAGGTGGAGCATCTAGCCAGGATTGAGAAGTCAGAGGATTACATCAAAAAGTCAAGGGCTGGAGAGCAGATTTTGAAGAATGCCTGTAAAGAGGCTCAGTTTCAGAAGGCCAGGACTGATTTATATCTGAAAGAGAGTCAAGCAAGGTGGGTCAGGATCACTGAAGCTCGCACCCAAGAGGATAAGAGAACCCAGGACAAGATTGAACAGTTGGAGGCCAGTGCAAAAAAGAAACAGGAAGCCCTGCTAGCAGCCCAGAGGGAGATCTCAGAGTTGAAGATTAGGGCTGGTGTGAAGAGGTCAAAGGACCAGGGCAGACACAAGAAGCTAACTGCTGCTATTGCCACCAGGAATCTTCTCATCAGGAACCTCACAGAGCGTCCAGCTGATCCGGTAACTGAAGCACTTCTAAAGGAAGTTCAGGAGGATGAGTTTGGTCTTGGTGTCTAACTTTTGCTTGTTGTTGCTTCCATTTCATGTACTTTTCTTTTTTGTATTTTGGCCCCTCAGGGGCATGAATTGTAAAAAAACAAACTATGTATCATTCACTTTTTGTAATATATTCATTAGTTTTGTTTCATTTGAATCTCTTTCTCCTAAGCGACATCAAAGCATCTTCCTCGGGGTCTAGAAAGGTCAAAACCAAGTGCCAAGCCAGATACCTTGGAAACAAATGAGCATACTGCATTGCATACTAACCTCTTGTTTTGTTTTGTAGGCTTTTGTTTTTTACTAACTCTGTTGTGATTCAGGAACTATTGCTCGCCGTCGGGTGTTCCCACTCAACTGTCCGCACAGATATCCTACCCGCAACAACCTTCCGGGTATACAGATGGACCAGGTACAACAGGATCTTACAGAAGTCAGGACTCAAATGGCCAATGAGAGGTTGGAAATGAGAAACCAGATGACTCAGTTCATGGAGGTGATGAATGGATTGGCGCAGAGCCAAGAAAGATTAAGGGCATTAGTAGAAAGGCAGACTCAGGAAGACCCCCATCTAGGGACTGGTGGAATGAGCAACAATGAGAGGGTTCAGCCTCATGTCAACCCACCTGTGTATGGCCCTCATCTTCACCCAGAGATTAACACCCCTGCTAATGTGCAAGGGAATGCTACTACAGGCAGAGTACTACAAGAAGACCCCCAAGAAGATCAGTTCACTGTGATGGGAGCTGGGGATGAAGCCTATGACAGAAGGCTAGATGAAATTGTTGAGAAATTAAGGTCTCTATAGTCTCAAAATTCTCTGGGCTTTGATGTCATGGACATGGGCTTAGTGGACGGGGTAAGGATTCCCCACAAGTTTAAACCTCCGTGCTTTGAGAAGTACAACAGAACCTCCTGTCCACGAACCCACTTACAATCCTTTCTGGGGAGGCTGAAGGCATACACCATGGATGAAAAACTGTGGATGTTTTATTTCGAAGACAGTTTAACAGGAGCTTCAAGGGAATGGTACTCTCATTTGACCAGAGCAACCATCAGGTGCTGGAAGGACCTGGCTGAGGCCTTCATTAGACAATACCAATATAACCTGGACATGGCCCCTAACAGGACCCTCCTGATGGGAATGTCCCAGTCATCCAGAGAAAGCTTCCGGGAGTACGCCCAGAGGTGGAGACAGCTTGCTGCTGCTGTCCAGCCACCCATGTCGGAAAGGGAAATGGCCGACATGTTTATGAACACCCTCCAAGGGACATACATTGATAGGCTAGCTGCCTTTTCTTCCACCAGCTTCGCGGATGTAGTCATAGCTGGAGAAAGAATTGAGAGCCTTCTAAAGATGGGTAAGATTTTCGACAATGGTGCGAGCTCGTCCAGCAACCCAAGGAAGCCTTTTGTAGGCCCAAGAAGAACTGGTGAGACTAATGCTATCCATGCCAGTAGGGGCAGACCTCAGTATGCTCATAGGTCAGTGGAAGCTATCACCATTCCCGCTCCAATTCATCCACAACCAGCATATCAACCATAGCAACAACCCCACTACCAGCAACAAGCTCAATATCCACCTCAGAGAAATTATAACAACAACAACACCAACAACAACAATCAGCAAAGACCTTTTCAACAGAGACCATCTCAGGCCAATAGGGTGATTGATCCGATCCCTATGCCTTATGCCGCTTTATTGCCACAACTCCTGAAACTCAACCTAGTTGAGCTAAGGACATTGGAACCTCCAGATCCTGCCAGTCTACCCAGAAATTATGACGCCAGCGCCAGATGTGCTTTTCACTCCAACGCACCTGGCCACAGTACAGAGAAATGCAGAGCTTTGCACATGAAAGTGCAGGATCTAGTGGATTCTAAAGCTCTAAACTTTGCACCCCCGCCAAATGTCAGCAAGAACCCTATGCCCAACCACGGAGGACCCAGAATTAATGCTATTGAGGAAGATAAGACGTCTTTCTTAATAACCAGTGTGGGGCAGATTCGGACACCCCTGGTAGAGATTAAAGCTCAACTCCTTGAATGTCAAATATTCCCCGGGTGTGAGCTCGGGTGCGGTTATTGCAACATTTCGGTAAATGGGTGTGATGACCTGAGAAGCGGCATAAATGGTCTCATCCAGAGTGGCCTACTTCAAATCACAACATCAACACCTCCAAATCCAGCAATCTCCTTAACAACAATTCCCGAGTCTTCTACAACTGCAACAACAATTGTTCCAAACAACTCTTCAAACTCATCAACAAATGCTTCATCTGTCACTTCAACGGACCAAATATCAACATCCATCTCTTCTACAACTTCAACATCCATCCAGTCAACAGTGCCTCCTACAACATCAACAGCAATTAATGAAAGTGTCTCAACGGTTACAATATATTATGATCCTGCCAATGTTCCTGCCAGTAACTCACAAAATGCTACTCCTATCAGAGCACCAGTTACAATATACTATGATCCGCACACTATCGTGGTCCCTTCTGCAGCTGCTATCAGTCCAGTCACTATCACAGTGCCTGGGCCAGTCCCTTATGAAAGCAATAATGCCATCCCTTGGCATTACGGCTCAGATCTATACTGCGAAGGACAGAAAATCACTCTAGAATCATCAACTTCTTCACCACAGGTAGACAATGTGGGGGGAGGCGGAGGCTTCACTCGAAGCGGACGTCACTTTGCCCCGCAAATTCCAAGACCCATTGCTGAAGCAGAAGCTGCTGCCAAGGCAAAAGGGAAGAGCATGGTACAAGAAGAACAAGTTGCTAAAGAAGCTTTAAAAACCCCTTTTGATCAAGAGGTTGATGAATTCATGAGAATCATCAAGAAAAGTGATTACAAGATAGTGGACCAGCTTCACTAGACACCTTCCAAAATCTCCATTTTATCATTGCTAATGTGCTCCGAGGCTCATCGGAACGCACTATTAAAAGTCTTGCACGCAGCTTATGTGCCAGAGGAGATTACCGTCAATCAGTTAGAGGCTGTGGTTGGAAATTTTAACGCTAGTCATGGACTAGGATTTACCAACACTGATTTGACGACGGAAGGTCGCAACCACAACAAGGCTTTGCACATTACCTTGGAGTGTAAGGGTGCAATTCTTTCCCATGTACTGGTGGACACAGGGTCATCCCTCAATGTCCTACCTAAAAAAGCCCTTGTGAAGCTGGAGTATGACGGATTGGCATTACGCCCAAGCAATCTGGTAGTGAGAGCCTTTGACGGTTCTAAGAGATTAGTTCTGGGAGAAATTGAGTTGCCTATAATGATTGGCCCACATACTTTCAAAACGACCTTCTTTGTGATGGATATACAGCCTGCCTACAGCTGTCTATTGGGTAGACCATGGATACACGCCGCTAGCGCCATGACGTCAACCCTTCACCAGAAGTTAAAATTCGAGTGGGAGAACCAAGTCGTTACTATTTGTGGAGAGGAAGATATCTTTGTTAGCCATCTGGCTACATACAAATACATTGAGATGGATGGGGAGATCCATGAAACTATGAGTCAAGGGTTTGAGGCCTTGAACATAAATGAAGCGTCCGCTGTACCTGGAACCTCAATGACATCTTATCAGCAAGCCCGAAAGGTTGTTGAAGAAGGGACTGCCCAAGGGTGGGGCAAGTTGCTGCCCGTAGAGAAGAAGGAGGACAGATTTGGGTTGGGTTACAAACCAACTCAACAAGATCAAGCAGAGGCTGCTGAAAAGCCCAATTTTGTCAGTGGGGGGATGCTCACCCCAGATGCAGTGAACAATTTGGAAGACGAGGATGAAAGCGACCGCAACCTGGAGAGCTGGATACGTCCAAGGATCTCGGGGAGCAGTATCTCAAACTGGTCTTCCCAGGAAATTATAAGAGTTACTCCTGCAGAGTAATTATTATTTCCTGTATTTTTAAGCATGCATTAAGTCTTGCATCTTGCCCAAGATGACAAGACTCATTTTGTAATCGGGCCATCTGTAATTTTGTGCAAATAGATCAATCAATGATAATCAGACATCTTTTGCAAATGAGTCTTTTTCTTTTCCGCTCACTGTTTTTCCATTTTTCTTTTTGTACAAAAAATAAATGGCAATGTTTTCAAAATGACAACTTCATTTCACTCTTTCTAAAACAAGATTAAAATCAATCACTAAAATGAACAATCTAAACCCTTGCAGAGAGTGCCTTTCAGACTGCACCGACAACAGCACAACTATTGCTTCGTATGACTTTGACAATCCAATCAATCAAGCTGATGAAGGGGTTGAAGAAGATTATGAGCTTCCTGAAGAGCTAGCCATGTTGTTAAGGCAAGAGGAGAAGGTTATCACTCCTCATCAGGAGGAGGTCGAAACGATTAATCTTGGTACAGATGAAGATGTGAAAGAAAGTAAAATCGTGGCCTGCTTACAAGACTTAGTGAAGAGACAACTGATTGACCTGCTTCAGGAATATGTGGATGTGTTTGCTTGGTCTTATCAGGATATGCCAGGGTTGGACACCGACATTGTTATGCACAAGCTGCCTTTAAAAGAAGATTGCCCACCGGTTAAACAGAAGCTACGCCGTACTCGCCCAGACATGGCAATGAAGATCAAAGAAGAGGTACAAAAGCAGTGGGACGCCGGGTTCCTTGCTGTGACTAGCTATCCTCCGTGGGTTGCTAATATTGTACCTGTACCTAAGAAAGATGGCAAGGTAAGGATGTGTGTGGATTACCGGGATCTGAACAGAGCCAGCCCAAAAGATGACTTCCCTTTACCTCACATTGATGTATTGGTTGATAATACGACTCAGTTCTCGGTATTCTCCTTCATGGACGGATTTTCAGGATACAATCAGATCAAGATGTCACCTGAAGACATGGAGAAGACAACCTTAATCACACCCTGGGGCACGTTCTGTTACAAGGTGATGCCATTCGGACTGAAGAATGCTGGTGCAACATATCAGCGGGCTATGGTGACGTTATTCCACGATATGATCCATAAAGAAATCGAATGTTATGTGGATGACATGATCGCCAAGTCCCTCACCGAAGAAGACCACCTGGTAAACCTGCTGAAGCTATTCAAGCGTCTGAGGAAATACCAACTGAAGTTAAATCCCAACAAATGCACATTTAGGGTGCGATCCGGTAAGCTGCTGGGTTTTATTGTAAGTGAGAAAGGGATTGAAGTTGACCCTGATAAAGTCAAAGCTATTCAAGAAATGCTTGCACCGAAGTCAGAAAAAGAAGTTCGAGGGTTCTTAGGACGATTGAACTACATTTCACGGTTCATATCTCACCTTACAGCAACCTGCGAACCTTTGTTCAAGCTATTGAGAAAAGAACAGACGGTCAGGTGGAACGAAGACTGCCAGAGGGCTTTTGACAAGATCAAGGAGTACTTACAAGAACCTCCAATCCTTATGCCTCCATTTGAAGGAAGACCTCTGATAATGTACTTGACAGTATTGGAAGAGTCAATGGGGTGTGTGTTGGGCCAGCATGACGAGTCTGGTCGAAAAGAGTATGCAATTTACTACCTAAGCAAAAAGTTTACCGACTGTGAACAACGTTATTCACTGCTCGAGAAAACTTGTTGTGCTTTAGCGTGGGCTGCTCGCCGACTGAGACAGTATATGTTAACCCACACTACCTTATTAATCTCAAAGATGGACCCAGTCAAGTATATTTTTGAGAAGCCAGCGCTTACCGGACGGGTTGCAAGATGGCAAATGATCCTCACAGAATATGACATCCAGTACACATCTCAGAAAGCCATCAAGGGCAGTGTATTGTCCGAATATCTTGCTGAGCAACCTATTGATGATTACCAGCCTATGAGGTTTGACTTCCCTGATGAAGACATCATGTTCATAAAAGCAAAAGATCATGAAGAGCCTGTTCACACTGAAGGGCCTGACCCGGAAGAAGAATGGACTATGATGTTTGATGGGGTTGTTAATATGAATGGACGTGGTGTTGGTGCAGTACTCATTACACCTAAAGGAGTTCACATGCCTTTCTCTGCGAAATTCACCTTTAACTGCACTAACAACGAAGCTGAATACGAAGCTTGCATTATGGGTCTTGAGGAAGCCATTGACCTCAAGATCAAGACATTGACTGTATTCGGAGATTCAGCTCTGGTAGTTAACCAAACCAACGGCAAATGGTACACACACCAGGACCATCTGATACCTTACAGGGATCATACAAGGAGGTTATTGACTTTCTTTACAACAGTCAAGCTTGAGTATATCCCTCGGGACGAGAATCAGTTTGCAGATGCTCTGGCTACCATTTCATCCATGATCAAAGTGCAAGCTGCCAACTTTGTACCTCAAATTTCAGTGTCCAGACTTGACAGACCAGCATATGTGTTCGCAGCAGATGTTGTCAAGGATGATAAGCCATGGTTCCATGACATTAAGTGCTTCTTGGAGGGTCGAACATACCCACATGGGGCATCTTCCAATGATAAGAAGACTTTAAGAAGGCTTGCTGGTAGTTTCTTTCTGAACACAGATGGTTCCCTGTACAAGAGAAACTTTGATATGGTACTCCTCAGATGCGTTGACAGAACAGAAGCAGACTTGCTGATGCATGAAGTACACGAAGGATCCTTTGGTACCCATGCAGGAGGGCATGCCATGGCTAAAAAGTTGCTAAGATCAGGTTATTACTGGATCACAATGGATGCCGACTGTTGTGCCTACGCCAGAAAATGCCATAAATGCCAGATTTATGCGGATAAGGTGCATGTGCCTCCCAATCCTTTGAATGTGATGTCTTCACCCTGGCCCTTTCCTATGTGTGGCATTGACATGATTGGCAAGATTGAACCGACTGCTTCGAATGGCCACAGATTCATCTTGGTCTCCATTGACTATTTCACCAAGTGGGTTGAAGCAGCTTCATATGCAAACGTTACAAGACAAGTGGTAGCCCGATTTCTGAAGAAAGACATCATCTGTAGGTATGGAGTTCCCAAGCGAATCATTACTGATAATGGTTCCAATTTAAACAACAAAATGATGGCCGAGCTGTGCCGGGACTTCAAGATCCAACACCACAATTCTTCCCCTTACAGGCTAAAGATGAATGGCGCTGTTGAGGCAGCTAATAAGAATATTAAGAAGATTGTGCAGAAGATGGTAGTCACCTACAAAGACTGGCATGAGATGCTACCGTTTGCCTTGCATGGGTACTGTACATCAATCAGAACATCCACTGGAGCAACACCGTATCAGCTTGTGTATGGTATGGAGGTAGTCCTGCCTGTTGAAGTTGAATTACCTTCCTTACGGGTACTGATGGATGTTAAGCTGAACGAAGCAGAATAGGTCCGATCCCGGTACGAACAACTGAGTCTGATTGAAGAGAAAAGATTGGCTGCAATCTGTCATGGGCAGTTGTATCAGAAAAGAATGAAGAGATCCTTCGATCAGAAAGTCAGGCACCGAGAGTACCAAGTAGGAGATCTCGTGCTGAAGAGAATCCTCCCTCCTCATACAGACCACAGGGGCAAGTGGACTCCGAACTATGAAGGACCATTCGTAGTAAAGAAAGTTTTCTCGGGTGCAGCTCTGATGCTCAGCACTATGGATGGTGAAGACTTCCCGTCCCCTGTGAATTCAGATGCAGTTAAAAAATATTTCGCATAAAAATGACCCGCTGGACATAAAAATAGAATGTAAGTCCAGGCAAAATAGGGCATCCCGGCGAGTCAAAAACAAAATAAAAGACTCGGGCAAAAATAAGGGAAAATAAACAAAAAATGTACACCCGCTGAGTTGAAAAGCCGCATTGGACAACTCAGGCAAAAATGGGTATCCCGATGGATTGAAAACCCGAAAGGGCGATCCATGCAAAATAAGGGAATGAGCGAACAACTGCATTCTGAATTCGTCTGTATCACCTACAACTTGGTATACCTCGAAGGGATCAAGCTTCTCTCAGAATCAGCCTTCTTCAGAAAGCAAGACGAGAGGAACGTCAAATGTCATACGAGTCATAGCAAAAGGGAAGCTCCTTGAAGCGTCGTCAACATTGCCAGCATTTTGTTTCTCAATTTGTAACAATCTCCTCATTTTAGGAGATATGTTTCTTTGACTGTATCTTGCCAATTCAGAGCATTTGAATTAATAAAATCAGATTTTGAGTCACACGTTGTCTCGTACTCTTCTATTTGCAAAAATGTCTGATGTCACTAATATATCGATTGCATAAATACAGATGCGTCATTCTGAAACTACGTGCTTGCAGGAAATATACTTACTCCCGGGAGTGTCTGAACTCTCATGATGGAATCCAGTAAAGGATACCTCGGGATTACTTGTGCGTCCCTCTGTCTTTGCAGGAGTGCAGGTATTCAAAAGCGCAACATGGGGCATGTGAGCTTCATCCCAGCAAGCTGGCAAATCAACACTCACCCAGTCTTAGCACCCAAAGTGTTTTCTCCCCAGCTGAGTTACCACTTGTCATTCCTCCCCATCCGAGGTGCCAATCATTCCTCCTTCTTAGCCAAGTGCAAAAGCCAGGGAAACATTTCCCCACAGAGCTTCAGCCTCTATCCAGAAGAGCAACGCATGAAGGAATCACAACAGAGTGACGAAAGCTTCTACAAACCCCAGTTGGGCCCCTCATTACCAAGGATGGGTCTACCAGTGACCTATTCCCCCAAGCAGATACATCTCATCAGATCTACCAATGATCTCATCCCCAGCTGGGATGTCCATTTCAAGCAGATCGGCCAGAGATCTTCACAGCAACGGGATCCGAATCCCAGATTGGTATCCTTGCATAATCATGGCATTCACATCATATTCACCCCACAAAGCGTAGCATTCCGTCTAAACACGGAGCATTACGGCAAAAATCAAACATATTGCATAATCATAAGTCATGTTCTGAATCAAACACTTGTGAATAATGATAACCCGTCAACAATATACAGAATACTCCCCAGATTCCCTAGCAGAGAGCTAAAGCTAAAGCAGTTGCCTTACATTCACAAACATCAGTATATACTCCTTGTGGCACTCGTCCGTGTCATATCCCCAATAGAAAGCCAAAGCATCCTCTTTGCATTCACAAGATACATACTTATACAACTTCCATAAACAATTTGCATATTAGATATTTGTTTATACTATACTGTTCTCCTTCCGACACTCGTCTGTGTCACTCTCCCCAGCAGGTTAAACACTCATCCATACTTATTTCTCAGATACTCGTCCGTATCTTATATACACCATTTATATCATCTCAGATTCGACACTAGTCCTTGTTCTTTGTTAACCAGTTGGTACTCGTCCGTACCATCATCTCAGAACATGCGTCAAGCGTTTGTTTCTACCTGATACTCGTCCGTATCATAGTCTTAAGGATGCTCGTCCGCATCTTTAATCCATACACGTGTCAAACACCCTTGTCTTTTTGAATATAGACACTCGTCTGTGTCCATTATTCCCCAGAAGAGTCCGCTCAGATTCAACACTCGTCCGTGTTCCTTGTTAACCAGTTGATACTCGTCCGTATCATCATCTCTGAACATGTGTCAGTATTTGTTTCTACCCGATGCTCGTCCGTATCGTAGTCTTAGGGATGCTCGTCCGCATCTTTAATCTATACACAACGTCAGAACACTTATACCTTTATTTCTTGGATATAAACACTCGTCCGTGTTTACTATTCCCCAGTAGATCGCCAGCAAAGCAAGATTTCTTTTGTTATCTGACATTCGTCCTATGTCATGATAAACCCTGAGAGCAGCCGTACCCTGCTAGGTGATCGTCCTTCACCTCTTGATGATCATCCTTCATCATGCTCATCCGATGGCCGTCCCCATCGTTGACCTTTTCTATCCGACATTCGTCCTATGTCGTGATATTTAGCAGCCGTCCCCTGCTAGGTGATCGTCCTTCACCTTTTGATGATCGTCCTTCATCATTTTATCCGATGGCCGTCCCCATCGTCGATCTTGTTATCTGACATTCGTCCTATGTCATGATAAACCTCGAGAGCAGTCGTCCCCTGCTAGGTGATCGTCCTTCACCTCTTGATGATCGTCCTTCATCATGCTCATCCGATGGCCGTCCCCATCGTTGACCTTTTATCCGGCATTCGTCCTATGTCGCGATACTTTCGACAGCCGTACCCTGCCAGGTGATCATCCTTCACCTTTGATGACCGTCCCTCATCATTATTTCATTTATTCTTTAACCCGATGGCCGTCCCCGTCGTGGTCCCTTTTCCTTTTCCTGATGATCGTCCTTCATCAGTTTAGCTCGATGGCCGTCCCCATCATTGTTTACATTACTTTATGAACCTGATGGCCGTCCCCATCATTTTTTCATTAATCCCCAGAGAATCTTATAGCTTTACTTGATGGCCGTCCCCATCATAATCCCTCTTATCCCCAGCATGTCGGTCGTCCCCGTCATTGCTTTATTTTCTGCACTTTTCCAGCGTGTCGGCCGTCCCCGTCATTGCTCTTTCCCCCAGCAGTCGTCCTCTGCTCGACGGTCGTCCTCCGTCGCCCACACTTTACAATATACTTTATTTTCTTTTACAATCTATATCCCTTTTCTTCTTCATTCTGTGAGTGCAAAATTTGGACTGTCTTTGGTATTCAACCACAAGTTATCTTGTTTGCCTGTTAAGCCGTCACTTACATCCTACACAGCTAACTCATGTTTGAATAGGGGCAGCTGTAAACACCCCAAATTTGCCCTAACCCATTCCCACCATGGCTTATGATCTCCTCATATGCATAAACTCAATCATACCATCTCATATCACATTTTTGATTCATTGCATTGGTTCAAAATCATCTGCATCTAGGGTTTGTGATCTGAGCAATCCAAGGGCTTCTTGAACCACTCCAAAGGTCATCAATCACTTCAAAGAGGTCCATGTATGTTCAATCATCATATTATATCCCCTCAAAGTCAAGAATGTCAAAGAATCACAAGAAATGGGAATGGCATGGAAGCAGAGCCAGGCTTAACTGCACAGATGACCTAGAATTAGGGTTTTGGTTTCAAAGGCCATAACTCCAAATTTTTTGTTCATTCTTGTTTCTATTGGTCTCTATATGGTATAGGGATCATTCATATCAATTTTCATGAAGAAATTCGATGGGGAAGTCATCTGATCAAGGGTTGACTTTCTAGGCAAGTCAGTGTAAAATCAGGGCATCTGAGGCCCCCAATGACCCAACCAAAGGGTATTCTTCATCATTTTTATTGTATATGATCTTTATTTGATCATGGAAGATGTTGGAAGTTCACAAAATTGAAGAATCTCAAGTCATTTGCAAAGTTGACGTTTTGGGGAAGTTGACTTTTAATGAAAATTGCCATTTTGGGAAACTTTTTCAACCCTTGCTTTTTGATTCAAAAATGTTTCAAATGAAAAAACTTTGGTCATGAAAGTTGTAGAATGGATCATTCCCTTTTCAAAAAGTACAAAAACTTGACCTAATTCATTTTGAATCAAAAGTTATGGCTTGTCAAAGTTGGCTAAAATCACAAAATTTGAAGTTTTCTACCAAAGAGACATTTTGCAAAATGGTTTGATCAAGTGTTCTAAAGGCCTCAAATGTGTACCATTTCTTCACAACATGATCATATGACATCTAAAATTCAGAATGGGCCAAGGGATCACTCATTTTCATGACTTATGGAGCAAGAATTTTCAAAAGAAGCCAAAGTGAAGCAAGTTGCAAAAACTCACTCAAGTATGAATCCACTTGCTTGCTGACTTCATAATCAATCCTAGGGCTCTCCACACTTCTTGCTGCGCAGGACACCCCATTTGTCCTTGTCTAGCTAGTAGCCCATGCCTCTCTTACACAAATTTGACATTTTGGCAACTTGAGCCATACCAATCACAACAGCACACATCAACTCATCTGACCAATCCCATTTGTTTATACAAACCAAAAGCAAGACATTTCACATAATACACAAGCCTGAAAGCACCAAGAACACAGCTCTCTCATTTTCCACCCCATTTGCAAAACTCTTCGAAACACTCTCCACAAGCTGAAAACACACAAACCAACTTCACAAATCAACTCAGCATACTTCACTGGTCACAAACCACCCATCACCATAGCCTGAAACTCACTGAAACCAAAATACGATTCCTGCCCCTCCTTGAACAGAACTTCATCAATCTTCCAAACCACCCATTATAAACTTCAAACAAGCATTGAAAGCTTCTCAGGAGGTCCATTGGAGGTGATTGGAAGCAAGAAACCAGCCAGAAAGTGCCAGAAATCAAAGCTTCGATTCAGGTAGCCATGGAAATTCATTTTTCCAGAACTCCTTTCTCTTGTTTCTAAAGTGATCTACATGCTTCCCTGAGTTCACTGAACATTTTATTTTTGAAAATGATTGAGTTTTGAGGTTGTATGCTTGATCTGAAAGTTTGCCCGAAAAAATGTTCTTGCTTGTTTCTCTTGATTCAGTTAAAATAAATGTTGTTTGAGTTAGGGTTTATGCTTAGGGTTGTTCATAGATTGATTCTGGAGATTTAGAGCTTTTGAAATGGCCTGGAGAGTGAGATTGAGTTTTTGGTTGATCGGAGAAGATGACCGGAACACTGTTCCGGTCACCTGATTTTGTTTAGGGTTCAGATTAGGGCACTAATCATAATTAGCGAATTTTGAATCTTGGCCGTCCAGATGCGCGCCAAGTCCACTCCCGCGCGTGTCAGTTTGAATGTTGGCCATTGATTGTGTTGACTTTTCTTTTTTTCAGTTTAATTTCATTTTATTTGCATTTAAATTCATTTGTTTTCTTCATTTAATTAAAAATAGCAAAACAGTTTTAAAAATTCTGAAAATTTTTGTGCAACCTTTTATTAATTTTCAGAAACCAAAAACATTTTTATTTTTATTTTTTGCATTTAAAAATATTTTTAAATCATTTAAAAGATTATTTTTAATTAATTAATGAGAATTAATTAATTAAAAATACTTTTAGGTATTTAAAAATCACAAAAAAAATTCATGAAACATTTAAAATCATTTAGAAACATTGTCCAACCCTCAAACCAAATTTCTTTTTTGATCTTGATGTCTTTTGACAATTTTCCATGGAATTAATTTTATTTCAAAGCATTATTTTGATCCAATGTTCAAAAATTCATTTCTGCCTAGTCTTTGGGAGTTGGACTTTGATTCTTTTTGCATTGCATCTTGCATATCATGTAGTTTATAGGATTAAATTGGCATGAATTGATCTTGCATTTTCAATTTGTTTGACATTTTTCTTGACAAGGTACCTTAAAACCCTAGAAATCTTAAGAAATTCATAACTTTCACTAGGTTAAGAATTGGGTCCCCTCCTTTGGGCAGTGAGTTTGTATAGGTTTAGGGTTCCCTTGAATGCATTTTCAAATTTTTATCTTGATGTTTGCTTCTGGTTTTGATTTTTTTGTTTTGTGCATTGATCATAAACCCTAATTTGGGCTTCCTTTTGCATTCATCTTGCATTTGCTTACATACCATGACTTGCCATGACATTCTATGCATCCATTTGATTCATAATACATCTTAGGACACATTAGAATCATGTTTGATCATTGCATCTTTCATTTGCCATGTTGTATGTCATTTGTATTTCATAACTTTTCATGTATGTTCATGGTTCTAAGCATGCTTCTCTTGCATCCATATGTTTGTATGATCATCCCCATGCCTTGTTTCATGTTTGTGTCATCTCATAGCATCATTAGCATCATACTTATGCTTTTGGTTTTGGTTTGCATCATGCCATTCCATCTCATTTTGCATTGCATAGCATTCCTTTCACTAACTTTTCAGGTGGTAAGTTACTTTGAGAAGTGAATTTGCCTTCACTTCTCACAATCTCTTTTCATCTCTCTTATGCATCATTGCTGCATTTTGTTTTGTGTTTGAGTTTGAGCTTGCTCTTTCTTGTTCTTCTTACTTTCTTTCTCCAAGTGACTTGCCTTCTTAAATGAAGCAAGTTACTTTGCTTCCTTTGCTCCTTTCATCTGCTTCCTAGAGGTTCCTCTGAAGATCTTTCTTGTAAACCTCACAAACCTTAGGAACAACCAAGCATGACAATAATTAGGGTTTTGATTAGTCCCCCATTTAGATTTTACCTTTGTGTCTCATTGAGTCTTCTCTTCTCACCTCATAATCAGGGACTAAACCCTAAAGGTTTTAAGGCTTTGTGATTAAGCTTATGCCTGCATCCTTCTATTAGGATGGAGTGTATAACTTTAATCCTAAGTTTTAAACCCTTAATGTGTTTAAATCCTTTAATCAATTCATCTAATAATCATCAAGACATCAGGCTTGTAACTTGGGCCTTGCATTAGGGTTCTAATTCTTCCTTAATTGGTTAAGAAGGACTAACCCTAGTGTTAATGGACAAGTCCCCCTCAAGTTGTCTTACAAACCCTAAAAATCACTTCATCATCTTATCATTAACTAAAATCCACTTAATAAAGGTTTTGTTTTGTCATGAGTTTAATCCCTAATCATGGATTAAGTTGAGGAGCTTTCCTCAGCTTAAATATTCTCATCTATTATCCTTCTATTAGGATGGTGTAATGAGTCTGTTTAATCCCTGATTATGGCTTAATCTCATTACTCAACACTAAACAAAAACAACAAAAACATCTAAATAACCACAAGTAGGTTAATGATCTTAATCCTACACCATGGTGTTTAAGTGTGAGAAGCTAACTTCACACTTAAGGTATTCTCATTACCCCTAATCAGAGGGAGGATGTGATGAGTCTACTAACCCATTGGTTTAGGCTTAAGCTCATTTTCTTATGACAAACTTCAAAAAGCAATAAAAGACTGAAAACACAAAAACAAACAATAATCGTCTCCTTCGGGATTCTTTTCTCATCCCATTCACTCATAAGCGAGAACTTGCTTCTTCCGTCTAATGCAAGACAGTTAGCACCTGAGCCAGACAGGTCATACACTTGAGCATAGACAAGTAAGCAGTTCACAAGTCAATTCATCTTTCAGTCTCTTTGGGTCGAACTACGGTGTTCTGACTTCCTCATTGCACGAGAGGATACGTAGGCATAACTTAACAGTTATCGAACAAAAGTCTCTGTATATTCCCCCTCTTTCTAGCTTTATTCTTTTAGCCTCATGATCTTGAGCATTTCATTCTTTTCCTTACACTGACACTTCACTTATAGACTTCACTTCTCTTACACTGACACCTGTACATCCTTTTCCAGCTCTTTTATACACAGATTGCACTGACACTACCCCTTTAAAACACAAATCTTTTAAGCGTGGATCCCGTCGAGTACGACGGACAATCTGGGTGCTAATACCTTCCCAGGTTGTAACCAACCCCCTTTTTCAGTCTCTCTGGTTCGCAACCGTCTTATCCATACCTTTCTAGGTCTATGCAGCATTGCCTTTCCTCCGGGATAAAAATGCCTAGCTGGTGACTCTTTTCTTTTCCTGTGAGTTCACTCCTGTGTGGTCTCACATCCTCTTTTCACCGACCGTTCGCGTCTGTACCTCATTTGATCCCAGTCTCATCTTTTGGGAGCGACAAAGGGTTCACAACATCCCACAAGTTCTCATTTGAAGCCACAAGTCATGGAAAGATTTGGAATGATCAAAGAAGGCAAGCAGTGCAACATCTCATAATAAAAAAGGCCAAATTAGGGTTTCATTTCTATTGGGCATCTGCATGAAGTTATGATCCAAAGAGGATTCCATTGTCTTATATATGATAACAAGTGCCTAGGGTTCAAATTTCATACACAAATTCATTTTGGAAGAGGTTCAATTGGCCAGATGACTAAAAATCAGGGATTTGGGGAAAAGTCAATCATGCTGAAGAAAAAGTCAACTCCTGACTTTTTGAGGTCAAAATCATAAATTTAGGGTTACAAGGATCCCATGGCTCAAATTTGATAAATAAATGATAGAGGAATCAAGAGAACCAAAACTTACAATTTTTGGAAAATTAGGGTTTCCAAAAATGACAAGTTTTGGCCATTTTTGAAGCCACTTTGAATGAGGCCTTCTCCCAAAATACAATGGATATGAAAATTATACCTTGAGCCAATTAAAGAGAGCATCTTAAGCTTCAAATCCATATATGGAACTCACTCATAACATTAAAATTGAGAGAGATATGATTTTGCAAAGTTGGAGCCAAGTTGGGCAAAATGCAAGGCATGGGCGAGGCTGCCTGCTGGCTAGCGCGCGTGCCTTGCCAAGCATTTCATCGAACAGGTCTTAGGCAACAAGCCAAGCCATTTTCTTCATCAAAAAGGCTTCAAATGTAATTTCTTTGAACTACAAAGTTGTTTATTGTCATGTTTCCTACAAGGTTCATGTTCAAAGATTTTTCATTTGATCATTAGTTTGAGGGATATGGGAGAGAAAAGAGTGAATGTTGAAGCTGGTCAGGCCTAGGCATCATGGCGCATGGCAAGGTAATGTGTGCAGGCAAGCTATGCAGCATCAAGGCATAATTTTCAATGGCATTATTTAGTCATCTAGAAACCATATTTCATTTTGGATTGAACATCAAACATGTTCCATGAAGCATTCTCTTCAAATTGGGCACAAGAATCATCTTCATTGGTAGCTTGTTCATGAAGAAACATTTCATAAAAGATCCTTACAAGTCATCTGTTTTCTTGCAATCCAAGGCAGTGCATCAAGTGTTTCATTCAATTCAATCAAGTTGCAAACACTATTCCAACTTGCCATTACTCACAAAGTTCATTTAAAAGAAGTGCATTATCACATGGCTGCCTGCACATCATACCTATCATGCACATTCTTGAGAATTCAAACCAAGGTAATGAGGTTAAACATACTGCATTGCTTGCATTCCATCCTACCTCATCATAACAAAGGTGTTCCTCATTGCATATGATTGAGCTCGAGCTCATCAATCAAGCATTGCATCACTTGGCCCTTAAGAGTATTGCACCAACAGGCTGCATTTGAGTGTGTGCAGGATCATTCACCTTGCTATGCACCCCTTTCCCAAGCAAGCTAGCAAATTTACATGACCAATGACTTCATTAATCCATACCATAGGTGTCATGGAATCTGCAGCATGAGATTGTGCTCGAGCATGGATAATTTTAGAATGCATAGCTGGCATAACTAACCCTAACAAACTTGACTCAATTGCAACAAACCTGAATCAGCTAACCAGGATAACTAACCATGGTTCTAACTGATAACCATTGGTCAAGGGTTCTATAAAAGGAAGAGTGCAGTGCATTTTGAAGTCTCTCTCACCATTTACTCGATTCACACCATACAAGTTCATCAAAATTCTCTCTGCATCCTCACTGCACTTTGCTTCGAGGAAGCTCCATTCTCAATCTCCTTGATCCATTCTCCTTCAATCCATCATCTTCATCATCTCAAGCACAATCTCCATTGACTACAAAGCTTGATTCCTCAAGGATAAGCTACTGCAACATTGAGACTGCACTGCATTTTGGATCAAAGATCCTCTATCTTTAACACTTAAGCTCCAATCTACATCAATTCATCATCAGCATCATGTTTAGATTCATCTCCATGGCTTGATCATCTCAAATCAACAAAGATCCACCACTGCATATTGCTGAATTGCATGGCACTAGATCTATTATCCTCAAGAATCCTGCATCCATAGTGTTTATTTCACTCTCCAAAGGCTCAAGAACATTCATAAAGCTCTATGGATTCTCATCTCTGGTCTTTCTTTAACAAACTGAAGATCTGCATTTCAGGTTAGAGCTTGAATCTTAGGCATTCAATTTCATTGGTTCTTGATGGTTTCGTGTATTTTGAGGCTCAATAGGAGCAATGCTTGAACTGGCTAGTTGATATGCATCCTAGGTGCTTAGATCCAATTTTAGGTCTGGATTTGTTTGGCTTCGATTTGTGATATTCATGAACCCTAAGTAGAATCTAAGGCCATATATGTGTTCAACATGAAGAAATGAACCCAACCATAGCTCCACATTTCATTTTCATAGAGGTTTGAACTTTTTCCTAACCAGAGCCTTGCCGTAGAAGGTGACTGGAGTCCTTCTCCGGCACCTGAACAGTGCCCTAGCATTTCTTGTAACTTTAAGACACAGCCGTTAGATGAAACCGATCCAAGCGTCCACATGTTGTCAGCGTTTTAATGAATCCGTGCATATCACGTGCGTGTGTTTGTGTACAAATCCTCAGCATGCTAATCACACCTCCCTACACAAAACACTTCAGCCCATTATATTGTTTTTATTGCTTCTTGAACCCCCCAGGCCCAATGTTATTTGTCTCCTTTTATTTTCTTTTTACATTTTATATCATTTTCGTTTTGTATTTTTAAAATTACCAAAAGACCATAAAAAATTCCAATTAAATTCATACATGATCTTCACATTTTTCTCTAATTTTCCATATTTTTGGATTTTATTTTTATTCATTTTTGAGACCATCATTAATTTTCCTTTCAATTGTTTCTTTATTTTACCATTTTTTACCAACAAATTTGTCCATTTTTTTTCCTCATAAACCATAAATGATAAATGTCCCATTCTTTTTGTATTATTCAAATGATTCATAATACTTCTTCAAAATATTTTTCTCTGGATTTTTAGGTCTTGTTTAGATCCTTTTTGAGTCCATTCCTTCACATGTATCCACATAAACCCTAATTCTCTTTCATACTTCAATTAACCACTCAAAAATAGGAATTGTTGTGAGTTTTTTGTACATAAGTCATTCTCTGGATTTTGAACCTCAATGTGTATTTTCATAATTTTTCTAGGTAATTTGATATTTTTCTCAAGTTGGTTGGGTCCTAAGTCATTTTTGGTCCTTTCTTTTGTCTTTTGTTGACCTTCTTGAATAAAAGCATTCATGCCATTACTTTAAAGTCTTGATTTTGAGTCTCATAGTTTGTATTAGATGTATTCAATCGTTAAATACCATCATTGGGTCTCTTTACCTTTGTTTTTTAGGGTTTGTTTGAATCATAAGTCATCCTTGCCTTGATTTTGACCTAATTCCCCTCCATCTCTCATCTTAACCATTCAAAATCCCACTTGTGCATAAGATAACTTTGTCAAATCCTTCTTTTTTGTTTCATGAGTATGTTCTAATCATTTCCACATGTTTACCTCAAGTGTACAAAGTTTTGCATTTATTTGAACTTCATTTGTCCTTTAAAAGATCCAAAACCCTAATGTGTGCTACCTAACCTTAGGACAATTCTTATCATTCCATTTGTTGGGGTCTTATGAATCTAATTTCATGTTGAGTTCTTATCAAGCCTTTGATTTTTGTATGGAGATTTCAAGCCTCCTTGATCACTTTTGGATTTTTCATTTTTAGTCTTTTGTTTCGCTTCCAAAGTCATGAATCCATGTTCATTCTTCCATCTTTCAATCTTATGGTTGAACTTCTTTAACTTGAAATCTCTTATTTTTCATTATGATTTGATATCATCTTTCATTTTCATGTGGTATTAAGTTCTGGACTTTTCATTCACTTTTGATTTTAGGAGATTTTAGTGTGTAAAAACCTTTAGGTTCCCTTTTAACTTTATCCTTAGACTTCATTAGGGTTTAGTAACACTTTAGGGCATAATTTGAGTTTTGATTCATCTCATCCCTTTAGATACTTTTAGAATTACTTAGCTCCTGCCCCTAGAAGGTAGCTAACATGTAAAAACACCTTAGAACTTGTTTTTAGGTTTAGAGGTTCCTTAGTGACTTTCATTAGCTAGTGAGAGTTCTTCTTTGAATTTTGCCATGCCATATTTGTTCAAATTGTCATCATACTAACATTTGTTTTGTAGAGGGGAAGATTGAGGTAAGCATCACTTCATTCTCATATCTTATGCATTTTATTGGTATCTTCCTTAGCACTTTGTGCTTTGTTCATAGGTTCCCCTTTTGTTCTTTAGATTCAACTTAACTTCCTTAGGAAGTAAGTTGAACTCTAACTTGATTTTCTTCTCCTTAGGTTTAGAATACCTCACAAACCATAGGACTATCTCTTGTACATGATAATGAGAAAACTTAGGGTTGAGTCTTAGTCCCCCATTAGCTTTGACCTTTTTTTTCCTTTTGAGTCTCTTTTCCCATCTTCAAACAAGATTAAAAAGATACCTAATAAAGGAATGAGAAATCTCTTGTGTATATAGCCTTATCCAACGGGGCACTCATATTCATTCCATCTTGGAATAGTATGAGTTATCTAACATGATAAACAAGTCTGATCAAGAGATTCTCTCACAAAGAAAACATAAAAGACATTTCTTCACAAAGCAACAAAAACATTTAATAAAGTTCAACAAGCTAGTGAACTTAAACCCTAATTCATGGAAACCAATCTTGGATAAATTCTCCTTACTGGATGTGCTTGTTCTATTATTCTATCTTGGAATGTAGTAGCAAGTACACATTCCATGGAAAAAAGTTTGAATTCACTTTCTTGTGCCCAATTCATAAAAACTCTTTAAAAAGCAAACCACAAACAATAAGCGACTTTCCTGCGGGAACTTCTCTTTCTCATCTCATTCATTCTGAACGCGAACTTGCAACGACTTGTCTCGCATGCAAGACGGTAAATGCACTCGCACCAGACGAGCCTGCAACACATGAGCATAGACATACGTAGTTCCAGCTATAAAAAACACAAACAAATAGTTCCTGCCTTATTTAGGTGAACTACGTCGACTCTGATCCTCATTATCCCGATGAGGTACGTAGGCAGAGGTATAGGGCCCGTTCGAGCACATTCTTTATTTTCCCTACATTTTCCCCATTCTTTCTTCCCATTTTCTTTTTCAGTTCCTTTCTTATCTCCACTTCCATTCCAGTAGCAGTTCATTTGTTCAACAACACTTTATTCTCTCACCCTTTGAAACAAACAAACAAGCGTGGATCCCGTCGGGTACGGAGGACGGTCTGGGGTGCTAATACCTTCCCAGGTTGTAACCGACTCCCGAACCCAGATCTTTGGTTCGCAGGACCTTGTCCTTTCCTTCTTCCTCAGTTTCGTGCAACATTACCTTTCCCTTTCATTCGGGATAAAAATGTCTGGCTGGCGACTCTACCTTTTCCGCGCCACTTTCGCGTTTGTACTAGGATGAAAATCCTGGGAGCGACAGCTGGCGCCCCTGCTGGGGATGATGCCCAGAATCTCTGGTTTCCCTTGTAGAGTCAATCCTAACGCCTGTTTGTTTTTGTTTTCTTTGGGTGTTTATATGTGTGTGCTATTGTGTTTATTTACTGTTTTGTTTACGGTTTACTTTACAACATTCATTTATTGCTTACAATATTTATTTTCACATGCATCATATGTTGGACTGTGCTGGTTTCATTTTTTCTGTGGGATGGGTTTGTTACTATGAGATGAGCTCGTAACCGGGGTTCGAGTGCACCCTAGGACTTAGAGTGGTTCCATTTGGCTTCATGGCATCTTGCTATGTTGGTAGTAGTGAGTTCCACACCCAGACTTGCGACCTTCTTGGAAATGTATTGATGCCGGAATCTTTCTGTGGCAATACACAACCTTGATAGTTATGTGCATTCAGGTGACCGATCATTGAGAACCTTTGTGGAAACATCCCTCTCCAGTGATGACAGTGGCAGACCACATTTGTTGGCAAACCCACTCGCATCCGAGGGCCCAATGGGAACTTGCATAGGATGGCCTGGTTCTCTCATGGGAATCCAGTTAAGGCAAATTGTTCGTATGACGATAGTATTGTACCCTTCGGGATGAATGTACTATTGCTTCTCGATTCAGTGCTTGAAGCTGGGACATATGAGGGATGTTTGTTTCCTTGGACTCAGCTGAGACCTCCTGGAGTAGTACATAATACCAAACTGATTCCTTGATTTGGTCATGAGCCATTTCTCAGAGATGGTGAACGTATTATTGATATTCAGCTTTGAGAGTCCGTGATGTTGACCCAAATAGCACACCTGTGAGATTGGGAGGGGTTTACAGGATTGCAGGAGCCTTAACCTTCAACATACCCATTATACCAGCATGCTTCAGTGATATGATTTTGTTCTGTTATACATGGATTCTGGACCTCTGATCAGAAAGATACTTGAGATGATGTTGTGACCTTGCACAAACACTTGATTACTTGATTCACTACACAGAAACATCACTGATCACATGCCTTGCCTTGCATAACATCATAATATCATTAATCATTTGTGTTCCTTTTTATTCTCAGGGTCCATATTATTTCCTATTCCCGGTCATACTGCTGCTTCAAGATGGAGGTTCCCAGGAAAAGAAATGTCCACTATACTTTCCCACAACCAGAGATAGAGGGTATTCAGGGGATGATTGTCTTGATGGGTGAGAAAGTCCTTGATGATTTCAGAAAGGAGTTTGGCAAGATCCTGGATTATGTGAGCAAGCCCACAATTGACCAGAGGGATAACTTGCATTCTTTGTTGCAGTTCTATGATCCACAACTGGAGGTTTTTGTTTTCCCTGATTACATCTTGGCACCTACATTGGAGGAGATCTCTAGTATCCTGAATGTTCCTATTAGAGAAGGTATGCCTTACTATGCTTCAGAGAGAACCCCTCCTTATGAAGACATCACTGCTGCCTGTCATTTGAGTATGCTCAGATTCAAGATGGGATTAGAAGCTAGCCAAGGTAAGGGTATTTCTTTGGATTTTCTTATCACAGAGGCTCATGTTATGGCATTGGGAAAGAAATGGGCGGACTTCAAAGCATTATTAGCCATGATAGTGTATGGAATCAGTTTATTTCCAGGAGAGAAATGGCTAATTAGCATGGAGGCTATTACCATCTTTGTCAAAAGAAACCCTGTACCTACATTACTAGCTGACTTCTACTATGGGGTTCACCACAGGAATGAAAAGAGAAAGGGGAATGTGAATTGTTGTGCTCCCTTGTTTGCTGATTGGTTTGTAAGGCAACTCCCTAAATCAGGGCCTTTTCAAGATTTGAAACAATCTTGGAAGTGGTCCAAAAGATTAATGGGCTTAACCTCAGTTGACATTGCTTGGGGATGCAACAAGGATCTTGTAGGCAAAGAGATCTTTGTAAGTTGTGGGAGTTTCCCAAATGTGCCCTTGATAGTAAGAAATGGTGGGATCAGCTACAAACCTATCTTATCCAGGAAACAATTTGGCTATCCTCTGAGAGAGGTACCTTTGATTGAAGAAGTGAATGAGTCACTATATTTTCCAGCTGAAGGTAACCTAAAGATGAGCTTGCTATCATCCCAAGCTTGGGAGGTTAGAGTGATGAAAGGGAAGAAAGACTTTGGGAGAGTAGATCCCAAGACTTATGATCCTTTTGCCACCTGGTTAGAAAATCGTGTGGAGACTTTGTTGCTCTCATTCTCTAAGGAACCACCTCTTTACCCTAAGGAGGTAACACCCACAACTTCAGTGCCTCTTCAGGAATATAAAAAATTGGAGGCCTTGGTTAAGCAACTCAGGTTGGAGAATCAAGAAGCCTACAATACATGCCAGAAGTTGAAAATGCAAAATCAGAAATTGGAGGAAAGAGCTCACAAAGCTGAAGAAATAGTCAGGCTCAAGCAACAAGAATTTCAATAGAGGGAGCTTTACTTCAAGAAGAGGGGATTAGCTGAAACTCACAGGGCGGACCAGCGTCGGAAAGATAAGAAATAGTTGAATGAAGCCAATGAAGCTATCACCTTATGGCAAGAGAAGTGGGAAGACAACTTGAAGAAGCAGAAACAGCTGGAAGTCAAGTACAAGTTATAGATCAAAGCCCTCCAGGATTCTTTAGCTGAGTAAGGGAAACTACTTCAAAAGGCCCATCACCAAGAGAAGAGCCACCTCCAAGATCTAGCAAAGAGTCAGCAAGCAGTGGAGGAAGCTCAGAAAGAGATAGAAGATTTGAAGCCGAGAGCTGATGTCAAGAGGACCAAGACTGATTCCCTCACATGCCAGGGAAGTGAAAAGGTGTTCCTACAACAAATTGAGAAATTGCATGCCTCCTTTGACCTTAGGGATGTCCTGATTCAAAAGCTCATCTAGGAACCATCACATTCAGATATAGCTCAGCTGCTGCAAGGTGTCTAGCGCATTAGTTGGAGATTGCAGGATGTAGATTTTCCTAAGCTTTAGTCTTGTATTCATATGACTTGAATTACCCATAGGCTTGTTGTGGGAGTCCTATCTCTCTCTTGTTGTACCTTTTGATGTATGAACTTGTACCCATTGAGGGTTTTGTTATTACAATTTCCTTTTAATTCACCAGAAGTCTCTGATTGTTTATCTGTTGCACGGACACAAGATATTGAATGCTGCCATTGCACATCTAAATGTCACACAATGCCTTCTTTTTCTCAACACCGGAATGGGAAAGTAAGCAAAACCTTGGGGATAAAAGGAACACATTGCATTACAAACATATCATTTGCATTTTTCTTTGTTTTTGCAGGTTTCTCCAGGTTACTTAACTTATCTGCATTTTAGGCAAAGATTGCGCGAGCTGCCAAGACCCGGCACCTCAGACAAAATATTCCTCACCGTTACGCAACAAACAGAGGACAGTCATGGATGCTATGCAAACTGAGCTCAATGAACTCCGCACTAGGATGTGGGAATTCATGGTCATGATGCAAGGGATGGCCCAGGGACAATAGGATTTGAGGAATGCAATTCAGGGGCTCAACCCTCCTCAAACTGATCCTCCTGTAGTCACTCCGGAAGTACAGGTGAATCCTCCCAACACCAACAATGGCCGAGGTGGACCTCTAGTTCCAGAACCTGGCACAACCTTCATCCTTGTGCAAGACAGACAAGAGGATCAATTTCCTTCCTTTAAAAATGATATGGGATTTGGTGCGGAAGGAAATTTCCAGGACTTTTTGCTGCTAGCTGATAAGGTCAAGGCCCTTGAGTGTAAAGGCACTCTTGGAATAGATGTATCTGACATGGGCCTAGTTCCAGGGGTGGTAATTCCTCACAAGTTCAGGCCACCTACTTTTGACAAGTATAACGGTAACTCGTGCCCCGAAACTCACCTACAGGCGTTCTACCGCAAGATTGTTGCCCATACTAGGGATGAGAAGATCTGGATGTACTATTTCCAGGATAGTCTCTCTGGAGGATCCTTGGAATGGTATATGAAGTTAGAGAGAAACTCTGTGAGAAGCTGGAAGGAATTGGGAGAAGCATTCCTTAAATAATATTAGTATAATATTGACATGGCGCCTAGTCGCACTCAGCTTCAAAGTTTGACGCAGAAGAACTCAGAGAGCTTCAAATATTACGCACAGAGATAGCGTGAGGTGGCCACCAGGATGCAACCACCGCTGCTAGAAAGAGAAATGATGGACCTTTTCATGGACACCCATCCTGGGCATTTTATGGAAAGGTTGGCTGGATGTTCTTCAAGTGGTTTTTCAGATATTATCTTGACTGGTGAGAGGATATAAAGCTGGATCAAACAGGGAAAGATCCAGAATGGTGGCGCTTCAACTTCTGGTGTCAAGAAACCCTTCTTGAAGAGGAGAGAAGGAGAGACCGGGGCAGTGTATGCATAGAGAGGTGAAGGTAATAGAGGTGTTTATCAGCAAGTGGCCCCTGTCACTATCTCAACTCAGCCTATTCAACAGCAAGTCCAACAACTGCAACAGCAACGCCAACAGGGGTATCAACAAAGAGATCCTCGTCCATATAATTCTCAGAAGACCAGGGAAAGACAGTTTGAAACTCCACCTATGTCCTATTCACAGCTTTTGAAGAATCCCCTCCATCTCCAAATGGTTCAGCTCAGAACTTTGCAACCCCCGAAGCCGGGGCAACTCCCTGAAGGTTATGATACAAATGCCCGATGCGAATTTCATTCCGGAGCCCCCGGACATACCACGGAAAATTGTAAAGCCTTGAAGTATATAGTCCAAGACCTGATAGATTCCAAAACGATTAAATTCGCTCCCACTCCTAATGTGATACAGAACCCCATGCCTCCTCACGGGGGTACAGTTGGGGCAATTGATGATAGAGATAATCTAAATTTGGTGTGTTATGTCAACGACCTGCAAACTCCGTTGAGTGCTGTTAAGGCTTGTTTGGCCCAAAGGGGTGTTTTTCCAGGTTGTGAAAATGATTGTCTAGGGGTTATGAAGCTCCAGATGGTTGTGAGCAGTTGAAAAGGGGGATCTAGAGCATGATTGATGAAGGGGTTTTACAGTTTGACAAAGTTGTAAAAGAAGGAGAAGTCTCTACAGTAACCATTTTCTATGATCCGTCTCAAGTTCCTCTATAGGCCAGAGTAGCACCGATAACTATCACCACTGCAGGGCCAGTAATGTATCAAAGTGATAAGGCCATTCCTTGGCATTATGGTGGTGAAGTATATTTTAATAGCCAAAATAAAGATTTGGCCACATCTAGTACGTCTCTAACTCAAGTAGAAAATGTTGGAGTAGGAGGCTTTACTAGGAGTGGAAGGTTATTTGCGCTGGAAACACTGAGAAACAGTGTGATACCACCCAGGGACACTGCAGAAGCCTAAGTCAGGGAAAGAGGGAAGAAACCAATGACTGCTAATAAGCCCACACCAGTGGCTGACCCAGACATTACACTTGACAAAGAGGCCGAGGAGTTTTTGAGAATCATCAAAAAGAGCGATTACAAGATTGTGGACCATTTACAACAGACTCCATCGAAGATTTCCATCTTGTCTCTGCTAATGTGTTCCGACTCCCACAGAAAAGCTCTCTTGAACATCCTGAACAAAGCTTATATACCTCAGGATATCTCGGTGAACCAATTAGAGACTGTAGTGTCTAGTGTCAACGCCAGTCATGGATTGGGTTTCACTGACATGGATCTAACGTCTGAGGGTCGTGCTCACAATCGGGCATTGCATATTTCCTTGGAGTGTAAAGGTGCAATGCTATCTCATGTATTGGTGGATACCGGATCGTCCCTGAATGTTCTTCCCAAGAAGGCATTAATGAAGTTGGATTATGATGGAGTGATTTTGAAGCCCAGTGACCTGGTAGTTCGAGCTTTTGATGGATCGTGAAGATCAGTGTTTGGGGAAGTAGAATTTCCAATCAAAGTGGGTCCGCAAATCTTCAATGCCACATTCTATGTAATGAACATACAGCCTGCATATAGTTGTTTGTTGGGAAGGCCCTGGATACATTCAGCAGGGGCAGTATCATCCACACTCCATCAAAAACTGAAATTCGTCTGGGAAGGACAAATTGTACGGTCTGTGGGGAGGAGGATATCTTCATCAGTCATTTGGCGTCGTTTAAATATGTAGAGATGGACAGTGACATAATGGAGACTCCGTGTCAGGATTTTGAGCCCCTAAAGACTGAATTGGCATCTTCATCAGCAGCTTCTTCTAAAGAATCAAAGAAGGGGGTTTCCATAACTTCTTATAAGCAAGCTTTGAAGGTAGTGGAATCAGGAACACGAGAAGGATGGTGCAGTCTAGTAGAAGTGTCAGAAAAGAAGGATATGTTTGGTGTTGGCTACCATCCTGGGCAGTCATCATCTGAACAGAGCGCTAGAGGTCGTCAAGGCCCGATTACCTTCACGAGTGCGAGAATGGTGGATTACAGAAGCATCAGTGTCGTGCAGGACGACACATTTAATAGTGACTGTGACTTAGATGAGTGGATTAGACAATGCGCTCCAAAAATTCAACTTAGCAATTGGTCGTCTGAAAGGCTCATTTCAGTCACCTCTTTTGAAGAGTAATGATTTTTGCTTTTGTCTTTCCTGTACTCAAGCACCATGTCTTTCTCGGGGCATAATAGCTTATTATATGGGTTCTTTTGTTCCTAACACAATTCATAATCATTAATAAAGCTGATTGTCGCTCCCGAAGATTTGCATCCCGATACAAGCGCGAACGGTCGGCGAAAGGAGAAATGAAGGTGAACTGAATAGAGTCACCAGCTAGGCATTTTTATCCCGAAGGAAAGGTAATGCTGCATAAACCTAGAAAGAAATGGATAAGACGGTTGCGAACCAGAGAAATTGAGAAAGGGGGTTGGTTACAACCTGGGAAGGTATTAGCACCCAGATTGTCCGTCGTACTCGATGGGATCCACGCTTGAAAGTTTGTGTTTAAAGGCGTAGGTGTATGTGCTATCTGTGTGCAAAGCTGGAAAAGAATGTACAGGCGTCCGTGCAAGAAAATAAAATGAGGTGCTCAGGAATGAGGCATAAAAGAGAATGCTGAAGGAGGGGGAAGAAACAGAGACTTTTGTTCGATAACAATTAAGTTATGCCTACGTATCCTCTCGTGCAATGAGGAAGTCAGAACACCGTAGTTCGACTCAAAGAGACTGAAAGATAAATTGACTGATGAACTGCTTGCTTGTCTATGCTCAAGTGTATGACTTGTCTGGCTCAAGTGCTAACTGTCTTGCATCAGACGGAAGAAGCAAGTTCTCGTTTATAAGTGAAGATGATGAGAAAAGAATCCCGAAGGAGACGATTATTGTTTGTTTTGTGTGTTTTCAATCTTTTATTGTTTTTTGTGTTTGTCATAAGTTAATGAGCTTAAGCCTAAACCAAGGGTTAGTAAACTCATCATATCCTCCCTTTGATTAGGGATAATGAGAATACCTTAAGTATGAGATAAACATCTCAACTTAATTACCATGATGATGTATGATTAAGATCATTAACCTACTTGTGATTATTTAGATGTTTTTTGAGTTTTTGTTTAGTGTTAAGTAATGAGTTTAAGCCATAATCAAGGATTAGTGAACCCATTACACCATCCTAATAGAAGGATAATAGATGAGCACACTTAAGCTGAGGAAGATACCTCAACTTAATCCATGATTAGGGATTAACCTCATGACAAAACAAACCTTTATTAAAGTGGATTTTTATTAAGGGTGAGATTAAGAAGTGAGTTTCATGATTTGTAAGACAACTTAAGGGGGACTTGTCCATTAACACTAGGGTTAGTCCTTCTTAACCAATAAAGGAAGAATTAGAACCCTAATGCAAGGCCCAAGTTACAAGTTAATGTCTTAGTGATTAATAAGATGGATTGATTAAGAGGTTTAAACAAATTAAGGGTTTAACACTTAGGATTAAAGTTATACACTCCATCCTAAGAGAAGGATGCAGGCATAACCCTAATCACAAAGTCTTAAAACCTTAAAGGTTTAGTCTCTAATGATGGGGTGAGAAGAGAGACACAAAGAAGACACAAAGGTCAAAGCTAAAGGGGAACTAATCACAACCCTAATTATTGTCATGCTTGGATGTTCCTATGGTTTTTAAGGCTTGATAAAGATCCTCAGAGAAGCCACCAATGGAAGAAGCAGATGAGAGGAGGAGAAGCAGAAGAAACAAGTTACTTACTTCAATGGAGAAGATAAGTAACTTGAGGAAAGAAAGTGAATGATGAACATGAATGAGCAAGCTCACTCTAAGGCAAATGAAAATGCAGCAAGGATGCATAAGAAGAATGAGAAGAGAAATGAGAAGTGAAGGCAAATTCACTTCTCAAATTACTTACCACCTGAAAATGTTAGCATAAGGAAAAGAATGAAATGAAAATGAAATGTATGCAAAGGTAAAAACCAAAACCAGAAGCAAATACATGATGAAAATGATGCTATGAGATGATGCAAAGGAAAATCAAGTGCAATGAATGTTCATACAAAGAGAAAGAATGCAAATGAAGCATGTAGGAAGCATGAAAACACATGTATGTTTATGAAATGAAATGGATGCAAAGCATGGCAAATGTATGAATAAATGACTAAGCAATGTTCAAGCAATGTCTTAAGATGTCTAAGATGGCATACAAATGGTTAGAATGCCATGGCAAGTTCACATGTTCATGCAATGCAATGTAAGATGCAAGTATGGATGCAATATTAGGGTTACATGAGAGGATGAGATGCAAATGTCAAAAACAGAAGCAGATCACATGATAAAAAATTGCAAATGAACTCAAATGAACCCTAACCCCATATGATATCACACCCCAAAGGATAAGGTCTAACTCTTAACCTAAAGAAAGTTGTGATTTTTCTAAGTTTGCTAGGGTTTTTGGGTACCTTAAGAGGGAAAATGCAAATCAAATGGAAAATGCAAGATAAATTCATGACAAAAATATGCTAGATACTACATGCTATATGAAGAACAATGCAAAAAGAACCAATGTCAAACCCTTAATGGTTAGGCAGAAAAGAATTTTCAAAGTTAGGGTTCCAAAAAGGGATTTTTATGAACCCTAAATTCAAGAAAAGTGTCAAAGTTGAATCAAAACCAAAAATAAATTTGTATGAATGGTTTGACAATGTTTCTAAATGTCCTAAGATGCAATGTGAATTTTTTTGGAATTTTTAGAAACCTAAATGGTATTTTAATTAATTAATTTCCATTAATTAATTAAAATAAACATTTAAATATTTTTAAAATGATTTTTTAATGCAAAAAATAAAAATAAAAATTTTTTTGGGTGAAGAAAAATATTTGAAGTCAAAATGCAGAAGAAAAATATTTTTGGAGTTTTCTAAGTATTTTAAAATAAATGCAGAAAATAAATGGATAAAAATGAAAATAAAATTAAAATAAGAGAAAGTATGATGATTTGATGGACAGGATTTGAACTGGGGGGATTCTGTTTGACTACGCGCGCATCTCAATGGCCAGGAATTAATCTGAGCTTTAATTTGATTTTATAATTAATTAATCCATTTTAATCTTAATGAGCTAATCTGAGCCATCCACTGCCTAACCCTAATCCTCATCCAACGACCCAAATTCAAACTTTCCCTAATTACGTGGATTAACCCTAATCAGATTCAGGTGGCCGGAGAAGACTTCCGATCGTCTTCTCCGGCGAAACCAAATTGCAAACTTCTTCCCTAGGTCATTTCTAGAGCTCTAAAGCTCCAGATCACTTTCCCACACCTCCCCAAACATGAATTAAGCATCAAAACACATTTCTCATTCACCATTTTTAAGATTCGAAGAAAACAAGTTTCACGGGAAAAATTTCAGAGCAAGCATACATGGCCATTTCTCACTCATTTTCAAAACAAATTAGATCATGGTGATCAGCAAAGCATAAGGAACAATTTAGAAACTTAAAATCATGCTTCTGGAAAAAATGTTCTTGAGGTTACTTGAGCTTGAGCTTTCTCAGTTTGGAGCTTTTGGACCTCCTCTCTTGTGCAAATCTACTCCTCTTGTCCTCCTGATGATGTTGGAATGCTTTGATGGAGTTTAGAATGGCTGGAATGAGAGATTGCACTCTAGCTACACCAGAATCGTGTTTTTTGTAGAGGGGCTTTGAGGCTTGTTTGATGGTTGGTTTATGCTCTATGGATCATTTCTGAATGAATGGTGAAGTTTGTTTTGAAGTTTGATGGCTGGACAGAAAGTTTCGAAGGTTTTTGCTTTGGGGTGATTTTTGTGAAGCTTGGTGTTTGGGATGATCTGAGGTTGTGTGATGTATGGATTGGCTTGCTTTTGATCCACATAACAATGTTTGATAGGTCAGAAAGTGGGTGGTGGCCTGTGGGGATTGGTATGGGCAAGTTGCCAAAATGTCAACATAACTTGTACTTGAGGTATGGGCTATGGCAGGGGTTGTTCAAGGGCATGTTTGGCCTCAGCATTGATAAAGGAGAGCCATGGGATTGAGATTATGCAGCTGGATGGCTTAGAGGCAAAGATCTCATAGGTTTTGCAAGTGTTATGTGATTTCCCCCCTTTGAGAAATCTTGAAGTGCAAGGCATGAAAGCAAGTGGTTCTTTGGGCAATCTTGGTCACAATGCATTGTGTCATGTGTGTATGATGTTTAGAGAGTGATTAGAGGTCACAAAATGGCTTGGTATGTGAAATTGCAAAAAATCCTCTTTGGTGTGAAAGTGAAAATTATAGGATTTTTGCCAACTTTGCAAGGCCATAACATGAGTTCCATAATGAATTAGAACTTGTTCTTGTACTTTTTGAAAAGGGAATGATCCAATCTACAACTTTCATGACCAACAATTTTTCATTTGAAGCATTTTTGGTTGAGAAAGAGGAAGTTGAAATACTTTCCCAAAATGGAAAGTTTCCCTTACAAGTCATTTCCATTTTTGGCAACTTTTGGTTTAGCTCAAATTTCTTCAAATTTGTGAACTTCCAAGCACTTAAATGATCAAATAAAGATCATATAACTTCAATTTGATGAAAAATCCACTTTGGTTCCATTGTTGGGGGTCTCAGATGCCCTGATTTTGCTCTAACTTGCTCAAGAAGTTACCCGGTGAACAAATGACTTCCACAATGAATTTCTTCATCAAACTTGGTACACATGATCCTTATAACATATTAAGGCTATTAGAAACAAGAATGACCAAAAAATTTGGGGTTATGGCCTCTGAACCCAAAACCCTAATTTCAGGTCATCTTTGTAGTGAAACCCTAGCTCTGCTTCCATGCTTTCCAAGTTCTTGTGATTTCTTGACTTCCTTAATCTTTGAGGGATATAATATGATGATAGAACACACATGGACCCTCTTGGAATGATTGGAGACCTTTGGAGTGGCTTAGATCACAAACCCTAGATGCAGATGCACTTGAACTAATGTAGTGAAACAAATATGCAATATGAGATGATATGCTTAAACCTTATGCAAAGATGAAAGATCACAAGCCATGGTGAAATGAGTGAGGGAAAATTTGGGGTGTTTACACCGATGTTTCATATTCATCCATGTTGTTCTTTGTCTGTCTTTCAAAAAAAGAAAGAAAAGTTTTAAAGTAGCAATGTTTCTCATTTTCTCAAAACTATTTCTAAAGCCTTGCATGAATCACCATTCATGCAGGTGCTCGTCACCGAATCTTATCAATGACGACCCTGCTATGGTGTAACACTCCAAAATTTGCCCTCTTATTTATCATCAACCTCGAATGATTTACGCTTCACTCCCGCATCATTCCGCATATCATTGCATCACATTTGGAAAACTAAATCATCATCCCTTGCATACGCTTGAGGTGTGTGGTCAATCGAGGCTTGCCAAACATTGGAGTTCAAGAGAAAAATAATAATCCAAACCATTTCCAAGCTAACCAACCAAAAAGGGAAAAATTCGCCTTTCTCTCCCTTTTCTTTCCCTTTTCCTTCAACTTTCTTTCCACATTTCCTTTCATTCTTTCCCTCTTGTTTTTCCACTTCAATTCCACTCCATTTCCCTTGGAAACTTCTACCATGTTCTACCATCTTCTAGAACATTCCTTCTCCAAACCTAGCTCCATTGCTAAGTCCTAATCTCATTACCAAACCATAATTTTGGATCCCAAGCCTAATTTTTGGGCCCCAAACCTAAACCATATTTAATCCATTTTCATCCAATGCAAGGGTTCCCACAAATTTCCAATTTTTTCACTCTTTCACAATCACTTTTTCTCTCTCACTTTTCCTCCATTTTCCCTTTTCACCAAAGCTTTTTTTGAAGAAGCTCTTCAAGTTTCACATTGAAACTTGAAGATCTTGAAGCTTAGCCTCCAACTTCCATTGATTTGTGGATTGTAGAAGAAGAAGCTACTGTTTTTGGTGAAGGTTTCGACTTATCGGAAGCGCACGAAGGTTCAAGCATCAAGAACGCATTTATTTTGCGAATTCGCGGTTTTCTCGGTTTTCTCTTCGATCAAGCTCCGATTCATGCAACAATTACCGAAGCACTTCTCCGCTTCGTAGGTTGGTGATCTAAATCACTTTTCCTTTAAGTTATTCTCTTCATCTCGCCATTTCGGCATTCTTTAATTGCTTTTCGTATTGCTTGTGATCGATTACGTTTTCGTTATGTGTTGCTTGCGATTTGTGATTTTTAATGGATTAGAAGTTAAGGTGTAGATGATTATAGGCTCTAGCATGTGTAAATAAGCCCTAATTAAGTAGAAATTAGTGTTAACATGTTCCTAGGTATGTTGGAGATCATTAGAAGTGAGTTTGTGGCCAAAAGCACTTATTTCTAAACTTTTTTCACATTTTGGATTAGTGTTAACCGGTTAACGGGTGCGTTTTGGACACAAAACATGGCAGTTTTAGGTCCGTTAACCGTTGGTTAACCAGTTAACGTTATTGATTTTTGGATTTTTAGTTTAGTTGATAGCTTTGTCCTGAGTTCTTGTGCCTTTAATATTCATACATGTTTAGGTATTGATTTTAGGGAATTTTTGGGTCCATTTCCAGTAGCTCATCCCCCCATTTCGAGTCGTTTCGACGTGTTTCCGTGCATATTGAGTATTATGCATTTTCATATTCCTTTGTGTATAGTTTGGTTTCTTGCATTTTGTTTCCATGTTTATGCATCATTTGGCATGTGAATAATCATGTTGCATTCCGTTTTTACATCTTTTGCATTGCATTAAATCATTTTGCATTTCATTGTATCAAGATATGTTGAATTTCACATAATCATGTATGTATGTGCATTTGGTTGCATTTGATTGCATGCTTGATCATATCATTTACATCAATTCAATTCTGAATTTTGCATTGAGTTTGGCATTCTTGTTGATCTATCATGTTGCATGTTCATAATCAATGATCATCATGTTCATAATAAATGATCATCATGTTCATATGCATGTTCATGTGCCACATTTTACATTACTTGTTGCATAATCAACCATGTGATGCATTCTTGCATGATCCTTCAAAAATGTTCATGTTATTTCAATTATGTATGATGATCCATGTTCAAATGCATGTTCATGATGAAGTTGGTGCATTTTTCATTGAGTTTGTGCATTAAAAAATGAAAATAATTAAATCTGGATTTTATATTTCATAGCTGACTTTGCATATAGGTGTTGTAGAATACATGTTGTCTGCATTGTTTGCATTCTGTATTTGACCTTTTACACCTACCTTTTCATGCTGCATGCTGGCTGTAAAATGCTGATTTGTGTTATGAATTGTTTTCATAGTTGATTGTGTGTTTGAGTGCTGTAAATAGTTGCTGATTTTTAGTTTAGCATAGTGTAGGCACCCTTAAACTTAAGATTGAGTCTAGTTTAGATCTAAGTTGCTTTAGGAATTGTTTGGTATGTGTTTACCTCATTCCCCTTTAATAAAATGCAACACTAACCTTTGTTTTGTAGGGAGGGAAAGGTATGTTTCCTTACACATTATCCTTTTATTTTTTATGCATTTCTTTATGCATTTATTTCCCTTTTTCCTTTCATATTTGTGATTGGTAGGAACCCCCTTTGTTAGGATCAACTTATCTTCCTTAGGAAGTAAGTTGCATCCTTTTTCTTTCTTTTCCTTTTCTTCCTTAGGAATAGAAAAACCTTATAAACCATTAGGATCTCCCTTTTGTATATAATAAATAACTTAGGGTTGGTCTTAGTCCCCCTTAGTTTTGTCTTTTTTCGGATTTGAGTCTTCTTCTCTCATCTTCAAACAAAATCTAAAAGACAGTTAATAAAGGATTGAAATAGTCTCTTGTGCATAGCCTTATTCCATGGGACACTCATATTCATTCCATCTTGGAATAGTGTAGGCTTGTCTAGCATGATGTATAAGTCTAATCATGAGACTATCTTCACAAACAATAAACTTCAAAACAATTCTCATAAAAGACAATCAACAAAGACATCGCGTCTTCTCTTCTCATCTCCTAATCTTTGTGGACGAATGCGACTTGCTTCGACAGTTCAAACAGCAATACGGTAAACACCCTCGAGTCAGAGCCGGTAACACCTGAGTTAGAGCTATGGAAACGTCATCCTAAAAAACACAAAATAGTTCCCGCCTTAGTTAGACGAACTACGTCGAATCTGATCCTCATTATCCCGATGAGGTACGTAAGCAGCGGGGTAGGGCCCGTTCGAGCACATTCTTTATTTTCCCTACATTTCCCTCTTTCTCTCTATTCTCTTTTCTTATTCCTTTCTCGTTTCAGTTCCAGTTTCCAGTTAGCAGTTTTATTCAGCAACAATTATATTTTTCTCACCCTTTGAAAACAAGCAAGCAAGCGTGGATCCCGTCGGGTACGGAGGACGATTTGGGGTGCTAATACCTTCTCAGGTCGTAACCGACTCCTGAACCCAGATCTTTGGTTCGCAAGGCCTCGTCCTTTCCTTCTTCCTCAAGTTTGTACAACATTACCTTTCCCGTTCCTTCGGGATAAAAATGTATGGCTGGCGACTCTATCTTTTCCGCGCCACTTTCGCGTTTGTACTAGGATGAAAATCCCGGGAGCGACATATGGCTAAGTATGACTTTGACAATCCGATTTACCAAGCCGATAAAGAAGGTGAAGAAGATTGCGAACTACCTGAAGAGTTAGCCAGACTGCTTAAATAGGAGGAAAAGATGATTAAGCTGCATGAAGAGGCCATCGAAGTGATAAACTTAGGTACCGAAGAAGACAAGAAAGAAGTTAAGATCGGGGCTGCATTAGAAGAATCTATCAAGACACGTCTAATTGTCATGCTTCGAGAATATGTCGATGTCTTTGCCTGGTCTTACCAGGACATGCCTAGTTTAGACACTGACATTGTGGTACACAAGCTACCTTTGAGAGAAGACTGCCCGCCAGTGAATCAAAAGTTGAGGCGCACATGCCCTGATATGGAAATCAAAATCAAAGAGGAAGTACAAAAGCAATTTGATGCTGGTTTCTTGGCAGTGACTAGTTACCCTCCATGGGTTGCTAATATTGTGTCGGTCCCTAAAAAAGACGGTAAATTCAAGATGTGTGTAGATTACAGGGATTTGAACAGGGCCAACCCTAAAGATGATTTCCATCTACCACATATAGATGTGCTTGTTGATAATACTGCTCAGTTTTCTCTGTTCTCTTTCATGGACGGGTTTTCAGGTTATAACTAGATTAAGATGTCTCCCGATGATATGGAAAAGACTACCTTCATCACGCCTTGGGGCACCTTCTATTACAAGGTCATGATGTTTGGTCTTAAGAATGCTGGAGCCACTTACCAATGGGAAATGGTGACGTTATTTCACGACATGATTCATCATAAAATTGAGGTTTATGTTGATGATATGATAGCAAAATCCCAAACAGAAGAAGAACACTTGGTCAATCTAGCAAAATTGTTTGACAAACTCCGGAAGTTCAGGTTGAGGTTGAATCCGAACAAATGCACCTTTGGGGTCCGTTCTGGCAAGTTACTAGGTTTCATTGTTAGTGAGCGGGCAATTGAGGTTGATCCAGCCAAAGTAAAAGTCATCTAAGAGATTCCTGAGCCAAAGACTAAAAAGCAAGTGCGTGGTTTCTCAGGGAGACTAAACTACATTGCACGATTTATCTCTCACCTTACAACCACTTGTGAGCCCATCTTTAAGCTTCTAAGGAAGAATCAGGCCATTAAATGGAATGAAGACTATCAGCAAGCCTTTGACGGAATCAAGGAGTATTTGTTAGAACCTCCAATTCTCATGCCTCAAGTTCCAGGAAGACCCTTGATCATGTATCTTACTGTGCTTAAAGGATAAATGGGGTGTGTGCTGGGTCAGCAGGACGAGTCTGGTCAAAAAGAGCATACTATTTATTACCATAGCAAAAAGTTTACCGATTGTGAGACACGCTACTCACTACTCGAGAAAACTTGCTGCACTTTGGCATGGGTTGCTCGCCGACTAAGACAATACATGCTGACTCATACCACTTTCCTGATTTCTAAAATGAATCCTGTGAAATACATCTTTGAGAAGCCAGCTCTGACAGGAAGGGTAACCCGATGGCAGATGATCTTAACAGAATATGATATCCACTACACTTTGCAAAAAGCAATCAAAGGGAGTGTATTGTCAAAATACCTGGCTTAGTAGCCAATTGATGATTATCAACCCATGAAATTTGAGTTTCCGGATGAGGACATCATGTTCCTCAAGTCGAAGGAATGTGAAGAACCACTTCCGGAGAAGGGGCCAGACCCTGAATCTAAATGGAAGTTGGTGTTTGACGGAGCTGTGAACATGAATGGAAGCGGAGTAGGTGCAATCATTATCTCACCAGAGGGTGTCCATATGCCTTTCGCTGCTTGGTTGACTTTCGAATGTACCAACAACGAAGCTAAGTATGAAGCCTGTATCATGGGAGTTGAAGAGGCAATTGGTTTGCGAATCAAGAACCTCGAATCTTTGGAGATTCTGATCTGGTGGTAAACCAAGTCAATGGAAAATGGTTAGTTCATCAACCTCACTTAGTTCCTTACAGGGATTATACAAGGAGGCTACTAACTTTCTTTACCAAAGTCAAGCTGAGTTATATTCCTCAAGATTAAAATAAGTTCGCTGACGCTCTAGCAACTCTGTGATCCATGATCAAAGTGTGTCAAGAGAATTTCATACCTCAGATCTTGGTCTCTCGCCTCGAAATACCTACCTATGTCTTTGCAGTTGACAGTGGTGAAGATAACAAGCCTTGGTATCATGATATCAAGCAATTCTTGAAGACTCAAGAGTACCCGACTGGGGCATCCAGTAAAGACAAGAAGACCCTCAGAAGAATAACAGGTGGTTTCTTCTTGAATCAAGACGGGGTGTTATATAAGCGAAACTTCGACATGGTTCTGCTTAAATGCGTGGATAGACACGAAGCACACATGTTGATGCAAGAGGTTCATGAAGGCTCCTTTGGTACCCATGTTGGAGGACATGCTATGGAAAATAAATTGTTGAGATCGGGATATTATTGGATCCCCATGGAATCCGATTACTGTAAATATTCCTACAAATGTCACAAGTGCCAGATTTATGCTGATAAGGTCCATTTACCTCCAAATCCCTTGAGTGTTATGTCTTCACCATGGCCGTTCGCCATGTAGGGCATTGATATGATTGGCAATATTGAGCCAACAGCTTCCAACGGTCACTGCTTCATCCTGGTTGATATAGACTATTTCATGAGGTGGGTCGAAGCGGCGTCTTATGCCAACGTTACAAAACAAGTGGTAGCCCGTTTTATCAAAAGAGATATCATTTGCCGATATGGAATTCCCGAAAGAATCATTACTGATAATGGTTCTAACCTCAACAACAAGATGATGGCTGACTTGTGTCGGAATTTCAAAATAGAACATCACAAATCTTCTCCATATCGCCCAAAGATGAACGGGTCGTCGAGGCGGCCAACAAAAACATCAAGAAGATCATGCAGAAGATGGTTGTGACATACAAATACTGGCATGAGATGCTACCATTTTCTTTACATGGGTACAGAACGTCAGTGCGTCCCTCAACAGAAGCAACCCCGTTCTCGTTGGTATATGGTATAGAGGCAGTCCTACTAATTAAAGTGGAGATCCCCTCGTTGAGGTTAATGATGGACATTAAGCTAGATGAAGCTGAGTGGCTCCGGTCCAGATACAATCAATTGAGCCTCATTGAGGAGAAACACCTAACAACTATATGCCATGGACAATTGTATCAACGACGCATGAAATAGGCTTTCGACAAGAAGATACGGCCTCAGAGGTACATACCAGGTGACCTAGTTCTGAAAAGGATGATTCCTCCTTTTAACGATCACAGGGGCAAATGGACACCCAATTATGAAGGACCATTCGTGGTTAAAAAGGTTTTCTCAGGTGGAGCCTTGATGCTAACAACCATGGATGGAGAAGACTTCCATTCCCATGTCAACACGGACGCAGTAAGAAAATACTTCGTGTAAAAAGATCCGCTGGATAAAAAATAGAATAAAGATCTAGCCAAAAATGGGCATCCCGGCGAGCCAAAAACAGAATAAAAGGCTCGAGCAAAAATTAGGGAAATCATGAAAATAAAATGTACACCCGCTGAGTTGAAAAGCCACATCGGACAGCTCGGGCAAAAAGGGGTATCCCGGTGGATTGAAAATCCGAAAGGGCGATCCACGCAAAAGAGGGACTAACACGAACGATTGCGATCTGCGAAATTCGTAATCCATCTGCAACTGAGGTTATTCTAAGGTTTGAAGACCAGTTCAATCACCTTTCTCAAGAGACGGAGCAAGCGATAGTCTTAAAGATATACGAGTCATAGCTGGGTCGAAACTTGATGAGATCCATTTTTCACATTGCCAATAGGATAGTTTATTCTCCTTTTTGGCTATTTCCTCTTTCCAGGGAATTGCTTCCTGATGTAATGCATATTCATGGCCATGTTCCAAATCAACAAAATTCAATTTCAGTCAACATGTGACTATTTGTTTCTTATTTTTGGTTTTCATCTAACATTGTTTGATTGCAAAAACGTCCAGCAAACTATGATTTTTATTGCGTTGAGAACATTCAAATGCTTTCTAACTCATGCAGGAGGACAAAAACACCTAATACAACTCTAAAAAAGGTTAGGTGACCGGGATAATGATTCATGCCATAAGCCTGGGGCATACAGGTCTAAACTAACTCTCCATGTTACATGCACTATCCGTTGTGTTTACGCAGGTGCAAGTACATGTGTTGTTAACAGAGCTAAAGCGAACTTCTAGGAAGAATATTTCAACGACATGCTTGAACAAGAACAGGTGCCTTCCCGTGTGTCTCCTGTTATCCCAAGTAGAAGTGAAGTTGAAGTTCTTCTCTAGCAGTAATGACAAAAGATGCTTGTCCTCCCCAAGCAGAGGTTTTCTTTCAATATAGGGGCAATCCCCAGCAGTACAAGGAATGTCTTTCCTCCCTAACAGGTTGCTTCCTCAGCAGTTCCATACCTCTGGTTCCTTGCCATGTCAGAAGTGTCTTCATTTCCCCATCAGAGTGCAAGAAGGGTCCATCTCCAGCAGGGTCTTGGCTCTCCAATCCCAAAGTCCAATTCATTTTTGGTAATGGTGGCAGTCCATAGCCGATGTATCATTAATAACATTCCCCCGCAGAGTTGTTTCCTCCTCACCAGGATTAACCCGATCAATGCAGTGATCACCAGTTTTCCCCAGTCAAGCAGTCTGGGATACTTGCAGTCTCCTTGCCAGGAGATCCTTGCATTTGCATATGCATAATCATCATTACATATGCATCCTCCAAAGTGTAGCATTTCCATTGTCATGGAGCATTGCACCATAAATCCAAACATTTGCATGCCAGCATGGGCCAGTTTTGAGGTATTTTACATACAACCTGTAATATCTTCTCAACCTGAAGTACTCCCCCACAGAAGATACTTATACCATTTTCCAGGCATCCTTTGTCTTTCCAAGTCAATGTTTGTCATCTTTCTGTGACTTGATTCGCTCAGCAGTCACGCTTTAAGCCCCGTTTCGCCAACATGCACCTTTCTTTGTGGTTTGATTCGCTCAACAATCACATTGTCTAGTTCCATTCTGCTAATGGTCTCGTTAAGCCCTGTTTCGCCAACAGTCAGCCTTTCTTTGTGGCTTGATTCGCTCAGCAATCACATTGTCGAGTTCCATTCCACTAATGGTCTCGTTAAGCCCTGTTTCGCCAACAGGCACCCTTTCTTTGTGGCTTGATTCGCTCAGCAGTCACATTGTCGAGTTCCATTCCGCCAATGGTCTCGTTAAGCCCTGTTTCACCAATAGGTACCCTTTCTTTGTGGCTTGATTCGCTCAGCAATCACATTGTCGAATCTCATTTTGCTAATGGTCTCGTTAAGCCCTGTTTCGCCAACAGGCACTTTCTTTGTGGCTTGATTCGCTTAGAAGTCACATTGTCGAGTCTCGTTTCGCTAATGGTCTCGTTAAGCCCTATTTCTCCAACAAACACTTTCTTTGTGGCTTGATTGGCTCAGCAGTAACATTGTCGAGTCCCGTTCCACTAACGGCCTCGTTAAGCCCTGTTTCGCCAACATGCATCCTCTCTGTGGCTTGATTCGCTCAGCAGTCACATTGCAGGTTATTTCAATAATTTTGTTCCACCTTGTTCTATTTCCGCTACTTATTCAGAGGTCAAAACGAAAGAAAATAAATAAAAGTCAGATGACATTTCTCTTATCCACCGAGTCCAAATTTCCAGGTTTTATTCGAGTATTCAATCACTCCATACCTTGAACGTCTAAAAGCTCTTGCAATTATTCGTTTAGGTCTGCAGATGATTGAATAGGGGCTGCTGTAATACCTCAAAATTTTCCCTCTCATTTCCTCAACATTTAGCATAGCATTTAGCATACATAAGTTCATAAAATAATCAAAAACATTGCATCATGTGTAGCATAGCTGAGGCATTGGTATGTGATCAATGATTAGAGCAATTGAAGGCTATACAAAGGCAATCAAAGGGCCATAAAGCTTCTCAATATTGTGCAAAGGGTTCACAACATCCCACAAGTTCTCATTTGAAGCCACAAGTCATGGAAAGATTTGGTTTGATCAAAGAAGGCAAGCAGTGCAACATCTCCTGATAAAAAAGGCCAAATTAGGGTTTCATTTCTATTGGGCTTCTGCATGAAGTTATGATCCAAAGAGGATTCCATTGTCTTATATACGATGACAAGTGCCTAGGGTTGAAATTTCATCCACAAATTCATTTTGTAAGAGGTTCAATTGGCCAGATGACTGAAAATCAGGGATTTGGGGAAAAGTCAACCATGCTGAAGAAAAAGTCAACTCCAGACTTTTTGAGGTCAAAATCATGAAGTTAGGGTTACAAGGATCCCATGGCTCAAATTTGATCAATAAATGATGGAGGAATCAAGAGAAATCAAGAAAACCAAAACTTACAATTTTTGGAAAATTAGGGTTTCCAAAAATGGCAAGTTTTGTCCATTTTTGCAGCCACTTTGAATGAGGCCTTCTCCCAAAATACAAGGGCTATGAAAATTATACCTTAAGACAATTAAAGAGGACATCTTAAGCTTCAAATCCATATGTGTAACTCACTCATAGCATTAAAATTGAGAGAGATATGATCTTGCAAAGTTGGAGCCAAGTTAGGCAAAATGCAAGGCATGGGCGAGGCTGCCTGCTGGCTAGCGCGCGTGCCTTGCCAAGCATTTCATCAAACAGGTCTTGGGCAACAAGTCAAGCCATTTTTCTTCATAAAAAAGGCTTCAAATGTAATTTCTTTTAACTACAAAGTTGTTTATTGCCATGTTTCCTACAAGGTTCATGTTTAAAGATTTTTCATTTGATCATTAGTTTGAGGGATATGGGAGAGAAAAGAGTGAATGTTGAAGCTAGTCAGGACTATTCATCATGGCGCATGGCAAGGAAATGTGTGCAGGCGAGCTATGCAGCATCAAGGCATGATTTTCAATGGCATTTTTGAGTCATCTAGAAACCATATTTCATTTTAGATTGAACATCAAACATGTTCCATGAAGCATTGTCTTCAAATTGGGCACACAAATCATCTTCATTGGTAGCTTGTTAATGAAGAAATATTTCATAAAAGATCCCTACAAGTCATCTGTTTTCTTGCAATCCAAGGCAGTGCATCAAGTGTTTCATTCAATGCATTCAAGTTGCAAACACTATTCCAACTCGCCATTACTCACAAAGTTCATTTAAAAGAAGTGCATTATCACATGGCTGCCTGCACATCATACCTATCATGCACATTCTTGAGAATTCAAACCAAGGTAATGAGGTCAAACATACTGCATTGCTTGCATGAGATTATGCTTGAGCATGGATGATTCTAGAATGCATAGCTGGCATAACTAACCCTAACAAACTTGACTCAATTGCAACAAACCTGACTCAGTTAACCAGGCTAACTAACCATGGTTCTAAATGCTAACCATTGGTCAAGGGTTCTATAAAAGGAAGAGTGCAATGCATTTTGAAGTCTCTCTCACCATTTGCTCGATTCACACCATAGAAGTTCATCAAAATTCTCTCAGCATCCTCACTGCACTTTGCTTCGAGGAAGCTCCATTCTCAACCTCCTTGATCCATTCTCCTTCAATCCATCATCTTCATCATCTCAAGCACAATCAGCATTGACTACAAAGCTTGATTCCTCAAGGATAAGCTACTGCAACATGAGATTGCACTGCATTTTGGATCAAAGATCCTCTATCTTCAACACTTAAACTCAAATCTACATCAATTTATCATCAGCATCATGTTTAGCTTCATCTCCATGGCTTGATCATCTCAAATCAACAAAGATCCACCACTGCATATTGCTGAATTGCATGGCACCAGATCCATTATCCTCAAGAATCCTACATCCAGAGTGTTTATTTCACTCTCCAAAGGCTTAAGAACATTCATAATGCTCTGTGGAACCTTATCTCTAGTCTTTCTTCAACAAACTGAAGATCGGCATTTCAGGTTAGAGCTTGAATCTTAGGCATTCAATTTCATTGGTTCTTGATGGTTTCGTGTGTTTTGAGGCTCAATAGGAGCAATGCTTGAACTGGCTAGTTGATATGCACCCTAGGTGCTTAGATCCAATTTTAGGTTGGATTTGTTTGGCTTCAATTTGTGATATTCATGAACCCTAAGTAGAATCTAAGGCTATATATGTGTTCAACATGAAGAAACGAACCCAAACATAGCTCCACATTTCATTTTCATAGAGGTTTGAACTTTTCCCTAACCAGAGACTCGCCGGAGAAGGTGATTGGAGTCCTTCTCCGGCGCCTGAACAGTGCCCTAGCATTTCTTGTAACTTTAAGACACAGCCGTTAGATGAAACTGATCCAAGCGTCCACATGTTGCCAGCGTTTTAATGAATCCGTGCATATCATGTGCGTGTGTTTGTGTACAAATCCTCAACATTCTAATCACACCTCCCTGCGCAAAACACTTCAGCCCATTATGTTGTTTTTATTGCTTCTTTAACCCCCCAGGCCCAATGTTATTTGTCTCCTTTTATTTTCTATTTACATTTTTATCATTTTCGTTTTGTATTTTTAAAAATACCAAAAGACGATAAAACATTCCAATTAAATTCATATATGATCCTCACATTTTTCTCTAATTTTACATATTTTTGGATTTTTTTTTATTCATTTTTGAGACCAGAATTAATTTTCCTTTCAATTGTTTCTTTATTTTACCATTTTTTACCAACAAATTTGTCCATTTTTGTTCTCATAAACCATAAATGATAAATGTCCCATTCTTTAAAATATTTTTCTCTGGATTTTTAGGTCATGTTTAGATCCTTTTTTAGTCCATTCCTTCACATGTATCCACATAAACCCTAATTCTGTTTCATACTTCAATTAACCACTCAAAAATAGGAATTGTTGTGAGTTTTTTTTGTACATATGTCATTCTCTGGATTTTGATCCTCAATGTGGATTTTCATAATTTTTCTAGATCATTTGATATTTTTCTCAAGTTGCTTGGGTCCTAAGTCATTTTTGGTCCTTTCTTTTGTCTTTTCTTGACCTTCTTGAATAAAATCATTCATTCCATTACTTTAAAGTCTTGATTTTGAGTCTCATAGTTTGTATTAGATGTATTCAAGTGTCAAATACCATCCTTGTGTCTTTACCTTTTTTTTAGGGTTTGTTTGAATCATAAGTCATCCTTGCCTTGATTTTGACCTAATTCCCTTCCATACCTCATCTTAACCATTCAAAATCCCACTTGTGATAAGATAAATTTGTCAAATCCTTATTTTGTGTTTCACGAGTATGTTCTAATCATTTCCACATGTTTACCTCAAGTGTACAAAGTTTTGCATTTATTTGAACTTCATTTGTGCTTTAAAAGATCCAAAACTCTAATGTGTGCTACCTAACCTTAGGACAATTCTTACCATTCCATTTGTTGGGGTCTTATGAATCTAATTTCAAGTTGAATTCTTATCAAGCCTTTGATTTTTGTATGGAGATTTCAAGCCTCCTTGATCACTTTTGGATTTTTCATTTTTAGTCTTTTGTTTCATTTCCAAAGTCATGAATCCATGTTCATTCTTCCATCTTTCAATCTTATGGTTGAACTTCTTTAACTTGAAATATCTTTTTTTTCATTATGATTTGATCTCATCTTTCATTTTCATTTGGTATTAAGTTCTGGACTTTGCATTCACTTTTGATTTTAGTGTGTAAAAACCTTTAGGTTCCCTTTTAACTTTATCCTTAGACTTCATTAGGGTTTAGTAACACTTTAGGGCATAGTTTGAGTTTGATTCATTTCATCCCTTTAGATACTTTTAGAATGAATTAGCTATTACCTCTAGAAGGTAGCTAACATGTAAAAACACCTTAGAACTTGTTTTTAGGTTTAGAGGTTCCTTAGTGACTTTCATTAGCTAGTGAGTGTTCTTCTTTGAATTTTCCCATGCCATATTTGTTCAAATTGTCATCATACTAACATTTTTTTTGTAGAGGGTAATATTAAGGTAAGCATCACTTCATTCTCATCTCTTATGCATTTTATTGGTATCTTCCTTAGCACTTTGTGCTTTGTTCACAGGTTCCCCTTTTGTTCTTTAGATTTAACTTAACTTCCTTAGGAAGTAAGTTGAACTCTAACTTGATTTTCTTCTCCTTAGGTTTAGAATACCTCACAAACCATAGGACCATCTCTTGTACATGATAATGAGAAAACTTAGGGTTGAGTCTTAGTCCCCCATTAGCTTTGAACTTTTTTTTTCCTTTTGAGTCTCTTTTCCCATCTTCAAACAAGATTAAAAAGATACCTGATAAAGGAATGAGAAATCTCTTGTGTATATAGCCTTATCCCATGGGGCACTCATATTCATTCCATCTTGGAATAGTATGAGTTGTCTAACATGATGAACAAGTCTGATTAAGAGGTTTTCTCACAAAGAAAACATAAAAGACACTTCTTCACAAAGCAACAAAAACATTTAATAAAGTTCAACAAGCTAGTGAACTTAAACCCTAATTCATGGAAACCAATCTTGGATAAATTCTCCTTACTGGGTGTGCTTGTTCTATTATTCCATCTTGGAATGTAGTAGCAAGTACACATTCCATGGAAAAGAGTTTGAATTCACTTCCTTGTGCCAAATTCATAAAAACTCTTAAAAAGCAAACCATAAACAATAAGCGACTTTCTTGCAGGAACTTCTCTTTCTCATCTCATTCATTCTGAACGCGAACTTGCGACGACTTGTCTCGCATGCAAGACGGTAAACGCATTCGCACCAGACAAGCCTGCAACACCTGAGCATAGACATACGCAGTTCCAGCTATAAAAAACACAAACAAATAGTTCCCGCCTTAGTTAGGCGAACTACGTCGACTCTGATCCTCATTATCCCGATGAGGTACGTAGGCAGCGGGGTAGGGCCCGTTCAAGCACATTCTTTATTTTCCCTACATTTTCCCCATTCTTTCTTCCCATTTTCTTTTTCAGTTCCTTTCTTATCTCCAGTTCCATTCCAGTAGCAGTTTATTTGTTCAACAACACTTTATTCTTTCACCCTTTGAAACAAACAAACAAGCATGGATCCTGTCGGGTACTATGGACGGTCTGGGGTGCTAATACCTTCCCAGGTCGTAATTTACTCCCGAACCCAGATCTTTGGTTCGCAGGACCTTGTCATTTCCTTCTTCCTCAGGTTCGTGCAACATTACCTTTCCCTTTCATTCGGAATAAAAATGTATGGTCTGCGACTCTACCTTTTCCTTGCCACTTTCGCGTTTGTACTAGGAAGAAAATCCTGGGAGCGACACCAAGCTAGGAAGGAAATCCACTATGTAGTATCAATTCAAAGACTTCTCAGCAAACACCTACAGTTTACACTCTTCTCATTTAATCACTACCCGTGCAACTTTTACTTAGGAACTCCTAAATATGAGAAACTCATCCTCACTTCCAATCACCTCAGTGATGTCTCACAGTCCCAACAGTCAGTTACTGTTATTGACGGCTCTTTACTTACCAACAATTCAAAACCAGAAGTCACACTTCCATGACAACACCTTAGAGTTTCTTACATGCTTCCTCCAAGAACAATCCACCTCTTACTTAGTAGTTTCGAGGTTTACAAATAAAACAGCCACAACATTAAACCTTGTTGCGCACGGCTTCCACAAGAACACAATCCTAATGATATGTCTATTAAATTTTCGGTTGGTTGGTTACTAAACCTAGGTTACAAGGTTTCTTTTTATAACCTATTCCCAATTGGATTTGGGCCTAAAAAATCACAGCAACAACTGCTACAATAATGCAGAAAAAATCTGCTACAAAAATACAAAAAGATCTTCAAATAAACAACTTCCTAAAATATCTCTAAATATAGAAACTCTATATTTATTCAATATTTGAAATTTTTCTTCAATGCACATTTGAGTCTTCAAGATCTTTTACAATCAGCGCCATTGGATTGATTCAAATCTTCAAAATATTTTGTTTCTGTTGAAACCAAAACAGAAACTTCAATCCATCTTCAGCAATTCATGATGTCGAATGAACTGTTTTGACATCTTTTTCAACATGTTGATCCAGATGTTGAAACATTTCAACACAACATCTTTGGGCGCACAAAATGACTCCTCGCTTAATGTATTCTTTGTTTTGCAAAGATCTTGTACATATACACTACTGTTATATTTGTTTTACAAAATTAATGCCAATCTACAAATACAGAACTTACAAGTCTTATATCATTGACTCTCCTATTCAATTGTGCATTTTTTTAGGATCGAGTTTTAGATATGTATATTCTTAGCATGCATAATGCAAAATGTTTGTGTTTGAGTATGAACGATATGATTTAAGTCAATTAGTTGATTTTTTGGAACAAGAACCATATTTGAGATTGGTTCAAGTCATGTCATAAGTAGAATCTCAAAATATCTTTAATGACTTCAAATATTTGAGATATTGGGTGTGTGATTCGAATCACACAACCCTATGAGTCGAATCAAACTAAACTCATGAGAAACAGGAGGTTATGTAAGTCTGTAAGTAGAATCACAAATTGATCTTGATTTAAACCATGTAACTTTGTGGCTCGAATCGCAAGTTACACATGAGTCGAATCATGAAACTTCATCCAGCCCCTATCTTGTTTGAGTTGAATCATGACTTATTCATGAATCGAATCTCAACATGAATGAGTCAAATCACACAATAAATTTGACTCGAATAATAGAAAAATGGGTTTCTCATTAAGTGCAGATCTTGTACCACACTATTTTGCCACTTGACTCAAATCACTCAAGGTTCATTACTCGAATCAAACATGATTTTTTGCTACTTTTTTGCTTCATCTCCAGCACCTATAAATCATTTTTCTCTAAAAAATCATTCATAATGTTATAAAAACACCTACATCCATTGATTATTTGAAAACTCACAAACCGCTTGTTTTCACATTCTTTAAAAGAGTTTTGAATTTTTCTTCAACACTTGCAACAATTTATTTCATCTTCTATCTAATTTTTACATTATTGCATGGATATGAATCTTATCTTAGATTTGTGATTGATTGAAAAGATACATTTTGAATTTAACATTTCTTTGAATATTTGGTTAAGATTTCAGAAGTTTGTAAGAGTGTATGGTGTTGTGGCTGGTGAAAGTGCAGTCAGGTTATCATATGGTATCACTTATTTGTTTTGATGTTTTTGCTAATTTTAATGTAGTTTTTATAGTTTATTTGCATATTTGTAATTTGATTATCCCTTAATATTAGTGTTCTTGTACTTTATATATATTTCAGTTTTATTGTAATCGCTTCATCTATTATGTTGGTGTACCATTAAGACCCTTCTTTACTCAATTAAATAAGAGTGTTTGATGTAACACCCAAAATTCCCCCGCTTAATTTAATCGAATGATCAGAGTAAAATAATACAATTCAGAAATAAAGGGCATTACTTTTAACCAAACTTGCTCATTTTCAAGACATGTAACATATGAACAAAAATAATAGAAATTAATACCAATTTTAATCCAACAAAATAAGTTTTATTACGTAGCGGAAATTAATCATTTCAAGTATAAAACATAACAGATTCAAATGACCAAAATATTGATTTTCAAAAACTGTAAAGGCAGCGAAGTTTCTTAACAAATAAAATCAAGAATAAAAGCGTTCCCGAATCCTAATGTTACATATCAGAGCAGACGCCATCTAAAGTGAAGCACCTCGTCTTCATCGACCATAATTTCCACATTACTCCTGATTACCTGCATGTTACCCACGTGGAGGCAACATTCAAACAGAAGGGGTGAGATTCTCAAATAAACAAAAGACGAAGAAGATATAAATATAAAAGTAATAAATCATCAAGTAATTCACCCACATTACAAATTCCAACAAGAATCATACACTTCAACACGAACACAACTAATCACACAAAACATAATGCAAGACAACTATCATAGAATGCAATGAGACACCAACTAAACTCAATGCATGTGGTTTTAATTTCGATCCCTGTTTCATGATCACAATTCCCGTCGAAACGTCTATTTAGGTCGCTCACACGGGCACACAATCACCTCAACAACAACAACAACGATTTCGTTATGAGGAATCCGGATAAATGCTCACACCCCATATGAGCATACGTCATCCCATAATTCATGCAACATGCTATGCATTTCCAACAACAACATGCAACAATGAAACAATTGCATAAAAAGAGCTTATCATCACTACAACGTATACCTATCTAACAAAAACCAACATACATTTATCCAAACATGCATCATCATACTTCCACAACAAACACGCATATTTGCACAATTAAATTATGTATTTCATGGTTCATCACATCAAAACATTAACGAACATATATACACAAGGCTTTAACATATAACAACACTCTTAAAACAACAATACAACATCACTATAACATAAAAATACATGTTTTCAATTAATTTCAGCAAAGAACCGCATTTCTCGCTCCAAACCTAGTGCCAAGAGAGCTCCACCATGATAAGCATGCTCACTACTTCCCCGAGGGGGCAAACATCTTCCAGACCGCACTAAGCGCACCCAGCCGCAATAAGTGCCCTCTGTGATTTCATCAGAAAAACCCTGCGATAACAACACTCTTCCAACTACGGTTCTACATTCCTAAACTGGTTTTTAACTCAGCATTTTCACAAAGTATACCATTATAACCTATATCTAACACATGCATTTCAACAAAACATTCAAGTACAACAATTTCATCAATTTTAATCCTTTAAGTCATGACTTCTCCCCAAAACCCCAATCAACCAATAATCAACATTCTCATGGATTTCTACCAAAATACATACATCATTAACCCCTTAAGAGATCAAATAACCCCACCCTTACTTTAGATGAAGATTTCCTCAAAACTCTCTAAGCCCTAGCTATGCTCCTCTCCCCGTTCCTCTTTCTCTAAAACACGACCGTTCATAATGAATCCCTTCCTCTAAATTAGTCAAATTAAATAATTATCACTTATAATTACTAATGTAACTTAATTAGTATGACTCTCTGCACCACTAATTTCTACATAATTGATCACACACCCCCAACACCTTAATCTCTAAAATTCTAAGGTCATTATCCCACACTAAGGGAAACCCAAACACAACCTACACACATAGTCACATAAATACACGCAATCGATCACAACAATTCATAATTATTTTCACAATAATAATTAAAATGAAAACGGGGCGTTACAACTCTCCCCCACTTGGAATATTTGCGTCCTCGAAATTTACCTGATGCGAACAAATTTGAATACGACTTTCACATCTTGCTATCTAATTCCCAAGTCATGTTCCACCGGAAGCACCTCCCCATACGACCTTCAGGAGAGCGATCTCCTTGCCTCTCAACTGCTTTACTTTGCAGTCATCGATACGCTCTGGTAAAGCCTCAACCGTAAGATTATCTCTCACTTCAACCTCATCCATCGGGATCACATGCGACAAATCTGAAACATACTTCCGAAGTTGCGAAACATGGAATACATCATGCAAATTCGATAAACTCGATGGCAATGCCACTCTATAGGCATCAGGTTCAATTCTTGCAAAAAAATGAGACCAATAAACCGAGGAGTAAGATTTCTCGACTTCAAAGCACGTCCAACACTGGTCACCGGAGTGACTATCATGAATACACGGTCTCCTTCTTGAAACTCAAGATCCTTCCTTCTCTTATAAAGATAGCTCTTTTGTCTACTCTGTGAAGTTTTCATCTTTTCTCGAATCACCTTCACCTTTTCGGTAGTCTGCTGGACAATCTCAGGTCCAAGCCCCACACTCTCACCGGACTCATGTCAACACAAAGGCGTCTGAAATCTTCGACCATACAAAGCTTTAAAAGGTACCATTCTGATATTAAAATGATAATTGTTGTTATATGTGAATTTGATCAACTGTAAATGGCTATCCTAAGCACCTTCTTTCTCAAGCACACAAGCCCTCAACAAATCCTCCAAAAATTGTATATTTCTCTATGTCTTCCCATCAGTCTAGGGATGATAAGGGGAACTCAACCTCAACTTTAAACCCAACACTGCTTGCAAACTCTCCCAAAATATGGAAGTGAACCTCGGATCTCTATCTGATACATACTCAAAGGAATTCCATAAAACTTCACAATCATGCAGACATAAATCTCTACCAACCTCTGCAAAGGAAAACTTATATTAATCGGAATAAAATGTGTTGACTTCGTTAGTCTAATTACAACTACCCAAATCGCATCGTGTCCTCTCCAAGTATTAGGCAACCCCATAACGAAATCCATAGAAATATTGTTCCATTTCCAATCTGAGATATCCAATGGCTGCATCAGACCAGCATGTTTATGATGTTGTACCTTTGACTTCTGACAAGTCAAGCAAGCATATATGAATTGAGCCACATCAAGTTTCAATCCAGACCACCAAAATATTCTCTTCAAGTCCTGACACATCTTTATAGCTCTTGGATGAATACTCAGGATACTTTTTTGACTCTCTCAAGAATCATTCTTTTCAACTCAGAATCATCCAGAATGCAAATCCTAGCACGAAACCTCAACACACCTTGCTCGTCCATTCTGAAATCATTGCTTTCTTCCTAGTCATTTCTAGTCATCAAATCCAATAGTTTTACATCCAACTTTTGACCCTCTCTGATACTATCAAAAAATTCATTGTTGATATTTAACATACCCAACATCACACTATGCGGTGTTTGTTCACAAACCAAACTCATATCTCTAAACTGCTTAATCAATTTTGAAAGCTCTTCAGATTTGGAAAATTTTGGTAAAATAAAATATTGGAAGAATTGGTTCAACATGGAGTTCAAAGCTAAAGAATTATGCGAAAGACAAAGATGTCGAAAGAGATGTCCTAACAGAAAGAATGGAAATATTGACCACTCAACATTTAAAAATGTATCAAATTTGTTCCAAGATTCTAGGCACCTTCAACAGTGGATAATGGAAAGATTTGAAGCCCAATTTAAGACTATATAAGGAGACTTAGACCTAGGATTAAAATAACTTTTGTATCACTAGTAACTTTGTAACCTAAATCATTTTTAAAATAAGGGTTTAGGGTTTGAGAGTCGTTGGCTCTCTTAGGAGTTATAAGTCTCCACACTGCAGTATGGGATACAGGGTGGAAGACATAGGTATAAGGGGAACGACCATAAGCCTTTAGGTAATGGTTGTGTATTGTTCTTGGACGAAGCTTTGAAGCAAGTCTGGGATAACTTGTAGGTCAAGAAACCGTGACAGGTTATGGAGATTAGCAGAAGAAAAAGTCATCATAGGTGGTGATAAAAGATGTGAGAAGGAGTCTCATATCAAAGGTTGTAAACAATTAGAGTTTAGCCTTATATAAAATGTTCATTGAAGGTAGTGATTATGATAGTTGTAAATGAGAGAGTTTAACTTTAGGGTATTACTACAAGATAGTGAAGTCTTCATCCTGGATTGACATCCGCCAAAGTAGGTTTGTTAACACCGAACTAGATCAACATATTCTATGTACTTTACATTCTTTTATTTACAGTTTTTTGTATTGTTTTCTTGACTGAGATGTCCCACCATGATGTTTTAACATCTGTTGGTGATTCTGCTGCATTACTTCAAAATAACAGCTTTGTATTTCCCTTGCTTATTAAAGTGAAATAATCAATGTCTTAACATTTTGATGGGACATTTGAGTATCTACATAACCAGAATTTCAAATTCCAACTCTCTAACCATCATAGCAGACATATGCAAAGTCTTATGACTTAAAGCATTAGCCACGACATTAGCTTTATCGGGACAATAATTCAAGCCAAAATCATAATCTTTCAAGAACTCTAACCACGTTCTATGTCTCATATTTTGTTCCATCCAATCAAATAGATACCTCAAACTCTAATGATCACTGTACACCTCAAATTTGGAACTATATTTATAATATCTCCAAATCTTTAATACCACCCTGATTAGCACACCACCTAAACCCATCAAAGAAGCGTCACAATACACTACCAATGGTTCATCTGGTTTAGGAAAAATAAAAATTGGAGTCATAGTCAATCTCATCTTCAACTCAATGAAACTCTTCTCACAATGAACATACCACACAAATGCTTTACCCTTGCAAGTTAACTGGGTCAACGGAAGTGCCAAATTTGAAAAACCTTCAATGAATCTTCGGTAATAACCAGCCAGTCCCAAAAAGCTTCTAATCTCAGTCACCGACTTCGAAGCCTCCCACTGTAGAACTACATCTACCTTGGATGGATCCACAATAATACCATCGCCCAAAATAACATGACCAAAAAAACTCTCCTATTCCAACCAGACCTTGAACTTTGACAACTTAATATAAACCTTCTTTTCTTTTAACACTTGCAACACAATTCAAAGATGTGCAACATGTTCTTCCTCTGGATTAGAATAGATTAGAATGTCATTAATGAAGACAACCACATACCGATCCAAATGATCAAGGAAGATCTGATTCATATATTCCATGAATACACCAGGTGCATTAGTAACTCCAAATGGCATCACTACATACTCATAATGTCCATACCGAGTCCTGAAAGCCATTTTTTAATATCTTCATCCTTTACTTGTATCTAATGATAAACCGACCTCAAGTAAATCTTGCTAAACACTCGAGCACCCACTAATTATTCCTTCAAGTCATCTATTCTTGGGAGTGGATGCTTATTCTTAATCGTCACTTTATTCAGTTGTCTATAGTCAATACACAACCTCATACTACCATCCTTTTTCTTTATCAACAACATTGGAGCTCCCCAAGGTGATACACTTGGCCTCACAAACTTCTTTTCTAATAATTCTTCCCATTGCTTCTTCAGTTCTATTAACTCTGATGCCGACATCATGTATGATGCCATAGAAATAGGTCTAGTACCAAGTACAAGATCAATATTAAACTCCATTTCTCTTTCTGGCGGTACATTAACAATATCATCTGGAAACACCTCTGGAAATTCACTCACCACTTACAACTCATTAATCATCGCCTCGCTCTCCACTGACAAGGATGCAAACAACGCCAACACTTGAGCTTTTTCATCTAAGAGTTCCTTCAACTCTCTAGCAGATAAATATCTAGCTTCCTCCTCTTTCTCAGGAGCAAGAAATCACACCAACTTTTTGAAACAATTGATGTGAACATGATTGAATTCTAACAAGTTCATTCCCAAAATTACATCCAGACCTCCTAACGAAAAACAAATAAGGTCAACACCAAAGTCCTTACCATAAATTGATAGTGGACAGCTCAAACAAATTAGAGAAGTAGCCCTTGATCCCTTAGTAGGAGTTTTGACAACCATTTCTCCCTTCATAGAAGAAACATCAAGGCCTAGCCTTCTCACACAATCAATAACAATAAAAAAATGAGTATCACCAGTATCTATCATAGCAATCAAAGGCGTACTATTAATATAACAAATACCTTTGATCAGTCAGTCTTCACTGGAAGTTTGAGTTTCGTTCAAAGCAAACATTTTTCCTATAGTTGAAGTTTGTTTCGGCTTCTAATAATGAGTACTGATATGGCTTCAATAATGAGATGTTCAGATTTTCCACATTTGAAACATTTCTTCTCGTCACTCGTGCATTCACTAACATGATGAACCAACTCACCACATCTATAACACTTCAAAGGAGAAGGGTTACCTCCCACACTTGGCTTATTTCCATCAGCATACCCCTGCTTACCCTTATAAGCAGGAGCTGCATAAGGCTTCCCACGATGCATCTGTTGTTTTCCCATCCTCTCAGCCAACCCCTTAAAGTGAGTCGAACAAGCCTTGCTATCTTCTTTATAGATCATACAACAGTCAACCAAATCTAGAAACATTCTGATCCGTTGATAACCAATCACCTGTTTGATCTCAGGCCTCAAACCATTCTCAAACTTGACACACTTCAAGAACTCGGCAATTGTGAAACGCCCCAGTTATTTATTTATTTAATTATTTAATTTAAATAATTGGAATTGTTGTGTATTGTGTGTGGTGTGAAGTTGGTAGTATGTTGAAGGAAGAATGATATTATTTTAATATTATATGAATTTAAATAATATTAAATAAATATTGGAATATGAGGGGAAATAGTAAGATGGTAATTGGACAAGAGAATAGTGAGGGTAAGATGGGAAATATTTAGTTGGGGTCTAAGGGTTATGTTGAGAATTTAGGAAAAAGGAAATCAGTTCGTGAAAACTGATCGTGAGTGAGAAGCGTGAATAGAGGAAGAAGAAGGAGCTAGAGAAAGAGCTTGAAGAGGAGAATTCCAGCTAGTGAAAGAAATCGTCCGTCAAATTAAGGTAAAGGTGGAATTTCTTTCATCTCCTAAGGGTATTATAATATGAATAGTAGGCATAGGATTGTTGAGTAGGAATCCACGAGGTTGGAGGAAGTTTTGATGAAAAGCATGTTAAAACAATTAAGAATTGTTGGAATTGTATGAGTTAGGTGTTTAATTGTTGGAACAATGGTGAAAATTCTGTGTTTTCTGGCCTTAAGAATGGTTTTGGAGTGTAGTAATTGCAGCAGGATCGGGCTGGTTCACATAGACAAATCTGTAGGAATCACCGTTCTCGCTTAGCGAGAGGCAGCTTGCTTAGCAAGAGTTTGAGAATTTTGGACCCTTCCAGGCAGAGAGTTGCTCGCTTAGCGAGCAGGAAGGTCGCTTGGCGAGACCTGGAGTGAGAAAAATAATTTATTCTATTCTAAAAAATTCTCTAAAATCCTTTATTTAATATATTAATTAATGGGGCTTGATGTAGTTATGTTAGAGGCATGTATTGAGGGGTTATGTGCTGGTTTAGAAGGATAATGAACATAACATAGTAGAAACATGAGTTAGTATGTATGTATGTTGTTGATGTTGCTATGTGTTGTTGTTGCCGTTGTTGTTGCATGACGTTGATGTTGTTATATGTTGTTGTAGTTGTTGATGCATGTTATTGATTTTGTTATGTGTTATTTTGTCGTTGTTGTTACATGATGTTGATGTTGTTATATGTTGTTGTAGTTGTTGATGTATGTTGTTGATGTTGTTATGTGTTAAGGTAGTTGTTGTTATATGTTGTTATTGATGTCGTTGCATGAGGTAGTTATAGTAGACATTGCATATTGTCATTGATGGTGCATGGCATGTGTATAGTTGGGGATGGTGTACCAAGGTAGGGTATATCCATCTGGATTCCAAAGGGAATCATTGTGTTGTTGGTGCGGTCATGAAATAGGGATCGTACGTGACCATGAATTAGGGGTCGAGGGTGTGATCATGAAATAGGGATCATATTGGACCATGAAATAGGGGTCGAGAGATCCGACGGGAACTGGATCATGAAACAGGGTTCGATAAGAGGTACCACATGCATTGAGTCTGGTGGAGTCTCATTTGCATATGTTATTGTTGTGTGCATAATATAATTATGTGTTTCGGTGTGTTTGTTTAGTTGCTGACCAATGACAAGTGGTGAATACTTGATGATACTTGCTTTTACTTGTATTATTTTTTCCCTTTTGTTAGTGTAAGTATCTTACCCCTTCTGTTGAATGTTACCCCTATGTTGGTAACATATAGGTGATCAGGAATAATAGAGTTAATGGTTGGTGAAGTCGGTGCATTTCATGTTAGAGGAGTCAGTTCTGATACATACTTTGGGGTGTCGGGACGATGATCGTTTTTCCTTTGTTTATTTTTTTAAAGAAAAACATGTTGCTACTGGAATATTTATTTTATGTTTCCTTTGAAAATTACCGCTGCAAGTTTATTTTGTAATACGTATCAGTTAAGTCGTGTTTTGGAAAAGTATGTAACACTCGAAATTATTTTTATATTTAATTACTCTAATTTTAAACTGAAAAATCCATGGGGAGTATTTTGGGTGTTACAAAGTGGTATCAGAGCAGGTTGGTCCGTCCAACCAAGTAGTTGAGTCGTCGAGTCGTTGTTAAGTGTTTTTGTAGAGTTCTTAATCGTTGTTTTGATTGTTGTTGCATGGAAGATTTAGAATGGTTGGGAAGAATGATGTTTCACTTGCCTCCGCTATGCAGGCGATGGCTCAAGCTCTGAAAAATCAAATGAATGTTGGGGATCATGAGAATGATGAGTTTCAGAAGAATGATCCACCTACATTCAAGGGAAAGTATGACCCGGATGGAGCATACGAGTGGCTCAAGGAAATCGAGAGGATCTTCCGAGTGATGGAATGTTGTGAAGGCCGAAAGGTACGGTTGGGTGCTCACATGTTGGTGGGAGAAGCAGATGACTGGTGGGTTGTCACTCATCAGCAGTTGGAAGCGTTTGGTGAGGCAATTACTTGGATTGTGTTTAGAAGGGAATTATTGAGGAAGTACTTTCCTGAAGATGTTCAAGGAAAGAAAGAAATTCAGTTCCTGGAGTTGAAGCAAAGGAGTATGTTAGTTACATAGTATGCTTCCAAATTTTCTAATCTGGCAAAGTTCTATCCGCACTATAGTGAAGCGACTGCTGAGTTCTCAAAGTGTGTTAAGTTCGAGAATGGTTTGAGGCCTGAGATCATGAAGGAAATTGGTTATCAAAGGATCAGAAGATTCCATGATTTAGTTTATTGTTGTAGAATCTTTAAGGAAGACATCAAGGCTCGATCAGATCACTTTAAGATTTTGACTAAGAGAAGAGGAAAGCAACAAATGCATCATGGGAAGCCTTATGCATCTCAAACTGATAAAGGTAGATATAAACATGTTGAGGATAAAAATCCAAATGGAGGGACGTGCCTCTACTTCTCTGAAGTGTTACAGGTGTGGTGAATTGGGTCATCGATCAGTGAGTGTACGAGTGACGTAAAGAAGTGTTTCTAATGTGGCTAGCCTGGACATTTGATTGCAGAGTGAAAGACTAATCTGGTTACTTGCTACAACTGTGGAGAGAAAGCTCATATCATCACACATTGTCAAAAACCAAATGAAGTCGTTACGGGAGGAAAGGTGTTTGATTTGACAGAAACACAGACTTCCAGTGAGGATCGAGTGATCATAGGTACTTGCTATATTAATAACACGCCTTTGATTGCTATGATTGATACAGACGCTACACATTGCTTTATTTTTGTTTATTGCGTGAGAAAATTAGGTCTTGTTGTTTCCCCTATGAAAGGAGAAATGGTTATCGAGACTCCTGCTGATGAATCGTTAACTACTTCTCTAGTTTGTTTGAACTGTCCTCTATCGATATATGGTAAGGATTTGGTGTGGACCTAATTTGTTTGTCGTTGGGAGGTTCAGATGTGATTCTAGGAATGAACTGGTTGGAATTCAATCATGTTCACATTAATTGTTTCAGCAAGTCAGTTCGATTTCTTACTCCTGATGAATAGGAAGTTGAAGTTGGTTATTTATCTGCTCAAGAGATTGAAAGAAATTTTGAATGAAAAAGCTCAAGTATTGACACTGTTTGCATCTTTATCGGTAGAAAAAGAAATGGAAATTGGCGAATTGCTAGTGGTAAGAGATTTTCCAGAAGTATTTCTAGATGACATTTTGGATGTTCCGCCAAAGCGAGAGAGAGAGAGAGGTGAAATTCAATATTGATCTTGTTCCCAGAACTAGACCTATTTCAATGGCACCATATCATATGTCGACTTCCGAGTTATCTAAATTGAAGAAATAGTTAGAAAAGAAATTTGTGAGACCAAATGTGTCGCCTTGGGGAGCTCTGGTATTATTGGTGAAAAAGAAAGACGGTAGCATGAGATTGTGTATTGATTATAGGAAGCTGAATAAAGTGACAATTAAGAGCAAGTATCCATTTCCAAGGATAGATGACCTATCGTGACATCAAGATTATCAACGCGATAAGCAACCTGACATCTTAAGATCAAAATTTCAGGTATTCTAGATACTTAATCCTCTTGTACCCCGAATCTTCTAATGCTTTCAGCATTCTTATCTTCGGATCCAAGAAGATTAAATAGGGGCATCTTTCATACCCTAAATTTTGACCCTAAGATACCCACACCCCCATTAGCTCAATGTACAATGTTGAAGTTTACTAGGTCACATCCCCAAAGTGTACCAGGATTCCTGAGTTCCTCAGAGGATTTAGGAAAAGGATCAATCATAAATTCCTAAGATTCTCAGCCTTTCAAAACATCCTCAAAGGAACAAGGAATCTCAAATGGTGAATATTCATTCAAAGATTTCACAAATGTTCAGTGTCTGAGCCCCGAGGTCTCATTGTCACAAATTAGGGTTTTCAGTCGACAAATGAATATTTTCATGGGAAAATGAGCCGAGACATCCACATGTCATCCAATAAGATCAAAACAACCCTAATAGATCATCTACAAGTGTGAATCAAATTCAAAGGATGCAGAGATCAAGAATCCCAAAGTTAGAGTTTCATAGTGCCCAAATTAGGGTTTTGACTGATCGGGGTACCCAAAGTTGAAATTTTCATCTGGACATGAGTCAATACCATAGGGAATGTTTTAAATATCCCACATACACCTTGGAAGTCCATTCACAAGTTTGAATTACCTCAGAGGATGCCTAATACAAAATAAAAATTCAGGGGTACCTAATGTAATTTTCATCTGGACCAAAAAGTCAAAGTTTGACTTTTGACCTAAAATGACCCCCAAGACCTATATTACAATAATATATGGTGCATGAATGCATTTAATCACAAAAGAAATCAAGGATTTGAAGATAACTTGTAAAAGGGGCTAACTTAGAAAAATTGAAATTGTTGTAAGTTATGAAGAAAAAATGTGCATGTACCCTACTTCCAAACATCATAACTTGTGATCCAAGCATCATATTTTTGTGAACAAAAGATCAAATGAAATATTTCATCACATACTACAAAAGATTCAACTACATGAAACTCCAATTCTTCATGGATTTTAAGATGGAGGATGGTAAAAAAAAAAGTTTAATGTTTCAACACTTTGACAAAAAAATTCTAAGTTAAAAAACAACTAGAACACCAAAACTTGGAGGTTTTTTACACATAGTTCTAAGCTGGTTAAGATCTTCATGTAAACACCAATGTTGTCACAAATCATACCAACAATTCAAAGAACCAATTGGCATGAAAATATCTCACTTGAGCATGAATAAGTCTCTTGTCAAACACACCATGTCACAATTGTTTTGCAAAAACAAATTTTTGTCAAAACTTGAGATTAAGGTTTGATGAGTCAAAGATAACTATCAGCTGGTCAATAGCATCTTAATCATCATTACAAACCTGAACCAGCCTGCAAATTCATGATCACAACCAAGAAGCTTCCATTTTGCATTGATGAATTTCAACACCTATCACTTGATCCAAGGGCCAAAATGCTCCAAAAAGGAATATCCTAGAATCGTATGAACTTCAGCCAATTTTCCTTCATAAAAAAAAGATGAAACTGTCTGCAGAATGTGAATTTGGCCAAGGTTAGCTGATCTAGTTGAGATAGCAATTGAGTGTCATGAGTAATAAGTAATGATGCATAACAATTACTAAGCTCCCAAGCTTTAGCCCTTAAGCAAGAGGAAAACCGCTTCTGCAAGTCTCTTCCCCTATAAATAGAGACTCTCATTGATCATAAAAAAATACCAAAGCATTACAATTCATAGCTTTCTCTTCATAGCTCCAAAAGACTCAAAACTTGACATTTTGAGCAAACACCATCGGGTTTTGAGTTGTGGTAACTATCAACTCAAACTAATTACTCAAACACATCACATAAGATGTATATGAGGTGTTCAAACCCTTAAACCACCTATGGAACACCTCTATCCAAAAATCACCCTTCATCCAAGCCATTATATATTCAATTTGAAATTTGGATACCAAAACTTGATCCAAGAGTTTTCAAAGGAGTTCAAAGCTTGGAATCCACTAAACGTCATCCAAGGAAGCTGTCCAGATCAACAAGCAAGATTTGTAACATCCCCTTCATTAAAATCAAATTTCTTGTGCTTCAGCCACATTCAAGTAAGCCTAAACTTGGTCATTTCATAATGCATGCATATTTTCTCGCACTATCTTTTTGCCAATTGTTTATGAACATATTTTAAGTGTATCCCCTCAATAAATTTCTTAAAATCATCCATGTATAGAATTTCATGAGGATTAGGCCAAAATTAGGGTTTATATGTTCATACAGATATATCTCTTTGTGCACTAAAAATAAATGAAATTAAAGTATTCCACAATGTTCGTGAGATCAAAACACACAACTTTGGTGTTTATTTCATCTCAAATGGATGCCTATTCCATGAGATAGGGTCATTTTTGTAAATATGGGCCAGATGAAGAACACGCGTGTGTTCTTCATATGTTCTTGGCGCCCTTTTTCAAAATTTGAATTTTTGAATATTTAAGTTATTTTAATTGATTTAAAAAATTAATACCTTTCTTAATTTTTTGAGTTTTTGAATTATTATTTTTTCATTAATTCCCAAAAATGTTTTATTATTTTTTCCATGAAAAAATCACACAAAAAAATATTTTTAATATATTTTAAATTTTCACAAAGAATTAATTTTTATTTGATTTTCAACATTTTTGAATGATTCTTCTTCTTGATTTTTCAAACACAGATGAGTTACAAGTTATTTCATAGATAAAACATAATTTTTCAAACCTTGATCCAAGTTTATAACTTACTTTTCTTTATTGTTTGAAAATTTCAATCATTTTTTATTGAAAATTAAATGATAAAAATAGAAAATTAGGGTTTTTCAACTTACACCCTCAAATTTAATTGTTTTTACACTCATGGCCCTATATTAGAGTGTAAGACCCAACCCATTTTTGAAATATAGACCCTTAGGGTTTATACCGACTATTTATAAAAAAAACTCTACACGGACACCTTTTTCATTGTACTGTAAACTTCCTTTGTGAATTTCTTTCTTTGAATTTTCACACATACTTTTTGTTTTATAAGAAATGAATTGTCAAAATGTGTCACGGGGAATCCTTTGTATTTAGAACCCATTATATTGTTTTAAACTTTCTCCGGTCTATTTTAAAACTTCATCAAGCTTCCGTACAAGTACTGATCCCCCAACTATTTCTAAAACAGTTTTAAATCTCCAACACAAAGATTCATGGGCCACTTGTTTACGAGTCCCATTCCTTTTTTTTAAAATCTTTATGACTAAAGTTTGAATACACCCGCTACAAGAATGAGCTTCACTCCGATGAACTGCTTTCTAGGCGGTAGGCATATTTTCAGCACCCAAGTCCTACCTTGTGTATGAAATCATCATATAATAAAATACACAAAATTCCATAGATATCCTTATGTATAAGCCCTATTATTAGCTTTTGAGTCATCCTTTCTCCCTCTAACTTCTCGCTGTTTTCTAAAACTGTTGTTTGATTGTTAGCATAGGCGTCTGAATTAAAATTGTCTTTCTTTTTTCATACTAAAGAAAAGATAATAAAACACTTCTTAATCATCAAAGAGGATACAATAAAACTTATTTGTAATATCTCTCCTCCGGGATGTTGGGTCTTTACCTCCAGTGTAACTCCTGCATCATTCTGAAAAATCATTTAAGAATACTCAAACCATAGCAAAAGATAAACTAAAAAATGTTCAACACATTCACTAACACATTTATTTGTCTGCATGCGTCTTTATCTAAATATATTTGCATATCTGCTAGAATCTCTAAGTAACCGAGTTATCACCAGACCAAACCTTTGAATAACTTATAACCCGCTTAGGGAAAAACATAACCTCCTATTGGACTATAACTAAGACATCCACCCCAAATTCAACATTCCTGAGCTATGGAATTTAGGTAAACATTCATCCTTTCTTGAGTTATGCAATTCAAGATAACCATTCAATCCTCCTTAAGCTATGCAATTCAGGGTACCCATTCAACCTTTCTTGAGCTATGCAAATCAAGATACCAGATTCAACTTATGCCTTGAGCTATGAAATTCAAGCAAATCATTTGAGCATCATTATCTTGTGCTTTGATCAAGATACAAATCAACCATCCTCATAGCTTTCACCTTAGGAGGAACTACAATGCTCTAATCTCTTAACTCTCTTTTTCGGGGTATGTGGGCAAAAGATCGTAAGATCTTTGCGAGCATACCAAACAAAAAACAACAATTAGGTCCCCAGACCTATCCAAAAACATCAGAAAATCCTCCAAAATACCAAAAACACAAATATCACCTATCTTATCACATCTTAACTCACTCCCAATCCCAAATTCAAGACCCCACCACAGATATCAAGAACAATAGATATTTTCTAAACCTAATATGAATAAGCTAAAAGGTGACCTCGGTCTCTTGGTAGCATCTGTAAATTAACAGTAATCTATTTTAACTCAGTTTGCAAGCAGGGTTAGTATGAGACTTCTATTACCCTTCCTTAATAAGCTTCATAGGATAAAAAATGAATCGAACTATAGCCACAAATGGTCGTGATTCGTAACAAAAAACCGGCGCAACATCCATGAAAATGGGAGTGAAGAAAGTGTAGAGAAGAAGAAAAATGAAATTGTTATTCAACTTGTCTCCACAATGATAGTGCATGATCATATATAGTTACAATGTAGCTACATACTACTTATCATGCACTACCAACCACATGAATATCTATAGTAGAATTTTGAAGTTTTGTTAAGTTAGTTACAACCTAAGTCTAACTAACTCAAATAACTTATGCCTTAAGTAACACTTCCAAACATCATTATTAATCCATCCAATCATTTTAAAACACTTTGATCCTTCTCTACATCATTATTTAACACCCTTCCACAAGCTTGACCATTATAAATATTTCTCATTCCAAACTTGGATGTAAGGGTCTTGAATTTTGGTGGTGTCAAAGCTTTGGTCAAGAAATTAGTGAGTTGTTCCTGGGTTGATATAGGTAGCATCTTTAAGACATTATTTTGCACGTTTTTTCTCACAAAATGACAATCTATCTCCAAGTTTATTTTTCTTTCAAGGAAAACCGTGTTTAAAGTAATGTGTATTGCACTTTGAGAATCACAATACAAATTTGGTTGTTTGTTGCATTCAATCTTTAAATCCTTTAAGATATACAGAAACCATTGCATTTTACATGTTGTAGTGGATAAGGCTCTGACTCTACCTGAGAATATAATATTGATATAATTTATTTCTTCTTTTTTCTCCATGACACAAGTGAGTTTCCTAGAATAAACAAAAAACCAGTGGTTGATCTTCTTGAATAAGAACATCATTGTCCAATCAACATCTACATAACATAGAATTTGTGTTTTAGATTTTCTAGGGAACATGGGTTCTTTTATAGGACCGTGTTTTAGGTATCTAGTTACTCTATAAGCAGCCTTGAAGTGATTGGTTGGTGAGTTCAAAAATTTGCTCAACTATTGTGTATCTAGAGTGATGTTAGGTCTGGTTGTATTAAGGTATATGAGTATTCTAATGATTCTTCTATAAGCTGAAACATCCTCAAAAGGTTTATTGTCATCTTGGTGATGCTTTGTAGAGGGATCATTGGGAGTATTGGCAGCTTTAGAGCCAAGGAGCCCCGGTGAGGAAACACTTCTACAAATAACACATCTCACATCAGGTGCAAAATGGATTTTACCTCTGTTACACAACCAAGGTAACGAAGGGCAACATGAAACTAGCCATTTTACCCCTTAGTTATAAAAAAATATTGAGTTTATAATGGAAAAGGTCCTTTGTTTGATCCCTTTCAACAACAAATTTTTATTTTCAAAACTATGAAGCGCGTGCCACATTACCTCATGATTTTATTTAAAATATGAGGTAATAAGTTATGTTGGTATGTTAGTTTTATTTAATAACCAAAGGATTTAATCTTATCTATTTCCACATATTATTTGTTTTAAATCTCATTTTGACTGGCCATTTTTTTACACAAAAATAGAATATTGGCAGAACCAAAATCATATCATTTTAAATGCATACGTTTTTATTGTTCTCATCAACACATATTACAAGATTTGCATTGTTTTCAAATAAAATTCACAAACTTACATTGTTCTCATCAACACATTATACAAGATTTACATTGTGTTCAAAATCAAATATACAAATTTACATTGTTCTCATCAACACTGAATACAAAATTTACATAATTGTATAACCATGAGAAACTATTGTTGTTGAGGTTCATAACAAGATAAGAAGACACCGGTCCAACGTGATCGAATGTCATATATATCTTCTTTTGGATATGGTGATATGTCACTAAACTCCTATAATTAGAAAAACAATTAATTATGATAAGCTAACAACAACAACAACATTAACTTAAGAAATATATAAAAATTGCATGTATATGAATTAAACTGTCGGGTTGTTTTTGCCACTACAAATAATTTGTCTCATAACATAGTATACACAAGTAACTGTCAGGTTGTTTTTGCCACTACAAATAATTTGCATACATTTATATCACTAATACACACAAATAAACGAATGTCAATAAGCACAAGTAATATACTTACTTTTGGGTAATAGAACCATGTCTTTTTATTAAGTACATTATGTTTGATTGTATTGTATCTCTCCATCTCTCTATACATGTCGATTAAAATCAAACATGAATAAAAACTATTCAAAACTAAAGGCAACACTTGAGTATTAAAAATAATACCATATACCCACTCAAATTGTTAATCATAATTTCTTCAAGTTCCTTGCGCAACGAGCAAAATATAACTATATTATTTTGCTTCAGACATATAATTATTAGTTTCCATTGATTATTGCATAAACATTTATAATATTTAATAATATGTATAAAATTTATTTATAAATGAAAACACAGATCAATACTTACTGGCGAAAAAACATGGTCAAATAAGATTCTTTGTTCTCGTTCAACAATTTGTCTTGTACGTAAAGCATGGTGGTGTTTGCTACCGCACCACCATGAAGGCTAATTTGCCATGGATCTATGAATCCATACTTTCTTAAATTATTATTTTCAACACACATCTCATGCAAGAACCTACAAGAGAAAAATCTTTAAGTTAGAGTACAAGAACATATGAGTATAAATAGAAATCAACGTAAATTTTTTTACTTACGAGCACTACAATTGTAATATGGTATTGTCTAGCTAGCCATTCACCCCATTCAAAAATTCCATAATCAAAGTCTTAGGAAGCACACAAAACTGATATATATAATGACTCAAGTTAATATCTTGGTAGATGTCTAGATTACTATCTAATGTAATTGAAAGTCTCTTAGTGATATCTAGTTGTGGTGATGTGGTTTCAATATTGTCCTGGTGGGGATAAAAACTTTCTTTCATTCCTTACTACCCATAACTTTATCATGAATTCAAAACTAAGCATTTGAAATTGATTGGTTTGAGTAGACCTAATGAATTCAATTTTGCAATCATAAAACAACATAATTACATTACAAAAATTAAAATACGTAAACAATAAAAAGTATAACACACATTTTTAAACTTATACTTATACCTCAATCACATCACAGAAACACTTCTAGGACATACTCTCAAGCTCATTCTCCTCCGACTTCTTTCGTTCCTCCTTGATCAACCTCTTCCACTCCTCTTGCTCTTTCTAGACAGTCTCCCGCACCTACAACAACAAACTATCCCTCTCCTTCTGAATTCACTTATCCCTTACCTCCCCCACCCTTAAAGCAACTATATCTGCAACCTATCTTCTACGGTTCACTTATTTACATGATTTAGATGGTCAAATATTTGACTTAAAGCCAACGCCTTTTCCAAGACTATGAACACGCCTAGGATGCTCCTCAGTTCCAATCGTTTCTACCAAGATGTCATGACGATCTTCTGGGACGAAGAGGCTGAATTTGAACTGCTCAACCAGTACATCTTATAAGACATATAAATTTCATCTTTACCAAATTGATTTAACTAAAATAAATATTTTCGAAAAAAGTATCTACTTACAATCTTTTCAACCACTTTGCATGTAGCCTCTGATATGAATTTGTCTCCCTTTTCTTGATGTGATCTTTTCCATTTCTCATGGTGTGATGGTGCAGATGGAGTGTCATCAAGGATTATATAATATCTCAGCTCCAATTCCCTTTGTTTTTTCATATCCTCCATGATACCATAAATGAAAACATCAAGTAATGAGGCTTATATTCAGGGTTATATGCATCTATTTGATTATTAATATAATAAAGGGCGAGTCGTGTCTTAAATCCCCTCCAATGCTCACCAACATATGTAAGCAATTTATTTTTCACCATACTATGATAATAAAGAACTTTAATTCAAATCTTCTTGTCAGGGGCTTCTTATAAAAGTGATTTGAAGCTTGAGTAGAGATTGGAATTTGTCTTCACAAGGAAATATCTTTTTGACTGTAATTTCATTAAGTATAGTACTCCTCATAATCATAAGCTTCATATAATGGATAAAGTGAAGCTTAATCAAAGTCCAGAGCCTATATGAAGTATGCTACAAATTCTATTCAGAGCGAGGCTTGAAAGTACTACAATCTAGAGTGAGTGTGAACAAAAAAAATGCATAAGCATCTAATACTTTGTTTAACTCATATGAGTTTAATGTTAGAGAACATTTCATTTTCTTATCAAGTTTTAATCAAAGGCTTCGAATATAACTTGGTGAAGCTTAAGTAGAATTCATAAGTTGTGTTTATAACATTGATAGACTTTATAATCCTTTGAATACTGAGTTCTGAGACTTGCACACACTTGTATCAAAGCTTTATCACAGTTTGTCTGGATGGTTTCTTTTCAGAAACATTAACTTGACCTTGAAGCTTAACTTGATAAAAACACATCTTTGTATTCTTTCTTTGTCTAACACATGTTTTTTTTCAATAATATTTCCGCTTTATTTAGACTTCGCCTGCATTCAAATTGATTTCTTCAATGACATAGCTATCTTTAGAGTCCATCTTTTATAATTTGATGATGTTCAGACCTTGCTTCAGACTTAGCTTTAATTTGAAGTTTGATTTCCATTTTCCTTTGCTCTCTTCTAAGTTGACAATCATAGTTGACTTCTTTCAGAGTCTTCGACTATCAAAGTTTTCTCCTGATAAGCAATTGGTGTTCCTTGATCTAAATCTGCTTCAATTAGCATTTTCTATTTCCATTAGATTATGTTCTGATCTTTGAGTATATGCACACTTAACAAATAGTTAGTGTACAAAACTGTTCTTCTACACTTTGTTAGCATCAAAACATAAAGGTATGTAGATGTATAACCAAACTTGTTCTTACATTTATTAGTATTAAGAAAAATTATAAATGATCATATATACTTGTAAAACGAATCGTAAAATTCAAAATAAATATCGTAATATTGGTCCATATGATTTTTTTCAAACCATCTTTAAATTTGTGCCAACTATCTATCAAAATACTCACTTTACTTCTACCTTATTACACAATGTAACCCATAAAGTCCTCAACATTTTCACCATAAGCCCTGCCGGTTGCAACATCAACTCAAACCGGGTAGCAAATACCCTTTTGTTGGGCTTTTTCCACCTAGGTATACATTGTGATACCTATAGTTTTTCTTTTAAGTTTTGTATTGATAGAGGTTGCAACAGATGTTGTATGTGAGGTGCTTGTAGAGTCAGCCATGACTATCTAAATAAAGAAACATAATTTCATAAATAAACAACATGTAGAAACATACTAACTAACAACATTTCAGTGATCAAAATGGAAAAACAAATGATAAAAAGAAACTAAAGACACTTTAGTGACACTAAAGACATTTTAGTGATACTAAAGTCATTTCAGTGAAACAAATGCAAGTGAAAAAAATAAGTCATACACCATGAAAGACATTTCATTGATATAAACCTATTATTGGAAGAAGGACAAACGTGAAAAAGAGGAACAAACGTACCTCAAAGTTGATTACTTTTGATGTTCGAGTGTTGATGAATGACAATTGTTGGAAGAGTTTTGAGGAAAGTTACAATGAAAAATGCCTAGGTTTTTTACAAAGAGAATGACGATATGAAGTTAGAGCGTTGATATGTAATGAAAAATTAGAGTCTAGTTCTCCGAAATATTTCATGCAAAATAGAAATCACGTCGATTTTTCAAATAAAACTGACGTGTATGTTTTAATTAAAAGTTAAAAAATATATAAAAAATAATAATTGTGTCATACTCTAGGAATCCATTTAAAATATCTATCACATCAGTTTTTAATATAAAAAAAAACCGAGGGATAAGAATATATAAAGTAAAAAATAAAATAAAAAGGACTTTAGAAAAAATTGATTTGAAAATATTAATGAAAAATATATTACTCTCAGTTAGACCATGTAACTGAGGTTAATACTAATAAAATAATTAAAAAATAAGAAAAACAAAGAAAAAAGGGAAGCTAGAAAGGCGTCAACTGAAAAAGAAAAAAAAATTAAACCATTGAAAAAAACATAAAATGCAGTAACGGATATTCGAAGCGAGCTCCATTATAACTATATTCCCTCGATTTTTTTGGGAAACCAAGGGAACATATTGTATATTTAAAAAAATGAACATGTCACTCCCATGATATATCCCCTCGGCTTTTAAATATTTGAGTTAAAATTTTTGTCATGAAATATTTTATTTGTTGTAGTGCAAGAAAATATAACCAATACTTTCTTTGAGAAATGGATATACTTTCCTGATAATGAGCACTTCAAGTCCTAAGAAATATTTGAGTATGCCAAGGTCTTTGATCTTGAAGCTTATGTCTAGTATGCTCTTGATTCTAGTGACCTCTACAAGGGAAGTTCCAGCTATTATGATGTCATCAACATACACCAAAATAGTTATGAAATCATCCTTGTGTTTAAGAGTGAACAAAGAATAATCAGATTTTGATTGATGATTACCTTCTTGATCAAGAAGTTGAGTCAATATTTCATACCATTTTCTACTTGCTAGCTTCAAGCCATACAAACTCTTATGCAGTTTGCAAACTTTTGATTTGTTTTAGTCTTAACACCATATGGTATGGTCATATAAATATCCTCATGTGATTCTCCATGCAAGAAAGCTTTGTTAACATCCATTTGGTGATGGTGACAATTCTTTATGGAGGAAAGTTCAATGAGAATCTTGACTATAGTCAATTTTTTCACATGTTAGAAAGTGACAAAGAAGTTTAGGCGTTTTATTTGATTACAACCTTTGGCTACTAACCTAGATTTATATCTCTCAATAGAACTATCAACTTTGTGCTTCACTTTATAGACCCACTTGCTACAATGAATGGGACCAATCTCATTATATGAATGAATGAGACCAATCTCATTATATGAATGAAACCACTCGACTAAACCACATATGTGGTCAGTTGCAACTGAATTGATGATCCAAGCACTTAGATGAAAATCTTGACAGACATTTGAATAAGAGAGACTTGTACCTGCTCTACCAATTGATGAAAAACACAATTGGTGTAGTGGAATGAACCTGATTGGAAGAAGCAGATGCATATTGATTGATGCTCGATTGCTGAAGATGTTGTATGAGTTAAAAAATATTTTTCATAAGTAATTGATATTGAACTTGGTTTTACATCAGAATCTTGAAAAAATTCAGCATGATTTTGATAATTAGTTTTTGTAGAAGTATGATTTGCAAACCTTTTATGCATATGAGGAGGGAAACCATGTTTGGAATAACAATGGTCTATCATATGGTTATTCTTTCCATAATGAATGCATACACGATTTCCACTTTTTCTATAATTGACAGACTCAATATTCTTTCCTTTGAATCTTTGAGAGTTAGTGGAATTAACAAAAGCTTTAGAATTATCAGAGGGAGTGAAATTTTCTTGACTTTTATGTTGCAACACCATGGAGAAATCAGTAACATACCTGGATTTTTGCTACATGACATAGATTTCTTGAATTAACTCAGAAATTTGCACCGAATCTCCTTGAGAGAAATGTTCCTTGAGATTTATCCAAACATTAACTACATTATCCATAAAGACAATGGATTAAGAAATTGACTCGGTGACTGGGTTGAAGATCCATGAATGTACAAGCATGTTACACCGGTTCCATGTACGATAAAAAGGATTAAAGGTATCGGTGATGGGAGTGATAGTTGCTTCGATGAACTCAAGTTTCAACTTTCCTTCGAGAGCTCGATTTATAGAATATGCCCAAGAATGGTAGTTCGAACCGTTGAGCCTGGGATAAACGCAGACGGAGGAAGGTCCATCACTTGGATGGACAAAAAAGAAACTTGATTGATCCAATTGAGGATTTGTGACTTAATTTTGTGGAGGATCCATCCAAGGAGGAAACAAAGCACTCTAAGATTGAAAGGATCATGATACCATGTTGAGAATCAAGAACTCCATGAAAATGGGAGTGAAGAAAACTTAGTGAAGAAGAAAAATGATAGTATTATTCAACTTGTCTTCACAATGAAGGTACATGATCATATATAGTTACAATATAACTACATATTATTTATCATGCACTACCACCCACATGAATATCTATGCACGTGATGACATGTATAGGTTATATGTTGACTTATGCATTCAACACATCAAACAAAGGCCATATGCTTTAAAAATAAGTTACATGTGTCGACCTGTAACTCATATATGTCGACACATACAACTATTTTTCACATAACAACTTGTTTTTCTATTAATCCTTTTCTAAATAAATTTTAATGCATGAGACATTTTCTAAATCATTTCCAAAATGTTTTTATGCTTCCTAATGTTAAGATGCACATTTGGACTCAGAGAATATCGTTCAATATACATAAATGGTAAAATGTCCTAGTTTTGACACCATTCATGTGAAGACAAACATCCTTCAAATATCATATTTTGATGAAGACAACAAACTATGCTCAAGATTGTGTGCGCAAAAAGGAAGTGAATCATAAGTCTAAAGCTTCAAATATTATTCAAGAATTGAAGAGCATTTTGGATCAAATTAAAGGTATAACAATTATTGTTTAAAAATGTATATGCAAGTGTTCAAAAAATATCTCATGCATAATATACATGTTTAGAAATAATAGCAAACACATGCCATAAGTTTAAAGCATTAAAAAATAAATATTTAGACAAATATTTAGTTTTTCAATTTTTTTAATATATGCAGTTTTTGGTAAATTATGGCGGTTTGACCGTCGTAACAGCACAAAAAAACGCCGTAATTTGCACAGGTCTGAAACACTCTTTTAATTTGAATATTTTTTGGACGTTGAAGTGTGTTAACCGATTAACACATATCTTAATCAATTAACCCTGTTGTTGGAAGCGAAAATAGATAACATTTCGTGAAAATATTCATTGTTTCTTTATTTTAAACCATGACATCCTTTCATGTTATTATACCTTTATGAAGAGGTGTTTCAAGCATTATATAAGCAACTTATTTTCAGTTTTTAAAGACACCTTCTTGAAATTTTCATAAACATATTCTCTCATTCTCTTCATCTTTCAAAATATTTTCTAAGTGTTCATATTCAAAATTTTATTGAGAGAAACTCTTCATAATTTTCAAATACTTCATCATTGTTTCATCTCTTTCATAAGAAAACTTGTATATCTATTAAGAGTGATAATTGTTTCAATAAAAAGATCAATATTTATATTGATAAAGATTCAGGTTTCATCTTATACTCTTATTACAAAATCAGAATTATTATTATTCCTTGTTGTCCAAGTTTGTTGGAAACAAGAGAGTAGAAAGGAAATGATTGTTTACTTGTTCTACTTGGGTGGTTTTCCTTGTTATCCGGATTTTAGATACAAGAGGTCCATTGTGATATTTGTTCTCAATAGGACTTTAAATTTGTAAAATCCAAGAGGTTTTTCTTTGTGGATTGTTGTTACAAGATTGTAGGATAAGTCTTGGGATTAGGCTTGTACAAATATCTAACAATAGTGAAATCTCTTTCATGTGAAAGGGGACTAGATGTACCTTCGAATTGTGAAGGGAACCATGATATATCGTTGTGTCTTTTTGCTTTCTGCACTTTATTATCTTTAGATACTTAGAACTCATAAGAAAGTAACTCATACAAACACCGGTAAATACTCGAAGAAAATTTTATAAAGCCTAATCCACCCCCTCTTAGGAGTATCTCAGAATTACAATTAGCATCAAAGCAAGTTATATGTAACTTGTTCCTAAAAGATCAAAAATGGATTCCGCAATCCCAGTTTTCATAGACGGTGGCAGCAATAACAAACCTCCACTTTTCTCTGGTGAATATTTCGAATTTTGGAACATAGAATGAAGGCACACTTAGAATCACAAGGAGATGGTATATGGGAATTTGTTGAGAATGGTCCACATAATTCGGCCAGTATGGTTGATGGTGTTAGCACTTCTAAGGCTAAAAATTCATATGATGAAGATGACAAGAAAATAATTCTAAATGAAAAGAAAGCTATCAATATTCTTCAAAGTGCATTAAGTATGGATGAATTCTTCTGCATTTCTCAATGTAAATCGGCAAAGCAAATATGGGATACTTTGGTAGAGACTCATGAAGGAACCACGGAAGTAAAAAGATCAAAATTTAATACATTCAGTCAAGAATACGAGATGTTCAGAATGTAGCCCCGAGATTCAATACTTGCACTACAAAAAAGATTTGTTCACTTAACCAATAACTTGATCACTCTTGGTAACACCTTTACTAACGATGAATTAAATCTTAAAGTGCTTAGATCTTTAAATAGGGAATAACAACCAAAGGGAATAACGATGAATTCAATCTTAAAGACAAGATTAAAATATTATGATAACAATCGATAGGATGAATTCGATAGTAATGAAGATGACAAAATTATCAAGAAATTTGAAAAATTTATGAGAAAAGAAAGAAAAAAAGAAATCATTAAAGAAGACGCACCTACAAGGAAGATTAAATGTTTTGAATGTGGAGAAAAAGGTCATGTTAAAAGTGCATGTCCTACACTTAAAAAGAAGGATAAATACTTCAAAAGAAAGAATGACAAAAGGCCAAAGAAAGCATATATTGCATGGGATGACAATGAAATAAATTCATCTTCAGATGAATATTGTACAAACAAGGCATTGATGGCCTCACATAATTCAAGTGATGAAGAACACGAGGTTAGTGATTCTGAAACTAATGATATTCCATCTTATGATGAATTACAAAGTACTTTTCATGAATTGCATGATGAAATTTTGAAACTTTCTAGAAAAAGTTCAAGTAAAAAGAAACAAATAACATCCTTGGAAGATAAAATTGTTAATATGGAAAAAGATGCTAAGGATGAAAAAGAAAAGATTATAAGTGAAGAAAGACAGAAGTTTGTATGTAAAAATTGTGACTCACTATCTTTTCAAATTGTCCAATTGAAACGAGTCCTTGAAAGATATACGAAAGGACAAGTTGGATTGGAAATGGTACTTACCCAACAAAGATATTCAAATGACAAAAGTGGACTTGGATAATCTAAATTTTCTAAACCATATCCAATAAAACAATATTTGTAAAGGTAAGTAACCAAACAATTAAAGAGAAAGTGGACAAGCCTAAAGTAATTCATCATCATCCTAAAAGAAAAATATTTGTTAAGAATAAGTCTTATGCTCCTAGGTATAAAAGTAACTTTGAACCAACATGTTTTTATTGTGGAATAATTGGCCATACACCTAATGCATGCTATGTGAGAAATTTTAGTAGAACACAAGGGCATTATGTGTGAGTCAAGAAAGGTACTAACTATGATGGAACCAAAGCATATTGGGTACCAAATAAAACTTGATTATTTTGTAGGTTTACTTGGAGACGGCTTAAAAATCCATGTTTTATTGATAAAGTTGTTGTTCTAAGTTTTTGATGGAGAGGCATAAACTAACTTTCAAATCTAGTTCCAAAGTTCAATGGTTATTACACATATGAGAAATATATTAAAGGAAGAATTCTTGGCATTTAGCAAAGTTGATACACTAAAGTTTCAGATCCATTGAATATGTACTTTAAGTTGACAAACTAAAGCATAATCTTCCAAGTACAAATCAACTTTGTGATAAAGACTTCAAAATCATGTTTTGGAAAGGATAATTGTTTGATTAAGTCTCTCATGAGGTAAAACTCATAGGTAAATTTTTTTTTTTTTCAAAATTTCTTTATATACTTCAAGTCTTTTCCCATCCTTTTTGCTAATGACAAAGGGGGAGAAGATATAAGTGTTTTTGTTTATTTTTCTCTAACACCTTATGCAGAATTTTGGTTCATAACTTCTTTAATTGAGGGGGACCATTGATAAGTGCAAATTGTAGCTATTTTTGTATATAAGTTTTATTGCACTTATCGATACTTTTTGTTGTAATCGTTCAAATAAGCCCCACTTTGTAAAATGTGTATACTTAGTGTATAATCAATATTTAGTGTATTTGTGTATCATTTGATAGTTTTCTACTCATTTTGTAGGTATTGAGGTGTATTTGCAGCATGAGCAATAAAGTATCGAAGACACGACTTCAAACACCCGATTTTGAGCAAGGCATCAGAGAATAAGGATCAAAATGAGGATTATAAAAACCCACAATTTGATTGATTTTTATTCATTGTTAGATAGGAAATTGAATAAGCTTTCCAATGCTTCTAACCGGGTGCAAATCAGAGTTACGGTTCAAAAGATATGAAGAAAACAATTTTGGTTGCTCGTTGAGCGAGCTCAGGGCGAGGTTTCCAGCAGGTTTCTCGCTTAGCGAGCCAGAGCTCGCTGAGAGAGCTGTTAAGGTGGTTTAACAATTTTTTAGGTCTCGCTGAGCGAGCCCTGCGATCTTGACAGCTTATAAAAGGAAAAAAACTGTTTTTTTAGGGATGGTTTGGGTAGTTTTTGCTCCCACTCCATCGAACTTCATTTCTTCATAGGATTTAGCAAGAAAAAATCAATGGAGCTTGCAATCGGATGACCCGGATTCGAATCTCTCGTCAATTGGTGTTGACAAACCAAGAAATGTTTGGTTCTTCTTCTTCTCTTTTCTTTGTAATCTTTATTTATCGGTTTTGTATGTGTATTTACTTTGATCTTATGTATATTTGTTGATCATGGTGTTATATTAAACTTGCTTTACAAATCTTTATCGATGTTGTCCTTGATTTTTGCTTTATGCGTGGGGTTTGGGTTGTGTTAGAGATAAACATCACAAATTTTGATTAGGGATGATTATCTGTTAGTTTCTGGATGCTAGATATAGATTTAGAGCTAATAATCTTTATGGGTGTCAGATCTTAATGCTTCCATGTCGGTTGTGTCGGGCGCGAGAGTGTCGATGCGAGTGATATGGATGTCTTCTGTAACTTGAGTCGTGTGCGAGAGTGGCGACGAGAGTAATACGGTTGTTCTCTCAACTCAGTGTGTCAGAGATGGACATTGTTGTGAGCGATGCCAGATGATATTGATGAGTATTGTATGTTGAGTATAACTGGTCGATAATTTTAAGTTTGTGACGAGTAGATTATATGCATGCCTGATAAGTTTCTTCTCTGTGAAAAATGAATTCTTTTTATGTTAATATTTACTTTTCTGTTTCTATGTCTCAACCCATTCAAACCAAGCTTAAAAACTTAGAGTTATCGAATGGCAGTTCAGTAGCACCGATCTCTATGGATACAATAAATTCCCGGAAAAATACTTCTAAAACTTTTGTTGCTTGCCGCTGTACCGCAATCCAACAAAATGGCGCAGTTGCCGGGGATCAGTGTTTCTATTGGATCACATTGCGATAGTTTCGATGTTTTTGAGTTTTGCACATAATGTCTATATTCTTCATACTTTATTTCTTGTTTTTCTTTGATACATTTATACTTGTCAATATATACTTGTTATGTTTAATGTTTGTTCAAGTTTTTGGTTAGGACACTTGCTTTTGGTTTGCATGGTGACCCATCACCATGGCATGACGGGAGGAAGTTACTAGCTAAGCACAGTAAAGGCGTCGAGCTTACGATGTAAAACAAGCATGTTTTATCGTTTTTGGTCCGTTATTACTTTTGCATTATAGCATAGGTAGTGTGGTGAACATTCATTAAACAAGTTGTACTCGGATTGTTCGTAAAATTCTCAAATATTCACTTTACAACTTGTTTAATTCATTTTCCCCCGGTCTTTATGGACCAATTTTTGTATTTGAGTTTGTGTAGGTGTTAAGTGGAGGCCTACACCAGAACCTTGTTGTTGTATTGGTTTTTTCCTGGTTCTGGTGTAGTTCATTGAGCGAGCCCTACTGTGCTGAGCCAATAAATTCTTTTAATTGTTCACTTGGCTTTTCCTTCTTCCACTTCCACCAAGGCCTTATATATTAGTAATTCTTAGTATTTTTTCTAATTCTTTTGTTGATTGTTTGGACTCAAATTTTGGTCTGATAACTTGAAGTCGCATTTGGTGATTTTTCAAGTTTGATTGTTTCAACTTGCGAATGCGTGGTAATAATAATGTTTAAAGTTTTGTATACGTTCAAGGTATGTGTTTATCGCTTTCTAGACTTTAGCATATTCATGATACCTAGACTTTTTACAACATCCATGCCATTCATTCTTTTGTATACTTGTTCATTTTGTGAATCACTTTAGTTCCCACCCCTTTTGTGATAAAGCCTTCCATTGTTCATATATGCTCGGAGTACCAACATTCTTGTTTTAACTGGATTTCATTATGTTTAATCTTTTGTTTGTGTTGTTTATACGAAAGCATGAAAATGATAAAGGCATTTTTTATTCATATTGAGCATAACTACCTAGCCAAATAGTCAAATTACCATGTGAAGTGTGTGCATTTGTTAACCCCTTTAAGCTTTGTCAATATCCGTATTTCGTGTGAACTTGATGTTTGTCTATGAGTGTTAGTTCTCTTTTTGTATGGATTTTGATTCTTTTTTCTTGAACCCTCAACCATGACTTATGGTTTGAATTTTTACCTTGCCTTAGAAAGTAAGGAGTATTCACGCCTTGATGTTGGTTGAATTCAAGTTGGGGGGAGCAATGTTTGCTCACTTATGTTGTTGGTTTCTATGAGGTTGTGAAAATAAAATAGAAAAGTATGAAAAAGAAAAGAAATTTTTTTTGATAAGAAGCTTTGAAAAAGAAAAACAAAAAGAGTAGAATAATGTTGTGCTAATAAGTTCTATTGTGTTTGGTGTAAAATTTGGGATGAAAGAAAAAGTTTGATTGAAATTCTCTGTTTGAAACTTTGTGAGTTGATCACTCCCTTAGATTTAGGAAAGTTTTTGTTTCGATTAGCTTTAGGAATTATCCTTTGTTTGTTCACTCGACCATATTACACCCTGAAAGTCCTTTTGATTCTTACTTTTGTGTTTTCAACATGATTTTTGGATGATTGCATAATTTTGTCTTTTGTTTGCAAGATTGTTGTGTGAGTGAAAAATCCCTCATTTTGGGTTTTTCATCTACCGATGATTGTGTGCTAGGTGTGATTCATTTGTGAACTAGTGCTGTTTTAGAATGTTTGACATGACTTTTGTATTGAGCATTTGTTTCGTGATTTTACTATTGTTGAAGTTTAGTGGTAAGTATTTACTTTGGGTGTACCGTTTTCGTTTGAACCATGCATTTGTTTTTCGATTTCGAAACCTATTGATTCGTGATTCTTGGATTATCGTCCTTTGTTTCTTTATATATTTGGTTTTGTTTTAGGACAAACAATTATGTAAGTTGGGGAGAGTTTGATAAGTCATGAGGTAAGACTCATAGGTAAAAATTATTATTTTTTTTTTTTTTTTTCAAAATTTCTTTATATACTTCAAGTATTTTCCCATCCTTTTTGCTAATGACAAAGGGGGAGAAGATATATATGTTTTTGTTTGTTTTTCTCTAACACCTTATGCAGAATTTTGGTTCATAACTTCTTTAATTGAGGGGGACCATCAATCTAGGGGAGCGTTTATTGGAGAAACAAGATTGGAGCAAATTTTCAAGTTTTGGTTGTCATCATCAAAAAGGGGGAGATTGTGAAGACTAGCTTCCTTAATATATCATGTTTTGATGAAGACAATAAATTATGCTCAAGATTGTGTGTGCAAAAAGGAAGTGAATCATAAGTCTCAAGCTTCAAACATTATTCAAGAATTATTCAAGAATTGAAGAGCATCTTGGATCAAATTAAAGGTATAACAATTATTGCTTAAAAATATATATGCAAGTGTTCAAAAAATATCTCATGCATAATATACATGTTTAGGAATAATAACAAACACATTCCATAAGTTTCATGCATTAAAAATAAATATTTAGACAAATGTTTAGTTTTTTAATTTTTTTAAAACATGCACTTTTTGGTAAAGTATGGCGGTTTGAACGGTTGTAACAGAACAAAAAAAACCACTGTAATTTGCACAGGTTTGAAGCACTATTTTAATTTGAATATTTTTTGGATGTTGAAGTGTGTTAATCTATTAACACATATTTTAATCGATCAACATTTTTGCTAGAGGCAAAAATAGATAACTTTTCATGAAAATATTCATTGTTTCTTTATTTTAAACCATGACATCCTTTCATGTTATTATACCTTTATGAAGAGGTGTTTCAAGCATTAGCAACTTATATTTTCAGTTTTTAAAGACAACTTCTTGCAATTCTCATAAACATATTCACTTATTCTCTTCTTCTTTCAAAATATTTTATAAGTGTTCACATTCAAAATTTTATTGAGAGAAACTCTTCATAATTTTCAAATACTTCATCATAGTTTCATCTCATTCATAAGAAAACTTGTATATCTATTAAGAGTGATAATTGTTTTAAGAAAATATCAATATTTATATTGATAAGGATTCAAGTTTCATCCTATACTCTTATTACAGAATCAGAATTATTATTATTCCTTGTTGTCCAAGTTTGTTGGAAATAAGAGAGTAGAAAGGAAATGATTATTTTCTTGTTCTACTTGGGTGGTTTTCCTTGTTATTCGGATTATAGATACAAGAGGTCCATTGTGAGATTTTTTCTCAATAGGACTTTAAATGTGTAAAATCCAAGAGGTTGTTCTTGATGGATTGTAGTTAGAAGATTGTAGGATAAGTCTTGGGATTAGTCTTGTACAAATATCTAACAATAGTGAAATCTCTTTCGTGTGAAAGGTGAATGGATGTACCTTCAGATTTCAAAAGGAACCAAGATATATCGTCGTGTCTTTTTACTTTCCGCACTTTATTGCCTTTCAATACTTAGAACTCATAAGAAAGTAACTCATATAAAAATCGGTAAACACTCGAAGAAAAATTTATAAAGCCTAATTCACCCCCTCTTAGGCGTATCTCAGACTTACAATTCAAACAATTCTAATAGGAAGGTGCACTCACACAGGTTGTTGGGACATGGAACTTTACCAATTTAATATATGTAAGTAATGCTTCTGGTTCGGTTTTGGATGCATGCAGTAATTTTGATTCTACTTTGCTTGGTATCAGACATATAAGGAATAAGAGCGACTCTTTTGTGTGGTGGATGGATTCACTTGGTTTCTCCTATTGATATTAACCATGAGAAAATTTTCAAGATTCTTTGTGTAACACCCTAAATTCCCCTGCTTAATATAATCGAATGATAAGAATAAAATAATACAATTCAGAAATAAAGGGCATTACGTTCAACAAAACTTTCTCATTTTCAGGACATGTAACATATAAATAGCAATAACGGAGATTAATACCAATTTTAATCCAAATAAATAATCTTTATTACGTAGTGGAAATTAATCATTTCAAATATAAAACATAACGGTTTCAAAAGACCAAAACTTTAATTTTCGAAACTGTAAAGGCAACCGAAATTCTTTAACAAAATAAAATCAAGCATAAAAGTGTTCCCGACTCCAAATGATACATATCAGAGTAGACACCAACTAAAGTGAAGCACCTTGTCTTCACCAACCATGACTTCCACGCTACTCTTGATTATCTAGATATTACCCATGTTGAGGCAATATTCAAACAGAAGGGGTGAGATTCTCAAATCAACAAAAGACGAAGACGATATAGATATAAAAGCATACATCATCAAGTAATTCACCCACATCACAACTTACAACAAGAATCATAAACTTCAATATAAACACAGATTACCACGCAAAGCATAATGCAACAAAACTATCATAGAATGCAATGATACGCCAACTAGACTCAATGCATATGGTATCAATTTCGATCCCTATTTCATGAACATAATTCCCGCCGGAACGTCTATTTAGGTCACTCACACCCTACATGGGCACACAACATATGTGATTGCTCACACCCCACATGGACATACAATCACCTCTATAACAACAACAACATCGATTCCGTTACAAGGAATCCAGATAAACGCTCACACTCCACATGGGCACACGTCATCCCACAATTCATGCAACATGCTATTCACTTTCAACGACAACATACAACAACATAACAAATGCATAAACATAGCATATCATCAATACATCACCTCACTATGCACAACAATCAACATACACCATTTCTAACATGCATCATTATAGTTCCACGATAACAACATGTTTTACACAATTAATTATACGTCTCACGGTTAAACATCTCAAAGCATCGATGAAAACACATACACAAGGTATTAACACATAACAACACTTTCACAGAAACAAGACAACATTTACTAAAACATAATCATACATATTTCCACTTAATTTGAATAAAACATGTTTTTCACTCCAGTATACCGCGTTAAATGCACTACACTGTGCTAAGCACGGTCACTTAGCATTTTCTCCACTATGGTTATGCATTCCTAAACTAGTTTTTAACTCAGATTTTTCACAGATTATGCCATTACAACCTATACCTAACATATGCATTTTAACAAAACAATCAAAGTACAACCATTTCATCAATTTCAATCCCTTAAGTCATGGATTCTCCCCAAAACTCCCCATCAACCAACAATCAACATTCTCATGGATTCAACCTAATGAGTTTCTACCCAAATAGATACATCATCAACCCCTTAAGAGATCAAAGAATCCCACCCTTACCGTGTATTCATGAGCTTCCCTCTTCTCTAATGGTTTCTTCCTCTCTTCTTGTCCTAACCTCTTTTCACCTCTTTCCCTTTTGCTCTCACTTTTACATAGAATGAAACTGACTTCCTAATTCCATAACAACTTACATAAACCCTCAACTATTGTTTACCTTATTCGCCTTCACTTATCCTTCTACAATTACCACAATGCCTTCCACACCTTTACATATCTAATTATTTCATCTATTTATCCCATTATATTATTATTAATATTTTTGATCCATCTTACTAAATAATAATGATAATAATAGCAACTCTCATCACTTATATAGTTCTACTAATATCCATCTTATACTATGGTTGATAAGTATTGATTAATTAAAAATAGTTTAATTAATTTTACCCTCTACACCACCAATTCTCTACGTTTTTAGTCACACACACCTACTAACCTCAAGACTTGTTCTTAAGGCCACTACCCATACTATGGGTACTTAAAACACATCGAAGAATACCAAGACACACAATCAACCACACCGAATCATAATTATTTTTCAAATAATAATTAAAATAAAATGGGGCGTTACAACTCTCCCCCACTTAGAATATTTTTGTCCTAAAAAATTAACCTGATGCGAACAAATTCAGATACGACTCTCGCTTCTTGCTCTCTAAATCCCAATTTAAGTTCCCATCGACAACACCTCTCCATACTAGCTTCACAAGAGTAATCTCTTTTCCTTTCAATTGTTTCACCTCGCGGTCTTCAATCCGTAATGGTAAAGCTTTGACAGTAAGGTTATATCTTCAATTTCATCCACCGAGATCACATGCGACAGATCTGGAACATACTTCCTAAGTTAAGAAACATGGAATACATCATTCAAATTTGAAAAAATTGGTGGCAATTCCACTCTATAGGCAATAGGTCCAACTCTTGCAGAAATCTAATATGGACCAATAAATCGAGGAGTAAGCTTTCTTGACTTCAAAGCACGCCCAACACTGATTACCGGAGTAACTCTCAAAAACACATGGTTTACTTTTTGAAATACAATATCCTTCCTTATTTTATTATGATAGCTCTTATGTATACTCTTCCAAGTTTTCATCTTTTCTCGAATCAAATTCACCTTTTCGGTAGTCTGTTGGACAATCTCAGGTCCAAACACTACACTTTCACCAGATTTATACCAACACAACAGTCTCTGACATCTTCGACCATACAAAGCTTCAAAAGGTACCATTATAATACTGGAATGATAGTTGTTGTTATACGTGAATTCAATCAACGACAAATGGCAATCCCAAACACCTCTTTGTTCAAGCACACAAGTCCTCAACAAATCCTTAAAAGATTGAATAGTTATCTCTGTCTTCCTATCCGTTTATGGGTGATAAGCAGAATTCAAACTTAACTTCAAACCCAATGTGTCGCTCCAGGGATTTTCATCCTAGTACAAACGCGAAAGTGGCGCGGAAAAGGTAGAGTCGCCAGCCAGGCATTTTTATCCCGAAGGAATGGGAAAGGTAATGCTGCACAAACCTAAGGAAGAAGGAAAGGACAAGGTTCTGCGAACCAAATATCTGGGTTAGGGAGTCAGTTACGAGTTGGGAAGGTATTAGCACCCAGATCGTCCACCGTACCCGACGGGATCTACGCTTGCTTGTTTGCTTCAAAGGGTGAGAAAATAAAGTTGCTGCTGAACAAATGAACTGCTAACTGGAATGTGAATGGAAATGAGAAAGGGAATTAGAAAAGAGAATTGAACTAAAAGGGGGAAAATGTAGGGAAAATAAAGAAAGTGCTCGAACGGGCCCTACCCCGCTGCCTACGTACCTCATCCGGAAAATGAGGATCAGAGTCGACGTAGTTCGCCTAACTAAGGCGGAAACTATTTGTTTGTGTTTTTTATGACTGGAACTGCGTATGTCTATGCTCAGGTGTTGCAGGCTTGTCTGGTATGAGTGCGTTTATCGTCTTGCATGCGAGACAAGTCGTCGCAAGTTCGCGTTTAGAGTGAGTGAGATGAGAAAGAGAAGTTCCCGCAGGATAGTTGCTTATTGTTTGTTTTTGTCTTTTATGAGAAATGTTTTGAATTTGTTTGTGAACATTCTCATACTAAGACCTATCCATCGTGGTAAATACTTACACCTCGCCCCGAAACAGGACGTGTGTAAGTACTCCGCAACAAAGTCTCGTGTCGTACAAGAACGTTCGGTTTTTATTAAGTGTTTTATTGTTTTTCTTTATGAGATGAGAAAGAAGGACTAAAGTTGCAAAAGGTAAAAACTAAGGGACTAAGACTCAATCCTAATTTTAGTTATTTATTCAAAAGTGGTCCTAATGGTTTATGTGGTTTTCTAAACCTAATGGAAAAAGAGAACTAGAAACTAGTAGAATTCAACTTACTTCTTAAGGAAGTTAAGTTGATTCTAAGAACAATGGGGAAGCCTATACAAGTGAGAGAATTCAAATAATAAGGCAAAACATTAAAATTGGAATAAGAAATAAATTCTAAAAAATGCATATTAAGGCATAAAACCAAAAGTAAGGCTAAACTTCACCTAAACTTATTTATTAGAAATTCTAAGCCTAAGTCCTAAAACTAAGGGAATCATCTAATATCATCATCCTAAAATCAGTAATTAAACTATACTAAATCATTTTAATACCCTAAGACTAAGCCTAATTAAACTAATTCTTAATGAACCATAAGATTCTAAGCTAAACTAGGTGGATTTATCATGGAAAAATGGACTAAACATTAATACACTAAAAATGGTAAAAGTCCTGGAAAAAATGTGAAATTAATCCTCTAAGGTCCTAAACCTGACTATAGCATTGTGCTAAAAAATATCCTAAAAATTCAGAAGCTAACTATGCCCAAAAGTCACTTAAATCTACCTAAGAATTAACTACAATTTTACATGAATTAAGCTACCAAAACAGTGGAGAAAATGGCCTAAAAATCTACCAAAAAATATCCTAAGTTCTATTATCAGTTCTCTAATCATAGAAAAAAGAATGGGCTAAAAATCCTACAGGAAGTGAAAAAAATAAAATGAACAAAATCATGTGCAACTAAATAAATTCAATAAAATGCTAATTACATGAAAAATCGAAATTAAATAAAAAATAGCCAAAATTCAGAAAGTAAAAATGTCACAAATTTCTAAAATGAATTATAAAGCTACTGGAATTTTTGTAGAATTTTATGATGAATTTTATTATTTTTTAAGGATTTTATTCTAACCTATATTAAAACTAAAAATTAAAAAAAAAATAGAGGAAAGGGGTGCATTTAGTATCTTTTTCAGTTGATTATGCTATGTGTGCTTAAGCTGGGGGTGTGAAAAGCAAAAGACTAAGGCCCAGTAGGCACAGGCCTGAGGGAGCATAGTGAGGGTCAGTCAACATTTTTGAGTGAAATCTGGGCCGTTTGATTTTAAGGTCTTCTAAAGATATTCTAATCACATGGATCTTAGGGCGCATACGTGATAACTATGGTGACCGACATCCACCAAATCCACCTCAAAGGGAGCCTACCGGATGGAGACACGTGTCACCGCCAGATTGGTTGGGAACCCCAAAATCTTATCCTAATCTTATCTCCTTAGACTCATGATCGGTGCAATTATTTGGATTGATTGAGTTTTAATACCATTAATATCTTTCATTAATCCCCTAATATTCCTATGATTCTTCACAAAACTAACTATTTTAATTAAAATTATAAAAACCAAAGGAAACAAAGGGGCTAAACATGTTACAGCCAAACCCTAGCTCTTCTTCCCCCTCTCTTCGCCGCCATCACCTAATCTTTCAACCTAAACTTCTTTTTCTTCTTCGTGTTGTCCCCTTCTTCTTCGTCCCATCGCCACTGCCACCCACTCTTCCTTAAACCGCGGCCGTCACCAACCTCAACCAACTCAGCCTCTCTCACCATCCTATCTCCATCTTAACCTCCTTCTTCTTTGATTAGCCACCACTATTACCTTCCCCCAATCCGAACCTAAATCTTCAAGACTAGCCAATCATGAGCCTTGTCCTCATCTAATCCGAAGCCCAACAAACACATAAAGACCTAATCGAGTCTAACTCGACAACAATTTCGTATATGAAGCAAAAGCGTACCTTGAATCGAAGTCGTGCCGGTGTTCCTGACGAATAGAAGGACGTCACTACCGCTTGTTACGGGGTTGATGACGATTCAAGCGTTTGCATACGGAAATTCAGAGTTGAATGCGTCAATAACAAGAAGATAACCGTTGAGAAATTGCGCTTAGGTATGTGTACTGATTTCGATTCTTCTTCTCTTGTTCTTGAATTGTAATTTCTCGCGGATTGTTGTATATGGTATTGGCTTCACAGAATCGTTGATTGGACTGTATCACCCTTGATTCAATTGCAGATTGCAGGTAGAATTTGGTGATGAGGCTATAATGATTGGGGAAGCTATTCAGAGATGAAATTCACCCGAAAATCATGGAGATTGGTGCAGTTATGGAAGCTGAAGAATAATGCAGAGCTCCAAGAGTGTTGGAGTCCTAAAGAAGATGAAGACTGAAGAGCATTGTTGGATGTTGCTGGGAAGGGTTGAAGGAGGAAGAAGAGAACCAAAATGGAGAATGAGATGCAGAATGAAGAGAAATCAGAAAGATGGTGAGGAATGAATGAAGGAGAAAGGTGAAGGGGAGAAGGAGAGTGATGAAGAATTCAGGAAGATTGGTGAAGGGTAGAAGGAGAGTGATGAAGAATTCAGGAAGAATGGTGAAAGGTGAATGAAGTGAAGTTATGAAGAAGAAGAAGAAGTTGTGGAGAAATTGTGTGTAAGAAGCATTGGAGAAGAAGCTGAATCCAGCTTTATAGAAGTGAATATCAATGCTCTTGTGAAGAATCTAGATGAAGCTTCCAGGAAAAAAACGGTTAGGAGTTTGTTATGATTCTATTATCAAAGTTTGTTATTTCTGTTATCTGATTTTTGATTTTTTGTTATCTTATGTTTTTCCCTTGTGATATTCTTCTAAGTTTCTATCAAATAGCTTCTAACTGAATTTTCTTTTTGGTCTTTCCTGTTTTTGTTGTTGCGGATTAATGATGAAGATTATGGAGATGATGGTGATTCTGTTTCGTGGTTCTTTTTGTGGTGGAATTGCATTGAAGAAAAATGGAGGAAGGTTCAAAATCAAAAGAATCATTGATGAAGCTGAGGAAGCCTTGGTGGAGTTGAAAAATTGTGAACTCGAGTTATTTTTTTCAGAAGAATTTTGTTAGAGTCCCCTTTTCCAATTTTGTTATGGGTTTTTTCTGTCACTGAAAATTGAGAGGGTTTTGTTGGAGTATTTTCTTTGTTATTTATTTTCTAAAACATTATGCTATCAATTGTATTGTGAATATTAACCAAGCTTTTTTTCTCTTTTCACGTTACAAATTTCTTTGACTCCCTTAAGCATAAATTAAAATCTTTCATAGTTTGGCAATTCATCCCACCTGATAAAACTCATATGTAAGCTTGTTTCGTTATCATTGTCACAAGGGTAAATAACTTGATGCAAGTATAAGACATCATGATGGAACTGTTGCTACTTAGATATGCTTTTGCGAACAACAAACTTAAGTAGGCTCAGGAAATTATCCAACGGCCCACTAAAATCCCCATAACTCTAGCTCTATCCATATACCATTTTGTGAGCACGTCAATTGATGGCCAAAGAAGTCCAATGAAATACTTAACAAGAGGATCAGTATTGACTTGGGTTGAATTGAATATGGAGTTAATTGGATACCTATTTTTAGAAATGGACATGGAAATGAATCTGACTAAAAAAAAGGGTTTAGATAATCAAATGGATGTAGTTATTTGGTTGTTAGAAAGTGGGTAAAATAGACTTGAAATCTAAATAAGCTTAGAATTGCAATGGGCTTGAATAATCCTTCTTGCATCCTGACAAATCGATTCAATTCAAGACCTTGAATTTGAACTTGATTGAACCACCTATTGAATCTTTACTGAAATTCTGGAATTAAACCCTGACTTTGACTGAATATGAGCCATATTTTTTTGTAGAAACTTTATGCCAATTTTGAATTAAATTTGCTTCTGAAAAAACATAAATCAAGCTTGAAATTAATCACAATAAAAGACCTGCTTGAAATTGAATCAAACCAACGACATGCATTTGAACCTCATAACCAGAACTTGCAGCTGAATCGGAAATGTGTCATAATGCCTTGATTTTAATTAGATGGATTCAAACTTATACAAACCCTGATACTGATCCCATTCATAACCACTGAAGAATATTCACACACTTGAACAAATAGCCTTGATTAAACCCTGATTTAACTAGCACGCTTCATGTGAACTCATTCTTGCTCCCACTTGTATGTAGTGACCTGGTGAATCTCCTTTGAGTCAGGAAAACCCAAATCACAAGAAAATTCATGATCCCCTGTCTAAGGAGTTCAATGAAATGCATGATTACGATGTTATGACCTAATGAGAAATGCAAACACAAGCCAGTTAGTGGTAATAAATATGAGGGCAAATTTTGAGGTATTACACAATGCTTCTGGAAAAATCTCCTAAAACATGGAATGTAACCTTAGATCTCTATCTGACACAATACTCAAAGTAATTTCATGCAACTTCATAATCATGCGGATATAAATCTATGTCAACCTCTACAAAGGAAAACTGATATTAATCGAAATAAAATGTGTCGACTTTGTCAGTCTATCCACAACTACTCAAATTGCATTGTGTCCTCTCGGAGTATTAGGCAACCTTGTAATGAAAATCAAAGAAATATTGTCCCATTTCCATTCCGGGATGTCTAACGGTTGCATCAGACCAGGAGGTTTTTGGTGTTCCACTTTTGACTTCTGACAAGTCAAACATGCATACACAAATTACGCTAGATCCCATTTCATTCCAGGCCACCAAAATATTCTCTTCAAATCCTGATACATCTTTGTAGCTCCTAGATGAATACTCAGGTTACTTCTGTGATTCTCTTCGAGAATCATTCTTTTCAACTCGATATCATTGGGAATACAAATCCAATCACAAAACCTTAACACACCTTGTTCATCCACTTTGAAATCATTGTTTTCTACCTGGTCAATTCCAGTCATCAAATCCACTAGTCTTACATCCAACTTTTAACCCTCTCTGATACTATTAAGAAATTCATTGTTGATCTTCAACATGCCTAACATTACACTGTGTAGTGTTCGTTCACAAACCAAACTCATATCTACTTCTCAATCAATTCCAACTCTCTAACCATCATAGCAGACATATGCAAATTTTCTGATTCAAAGCATCAACCATGTCATTAGCTTTACCGAGATGATAATTCAAGCCGAAATCATAATCCTTCAAGAATTCTAACCACCGTCTTTGCCTCATATTCAATTCCTTATGATCAAAAAGATACTTCAAGCACTTATGATCACTATAAACCTCAAATATAGAACCATAAAGATAGTGTCTCCAAATCTTCAATACGAATACCACTGCTGCTAGTTCCAAATCATGAATACGATAGTTCCTTTCATGAACCCTCAACTATCGCGAATCATAAGCCACGACATTACCATCCTGCATTAGCACACTACTTAAACCTATCAAAAAAGCGTCACAATACACTACAAATAGTTCATTCGGTTCATGTAGAGTCAAAACTAGAGTCGTAGTTAATCTCTTCTTTAGCTTAATGAAAATATGCTCACAATGAACATCCCATACAAACATTTCACCCTTGAAAGTTAATTGAGTTAGAGGAAGTGCAACTTCGAAAAACCTTCAATGAATATACGGTAATAACCAACCAGTCCTAAAAGCTTCTAATCTCAGTCAGCAACTTCGGAGCCTCCCACTGTAGAAATGCATCTACCTTGGATGTATCCATAGAAATACCATCGCCTGAAATAACATGACCAAAATAACTCACCTCTTTCATCCAGAACTCACACTTTGACAACTTATCATAAAGCTTCTTCTCTTTCAATACTTGTAACACAATTTGTAAGTGTTCAACATGTTCTTCCTCTGACTTAGAATAGATTAGAATTTCATCATTTAAGACAACCACAAACTGGTCCAAATAATCATAGAAGATTTGATTCATATACTCCATATATACATCAAGTGCATTAGTAACTCCAAAAGGCATCATTACATACTCATAATGCCCATACTGATTCTTGAAAGTCGTTTTCTAAATATCTCCATCCTTTACTCATATCTGATGATAACCCGATCTTAAGTCAATCTTTCTAAACACACGTGCGCCCACTAACTGATCCATAAAATCATCTATTCTTGGAAGTGGATACGTGTTCTTAATCGTCACTTTATTCAGTTATTTATAGTCAATACACAGCCTCATACTACCGTCCTTTATCTTTACCAATAACACTAGAGTTCCCCAAGGCGATACTCTTGGCCTCACAAACTTCTTTTATAACAATTATTCCAACCACTTCTTCAGTTTTTTAAACCTAATGCCGACATCCTGTACGGTGCCATAGAAATAGTTCTAGTACTAGGTACAAGATCAATATTAAACTCCACTTCTCTTTATGGCGGTACATCAACAATTTCATATGGAAACACCTCTGGGAATTCACTCACCACTTGCAACTCATTAATCACTACCTAGCTCTCCACCGACAAGGATGCAAACAACGCCAACACTTGAGTTTCTTCATCTAAGAGTTCCCTAAACTCTATAGCATATAGATAACCAGCTTCCTCCCCTTCCTCAGGAACAAGAAATTGCACCGATTTGTTGAAAAAATTGGTGTGAACATGATTGAACTTCAACCAGTTCATTCCCAAGATCACAACCAAACCTCCCAAAGGCAAACTAATAAGCTCAACACCAAATTCCTTACCATAAATTAATAGAGGACAATTCAAACAAACTATAGAAGTAGTCAGCGATCCCTTAGCAGGAGTTTCGATAACCATTTCTCGCTTCATAGAAGAAGTAACAAGGTTTAGCCTTCTCACGCAATCACAAACAATAAAACAATAAGTAACAACAGTATCTATCATAGCAATCAAATACATATTATTAATGTAACAAATATCTCTTATTAGTCTATCTTCACTGGAAGTCTGAATTCCTGTCAAAGAGAATATCTTTCCTCCAGTTGAAGCTTGCTTCGGCTTCTGACAACGAGTACTGATATGGCCTGGCTCTCCACAATTGTAGCAAGTCACCATATTAACCTTGCAATCATATATCAGATGCCCAGGTTGTCCATATTTTAAACACTTCTTCACGTTACTTGTGCACTCACTAACATGATGACCCAACTTACCACACCTATATCACTTCATAGGAGCAGGGGCACCCCCCCCCCCACTTGGCTTATTGCCATAAGCATACCCCTGCCTACCTTTATCAGCAGGAGCAACATAAGGCTTCCTCGCAGCCAACCTCTTAAAGTGATTTGAACTAGCTTTGCTATCTTCTTCATAGATCCTATAACAATCAACCAAATCTGGAAACCTTCTGATCTACTGATAACCAATTTCCTATTTGATCTCAGACCTCAAACCATTCTCAAACTTGACACACTTCGAAAACTCGGCAGTCGCCTCATTGTAGTGCGGATAAAACTTGGCCAGATCCGAGAACTTGGCAGCATATTTTGTAACCAACATACTACCTTACTTCAACTCCAAATATTTGATCTCTTTCTTCCCTTGAACGTCTTCATGAAAATACTTCCTTAAGAACTCCCTACTGAACATAGCCCAGAGGATTACCTCTCCGGTTACTCCAAACCATTGGCGAGTGCTAACCCACCAATCATCAGCTTCTCCAGCTAACATGTGAGTACCCAACCTCACCTTCTGTGCCTCAGGACATTCCATAACTCGGAAGATCCTCTCGATTTCCTTGAGCCACTCCTGCACTCCATCTAGATCATACATCCCCTTCAAAGTGGGTGGTCTATTCTTCCTAAACTTGTCTTCTCATTATTCCCAGCATTAGGCAGATTCTGCGATGCCTGAGCAATATCATGCAAAGCTCCAACAAGCGCAACATCGTTCCTTCCAGCCATTCTATATCTGTTACACACCAACAACAGAAAACAATGGCTAAGGAACCTACATCGACAGTAATCAACTGTCACACACAACGCCGAATCAATGACTCGAAGACTTGGCCGGACAGATATACCTGCTCTGATACCACTATGTAACACCCTAAATTCCCCCGCTTAATTTAATTGAATGATCAGAGTAAAATAATACAATTCAAAAATAAATGGCATTACTTTTAACAAAACATGCTCATTTTCAGAATATGTAACATATAAATAGTTATAACAAAGATTAATATCAATTTTAATCCAGCAAAATAATCTTTATAACGCAGCGGAAATTAATCATTTCAAATATAAAACATAACAGTTTCAAATGACCAAAATATTAATTTTTGAAATTGTAAAGACAACTGAAATTCTTTAACAAAATAAAATCAAGAATAAAAGCGTTCCCGACTCCCAATGTTACATATCATAACAGACGTCAACCAAAGTGAAACATCTCGTATTCACTGACCACAACTTCCACATTACTCCTAATTATCTACATATTACCCACGTTGAGACAACATTCAAACAGAAGGGGTGAGATTTCCAAATCAATAAAAGACGAAGATGATATAAATATAAAAGCATAAATCATCAAGTAATTCATCCACATCATAACTTCCAACAAAGAGCATAATGCAACACAACTATCTTAGAATGCAATTAGGCACCAACTAGACTCAATGCATGTGGTACCAATTTTGATCTATGTTTCATGATCGTAATTCCCGTCGGAACGTCTATTTAGGTCGCTCACACCTCACATAGGCATACGACATTCATGATTGCTCACACCCCACATGAGCACAAAATCACCTCAACAACAACAACATTGATTCAGTTACAAGCAATCCGGATAAACACTCATACCCCGCATGGACACACGTCATCCCACAATTCATGCAACATGCTATGCCCTTTCAACGACAACATGCAACAAAGAAACAAATGCATAAACATAATATATCATCCATACATCACTTCACTATGCACAACAATAAACATTACACCATTTCTAACATGCATCATTACAGTTTCACGACAACAGCTCGTTTTACATAATTAATTCTGCGTCTCATGGTTAAACATCTCAAAGCATCGACGAAAACATATACATAAGGTATTAACACATAACAACACTTTCACAACAACAAAACAACATTTACTAAAACGTAAACATACATATTTCCACTTAATTTGAACAAAAGGAACTTAGGAAAAATATATATAAGATATTTCCACTAATTCTCAAATTGATTTTAAAATTGAAAAAGGAACTTGTACGTAACATGTGTTCTTGGTACTTGGAATTGGAAATACTCTATGATCTGGCTTTTCTTTGGCTGTATTACTCAATAATTGTACGATGCATAGATTGGTCCCTCTTCACAAAGACAGTGCCACACAAAACCAGAAAGTATAATAATCACTTTACTAGTAATTATAATCTTGAAAAGTTAACGTTACTGTAATTTATTCATTTTTCACATGCATACAAAATAAATAACATTATTTTGAAAAACTACAAACGAGAATATATTCCTCGCGTGCAACAATTGCCAATATATTTATTTGAATTGATATTGATGGTAATAATTTTATGGTTTTAAAATTATTTTAAAAATTTTCATTTTGAGTTGGATTGACAACTCAAAGTTTGAATACTGAACCCCATTGAATTGAATTGCATTGATGGTTTCTTGTAGTATAGACATAGAGTGACCAGAAATGTGTAAGAAAATACTTAAATTATCACTGTTAAGTGATGTAATGCTACGCTGTGAAATGAGGGCCTCTGCAACGATGCAATGAAATTTATGGGAGTTTAAGGCATATGGGCAAGCACTGAGCATGGTAGTTCTATTCGTTCAAGTAAGCTCCTTCTTTTGGTTTAAACTTTAATGTGTAGCAGCATGAGATTGTACATTTTAGGATGTTTTTAACTTATCTTTTTAGTGGGTTAAGATTGTCTTGGGTGAAAAAAAAGTAGAGATGGTTGAATAGCTACTTGAAATTATGGGCGGGAAACGGGTATGTTAGTTACGTTTAAGTCTGTCTCGTAAAAAAATAGGATGAGACGGGTGGATATAGTTGAGAATGTGGATGTAAAACCTAAATCCGTCCCGTAAAAAAGTGAGAACGGGATGTGAAAAGCCCTGACATTTTACTTTTTGAATTTAAAAACGCAAAATTCATGTAAATGCTTGTGTCAGCGAAAGTCCTCGAAAAAAACGGAGTGGACGAAGTCGATATATTAGAGAATGAAGACCTAAGCCATTGGTCTGCTCCACACTAAAAGGCGAGTAAAACGGATTTGTCCAACAGACCGGATCCGTTGTACTACCCCTATTTGAAATGATGGAGTTAGGGCTAACAACCAAGGTTGTCAAAATCGAGATCTTACGTAAGATCGGAAGACAATATCAAAATCGTAGATATGATCATATTTTTGTAAGATTGGAAGGGGGTAACAAGAACGTAAAACATAAGATCGCAACAAAAATCGTAAGATCCTATTAAAATGAAAAAATAAGAGTATATATTTAAAGTATTTTTACATGATACATATTAATAGCTAGTGTATTCGTGAGAAAATGATTTTTTTTCATATTGTTTAAATATGTATGATTGAGTTTTTATACTTTATTATTGTCATATGGAACATTTGTTAGACATTAAGGACATATTTGATAATTTACTAGGATTGTTATAAGTCAATTAGTTAAAACAAATTCTATTAAGTGAAATGTTTATTCTTAAAATCATAAATCTAAAACTTCATAATTTTGAAAGGCACACATTTGTTCTCATAGAACCAAAATTGCTGTCTCTTCATCTTGTCATCCTTGTCACCTTATAAATGATAGTGGCCGAAAAATGACCAATCATAGTCGAAACTGGAAAAGATCCCACAAACTCAAAGATTTTACGATATTTTTCACAATTTGACTACAATACAAGATTCTACTCAAGATCTGGATTGTTGGATGTTAATGAGATCGTAAAATCTTATGATTTTAAGATCTAGATCGAGATATTGACAACCATGCTCAACCAATATTGAGACCTAAAACGAACTTTAAGAATTTAACCATTATAAACTTAACTTCTTTATATGATTAATTTAAATCAATTTTATTTTCTTACATTTTTTGAGATGCAAAATTGTTTATTAAATTATTATAATCGATTATTTGTAAAATTTATTTTATAATAGATAATAAATTCAATTCATTTAATCATTAATTGTGATACATTGTTGATCTTAGATAAAATTTAAATAATTTTAATTTTAAAAAATTATAATATATGTATTTGCGAAAGAATCAATTCTTTTTACATAAATATATTTTTTACATGTATAATTTCTTTTAAGATGATTAGTTTTTCTAATCCATTAATATATGAGTTTTCACTATGTTTTAAGTTCAAGATTTAGACAATATTCTTGTAACTTTTCATTATCTAATGAATTCAGTTTTTCAATGCTAAAAAGAAATCCAAAAATATCATTATATAAAATAATAATCAATGATTCCTTTGGAGATTTAACAGCTATATTATCGTTAGTCTCATCAAATTGTTTATTCTTACAATAGTTTGTTTTTCGAGAAATTTGGATTTTATATCTAATTCAAAAGCAATTTTTTTAGAAAATATTATAGTTGTTTATGCATGTTCTTAGATTGAAAATTCTTACTAAATGAATTTAGTACAAACAATATCTCATACTAAATAGTCATGCTTAACAAAAATTCTTATTAAACATTTTTAAACTTATAAGTTGTTAAATATTCATCTTCGATCTTTATTTTAGATTCATCACTAATTTCATCTAATTTCAATAAAGTATCTCATAATTGTGAAATTTAAAATCTCAAAGGTTTTAAACATTCAAAAGGATCTTTCTAACATGTTTGTGACATAGATTTTTGTGTCAAAATATGAATATGATTTTCTAGAATTTTCCATCTTTTAGTAGAAGAAGAAAAAAATATAGGACAACCATATTGAGAATAAAATATTTTAGAATTAATGTCGGTAAATATTTTTTGTATATTATTATTTAAAAATAAAATATTTTAGAATTAATGTCTGTAATTTTAAATATGTTTTTCTTAGATTATTTCGTAGTTTTGACATTTTCTACCGATTTTTTTATATAATATTTTGCCTACAAAAATAAAACATAAATTTAAAAAAAAAAAAAACTGCCGAAAACATCAAATATACAAAATAAAAATACATAGAAAACTAAATAAAATTTAAAAATACAGAGACATCAATTCAATAGACGCCTCTGTTAAATTTAGGAGAAAATGTCAATTTAATAGAATTTTTTGTTTGAAAGTAAAATAGTTGATTTTTTAATTTAAATACCCAAGTTTTTCAAAAAAAAAAATCCTAAATAATCCACTTTTCAAAAATATTTCCAAAGTACCTAGTTTTGAAAAAAATAAGAGCAGTCTCCAGATAAATTAACGATTGGTGTTTATGCGGTATCGTCAATTGGATTGAAGTCATCATATGCAGTCTCTACTCCAATTGACGACTGTGTTGTAATAAAGGGAAGAGTTGCCAATTCAATTGGAGACAAGGTGCATTTTCAAAATTTATTTAAAAAATAAAAAACTTTAATAATAGATGAAAAATAATATGATATTAATAACTAATTAAAATTACATAATTTAATGATCACGACCGGGTTGGGAATACCGACCGCATGTTCCACATCTCCTGGGTACCCTCACTCGTTGCACTCGCTACCCTCGTTGTTGATTCACTCCAGGTGTGTGTGGAGTTGAGGTATCCAGAACATTGCTAGACTCCCTCGGTAATTCTTGAATTTCTACAAAGTCTTGTGTATGGAAAGACAACATGTCGTAACTTAGATCGTGACCCATGCCAAAGTAGTTTGGATGTGATAATGGGGTCATTCGTATGTGACCTGGACGATTGAAATGGGACCTTGATGTGAAGGCTTCGTTGGTGAAATGTTGAAATGGTTGTGGTGTTTGAAAGCCATATGGTGGTTGTGATGGTTGTGTTTGTCGACTATGGTATGATGTTTGTGTGTGTCGGCTATGGTGTGATGTTTGAGTGTCATGATAATAGTCATTTTTTTGGACATGGTAAGGGGCGCTCTTGGTATTGTGGTTGGATGTCTGACATATTTGAAAAGTGGGTTTGTGTGTTTGTCGCTCGGTAATTTAGTTGGGTAGGGAGTTGTGAGTAACAAGGTTGATAATTTCCTCATTGGTTAGACGTAGAAGCTTCTTGTGTGTAAGTGATCTGGTGTGGGTCGTGTAGATACCTATCTTTGGATAGAAAACCAGTTGCAACTGATCTATACCAAACCATATATAAGTATTAGTTGGTATAGACGGGGTTGCCATCACTGGTTCATGTAAGACATATTGGCGACGGTTCCTCCATTTACAACACTCAGTTTTGCAAAGTCTTTCCAATTATTAAGGCCCCATTGGTGGCTCCTATTTATAAGGACCCCATTGAGAGTCACTTTAGTCGAGGCTCACTCTACTACAGAAAACCCCTTCCGCAACGGTTGGAAAAGGGCTAGCATCACGCATGTCATACCGTTGTTAAGTAGAGGGTCGTTGTAAGTTTTCTAATTCTATGAAGGTTTGGAAACCGTTGTTGTAATCCATGATGTGCGTCACATATCTCAACGGTTATGCTTATGAATCGTTGTGATATTTACTCTTAGATATTAGGCTCGAAACCCATCAGCAGCAAATTTAGACAATAACAAAAATTACTTTTAGCCTCGGTTAGAATATATAATCGTCATGAAAGGCCCATGGTTTATTATATTTTATATAAATTGCTTGTTTTCTATACTTCTCACTAAAGAAAAACAAGGATTCAAATTGACGAAGAAGTATATAATCTGAAAAATTAAACTATTCTTGAAAACCAATTTAATCAAACCATTGTTGTTTTTGAATTGCATGCGTCTCATTATTCATCTCATGTTGTTTACATATATTGTGGTATAATGACCTGACTCCTTAAATTCATCGCTGAATTCGATTATAGTTAAATTTTCATAAGAAAATTTGATCGGATAGTCTATCTTCTCATCATCACTTATTATCGTAATTTTTATACTATTTGTTTTACGATTATCAATAAGGATGAGGAGGTAGACTGTTTAATCAAATTTTCATATGGAAATTTAACTATAAACGAATTCAGCAATGCATTAGAGGTTCTTGATCATTATACCATAATAAATGTAAACAACGTGAGATGAATGACGAGAAACATGCCAATCCAAAAACAACAATGATTTTTTTAACTTAGTTTTCAAATATAACTTAATTTACATATTATAAGTATCTACCTCAATTTAAATTAATGTATTTTAAGTGAGAAAAATTAGTGAAACAAACAATATATATAGAATATAATAAACTCAAACAACATCATACACCAGAACCAGATACTATAATTTATCATACACCAGAACCAGATACTATAAATTATCACAGACTATATTAAACTGTTACAAGAAAACATACCTCTTAACAACAATGGCTTCATACTTATTATACTTTCTTTTTATTGTTTCTAAAACTAGGCAAGATTTGCTGCCATAGTTGTTTCCTCCATGTGAAACAAAACCTTAAGAAATGGGAAACAATGAAGAAAATTAGTTAGTATTCAAAACAAAACAAGCAAAAGTTGAAACAAAACCCTTAAAGAATACCTTATTTTCCATAAATAGTATGTACATTACGCTTTCTACCGCCAACATTATCACCATGTTCATTTATTTTTGACACTACAAGAAGGAATACAGGGATGAAAAAGCCTAAATAAAAAGCTTTATACTTCTTGTATTCCTTTTTGCAGATTCTAAAAAAAAGATGAAACCTTGCTGCCAAAAATGTAGAGGAAAAATTGATGCTAGGGGTTCGATGTGAAGGAAACGACGTTACTGTCAATAAGGGAAAGTTAATTACCTTATATGGGTAAATATTTAACAATGATTTTCTAAAAGAACTGTAATGATAAGTATATAATAAAAAAAGACCCAAATTATAAGTATTTATGAATAATAAATATATCACATCGGTTAACAAAGAAAACTGTAGTGATAACTCTTTTAAAAAAAATCAAGAAGCGAAACATAAACATTAACAATGTAATTCAAACCCTAACTATTACATTTTATAACAAAGTAAACATTAAAAAAAATGAGACTAAAAAATATAACATCTTGAGATTTCCATAAAATCTTTCTTATTTCAGTTTGTTCTTCAAATTAATAATCTTCTTCTTTGAATCCTCATACATATCTTCAAATAACACACAACTTCCAACTCTAACTTCATAATGCTCTTATCTTCATTTCCATCTCTTTCTCCCATGTCTTCATCCCATATGAACAAGTTACAGGTTTCATCACTCCTCCAAAATAGACATCTCCAAAAAAGCCTTCCTTTATTTTGTCCCTTCTTGCATTGGTATGAAACCATACGACCATCACAACCATATAAATTTCCAGATCGAGATTTTACTGCGGTAGAAGACATAGAAACACCTTTGGATAAGTTTGTCTTCAGATACGACATTGTTAAACCTCAAAGTAGAACAAACGATATAATGGGAAATATGTTACGCTATATGGAAGAAGATGAATACCTTAATGTATGAAACACAAGATTCTAAGTATTATAATTATTATAAATAAATCACAATGGTTTATAATTGTAACCGTAGCGATACCCCTTTTTATTGGTGATTTTAAAATAAATAAAAAAGAAAAAGTGTGCCTTAACATTAAAGGGGTAAAATATATTAATGCGCTAAGGTTCGAACGGATGAAAGTTTAATTGTATCACAACGGTTGATTATGAAATCGTTGTTATATACAAATAATATTATTCAAAAAATAAATAAATATGGTAGCACCTTAGTTAAGATATGTCACAACGGTCTAGGGAAAAACCGTGGTGACCATGTCGTCATTAATTGTGCGTTTTGTAGTAGTGTCATACTGGAAATGAGAGCATCATATTATGCTTGATTGTTGCTGGTGGTGAACTCGAACTTCAATGTCTGCTCAAGAGCTATGTCTCCTGCCCCCTCAAGAATTATTGCTGCACCACTTCCTTTTATGCTGGAAGCATTGTCCATAGTTAACGCTCACTCTGAAGGGGGCTCTTTGTCATGGGCGAGTTGAGTTCAGCTACAAAGTCGGAAAGAGATTGAGATTTGATGATCCCTCTCAGAATGTACTGAATGTCCTATTTCGATATCACTACTGACCATGATATCATCCTTCTTGCTAAATCAGACTTTATCAAGAAAAAAAAATTATTAAAATTGAAGAGACTTCTATATATTATATGCTTAATTCATATTTTTGTCCCTTAATTTAATTTATTGTTTCGTTTTGGACCCTCAGTTAAAAAATGTTACATTATAGTCCCTTAAAACGATTCTGTTAGCGAAATTAATCAGTTCCGTTAAATTTTGAGGAAAAAAACGTTGAAATGTGCATATGTGGCAGTCTACTGGCAGTATGTTATCTTATGTGGCTTTTTGATTTGTTTATTTTCAATTAATTATTATTTGTTATTAAACATGTGAAAGCCCTAATGTTTCTAACCATCTCTCTGCAATTTCTCATCACCCCCAATTTCAAATCTAAGGTTTGAAATCATGTCACCGACTGTCACCTTTTAATCGCAACCGTCGTGGAAGATTCGTGGGCAGTTTGAGATTTTATTTCACAAGATGTGTTACGGGCATAAGAGTTTTGGTTGTTTTGTAGAGGACAGTTTTTTTTTTTCTTTAATGGTGATTTGGTTTTAGTTTCTAAATTTAAAAATGATGTTTGGTTTGTATGATTTTTAAGAGTGTTTGACTTTTTATGTTTTTTTTTTCCTTTTGGCTGAAACAACATGAAGGAAGAAGAAATGATTTTTGTATTTTGACTGAAACATTAATTTGTATTAAAAAAGGAAAAATTCTCAGATTTTTTTTTTGTCTCAGAAAAGAGGAGAAGATCAGGAGAGACATAAGTTTTAAGTTATGCTTGTGCAGATTTGAGTTTTATGTTTTGAATTAGGCAATTGATGTTACCCAAGCATTATGTTACCATGGTATAGTAAAGATGAAAATTTTTCCGAAGCTTTATGATTAAGGAGATTATGAGTTGTTTATGTATATTCAATTGCGCTATATACGTTTTTTTTAGTTTAAATATTTTATCCACATTTCCTTGGTAAACTTATGTTATTAGAAACATCTTGTTCGAATCTACTGTTTAGATTTCAACCTTCTGGTATGAAGTCAATAACTATTCTTCCAAGTCATGCAAATACAAGTGAGAAGCCATTCTACAGTTGAATATTGTAGTGATTAATCAATTTTTATGTTTTTTAATTAATTATGTAAATTAATTAATTATTATTTTTAATTGTATTATTATTATTTTTTTTCTGACTCAGCATCTACTAGGCACGCCACAATGACAAATATTAACGGCAAAATACAACAATCAACGGAATGAACCAAAATTCTTAACGAAAGCAATATTATGTGATTAATGTGAAATATTTTTTTATTATTGTGGAACTAAATCGAAACTCCTAATTATGCCTATATTATACTACTATAACTCTTATTCTTCATCGTGAAATAGAGAAGATATTTCATATAAGATACAAAAACAATTGAAATTGAATAGAAGATGAAATAGAACGCACAATGATACTAGAAATGAAATTGGAAACATATCTGTTATAATCGGTTGACGTCTCCAAAACTTTAAAGTCAGTGAGCACTGTCTCAACAGTGGTTGAAGACGTGATTTACAAATTAGGGTGGACAAATTTGAACTGTCCGATTGAAACCGACTGATCTATTGTGTTTTTTTATGCAAACGAATTGGGTTGGGTGTCGATTAATTCGGTTGATTAATTTAGATACTATAGAATTGCTTCGATTGGATTTGGATGATTATTTTATATTTGCCGAAAATCGAAACTGACCGGAATTAATATATTATTTATTTATTTATTTTTATTACTATATAATCGACTCATTACAAAAATAAGATTCGTAATATTGTCGGAATATTATCATTTTTATAATTTAATAATGATATTGTGTACTTGTGTTATGCAATTTGAAATTTTGAATATATTTAATCTATAGTTTAAATATTATAATGATCAAATTAATTTAAAATGATATTGAAAATATTATTACTTAAATTATTTTAATAATAAAAAATAGCTTTTAAGACTATTTCTAAAATTTTGATATATATATTTTTGAAATAAATAAATATTTGTGAATTTTATAAAAAATAATTATTTTTATAGGTTTATTTTAATAAATATTAAATCGATTAAACTGTTTGATTTACCCATAAAATTGATTTAACTGAAATCGATGAAAATTGAAACTTTATTGATCAAAATTGAGTGATAAAAATGAAATTCCGATATATATCAGATTTAAATTTTAAACCCGAAATCGATCGATACCAATCGATTGTCTGGTTCTAAATGACTCCTAGTGACCAAGATTGTTACTAGTGATGCAGAAATGGCACGTGAAGTATGTCATTTGACAACAATATTGAAGTCCAGTTGTGGCACGTGATTCTTACGTCAACATGGATATCCTCGTCAATCTTGTCGTGTGTTTTAGTGCCATGTTCCATCTACCTTATCCCACCCAATCTTGTTCCCTGTCACATTTCCTAGCCACGCACACAAATGGAACTGGGAATCTTAGGCAATTGGCCAACCATAACTAATATAGGACTATGTTCTTTAATGGGACCGGAATTGTATGTAATCATTCTCACGATAACCATTTTTATAATAGTTGAATTTAAATCTTGCCCTACTATGTTTTGAATAGAAAATAAAACAGAATTCTTTAATCCACACTATGTATTACTAGAATATTAAGTAAAGATATAAAAATACTTTTTGAATTCAAAGAGAGGGAGGGAAGTTTCTCAGTTTTATAATGTTTAGGGATGACAATTGTATCAATCTTTAGTGAATATTTGTAAAATGGATACGAACACGGATATATGGATATAAATAATTATCAATTAAAATAAGTTACTATGAGTGCGGATATAAGTAACTTAGTACCCAGCTCACTTTATACACGCACAATATATATTTATATTTATATTTTAATTATTATGTATACACGTTAACTTAACAATTTTATTAAATACATCACTATTAATTTTTTACCTATTTTAATATAAATATTTGTTTATTTCTTAACTCAATAATAATATCCTCAATCTTTTATAAATGTTTTTACAAAATTAAAATAACGTGATAAATTATATTTGATCGATCATTTTTTTATTAGAAATACAGATAAATATATATATATATATATATATATATATATATATATATATATATATATATATATATATATATATATATATATATATATATATATATATATATATATATATATATATATATATATATATATATATATATATATATATATATATATATATATATATATATATATATATATATATATATATATATATATATATATATATATATATGTTTGTGTGATTAGGAATCCATATAATATGTATATTAGTACAAACATTAATGTCCACGCGTGATATAAGTTCAGTTACTAATTTTTTTTCCAACAACTTTAAAAATAAGTACTATAGTGCACTGCTCAAATTCTATCTATTGCGATAATATTTAATTTGAAATCTTACATATTTTAAAGATATTCTAATCTATTTATTCTCTCTATTTTTTATGGGTCTTGCTACGAAGGTTCTAGAGATATTATATTAGGATTTTAAATAAAGACATTTTAATTTTTAATTTATTAAATACTTACATTTTTATTTTTTATATTATTTTAAGAGCTTAAAGAGACTTTCTAAAATATTCGTTAGAATTTTTCATTTTTTATTATTAAACTTTTCAGACAAATTTTTGAATATTAAAATAAATTGAAGTAATAAATTTATAATATTTGTAATCATGTTTATTCTTACATTATTAAATGAGAGAAATATAATTCATATTTTCTTATGAGTGTTTTTTTATAAATAAAAAAAACATTAATGCATGTTAAGTTTTACGAATGATCTAATATCAAGAATGAAGAAATGTTAAGAATATTTTCTTTTCAACATTCTCTCAAATACTCGTTTTTCTATTGTTTAAAATATGTGTAGGTCTTAATTTTATCAGTAAATCTCGTAACAATAAATATGTGTTGATTAATCTGTTTTAAATTATTTTTAATATCTTATACTAGTTTAATATTTTTGAGCTATAACTTTTATTAATTTCTTTTCTCTGATTTATTTTAATTGATACACTTAGAAATATATATATATATATATAATATTATATATATATATATATATAATATATTATATATATATATATAATATATATATATATATATTATATATATATATATATATATATATATATATATATATATATATATATTATATATATATATATATATATATATATATATATATATATATATATATATATATATATATATATATATATATATATATATATATATATATATATAGACGGACCTATGTTAAGGCAGGGTGTGGCTATAGCCACACCAATTTTTCTATTTTTTTAATTATATATATATATATATATATATATATATATATATATATATATATATATATATATATATATATATATATATATATATATATATATATATATATATATATATATATATATATATATATAACTTAGTTAATAAAAGAAAAAAATATCAATTTATTTTTTATAGTAATTCTTCCTCTTACTCAATGTTTTAACAAAATTATAAAAATAAATTGAAATAAATCGGGCGAATAAATTTGGATAACTCGGTTGAATAAATTAGTCTCTATAACAAAATTATATACTTATTAAGTCAGACGAACCGGATGACTTAGACTCTAAAATATATCACAACACCTACAAAATTTCAAATTTTCAAAATATCATAATTTCACAAATTTACTCTTTAAATTCAAGTTCTAAATATTATCACCACATACAATAAAATACTATAAAATATAAATCCAAATAAATTGTGAACTAAAATCTAATTGCAACATAAAATGAATAACAAAATAATTTGACTAATAAATTTAATTCTTAGGAGGGAAAATTGTTCCAAATAAGAATTGAACAAAATATACTTTTATTTTAATGTTTGTTTTTTAAAAAAAATTATCAAAATGACGTCGTTTTGTGTAAAAAATAAACAATTAACCCGTCGATTTTTCTAGTTTTTACTGGTTTTTGCCAGTTCTGACCGGTTCACACCGATTTAATAGCTTACTCAATCCAACAATCAAACTAGATCGGTGATTTCTTTCATGTCCTATTGACTTTTATAACACTCCTCTTACTTCTCTCTCTCATAGTAACTTCTTTTTTTCTTCCTCTCAAACTTCACCATATCTCATGCTTCTTTCTCTATTGGTTTGACCACATTTATTTATGGGTAATTAAAAGTCAACAAAGGTATAATAAGTATTTCATTTTTCAAGAAATTGATAGTAGACATTTTTCTTATTTTGAATATAATTTAGTTCATACTTTCTTTCATGTTTAGCCCCACCAATATTTAATGTCTGAATCCGCCCCTATATATATATATATATATATATATATATATATATATATATATATATATATATATATATATATATATATATATATATATATATATATATATATATATATATATATATATATATATATATATATATATATATATATATATATATATAAAATTTGTTTGTTACAACTACATCAATTTTAAGATAAATATTTTTAAAATAATATTTGTTTTTTCAACTAATAATATGTTCAATGCAAATTAAATTTTTTTTGCTCTTTGTAATAACTTCTCTTTTGAATCAATTCATTTGTCATATCCAACCTACATCATTTGCTTTCAAGTTGCCTTTATCTCTAACCAAATTTATTATCAATTGAGCATCACATCTCAAGTCTAATTGTGATACTTCTATCTTCACACTCGTGTTTTCTTCTTCTCACTCCTTCATCTACTTCTTCTTCTTCTCCCTCTTTCATCTCCTTCTCATTCTCGGTTACTTTATCGATATATTTTTAGGGTTTACTTAATAATTTCATAATTGATTCATCTATTTTTTTAAAGTTTACTTCTCTTTGTTTAATAACTTACATTTTTAACTTCAAATGATTTTCAAGATCAATTTCATTGTTGATCAGGATTCCGTATCCATCTTCTTCAGGTAAATTTGTATTTTTTTTGTGTTTTACATATATTTCAGAATCACAATCTTAAAAAAAATATTTTGTAAATAAGGAGAAAAATAGATTTGGAGAAAATAAGTATGTCTAAAAATAGAATAACACTTTCAATGTATCTCTTTATTTTAATGCAACAGACTCGTTGTGCGCAGGGACGGTCCAATGTAATTGGAGACCCAGAGCGAATATTAAAACGAAGATTTTTTTCATTCACTATAGTTAAAAAGTCTTCAAGTTAAAATGAAAAAAATATAGTAAAAAAACATTCGCTATTCTCGAAATATACTACAAAATATTATTTTGAGGCCTAAATACCCTTTAGAAAAAATAATTTTTTATGAGGCCCAAGGCAAGGGCCTAGTCCGCCTTACCCTTGGGCTGACCCTGGTTGTGTGGCAAAATCTCTTTATCCTTAGATGCGGGTTTTGTAGGAGTCTAACATTACCATGTAAAAAAATGTACGTATTTGCTCAAAATAATTTTCATAAGGGTTCAAAATTGACATTTGAATACTAAAAGATTCATAATGGTTTTCAACATACCTCATCATCTATGAAAATGAGGTCTGAAGGCCATGCAACAAACGAGCCTATTGCATCTCCCACCAATATTATCTCTGAAACCAAGTCAGGTATAAGTAGTAACACATCCCTATCTAAAGCAATATCAACCGTCATTTTCAAATATCCATCTGGGAGCGGATTATGATGAAGTAACTATCCCAATTTGTTATACACTTTTCCCTTGCCAACTATGCGATAAGTCGGTAACGATAAAAATAGCTGACAAGATGAAATGCTCTAAAGCAGTAATAAATATGTAACTGTTAATGTGTATATTTGTCAATTAAAATAAATGTGCTAATTTAATTAAAATAAATATATGTCAATTAAAATAAATATGCTATTTACCTCGAGAATTTTATTTTGACAATTGATACTAGCTTTGTCACTAGTATCTTTCAACTCTGAACCGCGCCTTTCCTCCTCATATCTCTCTTTATCTTTTTGCAATTCATGAACATGCGCTTTTAATTCCTCCAAAAATTGCATCACTTCTTGATTGCTAGGATTTTTTCTCTTTGCCTGCTTATACAAGGAAGATGGAGTCACACCAAATCCTTTACCCCTCACCTGATCAGAATACTCAGGAATATTTAGTACTTTACTAAGTATCCTCTTGCAATCCTCCTCACTTGTGGTTAAAGATTTAGATAGAGTCTCCTGAAATTCATTAACATATCAAAAATTATTAGTGGGTATTAAAAATTAATTATATTTTAATAAAATTTTGATTAACTTAAAGACATAATGTTATACTTACACATTCGTCATAAACATGTTGAACATCTTCCCAAACAACTACATCCTTGCCAACACGAGCTTCCTTCCACAAAACATGATTCGTAAGTGATGTTTCTTCACTTTTCGTCTCTTCTAACTACACATTGAGATAAATAATAAGATCATCAATTATAACACAATAAGACAATCAACAAAATCATAGCATTTATATATACTTACCATTTTTTGTTGTAAGCGTACATATCCCAAACGCCCTTTTCTGTATGGATACGCGAGTTTTGATGCTCTTTTGTGATTCATGGCACTCAATTCCTGGATAAAAAAGTTTAAGTCATATCAGAACAAACTAATGCAATAAGTATATAATATAATTAATAGACATGACAAATTAACATTACATTGAATTTTTCGGTTTTTCGTTTGGCTACAAAAGTACCCCATTCTTCAGCTGTAATCTAGTCCGCATACAACTATTATCAAGTCCCCATGACTTCATAATAGTTATTCCTCTTTTAATTTCACTTTCTACACATTGAGCTTCATTTGTATCATGTGTCTCGTGTGAGTCTTCCTGGTTACATGTCTCATGTGAGTCTTCCTGGTTACTAGCCATTTGACCTGTAAGAAAGAAACAAACAAAAATTAAATGAAAAATATAAAAATCCATATTCCATGACAAATATGTAATATTATTGAATGATATAAGCTATAATTTTATAACTAGTACCTTTTTCACTAATGTCTCTTTCTTTTCTTGGTTGGAATATGTTATACTCGTCTCTTAACAACACGGACGGTTGGATTGATCCAAATACCCTCATTATGATTATTTCTATTATATGATTCATTCGCTATAATATTTTCATCTTGATCATTTCTAGTAAATGATTCAATATCAACATCAATATCACCTTGATCTCCAATATTTTCATCAATTACTTTGTTAGATAAAACCACCATAGACCATTTTGTACTTGTTGGATCAGTGACATAGAACATTTGTTTAGCTTGAGAGGCTAGAATAAAAGGCTCATCTTTGTACCCCTCCCTATTAATATCCACTTTCAAAAATCCTGACTTATCCATTCGTATGCCATTATTATTTTCAACCCACTTGCAACAAAATATAGGAATCTGAAACTTCTCATAATCAAACACCCAAATGCGCTCGATTACCTCAAAATATGACAAATTTGCAAATTTGGGGTTTAAGTCCTTCACACTTGAAATATGCATTGCTTCAGCTACCATAGTGACACAACTATTTTGCATAGTACTTTTATCATCTTGTTCTTTGGTATAAAATGTGTATCCATTAATTGTGTATGCGCTATAAGAAAACACAACTAAACTATGGCCATATGCTAAACATCTCAACCTTTTTGTTATTGAAGCGGGATCTGAATAATACTTTGAATAAATATGATCCTTAAACTAATGTATGAAACTTCGATTGTTCTCTCGTAATATCCAATTCTCATTTCTATTCGGATTTAAACCTCGAAGAACATCCTTGTGCATTTCAACATACGGCTCAACCTCATTCTCATTGTTCAGAACATACAAATCCACTTGATCTCGTTCGACCCTTGGTACTGTCACAACTTCATTTCCAATTAACTTTTTTCCTTCTTTTTTTTCCCGATAATATGAGATTTAGGGAGTCCAATTGATTGTACATTGGACATATATTCAGTACAAAACTCAATTGTTTCTTCAACAATGTATCGTTCGGCAATACAACCCTTTGGTCGACTTCGGTTTTTCACATACTCTTTTAATATTTTCATATAACGTTCAACATGGTACATCCATCTCATATAAGCATGTCTACACAATTGTGTCTCTTTCACCAAATGAACAATTAGATGAACCATTATGTTGAAAAACGAGGGAGGATAATATATTTCAAGATCACACAAAGTAATAACTATCTCTTTTCAATGTTGGTATGATCGTAAGAACAATCACCTTACTGCAAATTGACTTGAAAAAACACAATTTAGTTATTGTGCTTCTTAATTTTTCTGGAAGAATAGAACATATACCTATTGGTAGAAAATGTTTCATTATAACATGGAAGTCATGTGTCTTTAAACTCTTTAACTTGAGGTCTTTCATAGACACAAGTCTTCTAATATCTGAAGAGTATCATTCTGGAACTTTAACTTCACTTAGAAACTAACACAATACTTTTTTCTCCTTTCTAGATAAAATATATACAACAGGTGGTAAATATGTTCGTTTTCCTTTCTTCAAGGGTCATAATTCAATTCTTATCCCAACGCTATTAAGTCCTTTCTTGATTTAAGGCTATCCTTAGACTTTCCTTGTGTAATACCCATATACAAAAGACATACATAAAGCATATTTTTCATATATAATATTAGAAATTTGGTACTGAAATACAAATAAGTTCTAAGCAACGCATTGTATAAGTATAGCCACTACAACATAAGGTACTAAACAAGGATATAAAATAATACAATATATTCAACTACAAAAAGATCTAAGAACTAGATCCGAAGATCTCAAAATCCACAACGGAAGACAAAGACATCAACTAGTAGGGATAATCAATTCGCCTTATCCTTACCCTTAACGGAACCTGAAGTACCTGAAATAACAACATCAACATGGGGTGAGATAAAACATCTTAGTGAGTTCCCTATCTTAGAGTTCTCTCGGCCCTAAGGGTTATTCTCAAATGAAACTTGCACGTTTTCACAAACCAACTCACACAAGGACCAAAAACATATGGGAACTAAGGTCCACACACGTTCTCAATGTACAATAAGATAAACGTCTACCTCAAGTCCTTACGGATGCTTCACGTGAGACTAAGGGCAACCCACCTCAAGGCTTACTCAAGACCTTACGAAGGATTTAACATAGCACTCTCTTCAATCTTTACGGATGCTTCCCATGGGACTAAAGGTAACCCACCTCAAGACTTACTCAAGATTAACACATAACTAGTATATCACTTGCCTCAAGTCCTTACGGATGCTTCACGTGGGACTAGGGACAACCCACCTCAAGGCTTACTCAAGACCTTACGGAGGACTCATGACCTATACTCATCAAATCACAATTCACCTCTAAACAACCGATACCTCAAGTCTTTATGGATGCTCTTGCGAAACCTAAGGTAACCGCGGAGAGACTTAATCAAGAATTTACGGAGGACCCTAAAACAATATAAAATTCATAATTCAATTGGGCTTAAGGGGAACCTAGATACCTCACAAGACATACCTTTCTTATTTCCATTGACTCACACTTTCCAATTTATCAAAGTTTTGGTCATTTGAAAAAGTCGGTAAAGGTCGGTTAAAAGTCGGCTCAAAATAACATTTCTTGGTCTCAAAGGATAGATTATGTCATTAGCTTTAAAACGATATGTAGAACGTTAAAAACGGATACCCGGATCAGAAGTTACGAATTGAATACCAAAGTTGGAACCTACAGGTCTCGCTGAGCGAAAAATCTCCTGGAACTCTCGCTGAGTAAGGACTGCTCATTGAGCGAGATACACCAGTTCAGGAAATTCCAAACTTACGGGAAATCACTTCTCCAACCGAAAATCACTTCCAAATATCAACCAATGCAGAAATTCATAGCCAAACATGTTCATAGACATCATATGAGTATTTTAGTTAAGTTTTAATCGAGTTTTAACCGTTAAACTTTCGATTTTTCTTAGATTTTCCAAATGAGCCCTAAACCACAAAATCTCTAAAACTCAATCAAAATCAAAGATAAAAGTTTCTAACTAAGAACCCACCTCGAGAGATGAAGATTGGCGGAAAGATTGAGTCGATTCGACGGACGGATGACCGAGAATGAGGAAATGAAGCTTTAGGGTTTCTCTCTCTTCTTCTTCTCTTTTTCTCTTCTTTCTTCTTTTCTATTTTTTCTTTTTCTTACTAACTTTTTCTTCTCATATTCTTTCTATATATATAAATATATAAAAACTTATATTTTTACCAATGAGTCAAAAATTAGAGAGTATCCAAAAATGTCCCTTAATATGATATTTTATAAAAATCTCTGAGTCAGCTAACATCAATTAATAAAATGATATCCCGTTGGTTACTCTATTTAGTTTCGTTAAAATTTCTTAGAGTAAACCAGAATAATATTATTACCAATTAATATTATTCAGAGCTTTAAGTAAAATACGGGGTATTACATCCTCCCCCCTTAAATAAAATTCGTCCACGAATTTAAAGGATTACCTGAATAGGTGAGGATATGATTCCCGCATCTCTGATTCCAACTCCCACGTAGCATCGCCCGGATGCGTCTCATCCCATTGCACCTTAACAAGTGGTATCTCTTTATTCCTTAACACCTTGGTTTCTCTCCCAACAATACGGCTCGGTTGGGGTTCAAAAGTCAAATCCGTTTCTATCTCTATAGAATCTGGTAGAATAGGTTGAAGAGGATCGGGAATGAACCTACGAAGTTGAGATACATGAAAAACATCATGCATCTCAGACAGAGAGGGCGACAAGGCTAAACGGTAAGCAACTTCACCAATCTTTTCTAGAATCTGATACGGTCCTACGTATCTCGGACTTAACTTACGCGACTTAAACGGTCCTTTCAATCTCAATCTCGGAGTGACTTTCAAGTATACATGATCACCATCATCGAATTCCAAAGGTCTCCTTCGATTGTCAGCATAACTCTTCTGACGATCTTGGGCTTGTTTAATCTTTTCTCAGATCATATGAATCTTTTCCGTAGTCTCTTGAATAACTTCCGGTCCTAAAATCCTATCTTCATCCACTTCCGACCAACACAACGGTGTTATACACTTTCTTCCGTACAAAGCCTCATACAGAGCCATACCGATGCTCGCATGATAACTGTTATTGTAAGAGAATTCTATCAACGACAAAATTTCTTTCCAACTTCCTTTACTTTCCAAAACACATGCTCTCAACATATCTTCCATTGTTTGAATCGTACGTTCCGTCTGACCATCCGTTTGAGGATGATTAGAAGTACTCAAACGCAGTTTTGTACCCATGGCTTATTGGAACGCCTCCAAAACCTCGAAGTGAACTTCGGATCTCTATCCGACACAATACTAGATGGGACACCATGCAATCTCACAATTTCGGCAATAAACAACCTTGCAAGCTGAGTTGCCTTATATTTAGTCTTCACGGCTAAGAAATGCGTGGATTTCGTTAGTCGATCCACAATCACCCAAATAGAGTCATAGTCACCTTGAGTACTCGGTAAACCTACTGCAAAGTCCATAGAGACACTATCCCATTTCCAAATTGGAATGTCCTAAGGTTGTAACAATCCACCTGGTCTTTGGTGCTCAATCTTCACTTGCCGACACACCACACATTCTGACACAAATACCGCATTATCCTTTTTCATTCCGGACCACCAATACTCCCTCTTCAAGTATTGATACATCTTCGAAGAACCCGGATGTATCAGAAAAGAACCTTTATTTGCTTCTTCTAGAATCTTTCTCTTTAACACATCATCGTTCGGAATGCAAATTCTTTGGTTGAATAGGATGATCCAATCTAATGCTCTCACAAAACCCGGTTGGAGCAAAAGTCCTAGCAACTTCTCATCTAGGACCTGCTCTTGTTGAATATCATTCCTCAAAGTAGAATTAATATTCAAGTTTCCCATGATTACACCATTCGGAGTCCAAACAAACTGAAGATTAAGATCTCAAAACGTTTCTAACAATGCATACTCCAACACCATCAATTCGGTGCTATGAATCACTTTTCTTCTTAAAGCATCCGCCACTTTATTCGCTTTTCCTGGATGATACTTCAACTCAAGGTCATAATCTTTCAAATATTCCATCCATCTCCTCTGTCTCATATTCAGTTCCTTTTGATCAAAGAGGTACTTCAATCTCTTCTGATCACTAAACATCTCAAACTGCACACCATACAAATAATGTCACCACACCTTCAAGGTAAACACCACGGCCGCTAATTCCAAATCATGCGTAGGGTAATTCTTCTCGTGAACTCTCAACTGTCTAGAAGCATACGCCACTACCTGACCTTCTTGCACGAGAACACATCCTAAACCCATCTTTGAAGCATCGTAAAACACTTCATAAGATTTGTTAGGATCAGGAATAATCAAGACTGGAGTAGTTGTCAACTTCTCCCTCAACCACACGAAACTTTGCTCACAACTGGAATCCCATTCATAAGCGAAGTCCTTCCTCGTGAGTTTAGTTAACGGTAACGCCCTCTGAGAAAAACCTTTAATAAATCTTCTGTAGTAACCTGCCAAACCTAGGAAGCTTCTCACTTCGGTAACATTCTTCGGTCTCTCCCAATTAATTACTGCCTCTATCTTTGACGGATCTACTGCTACACCTCCCTGTGATATAACATGTCCAAGGAACTTGACTTCTGACATTCAGAATTCACACTTACTAAACTTAGCAAAAAGTTTATTTTCCTGCAGTATCGATAGGACAATCCTTAGATGCTCTCCGTGCTCTTGCGGAGTACGAGAATAGATAAGAATGTCATCGATAAAGATCACTACAAATTGATCCAAATAATTCTGAAATATCTGATTCATGTAGTCCATAAAAACATCTGGAGCATTCGTCACACTGAAAGGCATCACTAAGAATTCGTAATGACCGTAACGGGTTCTGAACGCACTCTTCGAAACATCAAAACTCTTCACACGAATCTGGTGATAGCCCGATCTCAGATCAATCTTCGAGAACACACAGGCTCCTTTCAATTGATCTAAAAGATCGTCTATCCTCGGTAAGGGGTATTTATTCTTGATTGTAACCTTATTCAACTTACGATAATCGATGCACAGACGCATACCACCATCCTTCTTCTTTACCAATAACACCGGAGCTCCCCACGGTGAAACACTAGGCCTTACAAAATGCTTTGCCATCAAATCCTCCAATTGATCCTTCAACTCGTTCAACTCGAGTGGCGCCATCCGATAAGGAGAAACGGATATAGGAGTCGTTCCTGGTATCAGGTCGACTGAGAACTCAACTTCCCTCACCGGAGATAAGTGTAAACACCCCAAATTTGCCCTCACCCATTCACACCATGGCTTGTGATCATTTCATATGCATAAACTCAATCATACCATCTCATATCACATTTTTTATTCACTGCATAGGTTCTAAGTCATCTGCATCTAGGGTTTGTGATCTGAGCAATCCAAGAGCTTCTTGAGCCACTCCAAAGGCCATCAATCACTTCAAAGGGGTCTATGTGTGTTCAAGTATCATATTATATCCTCTCAAAGTCAAGAATGTCAAAGAATCACAAGAACTGAGAATGGTATAGAAGCAGAGCCAGGCTTGACTGCACAGGTGGCCTAAAATTAGGGTTTTGGTTTCAAAGGCCATAACTTCAATTTTTTGGTCATTCTTGTTTCTATTGGTCTCTATATGGTATAGGGAGTATGCATATCAATTTTCATGAAGAAATTCCATGGAAAAGTCATCTGATCAAGAGTTGACTTTTCAAGCAAGTCAGTGCAAAATCAGGGCATCTTAGGCCCCCAATGACCCAACCAAAGGGCATTCTTCATCATTTTGATTGTATATGATCTTTATTTGATCATGGAAGATGTTGTAAGTTCACAAAAGTCAAGAATTTCAAGTTTTTGCAAAGTTGACTTTTTGGGCAAGTTTGACTTTTAATGAAATTGCCATTTTAGGTGTAATACCTCAAAATTTGCCCTTATATTTATTCCCTCCATTGGCGTATCATGTTGCATTCATCTGCATTTAATATCATATTCGTGCATTTCATGGATTTCCGAGGCATGTGATTCAGGCCCCTTGAATCTAGGGTTTCGCTCCTTCTCTGTATCTGTCGGAGAGTGAAATGATAGAGGATATTCATTGGACGAAGATTCCACTTCAAATGCGACTGTTCAGTTGCGTTTCAATTCAGATGGGAGTTTGACCTAGTTAGGGCCAAACTATCAAAGGATGGTTGCAACTACCAGGTCATTTGGGTCATTGGTCTATTTCTTGAACAGTGCATATTCAAAGTGACGCATCCGGATTCAAATGATCAGGGCATGATTCAGACGATTCAAAGGGGGTGTAACTTATCTGGAAATTTATTCGATGGTTCAGAGGTGGTCGTGTTAGGGGGCCTGTGGAAAGAATTCTAAATGGACCTAGGGTTAAGATAGAGATGTCATGCCCACTCATTGCTTTGTTCTCATTTTTCATAAACCATTCCCGATTATTCCGTTTCACTTTTATTTCCATTCTTCGTTTATTCATCTCTCCACTTATTGGTGTCCATATCCATTTTGCCCTCATCTCTATTCTTTTCAATAGGCATAATCGTCAATCATTTATTTTCTCATTTTTACAACCATAGGCCAATTGTCAAAGTTTGAATAGAATTTGTTCTAAGTTCTTGTTGTCACCTTTCTTATTTCTCACTTATGCCAATGTCATGTCCATTTCAAAGGATATAACCTAATTCTACTTTGTTGGGCCATTCGAGCCCATGTGACGTTTTGTCCTAATTGGCTCTTAGCCCAATTGTTCATGCTCGCGTTCAAATTCATTAACCAAATCCTATATTTGAAAACCATTCTAATCCTAAGTCCATTTAGATTTCCCAAACCATATCCATTATTTTTGTCACAATTTCAAGCTCATTATAATCCATAATAAAAATGGACAAATTAATGATCCTTGTGTTAGTTAGATTTGTCTTACCTACATCAAATAATATCCTTTTTGACATATCAAGCTCATTGGTCCCATTCCATTTAAACCTTTCCTTTCATCTAATTCCATTTTGTTTGGTTCTAACCAAAGGGGTCAATTTCTTATATCAATTGAAAACAATTACAAAAAGGGGGAATTAACTACAAAGAGAAAGGACAGCTACATGATTCGGCATAAAAATAAAAAAAAGGGACTCAGATCATTATAATTCTTCAACTTCAAGTCCACACCTATAACAAAACAGCTCTAATATTATTTGATTTTTACTGTTTTTTTTATTATCAATGAATTTTTCTTCAAAGAGACTTCACTTCAGAATTTCCAATGACTTGGTTTCTTCTTCAGTTTCATGAATGGTATCCTCACGATCTTGAATTCATCCTCATAGCAATTTCAATTCCTCTTCAATTTTCTTTGTCGGTTTTTCACCTCTTTCATCAATCATCACCAAACCTCCGTCCTCTATAACCTGCAATTAACGCAATACTGTCAAGAACGCATCACCGTACTCGAATGAAAAGTAACAAATCACACAAGAAGTAAGTAGAGGAAGAATGTGAAAGGAAAAGAATTGAATTACAGGATTCACAATATCACTACCTTCCAGCTGCATTTTTTTTAATGTGACAAAGCAAATTAAGCTTAGATGAACTTTCAAGCAAATTCAAGATTTGATAGTTGGCTGAAGCTGAAGTTTTTCTTGGCATTGAAAGTAACAAAAATAACCAGTGGATTGATGCATTCTCCCGCGGGGGTAGTAGCATAAAGCTCAACTCAACTGCTGCTGGGTCTTGCTCTATATCAAGGTATGGCAATGTGTGGTCTGAGGCCACTTCCTCGGAGTCTGTCGAAATGCTCTTGAAATCTGTTGGACAGGGGGAGTATATTCCTAGGCAAACTGCTATTCAGGAATCAGCTGCTTTTGATGAACTGGCTTGCTTAGCTAAGCAAATGGACTCCAATCCAAAACCTGATGATAGAAATGAATTTACAGATAATGTTACAGATTTACAATCACCAGGTGATACTCATAAAAGTTTTTTTGAAGTTCAGGTATTTTGGAACCAAGTGATATGTTCCAAAATATTGACTTGCCTATGTCTGAGCATAGTCCAAACTTCTTTACCAATGATAAATCTAATATTACTAATCAAAGAGAGGTTCAGACTGTGGCTGATGACTCAGAACATTATGAAACTCAGGGTTCATCAGCACCTGTGGTGGAAACTAATATTACTGATTTATCTATTCAAAGTACAGTGGAGAAAAGCAAAAGGGGTGAAGTTTGGTTACAGTTACAGTTGGTTCAAAAAAAAAACAGTTACAAATCAGTTGTAAATTCCAACAGAATCATAACTGAATTCAGATAGAGAAAGTACCTGAAGTTTCTAGACCTTTCTATGAGAAATCTTCTATAAGTCAGAGCCACTCTTCACACTTGAGCTTCTTCTCACAATTTTTCAATCATTCTTCAATCCATTTCTCCTTCAATCTAATCTTCCCACCACTTCTCTCTTCCACCTTCAATCAGCCCCATTAACGATTCTTATGACCTTCAATTCTCTAAGCAATATCTTCATCAAGGTTCAACCAGCAATGAACAACAATCTTTGCGGTAATCCGCAAAGCAACAGCAACCTGCACATCGAATTCACAGACTTCTTGTCAGTATCACTCAACATCAAGATATCTAACAAGAACTCGGATTCGTGAGGTGATCAAAGAGAAAAGGGGAAGAGGGTTTGCATACCTGAACGAAGACATCAACGAGTCTCTAGAGTCGGACCTTTTTCAATCTCTAAAGTGGAACACATCGCTTCTTGTTCTCAGTTCGGCAAGAATTCGCAAAGGAACATCAAGCTATCTTCCATCCTTTTCATGTGTTCTCCGTGAATCGACACTGAATTCCACAACAAGAGTCTTCGTCCGTGACTTGCAAATACCAGTAGCACGCGGAAGCATAAAGCAAGAAGAAGAGGTAAACCGAATTAAGCGAAGGCTACTTGAAATCTTCGAAGGACACCGTACCGTCGAATTCAGCAGGTAAATCGCAACAACGGCTACAAAGAACCGCTAATAGCAAATGGATTGTTGAGCGTATTCGTCGCAAGACCTTCATCTCATCAGTTAACAGGTGTGAATCGTAGTCTTGTAAGAGCATGATTTTCTTTTTTCTTTTGCATATCTTCGATCACGTTGTTGCCATGTTAAGAGACGTTTGTTTGGATTTGGAGATTTCAGATTGAGTATTCAAAATTCTTAGCTGAGCTAGGTTAGAGTGAGGGGTGGAGAACATTGTTTTAGTTTCATTAAAAGAGGAAGTGAGGTGCGGCAGGTTTGGGTTCATCTTCTCCGGTAGGGATTTGTGGAGGCCGATGATGATTGAGGAGGAGAGGGGCGACGCGGCGGCGTGAAGGCAAAGGGGAAGATGAGAATAGCAAATTAGGGTTTTGTAGATTTTGTTTAACTAGAGTTTAATTCAGATTTTGTTTAAATATTATAATAAGTTTAATTCAGTTTTTAGTTTAATTTAAAAGATTACAGTAAATTGTAATAATTTAATTCTGTTTTAGTTTAATTTAAGATATTAAGAAAAATTGTGATAATTTAATTCTGTTTTAGTTTAATTTAAGATATTAAGAAAAATTGTGATAATTTAATTCTGTTTTAGTTTAATTTAAGTTTTTTTAGAAAAAGAATAGTTTAATTTAATTTTTTTAGAAAAAAGATTATAACAGTTTGAGTTAAGATTGTTTAGGAAAAATTAATAGTTTATTTTAAGTTTTTTAGAAAAGGTCATAATAGCTTAATTCAAGATTTTTTAGAAAAAAATTATGATAGTTTAATTTAAGATTTTCTTAAATTAAGATTTCTTTAAAAATTGTTTTTTTTGATAAGTTTAATTAAAAGTTTAGTTTAGTAGAAATTTAAATTAAGTTTTTTGGAAAATATTAAATTTAAGTTTAGTATTATTTCATTTTCTCAAATTAAGAGTTTTAGAAGAAAAATTACCATAAGCTTAGTTTAATTCCTATTTCTTAAATTAAGATTTTTAGGAGAATATTAGTTTAATAAGTTAGTTTAGATTATTCTTTTTAATTAAGATTTTAGAAAAAATAGCTTAATAAGTTAATTTAGAATATTAAATTGACATAATAAAATTTTAGTTTAATTCTTTTTTTTTTTAATTAAGGTTTTAGAGAAAATTATTTTTAAGATTAGCTTAGTATTTTCTTAAATTAAGACTTTTCTTTTTTTTACAAAATATTAGTTTAGGTGAGTTTAATTCACTTTATTAATTTCAGATTTTAGAAATAATTTTATAGTAAGATTAATTTAATCTTAATGTTAATAATAGTGTAATAAGGGTCATTAATTTTAATGCAAATTCTATATGGACCTTATGTCTGCTATCTGCACCCTGTTTTTAGGCCCAGTAGAGAAAAAGGAACCTAAAGTATTACCAAAGCACCCCCCTGTTTTATTTCTTTAGACATTTAATTTTAAGGTAACATTAAATTAGAAATAATTCATTAAAAATAGGAAAAAGCATTAGAAAATTCCTCAAAAATTAAGGTGGATTAATAATTGAATTTAGAAATTTAGGATTTTTTTATTTTCTGAAATTTATTTATTTTTGAATTAATTTTGAATTATTCTATTAATTAGTTTTATTGAATTTCTATTAATTATGCTGAATTTTGTTTATTTTATTTAAGTAACTTCCATCAATCTTTTTGAGCCATTCTTTTTTCTGTAATTAGATGACTCATAATATTGTTTAGGATATTTTTAATGGAATTTTTAGGACCTTTTATCATAGGTTTTAGTGGAAAATCCTTAGGAAATAATAATGGTTAATCTTAGTTGAAATTAAATAATGTTTAGGCATAGAAAAAATAAGTATTTTTAGAATTCCTCTTAGTATAAGATTAGAGATAATGTTAGGATCCCATAGTTTAAGTTTCACAATTTTTATAGGAGATTTAATATTTTTTAAGGATATTAGTCTTAGGCCTAGTTAGGCATAAATCCCATTAGTTTAAACATAGTTAGAAATAAGTCAAAAAAATAATAATAGGGTAGTTTAAGTGTAGCATTTAAATTTAACATTAGACATAGGTTTAGTTTAATTTGTTTTAGGATGAATATTAAGTTTGACCTAAATTTAGACCTTAGTATAAAATGCATTTCCATATAGAAATAGAATAAATAAATAGACTATTTATTATTCATGCCTTTAAGGCATTTTTAGAATATTATTTCTCATAGTTGATTGCATTGTTTTGCCTTATTTTTTATTGTTATAACTTGTATAGGCTTCCCCATTATTCTTAGAATCAACTTAACTTCATTAAGAAGTAAGTTGAATTCTAATATTTCTAAGTTTCCATTAGGAGTAGAAAACCTCACTAACCATTAGGATCACTTTGTAAATACATAACAAAATTAGGATTGAGTCTTAGTCCTTTAGATTTTGCCTTTTTGCAATTTGAGTCATTCTCTTCTTATCTTCAAACAAAATCCAAAAACACTTAACAAATAAATGAAATGATTCCTTGTGTATAGCCTTATTCCATGAAGCACTTGCATTCATTCCATCTTGGAGTGGTGTAAGCTTGCTTATCATGATGCACAAGTCTTATCAAGGAATTGTTCACAAAGAAAAACTTAAAAGACACTTCTTCACAAAAGCAACAAAAACACTTAATAAAGTTCAACAAGCCAGTGAACTTAAACCCTAATCCTAGGAAACCAGTCTTGGATAAATTCTCCTTGCTGGGTATGCTTGGTCTATTATTCCATCTTGGAATGTAGAGTCAAGTGTACATTCCATGGAAAAGAGTTTGAATTCACTTCCTTGTGCTAAATTCATACAAAAACTCATAAAAGCCAAAAACAAACAATAAGCGACTATCCTGCGGGAACTTCTCTTCTCATCTCATTCATTCATAACGCGAACTCGCGACTACTTGTCTCGCATGCAAGACGGTAAACGCACTCGTACCAGACGAGCCTGCAACACCTGAGCATAGACATACGCAGTTCCAGCTGTAAAAAACACAAACAAATAGTTCCCGCCTTAGTTAGGCGAACTACGTCGGCTCTGATCCTCATTATCCTGATGAGGTACGTAGGCAGCGGGGTAGGGCCCGTTCGAGCACATTCTTTATTTTCCCTACATTTCCCCCTTTCTTCCCTTTCTCTTTTCTTAATTCCTTTCTCATTTCATTTTCTATTCCAGTTAGCGGTTCATTTGTTCAGCAGCATATTTTTTCTCACCCTTTGAAATCAAACAAGCAAGCGTGGATCCCGTCGGGTACGACGGACGATCTGGGGTGCTAATACCTTCCCAGGTCGTAACCGACTCCCGAACTCAGATCTTTGGTTCGCAAGGCCTCGTCCTTTCCTTCTTCCTCAGGTTTGTGCAACATTACCTTTCCCATTCCTTTGGGATAAAAATGTCTGGCTGGCGACTCTAACCTTTCCTCGCCACTTTCGCGTTTGTACTAGGATGAAAATCCCGGGAGCGACAGCTGGCGACTCTGCTGGGGATTAACCTGATTCTTCCGGTTTCCCTTGTAGAGTCAATCCTAGCGCCTGTTTGGTTTTGTTTCTTTGGGTGTTTATATGCTTGTTGCTGCATGCTTTAGTTTAGCTTTACTGTTTTTATTTACAGTTCTTTACAGCTTTACTTTATCGCATTTATTTACCGCTTTTCAGTATTTTATTTTCCATGCATCATATTATACTGGACTGTCTGGCTGTGCTGGTTTTCATTTTTTCTGTGGGTTGGGAGTTACTGAGAGATAAGCCAACTACCCGGCTTGAGTGCACCCTAGGACTTAGAGTGGTTCCACTTTGGCTTCATGGCATCTTGCTATGTTGGTAGTAGTGAGTTCCACACCTTGACTTGCGACCTTCTAGGGAATGTATTGATACCGGAATCTTTCTGGGTTGATGCGCTACCTTGATAGTTATGTGCAGTTAGGGGACCGATCATTGAGAACCTTTGTGGAAACATCCCTCTCCAGTGATGACAGTGGCAGACCACATTTGTTGGCAAACCCACTCGCATCCGAGGGCCCACTGGGAACTCGCATAGGATGGCCTGGTTCTCTCATAGGAATTCAGTTAAAGCAAACTGATCATATGACGATAGTATTGTACCCTTCGGGATGAATGTACTATTGTTTCTCGATTCAGTGCTTGAAGCTGGAGACTTGTGAGGGATGCTTGTTTCCTTGGGCTCAGCTGAGGCCTCCCTGAGTAGTACATAATGCCAAACCGATTCCCTGATTTGGTCATGAGCCATTTCTCGGAAATGGTGAACGTATTATTGCTATTCGGCTTTGAGAGTCCGTGATGTTGACCCGAGTAGCACACCCGTGAGATTGGGAGGGGTTTACAGGTTTGCAGGAACCCTAAGCTTCAACATACCCACTTTGCCAATATTGTTCAGTGTTATTTGGTTCTTTGATTCAGAGATCCGGGATTTCTATTCAGAGAAATTATTATTGTGATTATCATTGTGACCCTGATATTGTGATTGTTATTATGACTCTCCACAGACACTTGGCTCGTTGTTCAGCTTCAACACCATTAGTGACTGTTCAATTATGTGATCCAGTTTTACAGTTATTGGGTTCTCAGTTATGGGGTTCTATACAGAGATGGTGTTACTATTATGGTTCTATTCAAACACTTGACTCATTGCTCAACACCGGCACCAACATCAGACCATTGATCACATGCCTGTTGCATACATGACATCATAGCATTTTTGCACACATGTTCAGTTATTTCCGAGGATCGCATATCTGAATCATGCTGTTAGATTTTTCTGTGTCAAAACTTGAATCAAAGCTGATAGATTCCTCAGAAATAACTGAACATGGCATTTGCATACATCCTTGCATTCTTGACAGGTGTTCAGAGACAGATTCTTTTCCTGACTTGATTCCTCATCAGAATGGACAACTTGAATCACATTCATCAAGGTATGTATTTGAAGCAACTCCGGGCGGGGGTAATCGAAGGAAGACCCAGCTGAGGCCATTCAGGGCAGAAGTATAAGCTTTATTTCAGAATCAGAAACTGTTGAAAGAGGAAGTCAACCAGATAAAGACTCAGATAAGCCGATTATGGAAATCCTGAATGTGGTGTCAAGGAAACAAAGTTATTTTTCATCCCTATTGAGGGGAACTACGCTGCTCTGATTCTCCATTAGTCAATGGAGATACGTAGGCAGGAGATCATCTGAGATCTTTCCGAGCAACCTTATTTATCAACTTCATTTATCAACCTATTCCCTCCAGATGTCGATTGTCAGCATCCAACCTCAGCTTCCAAGAGAATCCTTGGGGAAAAGCATATGGGTAAAGGCCAGAACAACCCGAGAAGAAGTTTGATCATATTCTGAGGCCGTACGTGCAATGAGTTTCCTCATTTACTCAAGTTCGAACCAGTTGATCTAATCACATCAGGATCATCTCCGACAAAGCTTCCCTTGAGGTTTCAAGGCCAAGTATGACTACCATTCTGGGGCACCTGGCCTTTTAATTGAAGATTGCAAGTCTTTCAGAGGCAAAAGTGAAGACAAGGTCCCGAATTTGATCGACTCAAAGGTCATCATGCCAGAAAGTATGCTCACATATTGAAGTCTCCTCATCAAATGGCATCCTAGTTTGCAAGGGCATCTTCAGAAGCAATAAGTCCAGACGGAGTCAAGTCTCCTCAATGACGGCAATGTTCAGCTTCTTTACTGCATTTTCATTTGTAGTTTATATTGTTTGTTTAAACATTTGTATGCATGCATGAAACTTATTTGTTTTTGAATGTTAACCATAATAAAATGCACATGTTTTTCTTGAAGTAATTCATTCGTATTCACTCATGATTTTGTGTATGTGCATTGCAATACCAACTGTCGTGCTTAAACTCTATGAGGGAGGATGACGAAATGAAAACGCAAAAATCTCTAATTGTGTGCTTTCGAGAAAGACCTTGTTGATGATGTACAGGCATTGTTTCAAATCCTAAACACCGGAGATATAAGGGAGATAGACCCTCGCCAACCCATTTGAGCCTTGAAGTAGGAGTTTCTTTTTGCATGAAAAAACCCTCGCACTTAACCCAGGGGCAGGGTAGGCGTCAGTTAGTTTGACCGAGCATTCAAATTTCAAAAAGGAGTGCAAATCTGAGGATCCATTACCTTTCGTTGTACCAAATCAAGAGGTCCAAAGACCAGAAACCACAATGGTTATCCCAATCAAGAGTCCAGAGACCGGAAACCACAAAGGTTATCCTTCCTGAACCAAGAAGTGAGACAGTCACGACCCTTTCAAAGCAATCAAGACAAACAGTGTCACACGATTTGTTCAAAAAAGAAGAATTGAAAAAAATGATGAATGAAAAAGCCCGCTAAGTCGAAACTTGAAAACAAGCGACTTAGGCAAAAAATAGGGCATCCCGCTGGACTTCACAATCAAATATTCACAAGAATCAGTCCAGGCAAAAGTTAGGGATAAGCAAAATAATGCAAAAGAGAAAAACGAAAAGAATTTCACAAGAAAGATCCTCGAACAAGAACGAAGTCGTGTGATACAGACACAAAAGGCAATAGGGGTGACTGGCTCCCAACAACAACCTGAGTGGTGCTTAAACTGTTAGTGTAATTGGTTCCTCGACCATCACAAAACCCTTTTTGAGAGGTGAACACTTGCGAAAGCTAGCTGAAAATAGGAATGGAGAACATCACGAAGATGGGTGGGCACAAATAAACTTAGAGCCTATATCTTTTGTTTCTATAACCGTGAACCAGGCCACGATACAACCCTCAAAAGTCCTAACTGAAACAGGGTTATTTTGAGAGCGTACTACCACGAGACCGCGTTCCTGACTCCTATGAGTGGTGTTGAAAGATTTTTGTTGGTGTTGCATGTGCATGCTTTTTATTATTCAAACAAATTTTATGTCGTATCTTAACCAGTGATTCGCTCACCAAGGTTTGCGACATCTTTTTACAGTAAAACTTCAAGATTAACATGTGTGTTGCATTAGAATTTTCATTCTTAAAATAAACATTTTCTGCTTGCATATATTTGTTGGGCATCATAAAAATTCACATACGAAACCTTAGTCCAGAAGCTTAATCTTGCCCAAGTTGAGAAGTCTGAAACTTCCGAAGGACAATTTGTCGAGATAAACCTTTCTAAGAAACTCCATTGAGTAGGGACTTTCCCAACAGTCATGGTAAGAGCCAACTAATCTGGGGCAATCATGTCGAGCAATCTCTTCCAAATTCAGCCAAGCTGGGGCAATCACTTCGAGATTCAAATCTCTCAAAGAGCCATCAGGCGGAAGCATTATTCAAAATTCAGCCAAACTGGGGCAATCACTTCGAGATTCAAATCTCTCCAGGAGTATGCAGTATGGGTGTTTTCTTCAAAGCACAGTCATTCAGAGTTGATCACTTCAAGACTTGTACTGGGGCAGGCCACCCCAAGAGCACTGGAAGTTACTTTCTCCTGAAGACGGTTAATCAGAAGCACCTACCCAAGGTTCAAAATACTAGGACACACTATCTCACAGTGATATGAGGTTTTTCATGAATCCTCGCGAGGAAAATTCTTGCACAGACCATGCAGTCTGGGGCAGTTATTTCAAGATCCAACGAATCTCTCCAAGAGTTTGAAGACACTGAGGCATTTCGTATGTCATGTTTTCTGTAAAATCCTCTTGAGACATTTTCTTCCGATGGACCTTAATCTGAGGCGAGTTGAAAATTGTAAGGAACCATTGTTCATTCATGATTAGTTAGTAACTTATCAACCCAGGGCTAGGAGCAAAGCCATTGTCAGCATAGTACTTCAGGATTTGTTTCATCGGCGGACTTCATCGATCAGAATTCCTTAGCAAGTCTCATTAGACAATCCCTTCTCTAGTAGTGCGGCAAATGGAAGATTACTTCTTGAGCAGAAGGGTATCATCGTCTCTCATCACCATCATGAGACGCCTTACATATCTCATTCCCAACATGAGAGGATTTATCTCTTATCCCCAGCAAGTGGCAACTTGAGCTTTTATCTTCAGCAGGAAGCTTTATCATTGATATCACCCATCATCCCCAGCCATGTGGAAGTTGAAATTTCGCCCAGCAAGGTAGCAGAGAGTGGGTGTCGTCCCCAAGCAGAAGTTTACCTTCGAACAGGGGCAATTCTCAGCCTTATAAGGAGTGTTTTGCCTCCCCAGCAGTTGCTTCCTCAGCAGTGTCATGCCTTTGGTTCCCAGGAAGTCCTCACTTCCCCATCAGAGTTCAAGAAGGGTCCACTTCCAGCAGGGTTTTGGCGCTCCAATCTCAAAGTCCAATTTATTTTTGGCAGTGGCGGCTGTTCAGAGCCAGTGAATTATTGACAACTTTCCCCGCAGTGTTGTCTCTTCCTCATCAGGATGGATCAAATCAATGCAGTGATCATCGTTCCTCCCCAGTCAAGCCATCTGGGATATTTGTTGTCTCCTCATCGGGAGACCCCTTTTGCATTTGCATTTGCATCTAGTAATCATCATTACATTTGCATCCTCCAAAGCGTAGCATTTCCATCATCATGGAGCATTACGCCATAAATTCAAACATATGCATGCCAGCATGGGCCAGTTTTGAGGTATATTACATAAGACCCGTTACATCTCCAATCAGATTGAAGTATTCCCCACAGAATGCAACTCCGTTTCCCAGGGTGGTTACTTCTACCGAGTCTTGTTGTTATCCTCATTTGAGTCTTGTTTCAGTACAACAGTCTCATTTGTTCGCGTCTCCGTTTCAGTACAACGGTTACGTTTTGGGCTCTCGTTTAAGTACAACGATCCCGTTCCTCTCGAGTCTCCATTTAAGTACAATGGTCTCGTCTTTGAGTCTTGTTTCAGTACAACAGTCTCATTTTTTCGCGTCTCCGTTTCAGTACAACGGTCGCGTCTTGGGCTCTCGTTTAAGTACAACGATCCCGTTCCTCTCGAGTCTCCATTTAAGTACAATGGTCTCGTCTTTGAGTCTTGTTTCAGTACAACAGTCTCATTTTTTCGCGTCTCCGTTTCAGTACAACGGTCGCGTCTTGGGCTCTCGTTTAAGTACAACGATCCCGTTCCTCTCGAGTCTCCATTTAAGTACAATGGTCTCGTCTTTGAGTCTTGTTTCAGTACAGCAGTCTCATTTGTTCGCGTCTCCGTTTCAGTACAACGGTTGCGTTTTGGGCTCTCGTTTAAGTACAACGATCCCGTTCCTCTCGAGTCTCCATTTAAGTACAATGGTCTCGTATTTGAGTCTTGTTTCCGTACAACAATCTCATTTCCTCGCGTCTCCGTTTCAGTACAACGGTCGCGTCTCAGGTTATCATTTAAGTACAATGATCCTGTTTGCTCGGGCTCTCGTTTAAGTACAACGATCCCATTTCATTCGAGTCTCCATTTAAGTACAATGGTCTCGTCTTTGAGTATTGTTCCCATACAACAATCTCATTTCCTCGTATCTCCGTTTCAGTACAACGGTCACGTTTCGGGTTATCATTTAAGTACAATGGTCCCGTTCCATCTCGTCCTATTTTCTTTTCTTTGTGTTCGGTTACCGCCTGCGGCCGATATAACTTTGCGTCTCCATTCGAGGATGGTTTCACGTTGGATTCGAGAATCCCTTGTGAGTTGTCGTGCGAGGATGGCATTCTTCCTAGCATATTCCCACCTGGTTTGATGTTCCCCGTTACCTATTCAGAGGTCAAAAGCAAGAAAAATAAATAAATAAATGGGCAGACGGTATTTCCATTACCCTCAGAGTACAAATTTTCCGGTTTTATTCGAGTATTCAATCACTCCATACTTTGAACGTCTAAAAGCTTTCGCAATTATCCATTCAAGTCTGCAGATGATTGAATAGGGGCAGCTGTAATACCTCAAAATTTGCCCTTATATTTATTCCCTCCATTGGCGTATCATGTTGCATTCATCTGCATTTAATATCATATTCGTGCATTTCATGGATTTCCGAGGCATGTGATTCAGGCCCCTTGAATCTAGGGTTTCGCTCCTTCTCTGTATCTGTCGGAGAGTGAAATGATAGAGGATATTCATTGGACGAAGATTCCACTTCAAATGCGACTGTTCAGTTGCGTTTCAATTCAGATGGGAGTTTGACCTAGTTAGGGCCAAACTATCAAAGGATGGTTGCAACTACCAGGTCATTTGGGTCATTGGTCTATTTCTTGAATAGTGCATATTCAAAGTGACGCATCCGGATTCAAATGATCAGGGCATGATTCAGACGATTCAAAGGGGGTGTAACTTATCTGGAAATTTATTCGATGGTTCAGAGGTGGTCGTGTTAGGGGGCCTGTGGAAAGAATTCTAAATGGACCTAGGGTTAAGATAGAGATGTCATGCCCACTCATTGCTTTGTTCTCATTTTTCATAAACCATTCCCGATTATTCCGTTTCACTTTTATTTCCATTCTTCGTTTATTCATCTCTCCACTTATTGGTGTCCATATCCATTTTGCCCTCATCTCTATTCTTTTCAATAGGCATAATCGTCAATCATTTATTTTCTCATTTTTACAACCATAGGCCAATTGTCAAAGTTTGAATAGAATTTGTTCTAAGTTCTTGTTGTCACCTTTCTTATTTCTCACTTATGCCAATGTCATGTCCATTTCAAAGGATATAACCTAATTCTACTTTGTTGGGCCATTCGAGCCCATGTGACGTTTTGTCCTAATTGGCTCTTAGCCCAATTGTTCATGCTCGCGTTCAAATTCATTAACCAAATCCTATATTTGAAAACCATTCTAATCCTAAGTCCATTTAGATTTCCCAAACCATATCCATTATTTTTGTCACAATTTCAAGCTCATTATAATCCATAATAAAAATGGACAAATTAATGATCCTTGTGTTAGTTAGATTTGTCTTACCTACATCAAATAATATCCTTTTTGACATATCAAGCTCATTGGTCCCATTCCATTTAAACCTTTCCTTTCATCTAATTCCATTTTGTTTGGTTCTAACCAAAGGGGTCAATTTCTTATATCAATTGAAAACAATTACAAAAAGGGGGAATTAACTACAAAGAGAAAGGACAGCTACATGATTCGGCATAAAAATAAAAAAAAGGGACTCAGATCATTATAATTCTTCAACTTCAAGTCCACACCTATAACAAAACAGCTCTAATATTATTTGATTTTTACTGTTTTTTTTATTATCAATGAATTTTTCTTCAAAGAGACTTCACTTCAGAATTTCCAATGACTTGGTTTCTTCTTCAGTTTCATGAATGGTATCCTCACGATCTTGAATTCATCCTCATAGCAATTTCAATTCCTCTTCAATTTTCTTTGTCGGTTTTTCACCTCTTTCATCAATCATCACCAAACCTCCGTCCTCTATAACCTGCAATTAACGCAATACTGTCAAGAACGCATCACCGTACTCGAATGAAAAGTAACAAATCACACAAGAAGTAAGTAGAGGAAGAATGTGAAAGGAAAAGAATTGAATTACAGGATTCACAATATCACTACCTTCCAGCTGCATTTTTTTTAATGTGACAAAGCAAATTAAGCTTAGATGAACTTTCAAGCAAATTCAAGATTTGATAGTTGGCTGAAGCTGAAGTTTTTCTTGGCATTGAAAGTAACAAAAATAACCAGTGGATTGATGCATTCTCCCGCGGGGGTAGTAGCATAAAGCTCAACTCAACTGCTGCTGGGTCTTGCTCTATATCAAGGTATGGCAATGTGTGGTCTGAGGCCACTTCCTCGGAGTCTGTCGAAATGCTCTTGAAATCTGTTGGACAGGGGGAGTATATTCCTAGGCAAACTGCTATTCAGGAATCAGCTGCTTTTGATGAACTGGCTTGCTTAGCTAAGCAAATGGACTCCAATCCAAAACCTGATGATAGAAATGAATTTACAGATAATGTTACAGATTTACAATCACCAGGTGATACTCATAAAAGTTTTTTTGAAGTTCAGGTATTTTGGAACCAAGTGATATGTTCCAAAATATTGACTTGCCTATGTCTGAGCATAGTCCAACCTTCTTTACCAATGATAAATCTAATATTACTAATCAAAGAGAGGTTCAGACTGTGGCTGATGACTCAGAACATTATGAAACTCAGGGTTCATCAGCACCTGTGGTGGAAACTAATATTACTGATTTATCTATTCAAAGTACAGTGGAGAAAAGCAAAAGGGGTGAAGTTTGGTTACAGTTACAGTTGGTTCAAAAAAAAACAGTTACAAATCAGTTGTAAATTCCAACAGAATCATAACTGAATTCAGATAGAGAAAGTACCTGAAGTTTCTAGACCTTTCTATGAGAAATCTTCTATAAGTCAGAGCCACTCTTCACACTTGAGCTTCTTCTCACAATTTTTCAATCATTCTTCAATCCATTTCTCCTTCAATCTAATCTTCCCACCACTTCTCTCTTCCACCTTCAATCAGCCCCATTAACGATTCTTATGACCTTCAATTCTCTAAGCAATATCTTCATCAAGGTTCAACCAGCAATGAACAACAATCTTTGCGGTAATCCGCAAAGCAACAGCAACCTGCACATCGAATTCACAGACTTCTTGTCAGTATCACTCAACATCAAGATATCTAACAAGAACTCGGATTCGTGAGGTGATCAAAGAGAAAAGGGGAAGAGGGTTGCATACCTGAACGAAGACATCAACGAGTCTCTAGAGTCGGACCTTTTTCAATCTCTAAAGTGGAACACATCGCTTCTTGTTCTCAGTTCGGCAAGAATTCGCAAAGGAACATCAAGCTATCTTCCATCCTTTTCATGTGTTCTCCGTGAATCGACACTGAATTCCACAACAAGAGTCTTCGTCCGTGACTTGCAAATACCAGTAGCACGCGGAAGCATAAAGCAAGAAGAAGAGGTAAACCGAATTAAGCGAAGGCTACTTAAAATCTTCGAAGGACACCGTACCGTCGAATTCAGCAGGTAAATCGCAACAACGGCTACAAAGAACCGCTAATAGCAAATGGATTGTTGAGCGTATTCGTCGCAAGACCTTCATCTCATCAGTTAACAGGTGTGAATCGTAGTCTTGTAAGAGCATGATTTTCTTTTTTCTTTTGCATATCTTCGATCACGTTGTTGCCATGTTAAGAGACGTTTGTTTGGATTTGGAGATTTCAGATTGAGTATTCAAAATTCTTAGCTGAGCTAGGTTAGAGTGAGGGGTGGAGAACATTGTTTTAGTTTCATTAAAAGAGGAAGTGAGGTGCGGCAGGTTTGGGTTCATCTTCTCCGGTAGGGATTTGTGGAGGCCGATGATGATTGAGGAGGAGAGGGGCGACGCGGCGGCGTGAAGGCAAAGGGGAAGATGAGAATAGCAAATTAGGGTTTTGTAGATTTTGTTTAACTAGAGTTTAATTCAGATTTTGTTTAAATATTATAATAAGTTTAATTCAGTTTTTAGTTTAATTTAAAAGATTACAGTAAATTGTAATAATTTAATTCTGTTTTAGTTTAATTTAAGATATTAAGAAAAATTGTGATAATTTAATTCTGTTTTAGTTTAATTTAAGATATTAAGAAAAATTGTGATAATTTAATTCTGTTTTAGTTTAATTTAAGTTTTTTTAGAAAAAGAATAGTTTAATTTAATTTTTTTAGAAAAAAGATTATAACAGTTTGAGTTAAGATTGTTTAGGAAAAATTAATAGTTTATTTTAAGTTTTTTAGAAAAGGTCATAATAGCTTAATTCAAGATTTTTTAGAAAAAAATTATGATAGTTTAATTTAAGATTTTCTTAAATTAAGATTTCTTTAAAAATTGTTTTTTTTGATAAGTTTAATTAAAAGTTTAGTTTAGTAGAAATTTAAATTAAGTTTTTTGGAAAATATTAAATTTAAGTTTAGTATTATTTCATTTTCTCAAATTAAGAGTTTTAGAAGAAAAATTACCATAAGCTTAGTTTAATTCCTATTTCTTAAATTAAGATTTTTAGGAGAATATTAGTTTAATAAGTTAGTTTAGATTATTCTTTTTAATTAAGATTTTAGAAAAAATAGCTTAATAAGTTAATTTAGAATATTAAATTGACATAATAAAATTTTAGTTTAATTCTTTTTTTTTTTAATTAAGGTTTTAGAGAAAATTATTTTTAAGATTAGCTTAGTATTTTCTTAAATTAAGACTTTTCTTTTTTTTACAAAATATTAGTTTAGGTGAGTTTAATTCACTTTATTAATTTCAGATTTTAGAAATAATTTTATAGTAAGATTAATTTAATCTTAATGTTAATAATAGTGTAATAAGGGTCATTAATTTTAATGCAAATTCTATATGGACCTTATGTCTGCTATCTGCACCCTGTTTTTAGGCCCAGTAGAGAAAAAGGAACCTAAAGTATTACCAAAGCACCCCCCTGTTTTATTTCTTTAGACATTTAATTTTAAGGTAACATTAAATTAGAAATAATTCATTAAAAATAGGAAAAAGCATTAGAAAATTCCTCAAAAATTAAGGTGGATTAATAATTGAATTTAGAAATTTAGGATTTTTTTATTTTCTGAAATTTATTTATTTTTGAATTAATTTTGAATTATTCTATTAATTAGTTTTATTGAATTTCTATTAATTATGCTGAATTTTGTTTATTTTATTTAAGTAACTTCCATCAATCTTTTTGAGCCATTCTTTTTTCTGTAATTAGATGACTCATAATATTGTTTAGGATATTTTTAATGGAATTTTTAGGACCTTTTATCATAGGTTTTAGTGGAAAATCCTTAGGAAATAATAATGGTTAATCTTAGTTGAAATTAAATAATGTTTAGGCATAGAAAAAATAAGTATTTTTAGAATTCCTCTTAGTATAAGATTAGAGATAATGTTAGGATCCCATAGTTTAAGTTTCACAATTTTTATAGGAGATTTAATATTTTTTAAGGATATTAGTCTTAGGCCTAGTTAGGCATAAATCCCATTAGTTTAAACATAGTTAGAAATAAGTCAAAAAAATAATAATAGGGTAGTTTAAGTGTAGCATTTAAATTTAACATTAGACTTAGGTTTAGTTTAATTTGTTTTAGGATGAATATTAAGTTTGACCTAAATTTAGACCTTAGTATAAAATGCATTTCCATATAGAAATAGAATAAATAAATAGACTATTTATTATTCATGCCTTTAAGGCATTTTTAGAATATTATTTCTCATAGTTGATTGCATTGTTTTGCCTTATTTTTTTATTGTTATAACTTGTATAGGCTTCCCCATTATTCTTAGAATCAACTTAACTTCATTAAGAAGTAAGTTGAATTCTAATATTTCTAAGTTTCCATTAGGAGTAGAAAACCTCACTAACCATTAGGATCACTTTGTAAATACATAACAAAATTAGGATTGAGTCTTAGTCCTTTAGATTTTGCCTTTTTGCAATTTGAGTCATTCTCTTCTTATCTTCAAACAAAATCCAAAAACACTTAACAAATAAATGAAATGATTCCTTGTGTATAGCCTTATTCCATGAAGCACTTGCATTCATTCCATCTTGGAGTGGTGTAAGCTTGCTTATCATGATGCACAAGTCTTATCAAGGAATTGTTCACAAAGAAAAACTTAAAAGACACTTCTTCACAAAAGCAACAAAAACACTTAATAAAGTTCAACAAGCCAGTGAACTTAAACCCTAATCCTAGGAAACCAGTCTTGGATAAATTCTCCTTGCTGGGTATGCTTGGTCTATTATTCCATCTTGGAATGTAGAGTCAAGTGTACATTCCATGGAAAAGAGTTTGAATTCACTTCCTTGTGCTAAATTCATACAAAAACTCATAAAAGCCAAAAACAAACAATAAGCGACTATCCTGCGGGAACTTCTCTTCTCATCTCATTCATTCATAACGCGAACTCGCGACTACTTGTCTCGCATGCAAGACGGTAAACGCACTCGTACCAGACGAGCCTGCAACACCTGAGCATAGACATACGCAGTTCCAGCTGTAAAAAACACAAACAAATAGTTCCCGCCTTAGTTAGGCGAACTACGTCGGCTCTGATCCTCATTATCCTGATGAGGTACGTAGGCAGCGGGGTAGGGCCCGTTCGAGCACATTCTTTATTTTCCCTACATTTCCCCCTTTCTTCCCTTTCTCTTTTCTTAATTCCTTTCTCATTTCATTTTCTATTCCAGTTAGCGGTTCATTTGTTCAGCAGCATATTTTTTCTCACCCTTTGAAATCAAACAAGCAAGCGTGGATCCCGTCGGGTACGATGGACGATCTGGGGTGCTAATACCTTCCCAGGTCGTAACCGACTCCCGAACTCAGATCTTTGGTTCGCAAGGCCTCGTCCTTTCCTTCTTCCTCAGGTTTGTGCAACATTACCTTTCCCATTCCTTTGGGATAAAAATGTCTGGCTGGCGACTCTAACCTTTCCGCGCCACTTTCGCGTTTGTACTAGGATGAAAATCCCGGGAGCGACATTAGGCAACTGTTTCAACCTTTACTTTTTGATTCAAAAAAGCTTCAAATGGAAAAACTTTGGTCATGAAAGTTGTAGAATAGATCTTTCCCTTTTCAAAAAGTACAAGAACATGACCTAATTCATTTTGGGTCAAAAGTTATAGCTCATCAAAGTTGGCAAAAATCACTAAATTTCAAGTTATGCACCAAATGGAAAACTTGCAATTTCTCATGACAAGCCTTTATGTGACTTCAAAATGATCTCTAATCATCATATCCTTGCTACACATGACCTAAAATCAGAATTGGCCCAAGAGATTTCTCATTCATTTGCCTTGATTTTCACATTTTCATAAGTCATTTTACATGGAAGTGCAAAGAGGGATTTTTGGCAAAATCATTCTCCCATGAGTTGTGTGATCATTAATTGGTTTCTATGCATTGCCATGACTAAATGAAGTACCATACACCAAAATTCAGCAAGGTCTATCTCATGTGCATAGCCAAAAATCATGAGAAAACACAAGTGGGCAAGTTGCAAAATCTATCACAACTCATGATCCACATGCTGCAGACATTCACAAGCAATCCAAGGGTCATCCTTGACTCAAGCTGAAGCAAGACATGCCCTTAGACTGCTGCTGCCATAGCCCATGCTGCAAGTACAAATCACCTTGACTTTTTGGCCAAAACCCCCATACTCTTGGAATAGTGATCAGCCACCCCTACTGACCTGCTCCACAGGCTACTCACACATCTTGGGAGTGTTATAGCAATGCATTTGCCATTGAAACAAGACACAACACAGCCTCCACAAAATCTGTCAAAAACTTTCCTCTCTTCGAATCTCCTTCCACAGCCATCAAACACTCATTTTATCTTCACCAATCAACCAGAAATCATTCATAGAACAAGTCCCACCCCTCACAATGATCTGAAACAGCCCACATAAGAACCTCATTTTCTGATACACCAGAACTGAACCTCTCAAAATAGTCTGTTTAAACTCCATCCAAGCTTGCCATTAGCACAAGGGGGATCATTGGAGTGAGTTTGCACCAAGGAACAGCCCAGAAAGCCCAGAACCAGAAGCTTCCATCTCAGGTATAACTCAAGAACTTTTTTTCTCAGAACTTGTTTTTCTTGTCATAAAATGAAAGTGTATGTTGTGTTGATCATAATGATGTGCTTGAAATTGAAAATGAGTGAGAAATGAGGATTTATTGATACTCTGAAATTTCTCCCGTGAAAAATGTTTGCTTCGATTTGCCTGATTCATGGAGTTTAAATGTTGTTTGAGGGTTGATTTGTGTTCTAGGATGTTAGAGGATCATTTCCCTGTGTTTAATTTGAAGAGGGGTGGCTTGTGGTGAAACCTAGGGTTTTGGTTCGCCGGAGAAGACGACCGGAAGTCTTCTCCGGCCACCTGAGAATCATTAACCCTAATCCCTGTAATTAATTGATGTTTGAATCTAGTGCGTTAGATGAGTTGACCAAGGGAGACTGGCGCGCGTTTGAGTGGCCCAGATGCATCCTCAGAAACCCTAATCACCATTAACTTAATTAAATCCAATTAATTAATTCATAAACTTAATTTATCCAGATTTGAATTGTGACCATTGGATCACGCGCCAAGTCAAACTACCCTTTCCCAGTTTCAATCTGAGCCTTCCATCCTGCATACTTCCATTTATTTCATTTTTATTTTCATTTTTATTCATTTAATTTGTCCATTTATTTAAAAATAGTAAAACCTTTTCAAAAATTCTGAAATTTTTTGTATAAACTTTTATTAATTTTCAGAAACCAAAAACATTTTTATTTTTATTTTTTGCATTAAAAAATATTTTTAAATCATTTAAAAGTTTATTTTTAATTAATTAATGAAAATTAATTAATTAAAAATACTTTTAGGTATTTAAAAATCACCAAAAAATTCATGAAACCTTCATAATCATTTAGAAACATTGTTCAACCCTCAAACCAAATTTCTTTTTTGATCTTGATGCCTTTTGAGAATTTTTCATGGAATTAAAATCATTTCAAGGCATTATTTTGATCCAAACTTCAAAAAATCATTTCTGCCTAACCATTGAGAGTTGGACTTTGATTCTTTTTGCATTGCATTTAGTTTAGCATGTAGTTTGTGAGATTAAATTGGCATGATTTGATCTTTCATTTTCAATTTGTTTGGCATTTTTCTTGTTGAGGTACCCTAAAACCCTAGGAAACTTAGAAAATTCATAACTTACATTAGGTTAAGAGTTGGAACCCATCCTTTGGGCAGTGAGTTTGTATAGGATTAGGGTCCCTTTGAATGCATTTTCAATTTTTTATCTTGATGTTTGCTTCTGATTTTGGTTTTTGTTTGATGCATTGATCATAAACCCTAATTTGAGCTTCATTTGCATTCATCTTGCATTTGCTTGCATAACATGACTTGCCATGACATTTTATGCATCCATTTGATTCATTGGGCATCTTAAGACATATTAGAAGCATGTTTGATCATTGTATCATGTATTTGCCATGTTGTATGTCATTTGCATCTCATAACTTTTCATGTGTGTTCATGGTTCTAAACTTGCTCCATTTGCATCCATTTGTTCATGTGATCATTCTCATGTCTTGATTCATGTTTGCATCATCTCATAGCATCATTATCATCCCATATATGCTTCTGGTTTTGATTTGCATCATGCCATTTCATTCCATTTTGCATTGCATTGCATTCCTTTCACTAACTTTTCAGGTGGTAAGCAACTTTGAGAAGTGAATTTGCCTTCACTTCTCACAATTTCTTTTCATCTCTCTTATGCACCATTGCTGCATTTTACTTTGAGTTTGAGATTGGGCTTGCTCTTTCTTCTTCTTCGTACTTTCTTCCTTCAAGTGACTTGACTTCTTAAATGAAGCAAGTTACTTTGTTTCTCCTGATCCTTTCATCTGCTTCCTGGTGTTTCCATTGAAGACTTCTCTTGTAAACCTCACAAACCTTAGGAACAACCAAGCATGACAATGATTAGGGTTTTGATTAGTCTCCCCACTTAGTTTTATCTTTGTGTCTCATTGAGTCTTCTCTTCTCACCTCATAATCAGGGACTAAACCCTAAAGGCTTTAAGGCTTTGTGATTAAGTTTATGCCTGCATCCTTCTATTAGGATGGAGTGTATAACTTTAATCCTAAGTGTTAAACCCTTAATGTGTTTAAATCCTTTAATCAATCCATCTAATAATCACCAAGACATCAAGCTTGTAACTTGGGCCTTGCATTAGGGTTCTAATTCTTCCTTAATTGGTTAAGAAGGACTAACCCTAGTGTTAATGGACAAGTTCCCCTCAAGTTGTCTTAAAAACCCTAAAACTCACTTCATCATCTTATCATTAACTAAAATCCACTTAATAAAGGCTTTGTTTTGTCATGAGTTTAATCCCTAATCATGGATTAAGTTGAGGAGCCTTCCTCAGCTTAAACATTCTCATCTATTATCCTTCTATTAGGATGGTGTAATGAGTCTGTTTAATCCCTGATTATGGCTTAATCTCATTACTCAACACTAAACAAAAACACCAAAAACATCTAAATAATCACAAGTAGGTTAATGATCTTAACCCTACATCAAAGGTGATTAAGTGTGAGAAGCTGACTTCACACTTAAGGTATTCTCATTACCCCTAATTAGAGGGATGATGTGATGAGCTTACTAAATCCATTGGTTTAGGCTTAAGCTCATTAGCTTATGACAAACTTTCAAAAGCAATAAAAGACTGAAAATACAAAAAAAAACAATAATTGTCTCCTCCGGGATTCTTTTCTCATCATCTTCATTCACAAACGAGAACTCGCTTCTTCCGTCTAATGCAAGACAGTTTGCATCTGATCCAGACAGGTCATACACTTGAGCATAGACAAGTAAGCAGTTCACAAGTCAATTCACCTTTCAGTCTCTTTGGGTCGAACTACGGTGTTCTGACTTCCTCATTGCACGAGAGGATACGTAGGCATAACTTAACAGTTATCGAACAAAAGTCTCTGTATATTCCCCCTCTTTCCAGCTTTATTCTTTTAGCCTCATTATCATGGGCATTTCACTCTGTTCTTACATTGACACTTCATTTATACACTTCACTTCTCTTACACTGACACCTGTACATCCTTTTACAGTTCTTTTATACACAAATTGCACTGACACTACCCCTTTAAAACACAAATCTTTTAAGCGTGGATCCCGTCGAGTACGACGGACAATCTGGGTGCTAATACCTTCCCAGGTTGTAACCAACCCCCTTTCTCAGTCTCTCTGGTTCGCAACCGTCTTATCCGTATCTTTCTAGGTTTATGCAGCATTACCTTTCCTCCGGGATAAAAATGCCTAGCTGGCGACTCTTTTCATTCCCTGTGAGTTCACTCCTGTGTGTTCTCGCACCCTCCTCTCGCCGACCGTTCGCGTCTGTACCTTTATTTGGGCCATTCCCATTTATCGGGAGCGACAGCTTGGCGACTCTGCTGGGGATACTTATACTGCAACCAGGGCTTCTGGTTCTTTTTGTGGGTTCCTCCTAGCGCTTGTTTGATTTGTGTTTACTGGGGTGTTATGTGATGTTTGTGCTTGTATTTGTATTTATTTTTGCTTTATGTACAATTGTTTTACTGCTTTCTTTATAGCTTTACATATATCATACTGTCATACTGTGCTGGCTGGATCTGTTTTGTTGCTTTGGTGGGTGGGTGTTCTATTGAGAGTTGAGGTCCTATACCTGGGACCTGAGTGACACCTAGGCTAGAGTGGTTCATGTTCTTTCCCATTCCATTTCGGTCTGGTGCGGGAATATGAAACACGGTTCAGATATGGGTTTCTTTTTGAGAACTCTGTGCTGCAGATTTCCTGTAGTGCTAGGGCTATCTGGGAAGCCTGCTAAGTCTGGATGACCTTTAGTATTGACCTTCAGAAACTGAGGTGAATTAGAGGAGGATCTTTTATGGTTATTGTAAACACTGTACCTCCGGGTTAGAAGTGTTTACACTTCTCATAACTGATCCAAGTCTGAAGATCCTTGTTTTAGAACATCACCTGTGAGGGGGTTGGGTTGTTTACAGGTTTGCAGGTACCCTTGACCTCAACATACCCTGTTACTTTGTTTTGACTAAGAGTACTTCATCTTGGAACAGTTCTTGTGATTTTTAACCCTGGACATGTGACTCTTTATTTGAGTCCCCCACCTTGGTTACTGGACTTTTGGACCTCCATCTGGATTTCTTGAACATACCTGGACTTATATCAGAGCACTTGATCAGATCCAGCTCAGTCACAAACCCTTGCATATCATTTGCATACATCATCATTGCATCATTTTAACATTTGCTTATTTGTTTTTCAGGGTATCCATACTTTATTTTTGGCTTGGTTTTGACCCCATCATCAGCATAGACCTATCTTCATCAGTATCTACTTCAGCTATCAGCTACCTGCTTCAGTCACCTGCACCAGCCTGTCAGTGGCCCAGCTTCAGTGTTATTCTCCATCATCAGCATCTGTCTCAGCTCTTCTTCAGCAACATGGCACCTAAGAAGAGTAATATCTCCTACCACTTCTTTCAGCCTGAGCTAGCTGACATCAGAAAGATTCAGACCCTGATTACTCCAGACCATATACCACTATTCAGAGAACACTATGGAGGCATACTTGATGTGGTTATGGATTTGGACCCTTCACAGAGGAGCCTGATTCATACTTGCCTGCAGTTCTATGATCCCCCTCTGAGGTGTTTCACTTTTCAGGATTTTCAGTTGGGACCTTTGTTAGAAGAGTATTCATCATTGGTTGGTATACCTGTCAGGGGTGGAGTCCCCTTCAACCCTGAGATGGCTTTTCCAAGTAATGAGCAAGTAGCAAAGGCATTGCATTTGGAACCAGTTCTGATTGGGCAGAATATGACCACCAAGGCTGGAGTCTCTGGTCTACATCTGGATTTCTTAATATCTCAGGCTACTCTGAAGGCCTCTTCAGGAGAATGGAAGGCAGTCTGTGCTTTATTGGCCCTGAGCATATATGGGATTATTTTATTTGCAGATGAGCCTAAGTTTGTTAGTAAGAATGCAATCCATCTTTTTATCCTGAGGAACCCAGTGCCCACTTTACTGGGGGATTTCTACTACTCTGTTCACCAAAGGAATGAAAAGCAAAGAGGAAGATTAGTGAGGTGTTGTGCTCCCCTTTTCCATACCTGGCTGCTCAAGCATTTGCCTAAAACAGATGCATTTTTGAATCCTCATCAGCAGAGGAACTGGGCTAGAAGACTCACTGCTCTGACTTCAGCTGATATCAGATGGTGCACTCAAAGCACAAAAGGCAGGGACATCATTACCAGTTGTGGGCAGTTTCCCAATGTACCCCTGATAGGAGTTAAGGGTTGCATCAACTATAACCCTCTGCTATTCAAAAGACAACTGGGCTATGCATTGGTCCACACTCCTAAGGCACAAGACTTGGCTAAGACTCTTTACTGTGAGATTAAGCCTAATCTGGCTGTTGTCAGGCAAGCTTCCTGGGCTTGGGACAATTTCCAGACTAAAGGGGTAACCATTCTGGGAAAATGCAACAATGTGGCCTCAGCACAGTACTATGAGTGGTCCCATGCCAGGGCCCAATTTTCTGGGATGCCCTTCACCATGGAAGATATACCTGGACCATCCTCAGCACCACCTCCTGTCATTGTCAGCTTAGAGGAGTTTGAGAATTTGAAAGAGAGAAATGAGAAGTTGACTCAGGCTCTGCAGAAGACCCTCTGGGAGAGGAGTGATGGTCGCTTGGACATTGAGAGATTAGAAAAGCTAAGGGTGGAACATCTGGCCAGGATTGAAAAGTCAGAGGATTACATCAAGAAGTCTAGGGCTGGAGAGCAGATCTTGAAGAATGCCTGCAAGGAAGCTCAGTTCCAGAAAGCCAGGACTGATTTGTATCTGAAGGAGAGTCAAGCTAGGTGGGTCAGGATCACCGAAGCTCGTACTCTGGAAGATAAGAGGACTCAGGACAAGATTCAATAGCTGGAGGCTAGTGCAAAAGAGCAACAGGAAGCCCTGCTAGCAGCCCAGAGAGAGATCTCAGAGTTGAAGATTAGAGCTGGAGTGAAGAGGTCAAAGGACCAGAGTCAACACAAGAAGCTAACTGCAGCTGTTACTACCAGAAATCTCCTTATCAGGAATCTCACAGAGCGTCCAGCTGATCCTGTGACTGAAGCACTCCTCAAGGAAGTTCAGGAGTATGAGTTTGGTCTTGGTGTCTGACTTTTGCTTATTGTTGCTTTCATTTCATGTACTTTTATTTCTTATGTTATATTTTTAACCCCTCAGAGGGCATGATTTGTAAGAAACAAACTATGTATCATTTACTTTTTGTAATATATGTATCAGTTGTTCTATCTGAGTTTTCTTTCAAGCAAAGTCACAAGCATCTTCCTCAAGGGTCTGGAAAGGTCAAAACCAAGTGCCAAGCCGGATACCTTGGAGACAAATAAGCATACTGCATTGCATACTAACCCTTGTTTGTTTTGTAGGTTTGTTTTGTTTTTGTTACTAACTCTGTTGTGATCTCAGGAACTATTGCTCGACGTCAGGTGTTCCCACTCAACCGTCCACACAGATATCCAACCCGCAACAACCTTCCGGGCATACAGATGGACCAGGTACAACAGGACCTTACAGAGGTCAGGAACCAAATGGCCAATGAGAGATTGGAAATGAGGGCTCAGATGACGCAATTTATGGAGGTGATGAATAATATGGCCCAAAGCCAAGAGAGATTAAGAGCAATGGTAGAGAGGCAGAATCAGGAAGACCCCCATCTAGGGACTGCAGGGATAAGCAACAACGAGAGGGTTCAGCCTCATATCAACCTCCCTGTATTTGGACCCCACCTTCATCCAGAGATCAACATCCCTGCTAATGTTCAAGGGAATGCTACTACAGGCAGGGTACTACAAGAAGACCCCCAGGAAGATCAGTTCACAGTGATGGGAGCTGGGGAAGAAGCCTATGACAGAAGGCTAGATGAAATTGCTGAAAAATTAAGGTCCTTGGAGTCTCAGAACTCTTTGGGTTTTGATGTTATGGACATGGGCTTAGTGGACGGGGTCAGGATTCCCCATAAGTTTAAACCACCGTGCTTTGAGAAGTACAACGGGACTTCCTGCCCACGGACCCACTTGCAATCCTTTCTGGGGAGGCTGAAGGCCTATACCATGGACGAAAAGCTATGGATGTTTTATTTTGAGGATAGCTTAACGGGAGCTTCAAGGGAATGGTACTCTCATCTGACCAGAGCAACCATCAGATGTTGGAAAGACTTGGCAGAGGCCTTCATTAGACAATACCAGTATAATTTAGATATGGCACCCAACAGGACCCTTCTGATGGGAATGTCACAGTCATCCAGGGAAAGCTTCCGAGAATACGCCCAGAGATGGAGACAGCTTGCTGCTGCTGTCCAGCCACCTATGTCAGAGAGGGAGATGGCAGATATGTTTATGAACACCCTCCAAGGAACATACATTGATAGACTAGTTGCCTTTTCTTCTACCAGCTTTGCAGATGTCGTTATAGCTGGGGAAAGAATTGAGAGCCTATTAAAGATGGGAAAGATTTCTGACAATGGTGCCAGCTCATCCAGCAACACAAGAAAGCCTTTTGTGGGCCCAAGAAGAACTGGTGAGACCAATGCTATCCACGCCAGCAGGGGCAGACCCCATTATGTTCATAGGTCTGTGGCAGCAGTCACCATTCCCGCTCCAATTCATCCACAACCAGCTTACCAACCACAACAACAAAATTATCAGCAACAAACTCAGTATCCTCCTCAGAGAAACTACAACAACACCAACAACAACAATCAGCAAAGACCATTTCAACAGAGACCTTCTCAGGCCAATAGGGTGATCGATCCAATCCCTATGCCATATGCCACATTACTGCCACAACTCCTGAAACTCAACCTAGTTGAGCTAAGGACATTGGCACCTCCAGATCCTGCCAGTCTACCCAGAAATTATGACGCCAGCGCCAGATGTGCTTTTCACTCAAATGCACCTGGCCATAGTACAGAGAAGTGCAGAGCTTTGCACATGAAGGTACAAGACCTGGTGGACTCTAAAGCTCTAAACTTTGCACCACCACCAAATGTTAACAAGAACCCTATGCCAAACCATGGTGGCCCCAGAATCAATGCTATCGAAGAAGACAAGCTGTCTTACTTGATAACCAGTGTGGGTCAGATTCGGACACCTTTGGTGGAGATTAAAGCTCAACTCCTTGAATGTCAAATATTCCCGGGATGTGAGCTAGGGTGTGCTTATTGCAACATTTCAGTGAATGGTTGTGATAACTTGAGAGATGGCATAGATGGTCTCATCCAGAGTGGCCTGCTTCAAATCACAACATCAATACCCACCAATCCAGCAATCTCCTTAACAACAATCCCCGAGTCTTCTACAAATACAACAACCATTGTTCCAAGAAACTCTTCAATCTCATCAACAAATGCTTCATCGGTTACTTCAACGGACCAGATATCAACAAACATCCCTTCTACAACTTCAGCACCCCTTCATTCAGAATCTCCTACAACAACAACACCCATCCATTCAACAATGTCTCCTACAACTTCAGCAGCAAATGTCTCAACGGTTACAATTTATTATGATCCTGAAAATGATTTCGCCTACAACTCACAAAATGCCACCCCCATCAGAGCACCAGTCACAATATACTATGATCCACAGACTATCATGGTCCCTTCTGCAGCTGCCATCAGTCCAGTCACTATCACAGTGCCTGGGCCAGTACCTTATGAAAGCAGTAATGCCATCCCTTGGCATTACGGCTCCGATCTATACTGCGAAGGACAGAAAATCACGCTCGAATCATCAACTTCTCCACCACAAATAGACAATGTGGGGGGAGGCGGAGGCTTCACTCGAAGCGGACGTCTCTTTGCCCCCCAAATTCAAAGACCCACTGCTGAAGCAGAAGCTACTGCCAAGGCAAAAGGGAAGAGCATGGTGCAAGAAGAGCAAATTGTTAAAGAAGCTTTGAAAACACCTTTTGATCAAGAAGTTGATGAATTCATGAGAATCATCAAGAAAAGCGATTACAAGATAGTGGACCAGCTTTACCAGACGCCTTCCAAGATCTCTATTCTATCATTGCTTATGTGCTCCGAGGCTCATCGGAACGCACTACTAAAAGTCTTGCACGCAGCTTATGTGCCAGAAGAGATCACAGTCAATCAGTTGGAAGCTGTGGTTGGGAATGTTAATGCTAGTCATGGACTAGGGTTTACAAACACTGATTTGACTACGGAAGGCCGCAATCATAACAAGGCTTTGCACATTACCATGGAATGCAAAGGTGCAGTTCTTTCCCATGTGCTGGTAGACACAGGATCATCCCTCAATGTCTTACCTAAAAAAGCCCTTGTGAAGCTAGAGTATGACGGATTGGCATTACGTCCCAGCAACTTGGTAGTAAGAGCCTTCGACGGTTCTAAGAGATCAGTTCTGGGGGAAATTGAGTTGCCTATAACGATTGGCCCACAAACTTTCAAAACGACCTTCTACGTGATGGACATTCAGCCTGCCTACAGCTGTTTGTTGGGTAGACCATGGATTCATGCCACCGGCGTAGTTACGTCTACCCTTCACCAGAAGTTAAAATTCGAGTGGGAGGGCCAAGTCGTTACTATTTGTGGAGAGGAAGATATTTTTGTTAGCCATCTGGCTACCTACAAATACATTGAGATGGATGGGGAGATCCATGAAACGATGAGTCAAGGGTTTGAGGCCTTGAACATAAATGAAACATCTGATGTACCTGGAACCTCAATGACATCTTATCAACAAGCCCGGAAGGTTGTTGAAGAAGGAACCGCTCAAGGCTGGGGCAAGTTGCTGCCCGTAGAGAAAAAAGAGGATAGATTTGGGTTGGGTTACAAACCAACTCAATTAGATCAAGCAGAGGCTGCTAAGGAGCCCAACTTTGTTAGTGGGGGGATGCTCACCCCTGATGCTGTCAACAATTTGGAAGACGAGGATGAAAGCGACCGTAACCTGGAGAGTTGGATCCGTCCAAAGATCCCGGGGAGCAGTATCTCAAACTGGTCTTCCCAGGAAATTATAAGAGTTACTCCTGCAGAGTAATTATTATTTCCTGTATATTTTAAGCATGCATCAAGTCTTGCATCTTGCCCAAGATGACAAGACTCATTTTGTAATCGGGCCATCTGTAATTTTTGTGCAACAAGATTAATCAATGAAATATCAGACATCTTTTGCAAATGAGTCTTTTTCTTTTCCGCTCACTGTTTTTCCATTTTTCTTTTTGTACAAAAAAATAAATGGCAATGTTTTCAAAATGACAACTTTATTTCACTTTTCTAAACAAGATTAAAATCAATCACTAAAATAAACAAACTGAACCCTTGCAGAGAGTGCCTTCCAGACCGCACCGACAACAGCACGGCTATGACTTCGTACGACTTTGACAATCCAATCAATCAAGCTGATGAAGGGGTTGAAGAAGAGTATGAGCTTCCTGAAGAGCTAGCCAGATTGTTGAGACAAGAGGAGAAGGTTATCACTCCTCATCAGGAGGAAGTAGAGACGATCAATCTTGGAACAGATGAAGATGTGAAAGAAGTTAAAATCGGGGCCTGCTTACAAGACTCAGTGAAGAGACAACTGATTGACCTGCTTCAAGAATATGTGGACATGTTTGCTTGGTCTTATCAAGATATGCCAGGGTTGGACACCGACATTGTTATGCATAAGCTGCCTTTAAGAGAAGAATGCCCGCCGGTTAAACAGAAATTGCGCCGCACTCGCCCAGACATGGCAATGAAAATCAAAGAAGAGGTACAAAAGCAATGGGACGCCGGGTTCCTTGCTGTAACTAGCTATCCACCGTGGGTTGCTAATATTGTGCCTGTGCCTAAGAAAGATGGCAAAGTAAGGATGTGTGTTGACTACCGGGATCTGAACAGAGCTAGCCCAAAAGATGACTTCCCATTACCTCACATTGATGTATTGGTGGATAATACGGCTCAGTTCTCAGTATTCTCCTTCATGGACGGATTTTCAGGATACAATCAGATCAAAATGTCACCTGAAGACATGGAGAAGACAACCTTCATCACACCCTGGGGCACGTTCTGTTACAAGGTGATGCCATTCAGACTGAAGAATGCTGGTGCAACATATCAACGGGCTATGGTGACATTATTCCACGATATGATCCATAAAGAAATCGAATGTTACGTGGATGATATGATTGCCAAGTCCCTCACTGAAGAAGACCACCTGGTAAATCTGCTGAAGCTATTCAAGCGTCTGAGGAAGTACCAACTGAAGTTGAACCCCAACAAGTGCACATTCGGGGTGCGATCGGGTAAGCTGCTGGGTTTTATTGTGAGCGAGAAAGGGATTGAAGTTGACCCTGATAAAGTCAAAGCCATTCAAGAAATGCCTGCACCGAAGTCTGAAAAAGAAGTCCGAGGGTTTCTAGGTAGATTGAACTACATCTCAAGGTTCATATCTCACCTTACGGCAACCTGCGAACCCTTGTTCAAATTGTTGAGAAAAGAACAGACGGTCAGGTGGAACGAAGACTGTCAGAAGGCTTTTGACAAGATCAAGGAATACTTGCAAGAGCCTCCAATCCTTATGCCTCCAGTTGAAGGAAGACCTCTGATCATGTACTTGACAGTATTAGAAGAGTCAATGGGGTGTGTGTTGGGCCAGCATGACGAGTCTGGTCGAAAAGAGTACGCAATTTACTACCTAAGCAAAAAGTTTACCGACTGTGAATAACGTTATTCACTGCTCGAGAAAACTTGCTGTGCTTTAGCGTGGGCTGCTCGCCGACTGAGACAGTATATGCTGACCCACACTACTTTGTTGATCTCAAAGATGGACCCAGTTAAGTACATATTTGAGAAGCCAACACTTACCGGACGGGTTGCAAGATGGCAAATGATCCTCACAGAATATGACATCCAGTACACATCTCAGAAAGCCATCAAGGGCAGTGTATTGTCTGAATATCTTGCTGAGCAACCCATTGATGATTACCAGCCTATGAGATTTGACTTCCCTGATGAAGACATCATGTTCATAAAAGCAAAAGATCATGAAGAGCCTGTTCACACTGAAGGGCCTGACCCGGAAGAAGAATGGACTATGATGTTTGATGGGGCTGTTAATATGAATGGTCGTGGTGTTGGTGCAGTACTCATTACACCTAAAGGAGTTCACATGCCTTTCTCGGCAAAACTCACTTTCAACTGCACTAACAACGAGGCTGAATATGAAGCATGCATTATGGGACTTGAGGAAGCCATTAACCTCAGGATCAAGACATTGACTGTATTCGGAGATTCGGCTCTGGTAATCAATCAAACCAACGGCAAATGGTACACCCACCAGGATCATCTGATACCTTACAGGGATTATACAAGGAGGTTATTGACTTTCTTTACAACGGTCAAGCTTGAGTATATCCCTCGGGACGAGAATCAGTTTGCAGATGCTCTGGCTACCATTTCATCAATGATCAAAGTTCAAGCTGCCAACTTCGTACCTCAAATTTCAGTATCCAGACTTGACAGACCAGCATATGTGTTCGCGGCAGATGTTGTCAAGGATGATAAGCCTTGGTTCCATGACATTAAGTGTTTCTTGGTGGATCAGACATACCCACCTGGGGCATCTTCCAATGATAAGAAGACTTTGAGAAGACTTGCTGGTAGTTTCTTTCTGAACACTGATGGTTCCCTGTACAAGAGAAACTTTGATATGGTACTCCTCAGATGCGTTGATAGAATAGAAGCAGACTTGTTAATGCATGAAGTGCACGAAGGATCCTTTGGTACCCATGCTGGAGGGCATGCCATGGCTAAAAAGTTGCTAAGATCAGGCTATTACTGGATCACAATGGATGCTGACTGTTGTGCCTATGCCAGAAAATGCCATAAATGCCAGATTTATGCGGATAAGGTGCATGTGCCTCCCAATCCTTTGAATGTGATGTCTTCACCTTGGCCCTTTGCTATGTGGGGCATTGACATGATTGGCAAGATTGAGCCAACTGCTTCGAATGGCCACAGATTCATCCTAGTTGCCATTGACTATTTCACCAAGTGGGTCGAAGCAGCTTCCTATGCAAACGTTACAAGGCAAGTGGTAGCCAGATTTCTGAAGAGAGATATCATCTGTCGATACGGAGTTCCCGAGCGAATCATTACTGATAATGGTTCCAACTTGAACAACAAAATGATGGCAGAGCTATGCCGGGACTTCAAGATCCAACACCACAATTCTTCTCCTTACCGGCCAAAGATGAACGGCGCGGTTGAGGCAGCTAATAAGAATATCAAGAAGATTGTGCAGAAGATGGTAATCACCTACAAGGACTGGCATGAAATGCTACCATTTTCCTTGCATGGGTACCGCACGTCAATCAGAACATCCACTGGGGCAACACCGTATCAGCTTGTGTATGGTATGGAAGCAGTCATACCTGTTGAAGTTGAATTACCCTCCCTACGGGTACTGATGGATGTTAAGCTAAACGAATCAGAGTGGGTCCGATCCCGATACGAACAACTGAGTCTGACTGAAGAAAAGAGGCTGGCTGCAATCTGTCATGGGCAGTTGTATAAGAAAAGAATGAAGAGAGCCTTCGATCAGAAAGTCAGGCACCGAGAGTACCAAGTAGGGGATCTTGTGCTGAAAAGAATCCTCCCTCCTCATACAGACCACATGGGCAAGTGGACTCCGAACTATGAAGGACCATTCGTGGTAAAGAAAGTTTTCTCTGGTGGAGCACTGATGCTCATTACCATGGATGGTGAAGACTTCCCGTCCCCAATGAATTCAGATGCAGTTAAAAAATACTTCGCATAAAATGACCCGCTGGACATAAAAACAGAATGTAAGTCCAGGCAAAAATAGGGCATCCCGGCGAGTCAAAAACAGAATAAAAGACTCGGGCAAAAATAAGGGAAAATAAACAAAAATGTACACCCGCTGAGTTGAAAAGCCGCATTGGACAACTCAGGCAAAAATGGGTATCCCGGTGGATTGAAAACCCGAAAGGGCAATCCAGGCAAAACAAGGGAATAAGCGAACAACTGCATTCTGAATTCGTCTGTATCGTTTACAACTTGGAAAGCTTCAAAAGGATCAAGCTTCTTTCAGAATCAGCCTTCTTCAGAAAGCAAGACGAGAAGAACGTCAAATGTCATACGAGTCATAGCAAAAGGGAAGCTCCTCGAAGCGTCGTCAACATTGCCAGCATTTTGTTTCTCAATTTGTAACAATCTCCTCATTTCAGGGGATATGTTTTCTTGACTGTATCTTGCCAATTCAGGGCACATGAATTAATAAAATCAGATTTTCAGTCATGTTTCGTCTTGTACATCTTTATTTGCAAAAAATGTCTGATGTCTTAAGAAAAACTGATTGCATAAAATACAGATGCTTATCTTCAAAAAATATATATAATAAAAGTCACATGCTTGCAGGAAATATACTTACTCTCAGAAGTGTCTAAACTCCTATGACGGAATCCAGTAAAGGATACCTCGGGATTACTTGTGCGTTTCCCTATCTTTGCAGGATTGTAGGTATTCAAAAGCGCAACATGGGGCATGTAAGCTTCATCTCAGCAAGCTGGCAAATCAGTGCTCGCTCAGTCTTAGCACCCAAAGTGTTTTCTCCCCAGCCGAGCTGCCACTTGTTACTTCTCCCCATCAAGAGTTTCCAGGCATCACTTCTCCAACAGGGCAGTACCAGAAGGCGCCCATATCCCCGGCTGACTCAAGAATCCTCCTCAACAGAATCTCTAGGGAGGTCTTTCAGTGATCTCTCTTTCTCCCCAGCCGAGTTGCCATTTCCTCCTCATCTAAGTACAAAAGTCAGGGAACCATCTCCCTACAGAGCTTCAGCCTCTATCCAGAAGAGCAACGCACGAAGGAATCACAACAGAGTAACGAAAGCTTCTACAAACCCCAGCTGGGTTCCTCATTATCAAGAATGGGTCTATCAGTGACCTATTCCTCCAAGCAGACGCATCTTGTCAGATCTACCAATGATCTTATCCCCAGCTGGGATGTCCATTTCAAACAGTTCAACCAAAGATCTTCGTGGCAACGGGATCCGAGTCCCAGTTTGGTATCTTTGTATAATCATGGCATTCGCATCATATTCACCCACAAAGCGTAGCATTCCGTCTAATACGGAGCATTACAGCAAAAATCAAACACAATGCATAATCATAAGCCATGCTTTAAATCAAACACTTGTGAATAATGACAATCCGTCAACAATATACCGAATACCTCCCGGATTCCCCAGCAAACACATTTGCCTTACATTCCCAAACACTAGTATATACTCCTTGTGGCACCCGTCCGTGTCATATCCCCAGCAGAAAGCCAGAGACATCCTCTTTGCACTCACATATACTTATACAATTCCTTGACATCCGTCCATGTCAGTTTCCCAGCACAGTAATGTAAACACTTTGTACATCAGATACTTGCTTATACTATACCTCTTCTCCTTTCGACACTCGTCCGTGTCACTCTCCCCAACAGTTAAATGCTCATCTATACATCACTCATACTTATCTCGTTCGACATACGGCTCAACCTCATTCTCATTGTTCAGAACATACAAATCCACTTGATCTCATTCGACCCTTGGTACTGTCACAACTTCATTTCCAATTAACTTTTTTCCTTCTTTTTTTTCCCGATAATATGAGATTTAGGGAGTCCAATTGATTGTACATTGGATATATATTCAGTACAAAACTCAATTGTTTCTTCAACAATGTATCGTTCGGCAATACAACCCTTTGGTCGACTTCGGTTTTTCACATACTCTTTTAATATTTTCATATAACGTTCAACATGGTACATCCATCTCATATAAGCATGTCTACACAATTGTGTCTCTTTCACCAGATGAACAATTAGATGAACCATTATGTTGAAAAACGAGGGAGGATAATATATTTCAAGATCACACAAAGTAATAACTATCTCTTTTCAATGTTGGTATGATCGTAAGAACAATCACCTTACTGCAAATTGACTTGAAAAAACACAATTTAGTTATTGTGCTTCTTAATTTTTCTGGAAGAATAGAACATATACCTATTGGTAGAAAATGTTTCATTATAACATGGAAGTCATGTGTCTTTAAACTCTTTAACTTGAGGTCTTTCATAGACACAAGTCTTCTAATATCTGAAGAGTATCATTCTGGAACTTTAACTTCACTTAGAAACTAACACAATACTTTTTTCTCCTTTCTAGATAAAATATATACAACAGGTGGTAAATATGTTCGTTTTCCTTTCTTCAAGGGTCATAATTCAATTCTTATCCCAACGCTATTAAGTCCTTTCTTGATTTAAGGCTATCCTTAGACTTTCCTTGTGTAATACCCATATACAAAAGACATACATAAAGCATATTTTTCATATATAATATTAGAAATTTGGTACTGAAATACAAATAAGTTCTAAGCAACGCATTATATAAGTATAGCCACTACAACATAAGGTACTAAACAAGGATATAAAATAATACAATATATTCAACTACAAAAAGATCTAAGAACTAGATCCGAAGATCTCAAAATCCACAACGGAAGACAAAGACATCAACTAGTAGGGATAATCAATTCGCCTTATCCTTACCCTTAACGGAACCTGAAGTACCTGAAATAACAACATCAACATGGGGTGAGATAAAACATCTTAGTGAGTTCCCTATCTTAGAGTTCTCTCGGCCCTAAGGGTTATTCTCAAATGAAACTTGCACGTTTTCACAAACCAACTCACACAAGGACCAAAAACATATGGGAACTAAGGTCCACACACGTTCTCAATGTACAATAAGATAAACGTCTACCTCAAGTCCTTACGGATGCTTCACGTGAGACTAAGGGCAACCCACCTCAAGGCTTACTCAAGACCTTACGAAGGATTTAACATAGCACTCTCTTCAATCTTTACGGATGCTTCCCATGGGACTAAAGGTAACCCACCTCAAGACTTACTCAAGATTAACACATAACTAGTATATCACTTGCTTCAAGTCCTTACGGATGCTTCACGTGGGACTAGGGACAACCCACCTCAAGGCTTACTCAAGACCTTACGGAGGACTCATGACCTATACTCATCAAATCACAATTCACCTCTAAACAACCGATACCTCAAGTCTTTATGGATGCTCTTGCGAAACCTAAGGTAACCGCGGAGAGACTTAATCAAGACTTTACGGAGGACCCTAAAACAATATAAAATTCATAATTCAATAGGGCTTAAGGGGAACCTAGATACCTCACAAGTCATACCTTTCTTATTTCCATTGACTCACACTTTCCAATTTATCAAAGTTTTGGTCATTTGAAAAAGTCGGTAAAGGTCGGTTAAAAGTCAGCTCAAAATAACATTTCTTGGTCTCAAAGGATAGATTATGTCATTAGCTTTAAAACGATATGTAGAACGTTAAAAACGGATACCCGGATCAGAAGTTACGAATTGAATACCAAAGTTGGAACCTACAGGTCTCGCTGAGCGAAAAATCTCCTGGAACTCTCGCTGAGTAAGGACTGCTCGTTGAGCGAGATACACCAGTTCAGGAAATTCCAAACTTACGGGAAATCACTTCTCCAACCGAAAATCACTTCCAAATATCAACCAATGCAGAAATTCATAGCCAAACATATTCATAGACATCATATGAGTATTTTAGTTAAGTTTTAATCGAGTTTTAACCGTTAAACTTTCGATTTTTCTTAGATTTTCCAAATGAGCCCTAAACCACAAAATCTCTAAAACTCAATCAAAATCAAAGATAAAAGTTTCTAACTAAGAACCCACCTCGAGAGATGAAGATTGGCGGAAAGATTGAGTCGATTCGACGGACGGATGATCGAGAATGAGGAAATGAAGCTTTAGGGTTTCTCTCTCTTCTTCTTCTCTTTTTCTCTTCTTTCTTCTTTTCTATTTTTTCTTTTTCTTACTAACTTTTTCTTCTCATATTCTTTCTATATATATAAATATATAAAAACTTATATTTTTACCAATGAGTCAAAAATTAGAGAGTATCCAAAAATGTCCCTTAATATGATATTTTATAAAAATCTCTGAGTCAGCTAACATCAATTAATAAAATGATATCCCGTTGGTTACTCTATTTAGTTTCGTTAAAATTTCTTAGAGTAAACCAGAATAATATTATTACCAATTAATATTATTCAGAGCTTTAAGTAAAATACGGGGTATTACATCCTCCCCCCTTAAATAAAATTCGTCCACGAATTTAAAGGATTACCTGAATAGGTGAGGATATGATTCCCGCATCTCTGATTCCAACTCCCACGTAGCATCGCCCAGATGCGTCTCATCCCATTGCACCTTAACAAGTGGTATCTCTTTATTCCTTAACACCTTGGTTTCTCTCCCAACAATACGGCTCGGTTGGGGTTCAAAAGTCAAATCCGTTTCTATCTCTATAGAATCTGGTAGAATAGGTTGAAGAGGATCGGGAATGAACCTACGAAGTTGAGATACATGAAAAACATCATGCATCTCATACAGAGAGGGCGACAAGGCTAAACGGTAAGCAACTTCACCAATCTTTTCTAGAATCTGATACGGTCCTACGTATCTCGGACTTAACTTACGCGACTTAAACGGTCCTTTCAATCTCAATCTCGGAGTGACTTTCAAGTATACATGATCACCATCATCGAATTCCAAAGGTCTCCTTCGATTGTCAGCATAACTCTTCTGACGATCTTGGGCTTGTTTAATCTTTTCTCAGATCATATGAATCTTTTCCGTAGTCTCTTGAATAACTTCCGGTCCTAAAATCCTATCTTCATCCACTTCCGACCAACACAACGGTGTTATACACTTTCTTCCGTACAAAGCCTCATACAGAGCCATACCGATGCTCGCATGATAACTGTTATTGTATGAGAATTCTATCAACGACAAAATTTCTTTCCAACTTCCTTTACTTTCCAAAACACATGCTCTCAACATATCTTCCATTGTTTGAATCGTACGTTCCGTCTGACCATCCGTTTGAGGATGATTAGAAGTACTCAAACGCAGTTTTGTACCCATGGCTTATTAGAACGCCTCCAAAACCTCGAAGTGAACTTCGGATCTCTATCCGACACAATACTAGACGGGACACCATGCAATCTCACAATTTCGGCAATAAACAACCTTGCAAGCTGACTTGCCTTATATTTAGTCTTCACGGCTAAGAAATGCGTGGATTTCGTTAGTCGATCCACAATCACCCAAATAGAGTCATAGTCACCTTGAGTACTCGGTAAACCTACTGCAAAGTCCATAGAGACACTATCCCATTTCCAAATTGGAATGTCCTAAGGTTGTAACAATCCACCTGGTCTTTGGTGCTCAATCTTCACTTGCCGACACACCGCACATTCTGACACAAATACCGCATTATCCTTTTTTATTCCGGACCACCAATACTCCCTCTTCAAGTATTGATACATCTTCGAAGAACCCGGATGTATCAGAAAAGAACCTTTATTTGCTTCTTCCAGAATCTTTCTCTTTAACACATCATCGTTCGGAATGCAAATTCTTTGGTTGAATAGGATGATCCAATCTAATGCTCTCACAAAACCCGGTTGGAGCAAAAGTCCTAGCAACTTCTCATCTAGGACATGCGCTTGTTGAATATCATTCCTCAAAGTATAATTAATATTCAAGTTTCCCATGATTACACCATTCGGAGTCCAAACAAACTGAAGATTAAGATCTCAAAACGTTTCTAACAATGCATACTCCAACACCATCAATTCGGTGCTATGAATCACTTTTCTTCTTAAAGCATCCGCCACTTTATTCGCTTTTCCTGGATGATACTTCAACTCAAGGTCATAATCTTTCAAATATTCCATCCATCTCCTCTGTCTCATATTTAGTTCCTTTTGATCAAAGAGGTACTTCAATCTCTTATGATCACTAAACATCTCAAACTGCACACCATACAAATAATGTCGCCACACCTTCAAGGTAAACACCATGGCCGCTAATTCCAAATCATGCGTAGGGTAATTCTTCTCGTGAACTCTCAACTGTCTAGAAGCATACGCCACTACCTGACCTTCTTGCACGAGAACACCTCCTAAACCCATCTTTGAAGCATCGTAAAACACTTCATAAGATTTGTTAGGATCAGGAATAATCAAGACTGGAGTAGTTGTCAACTTCTCCCTCAACCACACGAAACTTTGCTCACAACTGGAATCCCATTCATAAGCGAAGTCCTTCCTCGTGAGTTTAGTTAATGGTAACGCCCTCTGAGAAAAACCTTTAATAAATCTTCTGTAGTAACCTGCCAAACCTAGGAAGCTTCTCACTTCGGTAACATTCTTCGGTCTCTCCCAATTAATTACTGCCTCTATCTTTGACGGATCTACTGCTACACCTCCCTGTGATATAACATGTCCAAGGAACTTGACTTCTGACATTCAGAATTCACACTTACTAAACTTAGCAAAAAGTTTATTTTCCTGCAGTATCGATAGGACAATCCTTAGATGCTCTCCGTGCTCTTGCGGAGTACGAGAATAGATAAGAATGTCATCGATAAAGATCACTACAAATTGATCCAAATAATTCTGAAATATCTGATTCATGTAGTCCATAAAAACATCTGGAGCATTCGTCACACTGAAAGGCATCACTAAGAATTCGTAATGACCGTAACGGGTTCTGAACGCACTCTTCAAAACATCAAAACTCTTCACACGAATCTGGTGATAGCCCGATCTCAGATCAATCTTCGAGAACACACAGGCTCCTTTCAATTGATCTAAAAGACCGTCTATCCTCGGTAAGGGGTATTTATTCTTGATTGTAACCTTATTCAACTTACGATAATCGATGCACAGACGCATACCACCATCCTTCTTCTTTACCAATAACACCGGAGCTCCCCACGGTGAAACACTAGGCCTTACAAAATGCTTTGCCATCAAATCCTCCAATTGATCCTTCAACTCGTTCAACTCGAGTGGCGCCATCCGATAAGGAGAAACGGATATAGGAGTCGTTCCTGGTATCAGGTCGACTGAGAACTCAACTTCCCTCACCGGAGATAAGTGTAAACACCCCAAATTTGCCCTCACCCATTCACACCATGGCTTGTGATCATTTCATATGCATAAACTCAATCATACCATCTCATATCACATTTTTTATTCACTGCATAGGTTCTAAGTCATCTGCATCTAGGGTTTGTGATATGAGCAATCCAAGAGCTTCTTGAGCCACTCCAAAGGCCATCAATCACTTCAAAGGGGTCTATGTGTGTTCAAGTATCATATTATATCCTCTCAAAGTCAAGAATGTCAAAGAATCACAAGAACTGAGAATGGTATAGAAGCAGAGCCAGGCTTGACTGCACAGGTGGCCTAAAATTAGGGTTTTGGTTTCAAAGGCCATAACTTCAATTTTTTTGGTCATTCTTGTTTCTATTGGTCTCTATATGGTATAGGGAGTATGCATATCAATTTTCATGAAGAAATTCCATGGAAAAGTCATCTGATCAAGAGTTGACTTTTCAAGCAAGTAAGTGCAAAATCAGGGCATCTGAGGCCCCCAATGACCCAACCAAAGGGCATTCTTCATCATTTTGATTGTATATGATCTTTATTTGATCATGGAAGATGTTGTAAGTTCACAAAAGTCAAGAATTTCAAGTTTTTGCAAAGTTGACTTTTTGGGCAAGTTTGACTTTTAATGAAATTGCCATTTTAGGCAACTGTTTCAACCTTTACTTTTTGATTCAAAAAAGCTTCAAATGGAAAAACTTTGGTCATGAAAGTTGTAGAATAGATATTTCCCTTTTCAAAAAGTACAAGAACATGACCTAATTCATTTTGGGTCAAAAGTTATAGCTCATCAAAGTTGGCAAAAATCACTAAATTTCAAGTTATGCACCAAATGGAAAACTTGCAATTTCTCATGACAAGCCTTTATGTGACTTCAAAATGATCTCTAATCATCATATCCTTGCTACACATGACCTAAAATCAGAATTGGCCCAAGAGATTTCTCATTCATTTGCCTTGATTTTCACATTTTCATAAGTCATTTTACATGGAAGTGCAAAGAGGGATTTTTGGCAAAATCATTCTCCCATGAGTTGTGTGATCATTAATTGGTTTCTATGCATTGCCATGACTAAATGAAGTACCATACACAAATATTCAGCAAGGTCTATCTCATGTGCATAGCCAAAAATCATGAGAAAACACAAGTGGGCAAGTTGCAAAATCTATCACAACTCATGATCCACATGCTGCAGACATTCACAAGCAATCCAAGGGTCATCCTTGACTCAAGCTGAAGCAAGACATGCCCTTAGACTGCTGCTGCCATAGCCCATGCTGCAAGTACAAATCACCTTGACTTTTTGGCCAAAACCCCCATACTCTTGGAATAGTGATCAGCCACCCCTACTGACCTGCTCCACAGGCTACTCACACATCTTGGGAGTGTTATAGCAATTCATTGGCCATTGAAACAAGACACAACACAGCCTCCACAAAATCTGTCAAAAACTTTCCTCTCTTCGAATCTACTTCCACAGCCATCAAACACTCATTTTATCTTCACCAATCAACCAGAAATCATTCATAGAACAAGTCCCACCCCTCACAATGATCTGAAACAGCCCACATAAGAACCTCATTTTCTGATACACCAGAACTGAACCTCTCAAAATAGCCTGTTTAAACTCCATCCAAGCTTGCCATTAGCACAAGGGGGATCATTGGAGTGAGTTTGCACCAAGGAACAGCCCAGAAAGCCCAGAACCAGAAGCTTCCATCTCAGGTATAGCTCAAGAACTTTTTTTCTCAGAACTTGTTTTTCTTGTCATAAAATGAAAGTGTATGTTGTGCTGATCATAATGATGTGCTTGAAATTGAAAATGAGTGAGAAATGAGGATTTATTGATACTCTGAAATTTCTCCCGTGAAAAATGTTTGCTTCGATTTGCCTGATTCATGGAGTTTAAATGTTGTTTGAGGGTTGATTTGTGTTCTAGGATGTTAGAGGATCATTTCCCTGTGTTTAATTTGAAGAGGGGTGGCTTGTGGTGAAACCTAGGGTTTTGGTTCGCCGGAGAAGACGACCGGAAGTCTTCTCCGGCCACCTGAGAATCATTAACCCTAATCCCTGTAATTAATTGATGTTTGAATCTAGTGCGTTAGATGAGTTGACCAAGGGAGACTGGCACGCGTTTGAGTGGCCCAGATGCATCCTCAGAAACCCTAATCACCATTAACTTAATTAAATCCAATTAATTAATTCATAAACTTAATTTATCCAGATTTGAATTGTGACCATTGGATCACGCGCCAAGTCAAACTACCCTTTCCCAGTTTCAATCTGAGCCTTCCATCCTGCATACTTCCATTTATTTCATTTTTATTTTCATTTTTATTCATTTAATTTGTCCATTTATTTAAAAATAGTAAAACCTTTTCAAAAATTCTGAAATTTTTTGTATAAACTTTTATTAATTTTCAGAAACCAAAAACATTTTTATTTTTATTTTTTGCATTAAAAAATATTTTTAAATCATTTAAAAGTTTATTTTTAATTAATTAATGAAAATTAATTAATTAAAAATACTTTTAGGTATTTAAAAATCACCAAAAAATTCATGAAACCTTCATAATCATTTAGAAACATTGTCCAACCCTCAAACCAAATTTCTTTTTTGATCTTGATGCCTTTTGAGAATTTTTCATGGAATTAAAATCATTTCAAGGCATTATTTTGATCCAAACTTCAAAAAATCATTTCTGCCTAACCATTGAGAGTTGGACTTTGATTCTTTTTGCATTGCATTTTGTTTAGCATGTAGTTTGTGAGATTAAATTGGCATGATTTGATCTTTCATTTTCAATTTGTTTGGCATTTTTCTTGTTGAGGTACCCTAAAACCCTAGGAAACTTAGAAAATTCATAACTTACATTAGGTTAAGAGTTGGAACCCATCCTTTGGGAAGTGAGTTTGTATAGGATTAGGGTCCCTTTGAATGCATTTTCAATTTTTTATCTTGATGTTTGCTTCTGATTTTGGTTTTTGTTTGATGCATTGATCATAAACCCTAATTTGAGCTTCATTTGCATTCATCTTGCATTTGCTTGCATAACATGACTTGCCATGACATTTTATGCATCCATTTGATTCATTGGGAATCTTAAGACATATTAGAAGCATGTTTGATCATTGCATCATGTATTTGCCATGTTGTATGTCATTTGCATCTCATAACTTTTCATGTGTGTTCATGGTTCTAAACTTGCTCCATTTGCATCCATTTGTTCATGTGATCATTCTCATGTCTTGATTCATGTTTGCATCATCTCATAGCATCATTATCATCCCATATATGCTTATGGTTTTGATTTGCATCATGCCATTTCATTCCATTTTGCATTGCATTGCATTCCTTTCACTAACTTTTCAGGTGGTAAGCAACTTTGAGAAGTGAATTTGCCTTCACTTCTCACAATTTCTTTTCATCTCTCTTATGCACCATTGCTGCATTTTACTTTGAGTTTGAGATTGGGCTTGCTCTTTCTTCTTCTTCTTACTTTCTTCCTTCAAGTGACTTGACTTCTTAAATGAAGCAAGTTACTTTGTTTCTCCTGATCCTTTCATCTGCTTCCTGGTGTTTCCATTGAAGACTTCTCTTGTAAACCTCACAATCCTTAGGAACAACCAAGCATGACAATGATTAGGGTTTTGATTAGTCTCCCCACTTAGTTTTACCTTTGTGTCTCATTGAGTCTTCTCTTCTCACCTCATAATCAGGGACTAAACCCTAAAGGCTTTAAGGCTTTGTGATTAAGTTTATGCCTGCATCCTTCTATTAGGATGGAGTGTATAACTTTAATCCTAAGTGTTAAACCCTTAATGTGTTTAAATCCTTTAATCAATCCATCTAATAATCACCAAGACATCAAGCTTGTAACTTGGGCCTTGCATTAGGGTTCTAATTCTTCCTTAATTGGTTAAGAAGGACTAACCCTAGTGTTAATGGACAAGTTCCCCTCAAGTTGTCTTACAAACCCTAAAACTCACTTCATCATCTTATCATTAACTAAAATCCACTTAATAAAGGCTTTGTTTTGTCATGAGTTTAATCCCTAATCATGGATTAAGTTGAGGAGCCTTCCTCAGCTTAAACATTCTCATCTATTATCCTTCTATTAGGATGGTGTAATGAGTCTGTTTAATCCCTGATTATGGCTTAATCTCATTACTCAACACTAAACAAAAACACCAAAAACATCTAAATAATCACAAGTAGGTTAATGATCTTAACCCTACATCAAAGGTGATTAAGTGTGAGAAGCTGACTTCACACTTAAGGTATTCTCATTACCCCTAATCAGAGGGATGATGTGATGAGCTTACTAAATCCATTAGTTTAGGCTTAAGCTCATTAGCTTATGACAAACTTTCAAAAGCAATAAAAGACTGAAAATACAAAAACAAACAATAATCGTCTCCTCCGGGATTCTTTTCTCATCATCTTCATTCACAAACGAGAACTCGCTTCTTCCGTCTAATGCAAGACAGTTTGCACCTGAGCCAGACAGGTCATACACTTGAGCATAGACAAGTAAGGAGTTCACAAGTCAATTCACCTTTCAGTCTCTTTGGGTCGAACTACGGTGTTCTGACTTCCTCATTGCACGAGAGGATACGTAGGCATAACTTAACAGTTATCGAACAAAAGTCTCTGTATATTCCCCCTCTTTCCAGCTTTATTCTTTTAGCCTCGTTATCATGGGCATTTCACTATGTTCTTACATTGACACTTCATTTATACACTTCACTTCTCTTACACTGACACCTGTACATCCTTTTCCAGTTCTTTTATACACAAATTGCACTGACACTACCCCTTTAAAACACAAATCTTTTAAGCGTGGATCCCGTCGAGTACGACGGAAAATCTGGGTGCTAATACCTTCCCAGGTTGTAACCAAACCCCTTTCTCAGTCTCTCTGGTTCGCAACCGTCTTATCCGTATCTTTCTAGGTTTATGCAGCATTACCTTTCCTCCGGGATAAAAATGCCTAGCTGGCGACTCTTTTCATTCCCTGTGAGTTCACTCCTGTGTGTTCTCGCACCCTCCTCTCGCCGACCGTTCGCGTCTGTACCTTTATTTGGGCCATTCCCATTTATCGGGAGCGACAATAAGGAAGTGACATCTTCAGGAAAAACATCGGGAAATTCACAAACTATCAGAATGTTCAAAACTTGTTGGTCACTACTCTCCTCTTTAGTAAGGACAAGTAAAACATGTTTCTCTTGTTCAAACAAAAAATTTACCATACTAACCGTACCTTCTAAGATCATTGTCAAAACATCCTTCGGAGGCACTTCAACGGATGGAATGAGGATTAACTTTTCTTCACATCCAATAAACACAGAATTAGCAGACAACCAGTCCATTCCCAGGATAACATCAATTTTCTTAAGGGGCAAACAAATGAGGTCAATCTTAAAGATTCTACCATCCACGGATAACGTACAGTTCTCACACTTAAGGGGCATCTCGACAGTTTCATCCATAGCGGTAGTAACCACCATTGGAGGAGATAAAGGAAATAGTCGCAACCTAAGTCAATTCGCGTAACTATTAGATATAAAAGAATGCATAGCTCCACAATAAAATAAAACAAGACAAGGATGATTGTTAACAAGACAATTACCCGCAATCAAGGAATTGTCGCCTTTCGTCTTCCTGGAATCCATAACATAAACTCTCCCTTGAGTCTGATTCTTCCTCTGAGGGCAATCCCTAGCAACGTGTACTTCCTTCTGACAATGATAAAAAATTACACCATTATGCTCACATCTTCCAAAATGGTTCTTGTGACACCTGGAGCACGTCGGGGGAGCACTGGATCTAGGACTCGACACCTTCTTTCCCTTGAAGGGTTGAGGCCTCGACCTAAAGGGTTGATTGGCTCTTCCCTGCTCACCTTGAACCGCTCTCCCAACAATGGCTTCTGTTAGCACTTTCTTCAGACTATGTTCGGCGATATAATATTGCCTCAACATCTCGGAATAGGTAGTAAATTCCCGTTGTGAAACACTATGTGATATTTCGGCCCTCAATCCAAACAAGAACTGGTCAATTTTCCACCTTTCATCAGGGGCATACATAGCTTGCCTAGAGTAGGCTTCCATGTTCTCAAACTTCTCAGCATAACTGGACACAGTCATGCTCCCTTGCCTCAACTGTTGAAATTCGAACTCCTTTAGTGTCCTCAAGGAACTCGGGAAATACTTATCCATAAAAATTGTCTTAAATTGTTGCTACACTCTCGGAATTCCTTGTACCATCATCAAGCTGAAAGCGCTCTCCCACCACCTAGCAGCATGACCCTTTAGTAAATGTGACGCGAAAGTCACCTTCTCTTCTTCACTACAAATCACAATCTGGATTATCCTCTCCATTCCAGTCACCATTCATGAGCCTTAACCGGGTCCAATCCTCCATGAAACTCCTGAGGGTTCATGCAGAAGAAGTCTCTAAATGTTCCACCTACAGCTCCAGGAGCAACCACGTGAGGGTGAAGGCCCCCACTCATCTGATGCATCATTTCTTGCATGAATTGGTGCTGCTGTTGCTGCATCTGCTGCATAAATTGGAAGATATGAGCATTCCTATCACTACCTACTTGATCGCTACCGGGAGGAGTGACACTGGGTCGAACAGCCATATTCCTAAATGTCATCAAAACAGGATTAAGTTGATCAGGCTCAATACCATAAACATAACATTTAGTCCTACCGCAAATCAACGTGTATGAACGGAAGAAAACACTTATAATATCTCAAGGCTAGGTCGAGGATACAACCTGCTTTGATACCAACTGTAATACCTATATACAAAATACATACATAAAGCATATTTTTCATATATAATATTAGAAATTTGGTACTGATATACAAATAAGTTCTAAGCAACATATTGTATAAGTATAGCCACTACAACATAAGGTATTAAACAAGGCTATAAAATAATACAAGATGTTCAACTACAAAAAGATATAAGAACTAGATCCGAAGATCTCAAAATCCACAGCGGAAGACAAATCCATCAACTAGTAGGGATAATCAAGTCGCCTTATCCTTACCCTTAACGAAACCTGAAGTACCTGAAATAATAACATCAATATGGGATGAGATAAAACATCTCAGTGAGTTCCCTATCTTAGAGTTCTCTCGGCCCTAAGGGTTATTCTCAAATGAAACTTGCACGTTTTCACAAACCAACTCACATAAGGACCAAAAACATAAGGGAACTAAGGTCAACACACGATCTCAATGTACAATAAGATAAACGTCTACCTCAAGTCCTTACGAATGCTTCATGTGGGACTAAGGGCACCCCACCTCAAGGCTTACTAAAGACCTTACGGAGGATTTAACATAGCACTTTCTGCAATCTTTACGGATGCTTCCCGTGGGACTAAAGGTAACCCACCTCAAGACTTACTCAAGATTAACACATAACTAGTATATCACTTGCCTCAAGTCCTTACGGATGCTTCACGTGGGACTAGGGACAATCCACCTCAAGGCTTACTCAAGACCTTACGGAGGACTTGTGATCTATACTCATCAAATAACAATTCACCTCTAAACAACCGGTACCTCAAGTCTTTACGGATGCTCTTGCGAAACCTAAGGTAATTGCGAAGAGACTTAATCAAGACTTTACGGAGGACCCTAAAATAATACAAAATTCATAATTCAATTGGGCTTAAGGGGAACCTAGATACCTCACAAGTCGTACCTTTCTTATTTCCATTGACTCACACTTTCCAATTTATCAAAGTTTTTGTCATTTGAAAAAGTCGGTAAAGGTCGGGTAACAGTCGGCTCAAAATAACATTTATTGGTATCAAAGGATAGATTATGTCATTAGCTTTAAAACAATATGTGGAACGTTAAAAACGGATACCCGGATCAGAAGTTACGAATTGAATACCAAAGTTGGAACCCACAGGTCTCGTTGAGCGAAAAATCTCCTGGAACTCTCGCTGAGCGAGGACTGCTCACTGAGCGAGATACACCAGTTCAGGAAATTCCAGACTTACGGGAAATCACTTCTCCAACCCAAAATCACTTCCAAACATCAACCAATGTAGAAATTCTTAGCCAAACATATTCATAGACATCATATGAGTATTTTAGTTAAGTTTAAATCGAGTTTTAACCGTTAAACTTTCGATTTTTCTTAGATTTTCCAAATGAGCCCTAAACCACAAAATCTCTAAAACTCAACCAAAATCAAAGATAAAAATTTCTAACTAAGAACCCACCTCGAGAGATGAATATTGACGAAAAGATTGAGTCGATTCGACGGACGGATGATCGAGAATGAGGAAATGAAGCTTTAGGGTTTTTCTCTCTTCTTCTTCTCTTTTTCTCTTCTTTCTTCTTTTCTATTTTTTCTTTTCCTTACTAACTTCATCTTCTCATATTCTTTCTATATATATAAATATAAAAAAAACTTATATTTTTACCAATGGGTCAAAAATTAGAGAGTATCCAAAAATGTCCCTTAATCCGATATTTTATAAAAATCTCTGTGTCAGCTAACATCAATTAATAAAATAATATCCCGTTGGTTACTCTATTTAGTTCCGTTAAAATTTCTTAGAGTAGACCGGAGTAATATTATTACCAATTAATATTATTCAGAGCTTTAAGTAAAATACGTGGTATTACACCTTGTATATTGAATAACATACCAATAACACTTTCAAACACATTTGTTTCAATATGCATAACATCAAGAAAATGTCTTACATACAAGGACTTCCAATATGGCAGTTCAAAAAAAATTGACCTCTTCTTCCACCCACTCTTCACAAGTGTATGTGCAAAAGGCTTGACAAACTGAGTACTCACATCTTTCACCTTTTCAAAAATTTGATCACTTATTAATATAGGTGGAACTCTACCTTGTTAAGTGTCTCCATTGAAGGATTTTATCCATCTACGGTAGTGATGATTAGAATTTAAGAACCTACGATAACCGAGAAAGACATTCTTCTGACCAAACTCCTATTGCGTCCAATCTGTTTTATCTTCACAAATAGGACACTCATATTGACCTTTTATGTTGTACCCTGATAGATTTTTTTATGCTGGAAAATCATTAATTGTGCCAAACAACATCGCCCTTAAGTTGGTGAATCTACTGTATGTCGAAAATTTCCATCAATAATTCTTTCATCTGCATGCCAAGTCAAGTGTCTTGAATCGGTTTCACTACGAAACATGCATCTAAATCTCGGAATTATAGGAAAATACCATAAGACTTTTGATGGAGACAACTTCTTTTTATATCGAGAGACACCGCATTTATGACACTTATTTAATGATGCATACTAATTTCGAAGCATAAAACAATTGTTTGGACAAGCATGTATCTTATCATAGCTCATGCCAATAGAGCACACCATGTTTTTGGCCTCATATGTTTGATTGGGAATAACATTGTCCTCTGGAAGCATATCTTTCATAAGGGTCAATAAATCTGTGAAACTTTTATCCGACAACCATTTCCTGCCTTTTAGTTGTACAAATTTAATACCGCAAACAATCTTCTGAATTTAGTGCAATCATTATACAATGGTTTCTCTGCATCGCTTACCAACCTCTCAAACATTTCGGGACAATCCTTAAGATTATCTTTAAGTGCTTCTACAATCTCTTCGACTCGATCATAATCATATGTATCTGTGCCATTGTCGTTTGAAGCATAGGTTGTATTATCCCCCGGTTCAACATTCCCGTTAATTTTCTCACCATGCAAATTCCAACATGTATAACATCTATCAATTCCACGCCTCTTTAAATGCGATGTCAACTGAACCGCGTCAACCCGAATCCCAAAACAGTAACCCAAGCAAGGACATATCATTCGTATGGGGTCTTTGACGTGCGTAACAACAAACTTAACGAATTCCGATATCCCATTCTCGTACTCATTCGACAATCAACTCGAAGAAATCCATTTCTTATCCATAGTTATACTAATTAAGCTAAAAAAAATAAAATAAAAAGTATTTACCTGTAGGGAGACGATCCGACTTTCACACTTTGAACAGCAGTAACCCTTATATATAGCAAATTCAATAAGTTAGTTCCCAATCATTGCAAGAAATGTTCATCCATCATAGCAGTTCATTTAAAGCAGTTCATTTAAATGCTTTTACTAATTAAGCTAAACAAAAACGTTAATTATTCACATAACTATAACAAAAGAATAACTAATTACATGTAGATAAGTAATCAAGTTCTAGACCCACACAATGTAATATTCTTCCAACGATCATACTTTCACTCTACAAATGTAAAACAATCATACTATCAATATCAATCCAGCTTTTCTTGAAGGCTTTGACCAATTTACCATGACTTCATGTTCACTCAGATCAACATGTACTATTCTTGAAAACACATATTTTAACACACCTTTCAAGACAATAACAATTCTTAATATAATAGTTTAAGTATAACATTATATTGTTCTATTGTTGTTCACACATTAACTTCCATTGACCCATGTGCTTTTTAAAATGCTTCACATGTTGATAACAGTTCCAATCTACCTTAACTAGCCTAACATCTCAATTCCAATCTTACCAACATACTAATAGCCCTAGCATAATCAACTCAATCATGGTTCAGTGTTGACATGATAATTCAATTCGTAGCATGCTACATCACATTCAACAAACCATTTAACTATCCTAATTAATTCTAATTAGCTAACCTAATACAATTCACTAACTTACTGATCCAAGCTAACATAACTAACTTTTTTTCTAACTCTAACTGATTTACCTATTCACTTCAGTTCATCACATAACATGTTATATTACATAACATCTAACAGTCCACAAATACTCACTAACATTCATTTCATAACTAAAATTTGAATTTACTTCTAACAGTGCAACAATTATAGCCAATAACAATTCAATCTAACATTCACTCCCTAACTCACTTTCGAAGTTACTTCTAACATTGCAAACATCAAGCTTCTAACCAATTAACTAATCCACCATAACTAATCCTACTACTTCTACTAACATTCTATCACTTAAATTCTAATTTTCTACTAATCTCTTACTAACCATATTCACTAACTGTCCAATATAACTTTCCTCTTTAACTAACTGCAGCTACTAATTCAAACATGACTTAACTAATTTCTTTCCCTAATAAAAAAAGAACAACAACAGAACAATGGCAACAACAGTGAAAACAACAACAACAATAGTGACAATAACAACAATGGCAAGCACGCTTTTGTATTCGTAAGATAAGCATTCAACAAGAAGAACAACAATAGCACAAAAACAATGACAACAACAACGACAACAACAACAGAACAAAAACAATGGCAAAAACGATATCGTTTTCGTAAGAAAGTCATACCTGGTTTTCTTCTTCAAGAACGACAATGGCAAGAATTGTTTTCTTCTTCACGAACAATGGCAATCGAACAACAATGGCAAGAACCCTAAGCAACCGAACAACAATGGCAACCGAACGACAATGGCAAGAACAGAAGCCTGGGAACAACGACACAAATGATTGAAACAAATGATTGAAACAAATTCTTGGGAGAGAAAGAAAAAAACGTTTGGAGAGTAATGAAAATGTGTGAAACAAATGATAAGGGCTTCTATTTGGGGGTTTTATTTTTTAATTAATGAAATCCTTAAAGCAGTGCTTTTTCATTGAAAACGTTTTCTATTCATTGCCTTATAGAAGTGCTTTTAGAAATCACTTTCTAAGGTGAGGCATTTTTAAGGCCTTTAGCAACACTTTCTAAGGTAAATCTTTAGCAACGCTCTATAGAAAGTGCTTTCAATCAAAGATGAGGCCAACTTGAGACCTAACAATTAGGCACCCCATATATTGGATGTATCACCATCCTAGTGGTTAATGTGTGTGTACTATGCCTTTCTCTACCTCAACGGTGCGGGTTCGACCCCCTCCCCCTTTGTGATTTTTGATGTTTTTACGTATAATTTTTTATTTTTAATATTTTTTTAATATTATTTTTCAATTAATTATTTAAACACTCAAAATAAATCATTTTTGAATAATATTTGGCACATAATTCATTCATACATTCAAATGATTATTTTCACAAAAATAACAAAAAAATATTATTATTTGATTACTTTTAAATATTTTAAAGAATTTATTTTTATTTTGTTTCAAAACATTTTAAATAAATTATTTTCATCAATTTCTTCAAACAAAATATTTTTCACATCATCATACAAATAACATATGATTTTTAATCATCATTTCAAAGTCATAACATTTTTATGAATAAATTTGATATTTTTATCATTGTATTTCATTTATTAATTCAAATAAAACCCTTAATTTCCTAATTAGGATTTTAACTGAAAGCGCTTTCTATTCATTGTCATATAGCATCACTTTTAGAAAGTGTAACGCCCAAATATTTAATTAATTGTTTTAATAAATTTTAATTAAATATTTGTGTTTAGTCGGTATTGTAGAAGCAAGCTTCTCAAATTATATTTTGATGATAACAACAAATCCATCAAGTCTTGAAAGCCAGCAAAAATGATCATTCAAGCTTCTTTCAAATAAAGTCTTCATAAATATAAGGTTTTCTCGTCGGAAGGTATAATTCTATTTCTCATGAATCAATAATGTTTATTAAGTGTTCAACTTAGGATGCACTCACATTTTCTATTTCTAAGCAAATCTCTTTACATGCCTTATGTTACTGATCTTAAATTTAAAAGAAATTTTTCTGGTTTTTGATCAAGTAACCAGTTACCTTGTAGGTAGTAACCGGTTACTTCAGCCCATTTTTGAAAAATCTTTTTAACGTTACAACAAGTAAATGGTTACCCATGGGGTATTAACCGGTTACCACTGTTCAAATTTCCAGAAATTATTTCATCCAAAATTTTGAAATTGCCTTGTATTTTTCAAATTGGGTTGAGACATCCCTTCAATTTTTGTACCTTTTCCTAAAGGTGTCTTGTCTCTATTTAAAGTTCTTTTTATAGAATTTTTAAATCAACTCCAACAATTTTCATAAAATATTTTCTTACTAAAAAAATCTCAAACTTTCAAAATATATCAAAGTGCACTAAATTCATTTGTTTACAAAGTTAAACTTTTTATACACTTTAGTGAACACTTATATTCATTGTTTTTGAGTGAGAAATATCAATTAAAGGAGAAGATCAAAATTGTTTGATATTACAAGACTTCATCACTTCTACATTTCATTTTATTCAAAGAATTATTTCTTGTATTGACTTGTGATCCAGGATTGTTGGACAAAACAGTTTGTGTGGCAAGAGGATTGTTCTTGCACACTTGATTGTTGTATAGTTGTTAGAACGTAGGCTTCATCGGTTTATGGTGTGATAGGCTGTACAATCTAAAACTATAATAAAATCTCTTACGAGGTGTACGGGGACTGGATGTACCTTCGGTTTGTGAAGGGAACCAGGATAATTCTTGGCGTCTTTTTACTTTCTGCTTTATTGCTTTAATAACCTAGACACTTAGACGATACAAATCTATCCATCAATAAAATGACCGGAAATTTTTATAAGGCCTAATTCACCCCCCTCTTAGGCTAATTCTGAAACTACAATTGGCATCAGAGCAAGTTATAGATAACTTATTCCTAGAAGATCCAGCATGACTTTCACAAGCACAAATCCGGTTTTCAAAGATGGTGGAAGTAGCAACATGCCCCCACTCTTCTCAGGAGAATATTTCGATTTCTGGAAAATTAGAATGAAGGCACATCTTGAAGCCCAAGGAGAAGGTATATGGCAAGTAATTGAGAACGGTCCACATAATCCGGTGGATATTATCAATGGACGAGACGATAAGAAAGAGATTCTAAATGAGAATAAGGCAATCAACATACTTCGAAGCGCTCTTAGTATGGACGAGTTCTTCTGTGTATCTCAATGTAAATTGGAAAAGGAGATTTGGGACACCCTGGTAGAAACACATGAAGGAACCACCGAAGTGAAGAGATCGAGGCTAAACACTATAAGTCAAGAATATGAGATGTTCCACATGCAGCTCGGTGAATCTATAGTTGCCTTACAAAAGAGATTCGTCCATCTAACACATCACTTGATTGCTCTCGGTAAAACCTTCACCAATGATGATATCAACCTGAAAGTCCTAAGATTTTTGACAAAATAATGGCAACCGAAGGTGACCGCTATTTCAGAAAAGAAGAGTCTCTCAACTATGGCATCCGCGTCTCTATTTGGCAAACATCAAGAACACGAATTGGAACTTGGAAGGCTCGAGAAGCACGCAAGTCAAGAAAAGAAGTCCAAGGGAATTGCCTTGAAGGTTGATTCAAAAAATGACAAAGATGATGAGACGTCCGAAGATGAGAACTTTATGCTTCTTATGAAGAAGCTTGGTAAGTTTTTTAATAAAAATAAAAATTCCTCTTATCCTAAAAAGAATAAAGATTTCAAGAAAAAGGAAACATCCACATCAATGCAAGACATCACTTGTTATGAATGTGGAAAGCAAGGTCACATAAAGCTGGATTGCCCGAAACTTGCAAAGAAAGGAGGATTCAAAGGCAAGAAGGAATTCAAGAACAAAAAGACTTATGTTGATTGGGACAATAATGAGATAAGTTCATCCTCGGAGTCAAAAAGCGATGAATGTGCGAACATGGCTCTTATGGCTTCACATCACTCTGATGAAGAAATCGATGAGGTTAGTAGCCACTTTTCAATTTATGACAATGACGCATAAGAAGTTATAGATGAAATTTTAAAAGAATGCAAGACTTTGTATAAAAGTATTTCATCCCAAAAGAAACGAATTTCATCTTTAGAAAAAAATAATATTGCTTTGGAAAAATATATTGAAAGTGAAAAGAAAAAGTTGACGGATGAAAAACAAAGTCTTGTATGTAAAAATTGTGAGTCTTTATCTTTCCAAATTGTTCAACTTAAAAGAGTTTTAGAAAGATATAAAAAAGGTCAAATTCGCTTGGAGGAAATTCTTAGGCACCAAAGGTATCCTAATGATAAAAGTGGATTAGGATATTCTAAGTTTTCCAAACCAAGCATAAATGAGACGATTTTTGTTAAAGTAAGTGAAAAGTTGTTAAAGAAAAGGCAAACAATTCTAAAAGTGTGCATCAAATTCATAGAAAGAAAATAATTGTTAAGAAAAAGAGTTATGTTCCTAGATATAGAAGTCATTTTCAACCTACTTGTTTTTATTGTGGAATCAAAGGCCACACACCTAATGCTTGCTATGTGCGCAACATTGGTGTTGCTAAAGGGCATTATGTGTGAGTTGAAAAGGGTAGTAACAATCAAGGACCCAAAGCAATTTGGGTACCTAAATATACTTGATTTTGTTTTGTAGATATGCTTGAAGACAACTTCGAATCAATGCTATCTTGATAGCGGTTTCTCAAAGCATATGATGAGCGACATCAACAAATTTTCAAATCTATCTTTAAAGGCCAAAGGATATGTTACTTACAGTGATGATAATAAAGGAAAGATTCTTGGAGTAGGAATCGTTGGTTCATCTGCATTTACAATCATCGAAGATGTCTTTTTTGTGGAAGGCCATAAACAAAACCTACTTAGCATAAGTCAATTGTGTGACAAAGGGTTTCGAATCAACTTCACAAAGGATGAATGTTTGATAGAGCATGAAGTCACCCATGATCTTTTGCTAAAAGGTAAAAGATTTAATAACATTTTTATGATTTCTTTTGATGACTCTTCCTTGAAGGTAAAATGCTTAATGCAAACAACAACGAGGCTTGGTTATGGCATAAAAGGTTCCATCACATTCATATGGAGCACTTGAACAAGTTAATAAAGCACGACCTAGTTGTTGATCTACCAAAGATAAATTTCATCAAGGATAAGTTATACGATGCTTGCCAAAAGGGGAAGAAAACCAAGACAACTTTAGAGTCCAAGAAAGTGGTGTCCACATCTAGGCCACTACAATTGTTACATATGGATCTCTTCGGTCCATCGAGAATGAAAAGCTTCGGAGGTAACATTTATGCTTTAGTTATTGTTGATGATTTCTCTCGATATACGTGGACATTGTTTTTAGTGCAGAAAAGTGATGCTTTCAAAGCATTCAAGAAGTATGTGAAGCAAATACAAAACGAGAACTCACTCACTATAGCCTCCATTAGAAGCGACCATGGTGGAGAATTCCAAAACACATTTTTTGAAGAATTTTGCGAAGAGCATGGAATTTCTCACAACTTTTCCGCACCAAGGACTCCTCAACAAAATGGTGTCGTAGAAAGGAAGAATAAGTCATTGGTGGAGCTTGCAAGAATAATGCTTAACGACTCAAATCTTCGTAAGTACTTTTGGGCGGATTCGATTAGCACAACTTGTTTCGTAAGCAACCGTGTCAACATTCGACCAATTCTCAAGAAGACTCCATATGAGTTGTTCAAGGGTAGGAAACCAAACATATCATTCTTTCACATTTTCAGATGCAAATGTTTTGTCCTCAACAATGATCAAGACAACCTTGGTAAGTTCGATGAGAAATCCGACGAAGGTATATTCCTTGGTTACTCCCTCTCAAGTAAAGCTTTTAGAATATTTAATAAAAGAACTCTTACTATTGAAGAATCCATTCATGTTTCGTTTGATGAGACTAACCCCTCGAAAGAGGATAATATTATTGATGATGATGATGATATAGTAGATACACAACAACAACAAAAGGAGATTTCAAAAGATCAACCAATACCACAAGAAGATGACTCACCAATCATTGAAGAACATCATGATCTACTGAAAGAATGGAGAACTCATAGAGATCACCCGATAGACAAAGTTATTGGTGATATTAGCCAAGGCATTGCAACTCGACTAAATCTTAAGGATGCTTGTCTCAACATGGCTTTTATGTCTCAAATCGAACCAACCAAAATTGATGAAGCCTTAGGCGACGATCAATGGATAGTAGCAATGTAAGAAGAACTCAACCAATTCGAAAGGAATCAAGTTTGGAGTCTTGTACTAAGACCGGACAACAAACACATCATAGGAACAAGATGGGTGTTCAAAAACAAACTTGATGAGAATGGGATCATAGTTCCTAACAAAGCAAGATTAGTCGCACAAGGATACAACCAAGAGGAAGGAATTGATTTTGATGAAATGTTCGCTCCGGTAGCAAGGTTAGAAGCAATTAGATTATTAATTGCTTATGCTTGTTCTATGAATTTTCAGTTGTTCCAGATCGATGTCAAAAGCGCTTTCCTAAATGGCTACATCAATGAAGAAGTTTACGTCAAACAACCTCCTGGTTTTGAAGACTTCTAGAATCATTTACATGTTTACAAATTGTAGAAAGCACTATATGGCTTAAAGCAAGCACCAAGAGCATGGTATGACCGCCTCAACAACTTTCTATGTGAAAAGGGATTTGTAAAAGGAAAGGTTGATAAGACTTTGTTCATAAAGAAGTTCAAGGGTAACACCTTATTGGTTCAAGTCTATATCGACGATATGATCTTCGGTTTAACAAACAAAGATCTTGGAGAAGAGTTTTCACTTATGATGCAAGGAGAATTCGAGATGTCCATGATGGGAAAAATGAACTATTTTATTGGACTACAAATCAAGCAAACAAAGGATGGCATCTTCATCAACCAATCCAAGTATTGCAAGGAATTGTTGAAAAAATTTGATATGGATAGTTGCAAAGTGATGTCCACTCCAATAGGATCCAGAACGTATGTTGATCAAGATGAATCCGACATTTCAATAGATATCACAAAATATCGAGGTATGATTGGTTCATTACTATATTTGACGGCAAGTCGTCCTGACATTATGTTTAGTGTATGTTTGGGTGCACACTTTCAAGCAAATCCGAAGTAATCGCATCTCACTGCCGTGAAGAGGATTATGAAGTATCTCAAAGGAACAACGAACTTCGTACTATGGTATCCAAAAGGTAGTACATGTTCTTTGATAGGTTATTCTGACGCTGATCATACAGGATGTAAGACCGATAGAAAAAGCACAAGTTGTACTTGTCACATTCTCGGGAATGCACTAGTGTCGTGGGCATGCAGGAAGAAAGCATGTGTTGCACTTAGCACGGCCAAAGCATAGTACATTGCAGCAGGCAGTTGTTGTGCACATATCCTGTGGCTTAAGCAACAACTTCTTGATTTTAGTATAGATCTCGGTTGCATTCCTCTTCGATGTGATAACACAAGTACCATTAACATCACAAAGAACCCAATCATGCATTCAAGGACAAAGCACATAGATATCTGACATCATTTCCTTCGAGATCACGTGCTCAACGGAGATGTGGATGTTACTTTCGTGGATACACATAACCAACTTGCCGACATATTCACAAAACCATTGGCTAAAGAGCAATTCTTCAAGATTCGGCGAGAACTTGGTATTCTCGATGAAGGTGACATCTAACATTTTCTTAAAATTGCTTGTTATGTGGTATAGTAGCTTAAAATATGCTTATTTTCACTTTTGTGTTACAAATTGCTAGCACTCATATTTAGCCGTTTTTCGTTTTTCTCATTTTTCGCATACCCGAAAATAATTGGTTTCAAAATAATTTTTGATCAAAAGTTGCGTAATATTATGTGCTAACACTTTGTGAAATATTTTTAGCAAAAACCATTTCCATTTTCTCTATTTAAGATTTTTGTTTTTTTAAATTTTTGTTTTTTGAAAATCTGAGGCAAGTAACCGGTTACCGGGTAGGTAGTAACCGGTTACCACTACTATTTTCTGATTTATTTACGTTTTTATTATGCAGTATGTGTTATTTGCCTTATATGTTTTTCTCTTACTTCGTTTACTTACAATATTTTTGTTAAGTATTCATGTGCTAATTAATCTTTTAAGTATTTTTCCCATTCTTTTTGTGGATGACAAAGGGGGAGAAGTCTCTAGTATGCTTTTTTGTTTCTATCTTTATGCATATTTTTTTTACAAACCTCCTAGTATCACATTGAGGGGGAGCACCTTCAAAGGGGGAGTTTTTGGAGAAACATAGAAGCAAACTTCATTTTCACTTTTGGTTGTCATCATCAAAAATGGGGATATTATAGAAGCAAGCTTCTCAAATTATATTTTGATGATAACAACAAATCCATCAAGTCTTGAAAGCAAGAAAAAGGGATCATTCAATCTTCATTCAAATAAAGTCTTCATAAATATAAGATTTTCTCGTCGGAAGGTATAATTCTATTTCTCATGAATCAATAATGTTTATTAAGTGTTCAACTTAGGATGAACTCACATTTGCTATTTTTAAACAAATCACTTTGCATGTCTTATGTTACTGATCTTAAATTTAAAATAAATTTTTCTGGATTTTGATCAAGTAACTGGTTACCTTGTAGGTAGTAACCGGTTACTTCAGCCCATTTTTGAAAAATCTTTTTAACGTTACAGCAAGTAACCGGTTACCCATGGGTTAGTAACCGGTTACCACTGTTCAAATTTCCAGAAATTATTTCATTCAAAATTTTGAAATTGCCTTGTGTTTTTCAAATTGGATGAGACATCCCTTCAATTTGTACCTTTTCCTAAAGGTGTCTTGTCTCTATTTAAAGTGCTTTTTGCAGAATTTTTAAATCACCTCATACAATTTTCATAAAACATTTTCTTACTTAAAAAATTTCAAACTTTCAAAATCTATCAAAGTGCACTAAATTCATTTGTTTACAAAGTTAAACTTTTTATACTCTTTAGTGAATACTTATATTCATTGTTTTTGAGTGATAAATATCAATCAAAGGAGAAGATCAACATTGCTTGATATTACAAGACTTCATCACTTCTACATTTCATTTTATTCAAAGAATTATTTCTTGTATTGACTTGTGATCCACGATTGTTGGACACAAGGTTTTGTGTGGTAAGTGGATTGTTCTTGCATACGTGATTGTTGTATAGTTATTAGAACGTAGGCTTCACCAGTTTATGGTGTGAGAGGCTGTACAATCTAAAACTATAATAAAATCTCTTACGAGGTGTAAGGGGACTGGATGTATCTTCGGTTTGTGAAGGGAACCAAGATAATTCTTGGTGTCTTTTTACTTTTTGCTTTATTGCTTTCATAACCTAGACACTTAGACGATAAAAATCCATCCATCAATAAAATAATCGAAAATTTTTATAAGGCCTAATTCACCCCCCTCTTAGGCTAATTCTGAAACTACAGGTATATTTTTATGTTGTGGTTGATTAAGTCGATAAGTCGGAAAAATAAGTCGGAAGACGTAGAATTATTATTAGAATTAATAATATAGTTGTTGTGATAGTTGGGTTGGTGGGCTTAAAATCGTGTCCGAATTAGTAAAATAGGGGGTGTTATGATTATGCCAATTAATAATTATAATATTTAATTAATTTAATAAAAAGATTAAAAGTAATAGAAACATAACATATTAGTAGAAGATAAAATTGGAAAAACTTGAAAACTGTTGCACGATCATGAGAGAAAGAGGAACAACAAATTGGAATTCGATTCTACGGCTACCTTCGATCCAAAACCTATGGTAAGGGTAGGTTTGATTCTTATAATCGGGTATAAAATTCAATACTATGATTCAGTTTGATTTTGGGTAGTTAGGTTGTTGAATCTGTACTGTTATGAATGATATGCTGATTGTTGTTGTTATGAATGCTGGTGTGAAATTGATTGTCCGAGTTCTGAATTTTGCTGATTATAATCTGTTTTAATTATGTTGGTTGTTGCTGGAAAAATTACGTTGAAAATGTTTCTGGAAAAGTTGAAAATTTGAGGATGAAGACATACCGATAGTGTGGGGGTGGGATACCCATTGGTCAAAGGACCAAGTGGCGGGTGCCATTTTTTATAAGTGGGAGGGACTTAAGATGTGGCGCAAGCCACCTAGTAATGTGGCAGGTGCCACGTTTTGTCACTTTAGTCATGAATAATTATGTAGTTAGTTGAGAATTAAGGCTTGTGATTTAATTATTTAATTGGATAATGGAAGTAATTAGTGAGAAGAGTATCAAGTGGCACAAGCCATTTCTACTTGTGGTAGGTGCCACTTTATTAATTGAATAATGCCTTGTAACATGACTATATATTAGGTAGATTAAAACATGTTAGTTATAATTAGTGGTATGATGAAATTAATTAGGGTGATGAAAGTAGGAAGTGGCGCACGCCACTTTTCATGGTGGTAGGAGGCACTTTATCCTAAGTACCATCGACTACCTTAATTGTATTATTAGGCATGAATTAATTTAGGAATTTGGTATGAATTAATTAATGGAGTAGTATGAAGGTATGAACTAATTAATTATGCTAATTCAGTTTAGAAAAATTCAGGAAAGATTAATAGAACTTCAGGAATTATAGTTGTATAAGAAAATCAGAAACACATGTGTAATATAACCTGTAGCAGTAGGTGTTACTGTGATTGAAGTTTTGACAGAAAATTATAAAACCAGAACTTAGCAGAATCAGTAGAAGCAGGTGAGTCTATGATATAAAACAATTAGAAAAATTCTGAATTTCGATGATCATAATAAATTCGTGATAAGTCGCAAAAAGTCAAAAAGAGTGCCGCTTTAGCCGAATTAGGCGAAAAAAGAAGTTGTCTGGAATTTAACGAAATTAATCGGGGTAACTTGGGTAAATTAAAAGTTGGTTTTTATTACGTTGTTTTGTCGAAATTGTATTGTATAGTCGATTGCAGGTATGGTTAAGTTGTTATATGTTTCCGGTTTACGAAACAATTCTAAAGTTGTTACGTTGGAGGCTTTTATGCCAAAGTTGAATATAAGTTGATTATGTCTTAAAAAGTCATTGTACTGCTCATGTTGTTATATTGTTGCGTTGTAAATTCGTATCTGTCATGTAGAGCATATGCATTTTGTCGGAGCCGTTGCTCACACCACGTTGGTCTCGATTGGCAAATTTAAGTTGTAAGTTGAAGGCTTATGCCTTGATGCCTCGATAACCTGGAAATGATTTAAGTTGGGAGTTTCACTCCGAAATGGTACCATATGCATATTTAGTAGAGTTGCATAAAAGTTGCATTATTTTTGAGTTGTTGTTGTGTTGTAGTACTAATTGATGTTGTGAAGCTGTGAATTATGTGAAATCCTTTTTTGTGTATTGCGTTTCATATACTGCTTATAATTATCGTAACTCACCCTTTCTGTTTGAATGTTGTCCTTATGTTGGCAACGTGCAGGAGTAGCCGATTACCTTTAGTCGAGTCGGTGGTCAGTCGCTCTGATACGTAGCTCTCGGGGGGAATGACACGTATCTATTTTGTTGATTTGTTGAAATGCTGAATTTTATTTAATTTAAGGACTTAGAATGTTCAAATATTATTTTGAAGTTGTTTTTGTGTTGGATAAAGATGTTGCAAGTTGTTTTATGAATCTGCTGCGTAATGTTGTTATGAAGTTGAATTATTTAATTAAAATGAAGTTGTTTTATGTTTATTTATATAAGATGCTATGTATTAAGCAGACTCTAATTTTAAAGTTGAAATTTGTTGAAAGTTGAAGTGTAATATCCCCTTTATGTGAAAGTTTTTGTAAACTCTGATTTTAATTATATTTAAAGGATAAAAACGAGGTGTTACATAAAGCGCTTTCTAAGGTGGGGCATTTTTAAGGACTTTAGCAATGCTTTCTAAGGTAAACCTTTAGAAGCGCTTTATAGAAAGCGCTTTCAAAGATGGGGAAAACTTAAGGCCTTTAGCAGCGCTTTCTAAAAGTGCTTTCTAAGGTGACCCTTTAAAAGCACTTTTTTTCAGCGATTTTTTTAAAAAACATATAGCCACAATTGTTTCTAAAAGCGTTGTCTTTGTTGTGTTGCGATTGTGAGAAAGTGTTGCTACAGCCATTGAAGAAGAAATTATGATAGGATATACTAGATCAATTTCAAATGAATTACGACTACAAACCACTGTTATATCTCGCAAAACAACCATACTCTAAAACACATCAAATTCAACTATTTGTATATGAAAACAAAGTGAATCCATTATTATTGGGAATCGTTCTTTGAAGAAAAATAAAACAAAGGTTTTCTATACGGCGTTATCGATGGGTAAAATAAATGTTGCGTAAGGATAAAACAACATCTCAATTTGGCATGGTCTATAAACCATTCTTAGTTAAAGGCAACCATTTTTTTCTTCAGATTTCACAACGGTTTTTCGCATTGTGATTGAGTTAAAATTTTGTAGTGATTTTCTCGTACACCCTCTTTTGTCTGTCCTAAGCTATTGGATTTATTTTATGAATGAAAAATGTATAGTAAAACTACAATTAAGCTGTATCCCACTAAGTAGGGCCGGTTACATGGATCAACATCCGTCATAATGTTCTATCAAAGACCATGTTTCTATCCAAATCATTAATTCCGAGTTCTTTCTTAATAACTTTTCTAATAGTCTTTCTAAGTATTCCATTTCCTCTAATTGTTTTTCTTCTCTCCATATGGTATACCCTCATTACTACAAAATCTTTTGGTCTTCTCTCTACATGCACAAACCACCTAAGTCTATTTTCCACCAACTTCCCTACTATAATCACTACCTTGACACACTCTCTAATATTTTCGTTTCTAATTCTATCTTGTTGAGTCTTAATACACATACACCACAACATCCTTATCTATACCACGTTTACTTTATTCTTGTGTTGATTTTTAACTGCCCAACATTCTATCTCGTGGAAATTCACAAGTATTACCGCAGTCTGATAAAAATTTCCCTTCATCTTGAGTGGTACCTTTGCATAACATAAAACACCTGATTCCCTTCTTCATTCTAACCATCCAACTTGAATTCGATGGTTTATATCCTTTTTCTAAACATGTGTTCAGAAAACTGATCATATATGCAACACAATAATATATCAGAAGTAGAGTAAATTTAACAATGAACACAACATATTTATCCTAGTTCCTCTCCTAACTGAGTGCACTCTAATCCCCTTGCCTTACAAGAGATTTTCCACTATAATCAACTTATGATTACACTTGCTTATAATCAACCACATATGAATTTCCTTACTCAGACCTCCAGCCAAGACTTCCCTGCTCAAACCACTTGGTTCAAGACTCTCCTGCTCAAATCCACATGGTTCAAGACTTCCTTCTCAGAATCTCTGTCTAAGATTTCCCTGCTTAAACCCACTTGGTTCAAGACTTCATTTCTCAAATCCACTTGGTTCAAGACTTCCTTGCTCAAACCTCAAGTCCAAAACTTCTCCTTGCTTAAACCACCTGGTTCAATACTTTCTTGCTCAGTCCTCTAGTCCAAGACTTCTCCTTGTTTAAACCCTCTAGTTAAAGACTTCCTGCTCAGTCTAAGGCTTTTTTGCTTAGACCTTCTGTCTAAGTCTTCTTTGCTCAAACCTCCTGTCTAAGGCTTCACTGCTTAATCAAAACACTAAAACACATAACATGAGACTTTATTGGCTCAAGATTTTCAACAGGAGACTTTGATGCTCAAACACATAATATGAGACTTTAATCTTAACTACTGAACAACATGACTAACATAGAAGATAACAAGGTGTACTTGATTCTGAATCAGAGGTACATGGTAATAACCTTAACAACGACCTTATGCACTTAATACTTCCATAATATTCAATGTTTAGGAAACCTGAAGGCTATTTACAATTTACAAAAAATAATAGAAGATTTTGCATATTCAATAAAGTTTCTCATTGTTGATCTTGTTATTTCTTCATTCAGATATAGGCGCTAAACACCTCTATCCTCTTTGACATTCTTTCTCTTTCTTATTCCTTATTAAATATTCAAGTAGAACCTTCAGCTACTTATATAACATACTTTTGAGAACTAGCCATTGAAGAGATAATTTAACCAATATGCATGTGTTTTCTCCATAGTACAAGAGATATTGAGAAAAGATACACATAAGATCTTGATCCATTGTGTAACCTAATTAACCATTGTGTCGTCATAAGTATCTTATACTATAGATCCATTGAGAGTTATTATCCGTAAAGTATGTCAAATCTTCTTGAGCCTTGTGAGTATAGACTCTAGCTGACGAACTGATTAAACGTTACACTTGCTTTCAGTAGTACGGATAACTTCGACTTTTCTACTCCTTCTGAATAAACACCATAAGCCAATTCAATTATTAAGTGTAGAAACAATGTGTTGCTTCTTCTGATATTGAGATCTTCAATCTTCGGAGTCTTCGCTAGACATCACTCAACAAGTGTTCTTCAAACAATGTATCTTCAGGAGCACGCAGCATAACACCACTCAAGTGTGCCTTTATAACAAATTCTGAAGATACTTGAACACACATTAGATAACACCATTGTTCTTTAAATACTTATTTTTATATATCCAAACTAAGGATATATGTCATGAATTTTTTTTGTTCTAACATAATAAACCCAAGCCTTATTGAGCTTAGACACGGGCTTGGGGGAAACTATTACGGGTCAGTCATATCGACCCCAACCGACCACTCTGAGGGAACATTAATCCTTCTAGAATCTTCTTAGCCCAACTAAATTTTTATTATATATGGCGATAACAAAGATCTCAATGAAAGTTCATACAATGGCTCTCTGTAATTCACTCTCCTTACAAATATCGAGTTCATTATTCCCTCTCTACTATAAAAAGAGAAGGCCCCAAATTCAGATAACATGTTTCAAACACAATTTGAATTCACTAATTTTCCTTACATACTGACTTGAACATTGTAGTGTTAACCTTGCAACTCAACCTCATCTCCACCATCTCTTCCAATCCTTACTTAATTTCTGGTTCCCTAACAAACCAACACTTGAATTATTGTTATTGGCATTTTCAAGTTGAAATTCTTATATTATTACAATGGGAAAGAAAAAGAAAAAAGTAGATGAATTGAAGCATATTTAGTGAAATTGTTATACCCAACTAAAGAAAGAACACTTATTTGATAAATCGGGAAATAAATACTCAATAACTACCATTGTATTTATACTTGGATAATTCTCAATACAATTTCATTTAAACGCCATATTTACGAGGCTACTTGTATAATTATTGGGGAGTCCGAGGAGCGAAGCATTTGAAGTGCCAATAGGAAAATGTTTATTGATCCAAGAGACCTTGACATCACATATTCATAAAAAATGTTAAGGTAGTTGGAGTATGATTCATTTCTCTTATATACCCCAGATTTCTTGCATTTCTAGTCAATGTGATAAATGTTCATGGATCCAAGAGACATTGACATCACATATTCACCATTAATATTAAGGTAGTGAGGATATAAGCCATTTCTCTTATATAACCCCGATTTCCTGGATTTCTAGTTGATGTAGACTATTAGTCACTCACGCTTGAATTCCAACAATCTTCTCCATAAGTGTGATTCACCCACTTCACTAGCTTTGATCTACCACACTAGGTTCCAATTCCATTTCCTAACCGAGCCTAACTTGGATTCTGATACCAGTTGTTGGGGAGTTCCGAGAGCACTGAAAGTTTCAATGAGCTAAATGTTAAGGATCCAAGAGAGCTTGAAACCACATATCCACCCAAAAAACCTTAAGGCATTAGGGATATGGATCCTTTCTCTTATATACTCAATATTTCCTTCATTTCTAGTTGATGTGAGAATTAACCACACACACTTGAATCCCAACAATCTCCCCCACAAATATGAGTCACCCACTTCACTAGATTTGATCCATACTAAGATCCATTCCACTCCCCTACCGAATCTAACTTGTCTCTGATACCACTTGTTGGATAGTCGAGAGAGCGAAGTTCCATAATTGTCAATGGACTAAATATTCATGGATCCAAGAGACTTTGACACTACATATCCATCAAAACTCTTAAGGCAATGGGATATGGATCATTTCTATTATATACCCAATATTTTCTCAATTTTTAATTAATGTAAAATTTTAACCACTCACACTTAAATCCCAACAACATCCATTTTGAATAAGTTCAAACATATAATAACCAACTTATAAAACGTTTGTATCAAACTTCCAAAAAAGAGTGTAAGGTAATTTAATAAGAGAGTAGAAATAAGAATTGATAATTATAAGTTAATTAATATATTTTTCATCTTAATGGCTAGTATGTGATGATGTGAAGATCAAAGTTTGCACATAATCATCAACACTAAAAGTGCTATTATCATCTCCATGTTGGTAAATAACTTGAGCAGTTCTAGCCATGTTAAGAGAAGCTTTAATAACAGATAATGACACATTTTTGGTCATGGCAAGGCCATTAAGTTCTTGCCACAAGTTCCTTATGAACAACCTTATGTGTTTCCTTCCTTCATTCTCATCTGTAATATTATTCTCTCCCATGAAGCATTGTATGCTGCTAGCATTATCCCCTCTTTCTTGTTCCTCCTAAACATCAAAATAAGAGATATGTTATTGATCTAAACTAAACTTAAAAGATTTTATTAGTGATCAGACATATACCGTTGAAGTTCCTAAATCATCCCATAATCGAAGAATTTCTCCGGAGCAAGTGAAGAGTCTAGGATATGGATTCATCATGGAAATAGTTTCCATTGATAAACCATTACCAATGAGGAAAGTAGCATGCACCATAGCCATACATGATCCAACAGAAATTGTTCCATTATCCAAATAAGTCCTAAAACTTGGCACATATCCACTGTTGAACCATTTTGCTTCTTCCAAATATGCATCAAACATGTCCATCCACTACATAAATTAAACCCAAGTCTCTAATTATAAAACTCTAAAATGTTATAAATAAGTAATGGACATTCATATATTCATATTCTTACGGTTATTTTTAAGTAAGAAACAACATTTATCCCATGTTCTTTTTGAATTCTATAGGAAATTTCATTTGTGGTGTTATATAATGCCATATAGCATATCTTCATATACTCAGGAAGTTGCTCCATTGAATCAAGGTCCCACCTGCCAAAAAAAAATTAGTTTAACATTTTGATTATTATTTATTAATTTCATACAAATTATATAGAAACATACCTTTTGATTGCATGTGTGAAAAGAACAAGTTCATCTAATGTGCCATAATTGTCAAAGATGTCATCAATAACATCCAAAATGCAAATGGTTTTTGTAAGTTCAATTCGACAATTTGTATAACATGGTTCTGGAAAAATTCCCATTGTCCATAAGAAGCACTCTGTTGGTCTATCTCTTGCAAAACTTAGTTTTTCTATTAGTCCCAACTCTTTCCACCACCTGCATACTTCTGTTAATTCTCTTTGATGTAGTGATTGAATCATGTCATTGTCTAACTTTGCCAATTCCAAAAGATCTGGTATTCGGTTACTTGCTTTGCTATATTCTTCCATGTAGTTTCTAGCTTCTAACCTTGCCATTCTTAGATGCTTTGGAAGTGTTAAGGATCTAACAATATGCCTATAATAACCTATTTCAGGACTCATGTGTGAGATTAACTCAGTTAGATGAGTCCTTGAAAATTCTAATGCTTTGTTTAATATTTCTTCATCTGCTGTCGCTAAATATGATGCCTCATATAGGCTCAACATACCATAAATGTCTTTGGAGAGTGATTCTTTGAAATTGCCACTTTTGTCCAAGAAGTTTTTGAATATGTCTACAATCAAAGAACCACACTAATCAAATCAGTAATTTTATATTAGCATTTAGCAACATATAAGAAAAGTACCGAATCATACGAATTAAGAAAATTCAAATTAGTACCAGAAGATGTAGGCCAAGCATTGTGCCTAAGTAAACGAAATTGAAGAGAAGTTGCAAAGAGGTTTGTAGAAGCATCCCAATCAGATATCCTCTCAAGTTGTATATTGATCTCATCTTCCAAATGGTGACCAATTCCCAGCCCTTGGATTGAGTCTATCATCTTCATTGTTTCAATAGGATCACTCGATTTTAACAACGCGTCTCGGCTTCTTCTTTTGACTTGCGCCAAACTTCTGGTCTTGTCATATTTCTGCAAATGTCGCAACTAACAACAATCACAACATGAACTATTATTATTAAGAAGATATATGATGCGAGAGAGGTACCTTGCTATCATTTAGAGCAATGGACATAATCGATAATTTTCGATGCATGATTTCAGATTTTGAATGATAAGTAGAAGTCCAAGATTTACTTCGAGGAAATGTGTTTGTGAGATATGAAACCCTAAGTTGAGTAGTAACAGCCATTGTATTGGACGAATTAATACTCTTATCTCAGTTCCTTCTATTAAACACTATTGGAACATTATTTAAGCTCTTTATCTTATCTTTTCTTTTTTTAATATAAATAGGAGCACAAATACATCAAGACACAATAAACCTGAACCAGAAACTTGCAACCATCAGCATCAGCTAACCAAGTGGAAAACCAGTGGTAGAGGAATAATGATACTCAAACCAACAACCACATATTTGGACTCTATCACGAATGAGCTGACAAGCCTAACTTTTTTTTATAATAGTAAATTATTAGTGGTTAATTGTTATTATATATTTAATTTTGTTTTGTTAGAAGTCGAATTCGAAACCTATAACTTCTTTTAACCCTTAATTCAACTGTTACAAATTATGCTTGAGAATTCCTCCAAGCACTTATTTGACAGGCTGAAGCCCTGATATCTGCTAGAAGAAAAATAGAAATTTATTAGGGAAAGCTTGATCATAAGAAAGAAAAAAGAGGAGGCAGAAAATCAGCAAGCACGCCTAACAAGTTTTTAGCATTGTCCCAGTCCATAACCAAGATCAAGAATCGAGTGCCCAAATAATCTATCATTATATAAGTCTTACGCTTACGGTTGTAAAAATGGATATGACCAAAACTAAAATGGCTCCTTGGGTTTTTGTTGCTTGTTGTATGTATGCTTGTGCTATGATTATCGTATTAGTAATTGAGTCTTCTCACTGTTAAGTTTTTACACATCTCTTAGATTTAAGAATTTGTATTAAAACATATTTCACCAAGCATAATATAGGTCTTTGACATTGTTCACACGTGGATTTCACACGAACAAATCGCTAGCTTTCTCTGCGTGAGGTTTACTTGCGGGACCATCCAAACAAGTTCCAGGACTGCTATGTTCAATTAGTTATGTTGCGAACTCTTGTAATGTAGAATGGTAATGTGGGTTCTTGTGTGTTTTTTTTTTGTTTTTTTTTGTATTTTTTGTGTTTATAGCAAACTCACGCGGAATGCTTGAATGAAAAGGCAGGAAAAGTGAATAAAGGCAAAATAAAAAAGGATAAAGACAAAAGACAAGTATTTTAATTTGACTTGGAATTAAAATGAATACATAAGTGTTTGGACGCTATCATACATTTGGGTAGGGATTAACTCGTTTCTCTAATTCTTGGTATTTTGAGTGTGTCCCTTTTACAAAGTGAAGAAATGAGACATTGAATAATGAAAATAGAATCTACTTATATAGACAAATAAAATAATTGTCAGACACTTTCCAGCAAATCAGGCTTTAACACTTGTCAACCCATTCTCTTGGTAACTACCCACTACTTTGTCCCACTCTTTGGAGCAATTTCTTTTCCACATCTTCCTGAATGACTCTATCGAAAAGTCTTCGACCTGGTGATGTCTGTGGGATGCGTCGAAGTGCTTCGACTTGGTTCTGGATTCCTACATCGGGCTGTCGACCCATGTTAGTCTTTTCCTTCTCTTTGGCTAGGTCGAACTCCTTCCTTCTAGCATTCTCATAATTTTGATTCCAAACCTCCTTTTTTGGACAAGTCGAAATCTCCATCCAACAAATTGTCCCCCAAAAGGCCAGATTCGACAGGGAGGTAGTAGACTAAAAAGCTTGGCCTTTTAGATTTTTCTAAGCTATTTCGACGACTTCTTCAACCGTTGATTTTCACCAATCAATAGTTCACATTCTGTCGGATTGAGACAACCTGTCACATCCGTCATGATTCCACTTTTGGCGCCACAACTTCCAATGCAGATAATGATGGACTAGGTCGTGGGGAATCCAAACAACTCCCATTTTCTGGCATTGCACGCATTCCATACATAAAATTATTTGCACGTGTTTTGGCTATAAATAGCCTTTTCTTTGCTGAGACAAACTTTCTCTCTTCTTGCCAAACATACTTCTGCACTTGAAAAGTATTTTTGCGTTTTGCGAAAACTGTTCATCTTACTCAACTGTTCATCTTCTCCCTTACTCTAACACCCTTATCTCCAACAGCAACTATGTATGTCAAAGCTGAACAAACTCTTGCTGGAACTTTCGCCACTGGCAATTGTCCATTGGATTTCTCTCTCTCAGAAGAGGAAATCCCACAGTTTCTTCCTTAACTTCCTACTAGAGATGCTGGCAGGTTTCCTCTTGGAAACGCCAAATGTTGATCCCATATTCCATTGAAGACAAACTCTACACATTCCATGGGTCTCTACTCGAAACGCCAAATCAACATGAGGAGGTTAGTACCTTCTTCCCTTGCTTTGAACGTGTTAGTCCCCTATAATTCCAAAAAGGGGGACAATGAGATGTTAGGTTTATGGCTCCAAAGACCAAATTTTTTCGTTCTATGCCCACCCCCAAAAATCCCCAGTATCTGGCATGGTTCGACAGAGTACAAGGCCAACATGGTGACCAAAGGAAAAAAGCTGGAATCTATGAAGTCATTCAACTGTCCAGAAATGCTCACCGGGTAAACCCTATCATAATTTTGGCATCTCTATACTTTTGAGAAGGTTCGACCAACACCTTCCATCTTCCATGCAGAATGTTGACGCCAACCTTGCTCAATGTGGCAGCCGTTACAGGCCTTTCGCCTCTAGGAGAAATGTATGATCCAACTTTGTCGATGAAGCACACTTTCAACTTCACTCGTGCTGGCCATCAGGCCTTCATCGAAGACCATCACACTAAATCAGACATAGTGTCCGACCAAGAGCACATAGCCTTTCTGACTCTATGGTTGTCTTATTATCTGTTTTGTTCAGGCTCGCTGCAAGTGGCCAAACAATACATCCCCTTAGCAATCTAAATAGATGAATGCTACGATATTCTTTGGGGAAGTTGTTATTTGCTTCCCTCTACCAAACTTTGGGGACGTCGGCCCACAAGATAAAGTTATTGGTTGAGGCTAATAGGTCCCTGAATATTTCAGGACCTGTATGGCTGCTGCAACCTTGGTTTAATGTTGTTTATGAACATAAGCTGGGATACCCTCCTTCGGCTACAATGAAAAAATTGATGGAGAAACGTCCCATCGAGGGGGTTCATATGGCCCTAATGACCCTCCAGGAGGATTCCTAAAAAAACCTCTTTATGAACTACTTGAATATGTTCGTTGAGATGTCTGCCTTCGTCGAAGGTATGGCACCTTTTGTCGAAAGGAAGTTTGGGCCTACTTGGTTTAGAAATTATTTTCCTGGCACCACTCAGGTAATAACAGCAGAGTCGAATGTTGTTTGGAGGGACGTTTTGACCCCTACTATGCTCTCTTACCAAATTGAGCCTGAGGACTACGGCTACACTAACTACCAACCCAACTTGGTGGCTCGACAATTTGTTTGAGCCAAATGCTGCCCAAATCTCATGTGAAGCACCCTTCCGACATCATCTAGTCGGCAATAAGACTTAATGATGTGGCCTGCATAACATGCAAATGATTCGCAAGGAACCAGATCCTGGAGCTGCCAACTTTTTGTTTTGAAGCCTCGTTTCGTACAACTTAAGAGTTCGACATCTGGTGGCGAACTACCAAATTAAGCATTTCCAAAGGGATCTCTTCCTGGAAAGTATGGTAGATGCCTTTGCTAGCTTGGCTGAAACTACCAAGACGGACACCCAGGATGCTGACACCAACGTCTGTAACGCCTGTTTATTTAATTAATTATTTAATTAAATATAATTGTAGTATGTTATGTTGACTCATGTTGATTTGTGCATTTGAGTTGATTCAAGTTGAATTTCCGAAATATCATAATATTACGTTGATGATTATAAATTGGTTTAAGTCGAATTAAATTAATTAAGTTGATATAAGTTGTGGAAGACCTTATGGAATATTCTCCGAGTATTGTTGGATATGTTGATTGGACCGTTTGGATCATTTGGTTGATAATCGGAAGTTAATCTATTAAGTCGGGAGTAAGTAGTTAGTCGCAAATTATTATTCGGTTGATTTTATGTTAAGTCGTTAAGTCGGAAAGTTGAGGAAATAATATTAGAAGTGATATTATTGATTTTTGGAGCGTGTTGGTTAATGGGCTTGGATTGCGTCGGAATTAACAATTAAAGGGGTATAAGACTTAGGCCCATTATAGTTATATTGTATTATTATTATTTTTTAATAAAAAGAAGAAAAGAAAAGAATTGGTCAAGGGAAATATCAGTAAGAGGAGGAAGTGGAACGTGGAAGTTACAGAGGAAAAAGTCTTAGAGAATAATAAAGGTTTTAAAGGAGAGAAAATAGTTTGGGAGCAAAGAAAGAGAAATAAGAACTCATGATTATATCTCCATTTTCGCACTTACGGTATAAACTCCACTAAACAGGTGATAACTTTTTACTCGTAACTCTGATTAAATTGAAGGAGAAAAACACATTTGAAGTTTGGAAGTTCATGCTGGAAATTGGTCAAATAGTAGTTACGGGATTGATGATGACGAAGGCTGAATTTTTGTCAAGATAGGAACTCAATGGCAGCATGTTCGTATTTCTAATCTCCATGGATGAAAGAGGAGAGAAAAAGAGTCATAGAGACAAAGGGTTGAAAAGTCGATCGGAGATTTGAGCGCCCATCGATTAAGGTAAGGGTGGAGTTCGATCTTTATAACCGGATTTAATAAATAATACTAGGTTTGAGTGGTTGTATATGATGTGTTTATGTTAATGTTGATGCTATATATGAAAATAGGTAACTTGTTATTTCGATGATTGTTCTGTATAAAATTGTTGTTCGATTATTGATTATAAGTTGTTTATAATTGTTGATTATATGTTGATGATAAATCATTCTGGTTGTGTTAATTTTTGTTGATTGATTCTATGAAATTATGGATTAATTGTTGAAAATAAGTTGTACATTGATTATGTGAAATTGGGAAACTGTTGTTGAAAATAAGTCGTGAATAAATTGTTCTGTAAATGGTTGATTTTATTTGTGTTGCTTTGTCATATGAATTTCGGAAAAATATGGAATTGAGGATGATAACAAAAGAAACTGTAGATTGGAAAACGCATAGTGGGAGCCACATACTCCCAGCACCATGGCGCAAGCCAGGTGCTTAAGTGGCGCAAGCCACATGTAGCCATGAATGAAGGGTGACACAAGCCACCCTGTGATTTAAGGGGGATGTGATTTTTGATTATACAGTACTTTATTTAAATGATTTCCAAAAGTCTTATATTATGTTTATTAGTTATAAATATAATATACTAATTTCATGAAATAACATTTTAGTAAGAATCAAGAATTGGTATTGAGAAATAAGGATTCAGAACAATTGAAACACAAACTAAACGGTTTTGATAAGTAACACTAAGAAATAAGATTTTTGACAGAAAGAGGCAGTTTCAGGAATTTAGCAAAAAAAACAGATAGTAAGCATATATTTTCATGACAAATATAATTTGGTAGGAAAAAAAAATTAGAAGATTTTATAATAAACTTGTAATAATAGCAGAATGTTAAAAACATTGTTGTTTTAGTCGGTTTAGCCGAAATAGGTGAAAAACATAGTTGCCCGGAATTTAACGAAAATTTTCTGGGTAAGTCGGGTAGTTAAATAGTTGATTTTTGTTGTGTTGTTTTGTTGAAAAGATGTTGTAAAGTCGAGTTGCAGGTACTGGATGAGTTGGTAAGTCGTTCCGGTTTACGAAACGTTCTAAGTCGATTATGTGGGAGGCCTTACAAGCCAATGTTGAATTTATGTTGTTCCCGTCATATAAGTTGTTTGTGTTCCTTGTTGATGCTGTTAAGTTACTCAAGTTGTTTAAGTTGTTATGTGTTGTCGAAGTTGTTATGTTGTTCAAGTTGGAGGCTTAATAGCCAACGTTGATTTAAGTTGTTCAAGTCGTATAAGTTGGTGTTGCTGTTTGATGTTGTTATGTTGTTTGTGTTGTAAAGTTGTGTATGCCATATAAGACATTTGCATATTATATCGGAGCCTTTGCTCACACCACGTTGGCCTGGATTGACACTAAGTTGAAAGTTGAAGGCTTATGCCTTGATGCCTCGGTAAATTGGCAAAATTATTAAGTTGAAGGTTTATGGCTTACAGATACCTCGATAACCTGGTATATTTTAAGTTGAGTGTTTTAATCCAATGGTACCACATGCATTTGCATAGTTGAATCGCATTTGTGTTGCATTATTTATGTTGGTTATGTTGTTCAAGTTGATAAATTATTTATGTCGTTCAAGTTGGTAAGTTGTTATGTTGTTTTCAAGTTGATTAAGTGAATTGTATTGATTAGGCTGATTAAGCAGTTCTTGTTGAATATATGACTATGTGGTTTATGTAGAAAATATTGATGGATATAATAGTAGTAAAATAAGTTGATAAAAAGTGGATGATTGTTAAGTCATTATTTTGTTGTTGATGTTGTGAAGTGGTGAATTATTTATGATCCTTATCTAAGTATTGTTTATCATATGTCGTTTATAATTATCGATATTTCACCTCTTCTGTTTGAATGTTACCCCTATGTTGGTAACGTGCATGTAGCTCGAAGGAAGATGATTACCTTCATTAGTTCGAGTTAGTGTCGGTGCTCTGATACGTAATACTCAGGGATAGGATGCTTAGTTGTCTTATTGTTATTTTTAAGTTGTTTCAGTATGATTATCTTGTTATTAAGTTGAATAACATGTTATACCATGTTTAGTTGAATAATTTGAAAATCCGATGCGTAGTTGTAAATGTTGAATTTGGTTTCTTAAATGAATAAAAGTTATTGTTTATAGTTTCTTACAAACCAAAAGTGTTATGTATCAATTTTCATGAAATTAACTGAAGTTTTTATAAGTTGAAAATGTAGCATCCTGTTTGTGTACTATTTGGTTGAACTTTAATACTCTGATTTTCTATATAATCGTCGGGTAGAAATTGGGTGTTACATTAGTGGTATCAGAGCAGGTTGGTTCGTCTGGCCAATATTGTTAATGTAGTTTATTCCCTAGTGTGTGATATGTGTGTGAAACATTGTCAACACTTGTTTGTTTGTTTCTAATCGTTGTCTGTAGGTGTTAGTTTGGAATTAAGTAGGGGGAGCTTGTCTCCTGGATGTGTTTTTGGTATGTAGGAGTTGGTTCAAGATAATGTTGATTGCAAGAGTGCAAGGTTGTTGAAGAGATATTGTTGTGGACCGGTGAGAGCATGGACTTATGAATTTCGTATCAGCCGAGTTGGAGATTTCCGTAGATGATGGATGGTGAGTTGATTGAGAATAAGGAATTAACCCAAAGGAAATGATAAGTGATGGACCAAGTCGGTAGATTACTATGCCTTGAGTATAGTTGGATTAAAGACGGGTATTTGTCGTAGTTGGATGAAAAGAAAATATTCTTGGTAGATTTTGGAATCAAGAGAGAGAGAGAGAGATGGAACTTATGTTCATCAATCTCAAAATTCTGGTTTTTTCAATCTTGGAGCAGCTGTCACGAGAAATGGCATAACTTTTTGCTCGTGATTCAGATTAAAGTGGTTCTAGACTTTTTAGAAAGCTTACGAAATTTCCTACAATTTTCATATAAGAATTTCCTTCGGGAGGTTTATGAAGAGGGAGATAAGTGCATTTTAATAGTTAAGTCTGCTGTTGATTTTTTTGAAAAATTCTGCATACGAGAATTTTGAACCAGTCCCATTGCAAGGAGGGTAACTTTTTACGTGTGAGTCAAATTCAAACGATTTTTGAAGTTCTGGAATCTGCACAAAATTCTCTTCAATTTAGAATATAATTTTGTGACTTGGAGGTCTTTATTAGAAGAGATATTGTGTTCAAAGTTGAGTGTTTATTGCTGAAAATTTGGAAAGATTAAAATGTTGAAACTAATAAAATGTTGGTATTAGAAGGAATGCGAAGGTAATCGGAGAATACATAGAGATGTGATTTATGTCGAACGAGGACGATTAAAATGCCGATGTTAGATGATGGTAATTTTGGGAAGAAAATCGATGTTTACTTAGTTGAAAATTTAAACTTGGAGGAAAGTTGTAGTTGGAAGTGAGCCGAATTGGATTATGCTTGATGTTGTGGCGACTCTGGTGTTATGAGGATAATTAAAGTTGTGTTGTGCTACGATCGTGTATAAGATATTGTGTGTTGGATTTTGGAGGATTTAGTATAATTAACGAAGTATGAATTAAGGAAACTAAGAAGACGTTGGTGAGCCTGAGAGAGTTGGCGGAGCATTATGCTTAAGAACTTTAGGCACAAGTTGAGGTACGCTATTATGTTGGGTAATGATTATTTATGCCACCGTTATGATTATTGGCTGTCTATTGATAGATTGAGGAACTGATCACCCTTAATCTATTCTTGATAGTAGACTAAATCATAATTGATGGATGGATGTCTCATGCCAACTAGTATAGTATGTACGTTGAATTGGTTGAAGTCAAGTTGAGTGCTTGAGTATTGTTTATTTTGTCGATGCAAGTTATTATATGAGTGTATTAGTTGGTTTTGAAGATGATAGCATGAAGTTGCATTTGGATTAAATAGTAATGATGAAACTCATAGTTGAACCCTAGATAATTGGAGTGTTGTTTTGGTGATGAATTAAGCGGCATGAGACTTGAAGTTTTCTTGAAATAATTCAAGAGGAAAGTATATGGAAATGTAAGACCGTGATTTGACAAGAATATCGGATAGAGTTGAGTTGTAAGTATTAGAAGAAGTGGAATTATGAGTTGGTTTATTAAAGTGTGTGATTTTGATTAGAACAAGAAAAGTTGTTTGGTTGTGTTGTTTCGAATAAGAATTTATGAAGGGTTGTGTCGGTATGAGTAAGAATCGAGGATTCGGTATGTTGAATTAGTTGGAAGCGAAGAATATGAGTTATCTTGTGGAAATTCGTTGGACCCTTGTACCTTATGTTGTTGTAATGATGTTGTGTGATTAAGATGATTTTCGAAGGACATGTTGTTAAAAGATGGTAAAGTTGTAGTTGTGTTGAGGATAATTGGGAAGTAGAGGTATATCTTATCCAAGATTTGGAAGTAGTTGCGATTATAGTTGTGTTAAGCATTCAAAGTTATTGCCTTATGGGTCTAAGTTGGAAGTAGTCGGTAACTACAAGAGTTAGAATACCCATTGGAACGAAATTTCGAAGAGTTAAGTCAAAGGTTTTGTTGATATGTCGATTTTGATGATTGGAAGTTAGAGTTAAACTCGGTAAACTTGGTAGTATGCAAGTAACCAGTGTGTGCCGCGAACGCGTGGTGTTGTGCAGTTGTTCGTAGGTGAATGACAACGATGTTGGTAGCTTGGTTGTATTAACATTGTGTTTAAGTTGTGTGTTTCTATGTTGTCGTGTTCGAGTCTTTAAACCGGTGAATTTGTAAGTTGGTTATGTGTCGTTTTATGTTGATAGTTATCAAGTGCATCGCTTGAGGGTTGTTCATGTTGTTGTTATCATTAAAGTTGTGAATTATTGTTTGTAGTATGTGTAGGTTAATACGTTGTTTTCGGAGATGAGAGTTGATTAGTCGGATGGAATAAGTAGTTGGGGGTAGTTGAATCGAATAAATTTTCGAGGACCATGTTATCCCTAAATTTCGAAGCTAGCATTTAATGAGGTTATCTTGGCTTAGTAAAGGACTTTTCTTGTGATAAGCCAAAAGTAAGGTTTCGACCTAACCAATTAAAGGATGAGAGTCAAAGAGACCTACCTACAAGTTTCATACTTAGTGAAATTCTAAGTTTGGAATATTTTCTAAGTGGTGAGGGGAAGGTGGCAGTTACTGTCGCTCCCGATAAGTGACACAAGGGTCAGATAAGGGTACAGACGCGAACGGTCGGCGAAGGGAATAGTGAGAACACACAGCCGTGAACTCACTGGAGATGAATAGAGTCGCCAGCTAGGCATTTTTATCCCGGAGGAAAGGCAATGCTGCATAGACCTAGAAAAAGATGGACAAGACGGTTTGCGAACCAGAGAGACTGAGAAAGGGGGTTGGTTACAACCTGGGAAGGTGTTAGCACCCAGATTGTCCGTCGTACTCGACGGGATCCACGCTTAAAAGATTTGTGTTTTAAAGGGGTAGTGTCAGTGCAATTTGTGTGTAAAAGAGCTGGAAAACAAAATGTGCAGGTGTCAGTGTAAGAGAAAAGTGAAGTATATAAGTGAAGTGTCAGTGTAAGAACAGGAGTGAAATGCTCAAGATCATGAGGCTAAAAGAATGAGGCTAGAAAGAGGGGGATGTACAGAGACTTTTGTTCGATAACTGTTAAGTTATGCCTACGTATCCTCTCGTGCAATGAGGAAGTCAGAACACCGTAGTTCGACCCAAAGAGACTGAAAGATGGATTGACTTGTGAACTGCTTGCTTGTCAATGCTCAAGTGTGTGACCTGTCTGGCTCAGGTGCTAACTGTCTTGCATTAGACGGAAGAAGCGAGCTCTCGTTTGTGAGTGAAGGTGATGAGAAAAGAATCCCGGAGGAGACGATTATTGTTTGTTTTTTGAGTTTTCAGTCTTTTATTGCTTTTGAGAGTTTGTCATAAGTTAATGAGCTTAAGCCTAAACCAATGGGTTAGTAAACTCATCACATCTTCCCTCTGATTAGGGGTAATGAGAGTACCTTAAGTGTGAAGTCAGATTCTCACACTTAATCACCTTTGATGTAGGATTAGGATCATTAACCTACTTGTGATTATTTAGATGTTTTTGGTGTTTTTGTTTAGTGTTAAGTAATGAGGTTAAGCCATAATCAGGGATTAAACAGACCCATTACACCATCCTAATAGAAGGATAATAGATGAGAATGTGTAAGCTGAGGAAAGCTCCTCAACTTAATCCATGATTAGGATTTAAACTCATGACAAAACAAGCCTTTGATTAAGTGGATTTTATTTAATGATAAGATGAAGAAGTGGATTTTATGATTTGTAAGACAACTTGAGGAGGACTTGTCCATTAACACTAGGGTTAGTCCTTCTTAACCAATTAAGGAAGAATTAGAACCCTAATGCAAGGCCCAAGTTACAAGTGTGATGTCTTGATGCTTATTAAGTGGATTAATTAAGAGATTTAAACACATTAAGGGTTTAACACTTAGGATTAAAGTTATACACTCCATCCTAATAGAAGGATGCAGGCATAAGCTTAATCACGAAGCCTTAAAACCTTTAGGGTTTAGTCCCTGATTATGAGGTGAGAAGAGAAGACTCAAAGAGAGACACAAAGGTAAAAACTATGAGGGGAGACTAATCAAAACCCCAATTCATTGTCATGCTTGGATGATCCTAAGGTTTGTGAGGTTTGCAAGAACAAATCTTCAGAGGAGCCACCAGGAAGCAGATGAATAAGATCAAGAGAAGCAAAGTGACTTGCTTCATTCAAGAAGTCAAGTCACTTGAAGAAAGAAGGTGGGAGGAACAAGAATGAGCAAGCTCAATCTCAAACACAAATAGAAATGCAGCAATGGATGCAAGAGAGATGAAAAGAAAAGTTATGAGAAGTGAAGGCAAATTCACTTCTCAAGTTCACTTACCACCTGAAATGTTAGAAAGAAATGCAATGCAATGCTAAATGAAATGAAATGACATGATGCTAGACCAAACCAGAAGCATGTTGATGATGATAATGATGCTATGAGATGCTGCAAACATGAGGCAAGGCATGGGGATGTTCATACAAGATTATGAATGCAGATGATGCAAGTTAAGGAGCATGAATGAACATGGAAAAATGTGAAGCATACAAGACAAATGACATGGCAAATATGCAATGCAATGATCAAACATGTTTTCTATATGTCTTAAGATGTCAAATGAATCATAGGCATGCACAAAATGCAAAGACAAGTCATGTTATGCAAGAGAGTGCAAGAGGGATGCAAGAGAAAGCCCAAATTAGGGTTCATGGATCAAACAGCAAACAAAAACCCAAAACAGAAGCAAACCCTAAGATAAAAAATGGAAAATGCTACCCAAAGAAACCCTAAACCTATAATAAACCACTGCCCAAAGGGGAGCTCTCAACTCTCAACCAAACTCAAGATATGATTTTTCTAAGTTATTAGGGTTTTTTAGGGTTCTTAACAAAATAAATGTCAAACAATTGGAAAATGCAAGATCAAATCATGGCCATTTAAACCTAGAAACTACATGCCAAACACAAAACAATGCAAGAAGAATCAATGTCCCAACCTTCTTAGATAGGCAGAAATGAATTTTTGAACTCATGATCAAAATAATGCATAAAAAATGATTTAATTCAATGAAAAATCCTCAAAATGCATCAAGATCAAAAAATAAATTTGGTTTGAAGGTTGGACAATGTTTCTAAATGTCTTAGAACATTTCATGAATTTTTTTGTAATTTTTAAATACCTAAAAGTATTTTTAATTAATTAATTTCCATTAATCAATTAAAAATGATCTTTTAAATATTTAAAAATACTTTTTTAATGATAAAAAATAAAATAAAAATATTTTTGGGTCTTAAAAATTAATAAAACTTTAAAGAAAAAGTTTCATAATTTTTAAGACATTTTTGCTATTTTAAAATAAATATGCAAGTTAATTGAAATAAAAATGAATTAAAATCAAATAAAATAGGAAGTAATCAGGATGGATGGATGAGATTGATTCTGAGTTTAAATTGGTTGACTGCGCACGTCATCCAAGGGTCCAGGCTGACTCTGATTAAATTAATTAAATTATGGATTAATTAGGCTAACACGTGGATTAGGGCTAAGCTAGCTGATCTGGGCCATCCAAAAGAGAGGGAAGTCAACAGGTCAAAGGCCATCTATGGCTCAAATTCAAACTGAAGTTAATTACGCAATTAGGGCATAATCACTCTCAGGTGGCCGGAGAAGACCTCCGGTCGTCTTCTCCGGCCAGCACCTCACCTGAAAAATCCCCAAACCCCTCAAATCGTATAAAAAATGAAAACTAAGAACATAGAAATGATCTCCACCCTCTCACGAATCAAACCCCTCTCTCAAAACACATTTCTTCTTCCTAAACAAGCTGAATCGAAAGAAATAAAAACTAGGGCACGCAAGCTTCAGAGACAAATTAAATACTCAAATCAAAGCCATTTCAAAAACTAAGAACATCAGGATGATCAGTGAATCACATAGAACAAGTTTGTAACAAGAAAAATGATTTCTGGAAAAATAATTTTCGAGCTACCTGAGATTTGGAGCTTTCAATTTGAGGACTTTCTGGCCACTTCTCCTTGTGCAATCCACTCCACTTGGTCCACAGAAGATGCTTGAATGCTCAAAAGGAGTTTAAGTTGGCTGGATAATGAGATTCGAAAGCTCCTGCTCAAGCTTGGTCAGAAATGGCAATGGAGTTTCTGGAGGTTTCAGGCCATTGTGAATGATGGTTTGTGGTCCTGAGGATGAATGGAGAAGGTCTGGAGTGTTTGTTTGTATGTTTGTGAACTATGGTGAGAGTTTCGAATGAAACTGCAAAATGAAGTGAGAAATGGCAGTGGGATGTTCTGGCTGTTTCAGGCTTGTGTTCTTGGTGCTTTGTGGTCTATGGAGCAAGGTGAGTTGAATGGTGAAGATGGCTTTTGTGTTTGCAAGCTGTGGAGAGGAATCCGAAGCAAGTTGCAATTGGGAGTGTTTTTGTGTATGTGATGAATGAATGTGTTTCAGCCTTGCCTTGTGTTATGTCTTGCTTGCAAATTGTCCACATAACTCTCTCTCATTGGTCAGTTGACAAGACATGCCCTTTATTGATTGGTAAGTTACCTTTTGCAAAAAGTCAAATAATGTGTAAGAGAAGTATGGCTCATGGTCTAGGCAAGTACAAGGCATGGGCTGGCGCAGCAAGGGTGAGGGAGAGGCCTAGCAAAGCTCAGCATCCAAGGCTGCAAGTTGTAGGAAGCATGATCATGAGTTTTGCAACTTGTTGTAACTTTGGTTCACATGTGAGAAAGTCTTGTTACACAAACCAAACCATGGGGAAACTTGGTCCAATTCTGATTTTTGTGACTTAGAGAATGTTTGTGTAATGGTTTGAAATGAACTAGAGGTCACAATTGGCTTTGGTTCAAGACTTTGCAAAATTTCCATTTGAAGCATGCCTTGAAAATTAATGATTTTAGCCAACTTTGCCTTGCCATAACTTTTGATCCAAGAAGAGTTTGATCATGTTATTGTACTTTTTGAAAAGGGAAAAATGAGATCTACAACTTTCATGACCAAAGTTTTTCCATTTGAAGCATTTTTGGATCAAGAATCATGGCTTGAAAAATGACCTAAAATGATGCATTCTTGAAAAGTCAACTATGCCCAAAAAGTCAACATTTGCAAAAACCCTAAATTCTTGATTTCTATGAACTTCAACCTTCTTCCATGATCAAATAAAGATCATATACACTCAAAATGATGAAGATCACCCATTGGTTGGGTCATTGGGGGCCTCAGATGCCCTGATTTTGCACTGACTTGTCTGAAAAGTCAACCCTTGATCAGATGACTTCCCCATGGAATTTCTTCATGAAAATTGATATGAATACTCCCTATACCATATAGAGACCAATGGAAACAAGAATGACCAAAAAAATTGGAGTTATGGCCTCTGAAACCAAAACCCTAATTTTCAGTCAACTGTGCAGTCAAACTTGGCTCTGCATCACCTCAAACCCTAGTTCTTGTGATTCTTTTGCATTTTGACTTTGAGGAGATGGAATATGATATAAGAACACACATGGACCCCTTTGAGTTGATTGGTGGTCTTTGAAATGGCTCAAGATGCCTTAGGATTGCTCAGATCACAAACCCTAGGTGCAGATGCCTTAGAAACTATCCAGTGAATCAAAAATGAGATGTGAGATGATATGATTGTGTTTATGCATATGAGGATGATCACAAGCCATGGTGAAATGGGTGAGGGCAAATTTGGGGTGTTTACAGTTACCAATAGTCTTGCACGTTCAATCTTGGAGGGAAAATATGGAGTTTCAATTCAAAGACAGGGATAAGTGGCGCAAGATGAAGCTTCTTCAGCATATAGTGGGACAAGTGTCACCATATTAGGATAGTTATAGGAGAAACCGTCGAGAGAGGTTACTTTGTAATGTATATAAATAGCTTAGTCTAGTGTTAGAATAAGTGTGTGGAAAACATATGTACTAGTAACTTCGTATACTCAAAGTATCCGCGTGTAGAGAAACGAGTGCAGTGAGAATGTACATGATTGAAACACCACCAATTTACTTTTAATGTCAAATTTATCTTCAAGTTATTTACTTTTGAAGTCATTTATCTTTACAAGCCCTTATTTTTAAAGCAATTTACATTTCAAAGTCATTTACCCTTCCAGCAATTTACTGCGTTTTCCTTTACAATTCCAGCCTCTTTACATTTCCAGCAATTTAACATTCCTCGCCTTTCCCTTTAAATTTCATTTAAACTTTAAGCCTTGCCTTTATTTTCCTTTAAAAATCCAAGCCTTGTATTTACTTTGATTTATTTTAAAAGTTTTTTCCCTTTACTTTATCTTTTCTTTAAAACTAAAGTTTGAATCTTGTTGAAAGATTCAAGACCTTTTTTTTCCCAAAAACGTGATATATCAAAATCACAATCCCTTTTTACTTAGCACATGTCCTAGGATCAATCTGGTCGATCCTGCGAGTAACTAAGAATATTTTTGGTATCTTCAGAGGACCAACGGTTGTTTACCAATTTTGGGGGTAAGTAAATTGGCACACCCAGTGGGACAATGCTAAGTTGAAAACGTTTTTAGAAGTGTTAATAACTTCTCCTTCTTTCATAACATTTTTTTCTTCTGTAAGTTTTGTGTTTTATAACTTCCTTTACATGGATGGTCTGGTAGAAGGAACGATTACCTTTGTTGTATGCATTTGAGAAGTGGCAAGGTAGCCAGTACAGACCATTATATTCCTAAAAGAAGAAACACAAGAAGGATGGCTTCTAGCCAAGGAAATCCAAGAGATTCAATGCTCGCAACAAGTGGGTCGAATCCTCAAGTGAGCAGTTCGAATGTTCTTACTACAAACACACAAGATGGACCAAGGAGTGAGGCCATCCCAACCTCCAATCCTTTGACGAGAGCCACGACACACCAAGTGTGACGTCAGAGCAAGCCCCTTCGATAGGACTAGGAGACACAGTTAACAGATACTATAGTCAGCCAGTGTTGGAGTACATTGGGCCAAATACTCAAACTCCACCACCAAGTACGGTTGCATTCAGACCACATATGTCTACATCACTTTCGCAGGCTTATTCTAGACTCTTTGGTACCTCAACTACCATGGCAGGATTGGGAAATGCTCCCTTAGTTTATTTAAACAACGTTATTTCTTCGTTGTTGTAGGAATCCAGTTCTATAATAAATATGAGAAGGAATAACAAGACTAGGGGCGTAGGGCATTCGACTCAGAGTCATGCTTTGACGAATGAGTCTGTGACCTATCTAAGACAACAAATGGATGAAAGTAACATGCAAATGGTTCTTACTCTGTCCCAAACTATGGGAGAGATTTTCCAGCCTTTGATTCAGAATACGACTCAGATGAATCAACAGATGGTGTCTCAAATGGCGCGCATAACAAAATTTATGGGGGTCCCAGCACCAGTTCGACATCCCCATCACTTACTAGAAGTAAGAGAAGCTATTCAACCATTGAACCAAGAAAATTCACCTGTGGTCGAACAGGTAGATGTCGAACCCATTATAGGTCAAAGACAGATGCCAACAGAAGAGGAGCCAAAAGTGAGGTTGGTGAATAAGCATCAAGGTGCAGACCACGTGGTCTAACAAGTTCGACAGAATAATCTTGCAGCAGAGAATAACTTGGCAGCTCTGATCGAGCGAATAATGGCTCAAAGTGGAATCAACACTGGTTTTGCTAGGCCAAACTTTACTTCACTAATAGTGGACTATATACTCCAATCAGAATTGCCCCCTAGGACGAAGGTTCCTAAATTTACCAAGTTCTCAGGGGATACAACCGAATCTACGGTCGAACATGTGGCACGATACATGATAGAGGCTGGGGAGATTTCTAACGATGAAACTCTAAGAATTAAATACTTCCCTAGCTCCCTTACCAAGAATGCTTTCACTTGGTTTACCATTATGCCACCTGGTTCGATATGTAATTGGACTCAATTAGAATGATTGTTTCACGAGCAATTCTACATGGGTCAGACTAAGATTAGTTTGAAAGAATTAGCCAGCGTAAAACGAAAATTCAATGAGTCCATTGACGATTACTTGAAAAAATTTTGAATGCTTAAGGCAAGGTGTTTTACTTAAGTACATGAGCGTGAATTGGTCGAAATGTCTACTGGTGGCCTAGACTATTCAATCAGGAAGAAGCTTGATACCCAGTACTTGAGGGACATGGCCCAATTAGTGGACCGAGTTCGGTAGCTTGAACGTCTGAAAGACGAGAAAGCTAGGACGAAAAAAAATAAAAAGATAGCCCATGTCGAATATCAAGATGAGGTCGAAAACGTATATGACAAAACTCTGCCTCTAGAAGATAACGAGATAGACTTAGTTGAGCTTAAGCATGGTCCTCCTTATTCCTGCAAACTATTAGTTCATTCAAATGGAAAGAATCCTGCTGAAGTAGAAAAGAACGATAGATTTCAAAAGAAAACATATACTTTCGATGTCACCAAATGTGATGATATTTTTTATTTATTAGTTAAGGATGGACAAATAATAGTTCCTCCTGGTACCAAAACGCCACCTTTAGATCAAAGAAAGAAAAAGTTTTTTGCAAATACCATAATTATTTGGGTCATAAAACTTCTCAATATTTTTTTCCAGGGATTTGGTGCAAAATGCAATCCAGTAAGGAAGGCTCAAGCGGCAACAAGCCAAAAGCGCAGATGAAGATCGATAATGATCCTCTTCAGACGGCTGAGGCAAATTACTCTGAACCTTCTACAGTAAACTGGGTGGACGTTGTTGAGGAAGTTGCTGATGACAGTAGAAATCCTGATTCATTCGAGGCTGTAGTTAACCATATGGTGGTTGAGGTTACCGAGAACCCCAACAATGAAGCCATAGTGTTCAAGGCCATTGAGTAACTGACCAGTGAGAATGGGAACAACTGATATGCAAGTCTGCTGAAGGATTCTTTAAGACATCATCAGATGTCGAAAGGTTCAATGTGGGGGTTACCATCGTCCCCCATGAGGAGGTTGAGGAGTCAAGTCTCCCATTCATTACCAAAGAAACTGCTGAAAGTTTCGTACAGATGGATAAGGCCACTGATGGCCTAGAACTGAACTTCTCCAAGATGAAGCTCAAGGATGAAATTAATGTTAACATGGTCAAAGTAACAGACGACTAACTGCTGAAGGTCGATCATTTTGCGGGCCAGAAAGACCACTATACAAAGGCTTATCACAGGGAGGATGAGACAATTATTGATTTTTTGCAGAGATTCCAAAACAAGAATTCAGAAGTGATGCTCTGTCCAAGGTCTAGTTCCATCTTTGACAAGAATGCCGCTCAAAGTCTTCAACAGGCGAATAGGATGCCTGGGGGCAGAAGGCAAAAACTGCCCAAAAACATGCCCATTTCGACCCAAGACATGCAAACCCCTATCAACAAAGGGACATGCCTCAGTCTCTCAATTCCAAACAACCCTCATTTACGCCAAGTGGGGAAGTTCACAGTGACAAGTGGTTTAAGCCTGATGAATCAGGCAAGAGGAAAAGACATAAGTGGGGAAAGTTTGAGGTCGAAAGAGGACCCTCAATGGGATATACAAATGAGGTTATGACCTCTAACAAAGCTTCCTATGTATCAGAGAATTACAAGGGTAATAATCCTATGTCCAGGTCACAATGGCGTAGGGAGCAGCGCAGAAGGAAGGCTCAAAGGGAAGCCTCAAAAGGTGATTATGCTGAATCTAGGACAAATGTCTTTGGTGAAGCTAAGGACAATCTTAAGGTGAATAATGAGGTGATTGTGGGGCACAAAGGACCATCGTTCAGAAACAAAGGAGCTGACATTAAAGAATAAATAAAAGATGAGTTAAAGGTTGTCGAAGATGAAGAAATGACATATAACTTTGACTGTGAATCTGAGGCTTCTTTGGACATATTGGTCAATGCAATTTTAGTAATGCCAAGAGAGTACGACCGCATCACTGAGGTCGAAAATTTGGATGCTAATACTGAAGCAGAAATGGAAGCACACCAACCAGTGTGCTACTATGTAATGAACAATGGTTGCGTCGAAGAGCATAACACTTTCTTCGAAAGACCCACTGATGCCATGAGGGGGCACCTGAAACCCCTCTATATTACAAGGAAAGTAGAAAATATGGCCATCAACAAGATTCTGGTTGATTATGGCGCTACAGTTATAATAATGCCACATTCCTTGCTACCCAGGATTGGCAAATTCGACACTGACCTCAAGCCCCACAACTTAGTCTTGTCGAACTATGAAGGTAAGACTGGACCTACTTTGGGGGTCCTTCAGGTTGACTTGACTGTGGGGACAATCACAAGGCCTACTCTCTTTATGGTGGTAGAGAGTAAGGCCAACTATAACCTCTTGTTATGGAGAGAATGGATACATGGTATAGGAACATTTCCATCTTCCATGCCCCAGAGGGTCACCATATGGAGGCCAAATGGTATTGTCGAGAACATCAAAGCTGATCAGGGGTATTTTAAGGTACCAGTAAACCACATAGAAGGTGTGGAGTTCTACAAGAATCTAGCACATATTGGCCCATGTGCACCTGCAGGATTCAAGTTCACACCAGATGATCACACATACTTCATGTTGAACCTACAACCATGTGAAGGATTTCACTAGGACAATGAAGTCGTAGGAGAACTATAAAATCTCCCACCTTATTTCCCTGAGCCTGAAATCCGGCCCATAGGCTGGAGGAGCGATGGCAATAATAATGACTGACTTCGACACACTAAAAAGGATTTCGGCTTACGTGGCCGAAACAAGGATACAGGCGGCCTTGGAGGCTGCAGGAAATGATATGGCTATAGAGGCCATTACTGAATTTGTTGAAGAGATTCCTATGAGGGATTTCGACCAAAAACCCTCAGAGAAGGCTCAAGAAGATTCAGACCAGAGGCTCAATGCCATTTATGATAATGAGTCTTTGGGATTTGAAAAAGATCCTTTATCAGAAAGTACCAAAATGTTGGCTCAGGATCCTTTAGAAGAAATAGACCTGGGAGAAGGGGAGTTGAAAAGGCCTACATACATCAGTGCCTTCCTCAACCCAGAACTTAAGGTCGAAGTTGTCCACCTGCTGAAAGAATTCAAAGATTGCTTTGCATGGGACTATAATGAAATGCCTGGTTTGGAAAGAGAGCTCGTTGAACACAAGTTACTAATCAAACCTGGGAAGAAGTCTGTCAAATAAAACCCAAGACGGTTCGCCCCAAAAATCCTCACGAAAATTAAAGAGGAGATTTAAAGGCCGATTCGATGCAAGTTCATTCGTACAACTAGGTATGTCGAGTGGTTAGCAAATATTGTGCCAGTAATTAAAAAGAATGGTTCTTTAAGGGTGTGCATAGATTTTAGAGATCTAAATTCAGCAATCCCTAAAGATGAATATTCAATGCATGTAGTAGAAACGCTGATTGATTCTGCTGCGGGACATGAGTATCTAAGCATGTCAAATAAAAACACCAAGTCAGTTCTCCCACACTGTTACAAATACAATCAGATATTCATTGCTGAGGAAGATGTCCCTAAAACTGCGTTTCGATGCCCAGGAGCCTTAGGCACCTATGAATGGGTAGTCATGCCTTTTGCTTTAAAAAATACAGGGGCAACTTATCAAAGAGCAATTGTTGTACCCCAAAATTTGCCCTCTATTTTTAACTCTAACCGACTTTTTGTTTCGCATTCATTTGCATTATCTTCATAGCATAACATGTATTTCGTCTTAATATTAGCCGGAATAATTTCTCGGAATTTACATATAGACTGGTCAAATTAGTTTTCAATTGTGCCTAAAGCCAGTAAACAAAAAAATGTCACATTTAAATTTGCAAATGTCAGTACTATTAATCTGCAGTTCATGTAGATTAACCTGACATGCTAAACATATTCTTACGACTATTTTTGGTCGTATGTTGATCAATCTGAGCAGCTTAAACAATCATAATTTTTATTTCAAAATCCGACCAAACGCTGTATTTTTCCGAGTCATTTATTTTGTGCTGATCATTTTGATATATTCATTTTATTTTTCGAGCACTTTGGCGCCCGACTTTTATTTTTTGAGCTTGTTTATTTTTGTATTGGGTCTAGAATAAATAAATAGGATTATTAGTATTTATTTAATTTTAACTATTTTAAATTATTAAACTTTATTTAATTTTAAATTAATATTTTATTTGGATTCAAAATAAGCATTAAGGCCAATTGACATTAACCCTAATTAGTCCTATAAATACTTACTATGTGTGTTGCTGGAAAAAAAAGAACGAAAAAAGAAAAAAGTGGGAAGCGGCGAAATCCATATCATCTATATTCTTTCTCATTGTTTCTACTGCCATTTTGGTTAAATAGAGGTTCTTGTGATTCCTATTGTTATAATATATGTTTTCACTATCAGATTATTGTTCCTATTTTTATATGTTTTCCTATTGTTCAAATTGTTTCTATTGTTGCATTATATGTTTTCCTATTGCTGCACACACAAATATATAATATACGTTTTCAGTGCCAGATTACTACTGTTCATCGTTATGTTTTTGTTACTAATAAGAATACATATGACATTAGTATAACATGAATCATGTTTCTTACTTTTATATATAATATATAATATAATATAATTTTCTTTTAATATTTTAGATTATTGGGATCAGATTGTGTCGATACGTTGTTTACATATATGTGTATGAAGCGTGACACTTGTGTTGATCCGATCCAGTTGCGATGATCGCATTTTTGCGTTAGCAACGTCGTTGTTCTTTAATTAATTCATATTATTTTTTATTTTCTTTATATACACATATTTAGATCTGCACATTTTATGTTAACTAACTACCCTGATTTTTTCCTAAGCCTTGATGTTTTTGCCTCAAACCCCGATTTTGCCACAAACCCTAAATTTCAAACCTAAAACTCTAACCCTGTTTTTTTCTCTAAACCCCAAACCCTAATTTTATTTCTCTAAACCCTAAACCCTAATTTCTTCGTAAAACAATTAACTATTTTTCTCAACCTATTTAAAAAAAACTTATTTCTTTATTTCTTTTCTTATTTATTTTGTTTAGAAATTTATATAGGATGCCCTCTTATGTAATTTAATTTTTCACTCGATTATGTAATTGCTCCTCTAATGTAATAGCGTAGGTTTAAATTTCTGCTTTTATTTTTCCGCATCTTTTATCATGTAATTTCCCCGAAGCCATGTAATAGCGTATGATCCTTTTAAATTCTATCTTTAAATTTCTGTAAATATTTAAAATTGCGTTGTTAGTAATTTAGGGGGTGCAAAGAAAATGAAAATTAATGTAGACTTAAATCACTAATCATAAGAATAATAATTGAAAATAATATTCACACACTTAAGTCGATCGTTCTACGACCGCCATCTGCACCTTCTAGGGTTTCCTCTCTTGGTTGCCTTTAACAAATGGTCAAGTCCCTCGAATGTGGGGGTGTCTTAGCAAATGTCCTTACAGATTAAAAATCATCATAGTCCCTTCCAGATTTAAAAGATCATAGTCCCTTCGAAGTTGCCTACAAAATAATGATCTTGTCCCTCGATGACCCTACGTAAAAAATGATGATCGTCCTTTCGAATTGCTAAGACACTCCTACAAGTCGCCTTCTCTGACCATACGATGACCATGTGCCCGTCCCTTATCAAATCCAAGGTAATGACTACTTACTCCTTAATAGTAAGGGCAGTCTTACCCATGAAAGTAACTAGAAAAACATGAAAGACCAACTTAGGGTAGGTAGCACTTAATTAATTGCTCACTCTTTCAAAATTCTTTTAACACCCCGCTTTTAAAACATTTTCAAACTCAATGCTTTGTATACATCCATACGAGGATCATTATAAAGACTTCTGAAAATTTTCTAAACACACACTGCACATTTTTCAAACAAGTTGAAGTGAGCTAAGTAACTAAGAGCCCATGGATAACCATGGATACAAAGGGTGCTAACACATTCCCTTTGTATAACTTACCCCCTGAGCTCAAAATCTTTTTAAGGTCTTTCCTGTTCTTTTATACCCTTCCCTAAATTGGATAAAATAAAAGTCGGTGGCGACTCTTGCTATCCGCACATGTTTTTGTCAAACAAAAACACCCAATTCAGTTCTCCCATCGTGTTATAGAACTGGCGACTCTGTTGGGGAGTACTAAGTAAAAAAGGGATTACCTTAGGATTAGATCACTATACTTGTTTGAATTGTTTGCTTTATATTTAAGGGCTTGTTATGGGGTTACTGTGAGAAAGATCCTAATCCAGATCTAGAGTACCTTAGGTAAGTAGCAATAAACCAAGGAAACTGTATGACGTATACCGATATGGTTGATCTGGTGGCTACAGTTAGTGTGACTTCTTGGTTGGTTCTGATGTTTTTCAAGTCAGTTGAGGATAACATCAGGCTGCCATATAGTGTCATCTACACTAACTTCCCTTTAGAACCCTAATTGACCCATCTTGGCCATTAGAAAGTAGAAAGATAGTCGGCTTTAGTGTTGTCTAAAGTTGGTTAATACTCGATGCTACGCTCATTGAGATTCTAGTCTTGGAATGTTTTGGTTGGCAAGTCAGTTGCCAAACTGAACTACAACCTTTGAAAAGAATCAGTGATATTGAGATCCCTTAGAACCCGGTTATTATTTCTAGGACAGGTTGAACCAACTAAACTTCAGTAGGGAGGGTACTTGCCTATGGACTTCATGCAAGCCGTTAAACCTAAGGCTCTTGTGTGACTTGTTTGTGTTTTCCATCTGTTTGTTTTGAACATAACATCATAACATAATGACATCAAACATAGAATTTTCACTAACCATTTCAAAGACCAAAGGATTTATCTTTGTTCTTTGTTACAGGTTATGACTTCCGCTCGTAGGAACACTATCCGAACCAACTTTGTAGGGATACCTTTGAGGCTCAGTTATATGCTAAGAGAAAGTGTTGTGCCTAACGAGGCAACTTCACAAAGAGCGGAACCTCAATACATATCTCAACCCAAAGAGGAAGCATCCATGGGAGACTTGAGTCTCAAATGCTTATTTTCTTTGTAACCTTTTTTGTTTCCTTCATTGTAAGCCCAAAGGGGCAATTATATTTTCAAACTTACTAAAAAAAGTTTTGATTTTGTTTTCCTTTAACAAATTTAAATCATACGTGGTCCTTGAAAACATTGTCTATGCATCTATATACCATACCATTGCATAACAGGTTTCCGCGACAGGTTTCTTATCTTCTCATTGTCTATTACAGTGTGGAAATGGCTCTCGAACAGTTTGTCAAAGATCTTTAAGCTCAGAACGCCCAATTTCAAGATATGATCCTGAACTTGTCTAAGGGACAAGAAGAGATGATGGCACTCCTGACCAAGAAGAAGAAGAAGACCAGAAAACCAGTTGGCTTCATCAATCTGGGTAGGAGGTTCGAAGGTCCAATCAAGACAGATGATGAGGTTGAAAATCCTGGAGATGAAGATTCTACGAAAGAAGAAAATAGTCAACATGGTAGTGTGGGGCATTATGATCATGAGGAGAATTATTACTATGATTCAACCGGTGATGAGAAGTACAAGTTACTGGAAGACCGTGTGAATGCCATGGAGTTGTAGAAAACACCTGGTTTAGATTTTGAAGATTTGAGTTTGATTTCTGGAGTTGTCATCCCTCTTGGATTTGAAGTTCCTACTTTTGTGGTATATGATGGTATTTCGTGCCTGAAGCTACATTTGAGGTCTTATGTCCGAAGGATCCAGCCACATAATGCTAATAAAGAGTTGTGGATTCATTTCTTCCAAGAAAGTTTATCCGGAGCTCAATTAGAATGTTACTACCAACTTGAGAATACTAACATTCGTGCTTGGAAGGATCTTGCTGAAGCCTTCTACAAACAATACCAATACAACTCTGATTTAGCACCGACTCGTATGCAACTCCAAAGCATGTCCATGGGCTCTAATGAAAGTTTCAAAGAATACGCTCAGAAATGGAGAGATCTTGTGAGCAGGGTTCAACCTCCTTTAACTGACAGAGAGTTGGTTGACATGTTCATGAGTATGCAGATTGGTCCTTTCTACAGTCATCTCATTGGAAGCTCGTCATCTGGTTTCACTGAGCTGATAATGGCTGGAGAACATGTTGAAAGTGGAATACGAAATGGTAAAATACAAGTGGCTATCTCTTCAAGTACCACCGAGAAGCCATTTGATGAGAAAACGGAATCCAATGTTGTGTACGGCCAACAGGGTCATAATAAGAACAATTGTAACCAATCCGTGGGAGTAGTTCTGATCTCTAATACTGCACCTGCCCCATAAAATCAACAACTTAATAATCAGCGTAAGCGGGACGCACCTAGGAGACAATTTACAAAGATCGATATATCATTAGGTCATGCACTACAACACATGCTAAAAGAGGAGCTGATTACCTTGAAAGACCCTCCTCAGAATCCCAATACTTCCTCTCCTTGCTATGATCCTAATGCAAGGTGTGCATACCATTCCAATAGTCTTGGACATGACACTAATAACTATTGGGCATTGAAGAATAAGATTCAAGACCTGGTTGACGAAGGAGTCCTCGAGGTTACGCCAAAAGACTAGATTGAATTCTTCTATCTTCCATCAAACATCAAAGCTGCCGGACATCCGGAGTGACAAGTTTAGTGGAAAAGGCTTTGAGAACATTTGAATTTGAATTTGTAATTTCTTTTGTTGGCTTAGACACTTACTATTATGTCAGACTTTTGTTTTCATGATAAGGCATTGCATATGTTTGTCTTGAATTAATCCATTCATTTCACTATATTTAAATTATGCTTCTTACTTCTATTTTGTGATATTCAACTCTTGTTAAAGTTGTAAGCCTTTAGAGGGAGGATGACGAAAACAATACCATAATCTTATGCAGTATGCTTTTGAACAGACTATGTTGACGATGTACATGCATTGTTTCAATTCCTAAACAATGGAGATATAAGGAAGTTAATCCCTAGTCAACCCTTTTGAGCCTATAAAGTAGGAGTTTTCATTCTCAAGCAAATAAAAACCCTTAATCATAACCTGGGGCAGGGTAGTTCCTCGGTTAACTAAACTATGCTAATTGTCCTTCTTGTATACACCTAATGATGGTTCCCTATAATCACTAAGTTCGACAATTAATATCTAGCAAAAGAAAAGCTCACAAAGTCAAAACCTATGAATGAGACTTAGTAAATATTGAGACATCCCGATGACTGTAATCTTGAAACAAACAGTTCAGGCAAAAGGAAAGGATAACAAAGTCCAAAGAAAAAAAAAAGGTCATTACAAATCCTCAACAAAAAAAAAGATGACTGGCTTTTTCAAATAAATTGTTATCAGTGTTACAATTCCAAACTCCTTTGGAGCCTCAATGCATAAGTTAACTGAACATAGGACTGAAGAACATCACGAAGGATGGGTTGGGTAAAAATAAAATTTGAGCCTCTATCCTTTGTTTCTTAAACCGTGAACCAGGCCACGTTACAACCCTTTAAAAGTCCTAAATGAAGCATGGTTAGTTTGAAAGCGTACTGCTACAAAAAGGTATCCTGACTCCTTTAGGGCTTATTATAAATCTTGAGTTAATATCACGGTTTTTACAAACATTGTTATGCTAAAATAATTATTTTTCAAAACTTTAAGACATACATAAGCGTTGCATTTTGAATATCATTGTTTGCATATAACTAAGTGTTTGACAGCAGAGAAGCTTACATGATGAACATTCAATGAACCAAAGTCCTCCCGACAGAAAAAGTTGCTTCCTGGGTCTTACTCAGTTGGATCAAAGCTGATGTATACAAGGGGCACGATCATTATCTTCCAATCAAGGGGGCATGTCATGTTATTGTCCAAATTTATCTGGGGCAGTCAGGTCAAGATTCAATGATGCTTAAATAGCCAGGGGAATGTCTCCTCATCTGAATTACCAGAGGTAACATTATCGAGTTCACGATGCCAGGGACATATTATTGTGACACATTTTGTTTATTTCTCTTGAGGTAGCTATTTTCAAATATTTCCATTCTAGGACAAATCATCCTCAGTTAGGGGCAATGCTCTCTTTTCAAATTTAGTTAAATCAAATTCAGTTGCAAGCTTCTTAACCATTACCCAGGGTGTACACGATTCACTGCAGTCTGAAAGCACATTCCTCTCATTACATTGCCTTGATATCAGATTTAAGCAAAAGCCATTGTGGAAATTAATTGTTTGTGCCAATAGTATCAGATGGTGTCAGTATCATGTCTTCGGATTCAGTCATGATAATTCCTAGAAAATTACTTGGGGAAGTCGATAATATCAGAAGTTCTGAATCTGTTGATTATGTTTGAATGTATATATGCTTTTGAATAGGATTGATGTTTACCAAAAAAGCATATAAAATAATAATAGAATTTACTAAGGACTCTCGGAGGTAGGAATTCCCAGCAAAGTTCATATCCAACGAATCTTCATAGGTTCATCCCCACGGAGTAATCTTTACGGGTTTATTTCAGCGAAGTATTCCAAGTATCCTCTTGTACTTCCAACTCTACAAAGTCCCAGACAGATTTCTCTCAAACCTCCGAAGAATTGACACTTGGTCGAATAAGTCTCTCAGGAGAATGTCCGTCTCTTTTATCCCCAGTTAGGGTATTTAGGAATTTATTCTTCCAATAAAAAGTATGACGAACAGAAATTGAAAGATCCCAGGTACAATGTTTTGAAACGAGACGAGAACGATGTCTTCATACTCCTCTACAACAAATCGGGATTTATATTCCCCAGCCAGGAGTTGTGACATGAAGATACTAGTGTGCTTCAACTACATAATTCATACATACATAATTTACATCATATCATGCCATACACATCCATAACGCATACGACATTCTCATTTACATTAAGAACGTCATGCCATGCATGCATACATTAAATAATCATGCATAAAACTAACATTTCCTTTTCATGATAGTTGCAGTCAGATAAACACTATCAACTCCTAGAGATAGTTCAGAGACGATCTAAACGAAGATCTAGTGTTGATACTTAGTGCAAGATGTTTTTCTTACCTTGAGACAGTTCATAGAAGATATAAACGAAGATCTAGTGTTGATACTTAGTGAATGATATTGTCCAGAAGCAATTCAGAGATAATCAAAATGAAAATTTAATTCTTATACTTAAGTCAAGATATGGTCCTTGAGACAGTTCAGAGACGATCTATACGAAGATCTAGTGTTGATACTTAGTACATGATATTTTCCGGAAGCAGTTCAGAAATAATCAAAACGAAGATTTAATCCTGATGCTTAATTCAAGATATTATCCTAGAGACAGTTCGGAGATGATCTATAAAAAGATCTAGTACTGATACTTAGTGTATGATATCTTTTCCCCCGAGAGATAATTCAGAGACGATCTACACGAAGATCTAGTGGTGATATTTAGCTCGGATATGTTACAGAGACAATTCAGAGATGGTCGAGACGAAGATCTAATTATGATACTTAGTGCAGTAACAAAATTCAAATAAAGTCAAACTTAGACACATTCTAATACTCCTACCCACAAATATTTTGGAGAGCATCTATAAGCCCATCTCTGAATACTCCGAATGACATCTTTAAGCTCATTCAAGCAATACAACCACCCAACAATATTACTTTGCGCACCGGCGAGTGCAAAGTTTTGGGTTTTAGTGTTCAATCCTCTTCAACCTTCAAGTCACGAATGGCGTACATGCCAATCTAACTCCTCAGGTTTCAGAAAATTAAACATGGGCAGTTGTTGTACCCCAAAATTTGCCCTATATTTTTAACTCTAACCGACTTTTTGTTTCACATTCATTTGCATCATCTTCATAGAATAGCATGTATTTCGTCTTAATATTAGCCGGAATAATTTCTCAGAATTTACAAACAGACTGGTCAAATTAATTTTCAATTGTGCCTAAAACTAGTAAACAAAAAAATGTCACATTTAAATTTGCAAATGTCAGTACTATTAATCTGCGGTTCATGTAGATTAGCCTGACATGCTAAAAATATTTTTACGACTATTTTTGGTCGTATGTTGATCAATCTGAGCAGCTTAAACGGTCATAATTTTTATTTCAAAATCTGACCATACGCTGTATTTTTCCGAGTCATTAATTTCGTGCTGATCATTTTGATATATTCATTTTATTTTTTCGAGCACTTTGGCGCCCGACTTTTATTTTTTGGGTCCGTTTATTTTTGTAATGGGTCTAGAATAAATAAATAGGATTATCAGGTTTTATTTAATTTTAACTATTTTAAATTATTAAACTTAATTTAATTTTAAATTAATATTTTATTGGGTTTCAAAATAAGCATTAAGATCCAATTGGCATTAACCCTAATTAATCCTATAAATCCTTACTATGTGTGTTGCTGGAAAAAAAGACCGAAAAAAAGTGGGAAGCGGCGATATCCATATCATCTATATTCTTTTTCATTGTATCTACTGCCATTTTGGTTCAATAGAGGTTCTTGTGGTTCCTATTGTTATAATATACGTTTTCACTATCAGATTACTGTTCCTATTATTATATGTTTTCCTATTGTTCATATTATTGCATTATATGTTTTCCTATTGCTGGGCACACACAAATATATAATATACGTTTTCACTGCCAGATTACTATTGTTCATCATAATGTTTTTGTTACTAATAAGAATACATATGACATTAGTATAACATGAATCACGTTTCTTACTTTTTTATTCAATATAATATATAATATATAATATTAATATATAATATATATAACATAGTTTTGTTTTAATATTTTAGATTATTGGGATCAGATTGTGTCGATACGCTGTTTACACATCTGTGTGTATGAAGCGTGACACTTGTGCTGATCCGATCTAGTTGCGATGATCACAATTTTGCGTTAGCAACGTCGTTTTTCTTTTTTTAATTCATATTATTTTTTATTTTATTTATATACATATATTTAGATCTTCACATTTTATGTTAACTAACTACCCTGGTTTTTTCCTAAACCTTGATGATTTTGCCTCAAACCCCGATTTTGCCACAAGCCCTAAATTTCAAACCTAAAACTCTAACCCTATTTTTTTCTCTAAACCTTAAACCCTAATTGTTTTCTTTAAACACTAAACCCTAATTTCTTCGTAAAACAATTAACTATTTTTCTCAACCTAATTTAAAAAAAAAACTTATTTCTTTATTTATTTTCTTATTTATTTTGTTTAGAAATTTGTATAGGATGCCCTCTTATGTAATTAAATTTTTCGCTCGATTATGTAATTGCTCCACTAATGTAATAGCGTAGGTTTAAATTTCTGCTTTTATTTTTCTGCATCTTTTATCATGTAATTGCCCCGAAGCCATGTAATAGCGTATGACCCTTTTAAATTATGTCTTTAAATTTCTGTAAATATTTAAAATTGCGTGGTTAGTAATTTAGGGGGTGCAAAGAATAAATGAAAATTAATGTGGACTTAGATCACTAATCATCAGAATAATAATTGAAAATAATATTCACACACTGATGCGTGTTTTTCGCAAGTGTACGAACACGTCAGAGTAATATAAAAGATTGTCGAATCCACAGAGACCAAGTGTCAATCTATCGTACATGTTGTTATGGTGTGTATCTAAGGCAACTGAATATAATGGTTTTAAGGAGTGCGCAATGGTAAATAAAATGGTAATTTTAAACAATTAATAAAGACAGGCTCGAATGTAATTCACATAATCAATTGATAGTCCGGTACTTGTTAATAGAACTACTTATGAGCAATGTTTTCTACTTTGAAAAGAACTAATTTAACAGGAATTATCGCTTTCGCGTATTCAGAACCGAGTTGTACTCTCTAATCAACCCCTCCTATTGTCACGGATAAAAATGTGCGTACTGCGTTAGAGTAGTAAACCTATTTTTAAGAAATATAGTATCTTAACTAAGTTGAAAAGTACTTTAACCTGAATTTCTTAGCAAAAAGAGGTTCTCACGAACCAGACTCTAGACTTCTTAACGCGTCCGAAAATCGTTTTAAAATCCATTTTCTTTTTAATCTAAAAAATCCTAATGAACTAGACAAAGCGCTTTTGGCTGTTTTTGAAATAGTTAAAAACAATTAAACTTAAATTGAAAGTTAAAATAGCCCTTAAGCGTTTCTACGAACAATTGTACTGATTACCGGTTCAATTACGATCTTTACATTCTAACCTTTATGGATTTAGTTACACATGGTAAAGTAAAAGTTCTTTTTATTATTTTTCATAAAAGTAATTAGTGCGAGTGCAGAAAGTAAATAAAAGCAGTGCGAGTGCGAGAAATAAACGAAAGTAAAGCGAGTGCGAGAAATAAAGGTATTTAAAGCGAGTGCAGAAATAAAAGTATTTAAAGCGAGTGTGGAAATAAAATAAAGTAAAGTGCGAGTGCGGATAATAAATAAAGTAAAGCAAGTGCGGGAAATAAATAAAAGTAAAGCGAGTGCGGGAAATAAATAAAATAAAGCAATGCGGAAAGATAAAATACGAACTGGAATTAAAATGGCGGCAGGATTAACTTCCTCCCAAAGTGCTCCAAAACTCGATCACACAGACGTATATAGACTCGATCACTCGATTGTAGTAACACCCCGATGTGAAGTGATTACTACTTTAAAACTGATATATGCATAAGAGATTCTAAGTTTGGATGATAAAAACGAAATTCTAAAGTCCTATTTATAGGCAAACATTAAGTGAGAAAGGACCAGGATGCCCCCTCCACTAAAAAGTGGAGGGAAACATTTTTGCCTTGTGGCGCCCGCCACAAGGCCATGGCGCCCGCCATGAGTGTATTTTGGTGGAGAAAGTGGGGAACGTGGGCATAGGCAGTTGTGGAGTGGTCTTGAAACGTGGCCATGTCATGGCTGACCCCATGGCGCCAGCCATGGTGGATGCCGTAAGTGTAAAAAGCTGAATTTCTTGGTTTTCGTCTGTTTCAACTCCTTTTTCGCTCCTTTTCTTGATTTAGGCCCCGATTACATAGAAAACCTGAAAATAAAAAAAAAACAAAGTAATAACATAACAAAATAACAATAAAAGCTAAGAATGCATGTGAAATCGGAGTCAGAAATGAAGAAAACTGGTGTCAACACGTGATTTGGGCTAAAGGGCTTCTAAGTTCAAGTCAGGATGCAGTGACATGTACTAACTAAGTGAACCAAGGGTACCATAGTAAGACAGACACAAATTTCAATCCTATATTAACCACCTCATGTCATCCCACAATACCTAGGCCTATCTTCTCATCTTTTTGGGTCTTTTTCATTCAGGCGCAATCACATTAAGCCCATTATCCGTACATGCTTCATAGTAGAGTGACCGGTTAGTGATTCTGATCCATAACATAAGGTTTCTGGCACATAAGCATGTGTAAAATCGTTTTATTTGACCTAAATGTAGTTGCGGGGGGTCGGATTGTAATCCGCCCTACCAAGTTCAGTGCCAGATACCTCTAAACCAACTTACAATAGGTGACTGCAATTTTTTTCTTTTTGTGGAAAAAAAAATTTTCTTCTCTTTTTTCGGTTTAAATGACTTTGTGAGGGTCACCTATCCCAGAGTTTGCCTTTTACTTTTTTATTAGCACTGGATCATTCACTTATGTTCATCGGCCCCCTACGTAGAGCATGCTTAGGCCGGAGCTGATGCTAGAATAAACTACTTAGGACAATTTTTTTGAATGATAATAAAGGCCATGGTGTGCGGGGTTTATGAGTGATTCATATATTCAAGAGTTCTATGGTGCTACAATGGTACTGATGTTTCAAAAAGTTAACCTAAGTCACCACATCCTAATCCAAACCTATCTCAAAGCCCAAAAAACATGTGAAATAACATTGTTTTCTCTTTAAAAAAAATTTGGTAAGGCTAAGGAAATGGGAAAAAATGAGGATGTACTAAAGATACACTATACTGGTGACTCGTCAGACTCATGCATTATCTAAGAAAAGTTAAACTAGATAACTTACTGGAAAGGGAAATAATAGAAAGCAAATAAATAACTAGAAAGGGAAATGATAGAAAGCAATGAAATCCCCTCCCACACTTAAATCGAACATTGTCCCCAATGTTTCGAAATACGATAGGGAGAGTAACCTGGAAAACTACTGTGGAGGAGCACTGGTGCCCTCGCCGTCCTGCTGTGATGGTTAGGAACGACGGGATCTACTGCGCTGCTGGTCCCTCCGGTCAAGTCGTGCCGATAAGGCAGCCTGGGCACCTCGGACCTCTCGAAGGTTACCTAGGATGGAACCCTGAGTGGCCTCCATAAGTTGGTAGTGCCGGCAGTTGACTTCTCGCTGACGGGCCTGCTCTGATATGATGTCGGTCAAGGCACGACAAACGTTACTGTAGGCGCGATCCGAAACCGATCGCGATTGTTGTATGAAGCTCATGTTGTCCGCCAGTTGTTGTGAAATAGTAGAGAGTAGGCTTCTCGCCTTTCCTCTCTAGCCTTCATATCATGCCACATCTCCTCAGTGACATAGAACCCAGGAGCAGCACCTGCAACAGGGTTAGAGGAAGATGGTGTCGTGTGTGACTGTGAAGGACGATGGGGGGACATGTGAGGTACGGGAGATTGTTCTCTCCGATCATATTCTTCATCAGTGTCATGTGCCTCCCCATCAGGAATATTAGGAGGAAGTGGACCCAAAACAGGTGGAGCATTCAGATCATAGGTCCAGTTTCTTTCATTACGTACATCAGTACGTCTACTGCAAGGTAAAGCAACAGATGGGATAGCTACCCCATGAACCATCAGCTCATAACCACCTGCTCTCCTCGTTCGGCACAATTTCATGTCTTTTAGAAATTTTAAATTAATTGTGCGAGGAGGTAAGTGTAGCTATCTCACTGTTCAGGTCAAGAGCCCAAGCAATAGACGTAACAAGTCCTCTAAAAACAATCGGTCATGTTTTATTAGTAGTTAAAGCCATGTGTGCAAGCATAAACGGGACCAGATTGATATGGGTATTAGTGAGGCATCCTTGCAAAAATAGGAGCTCTTTAGCGTTTACCTTATTTGGACTCTCCTGGCCAAAAATAGTACATGCCAAAAGATATCTGAAAACTCTTATGGTCGGGTTATGGATGGTCGACGCAAGTATTCCTTCAAAAGAATTTATTGAAGTACTTGATAGCCTCTTCCAGAAGGAAAATACCTCGGCCGACCATTCCGCATCCAAAGGTGCCTCACATATCGCACCTTCCCTATGAGGGATTCCTAACAAGCCTGTTAGTTCGTCGGTACTGTATTCGTATTCAATTCCACACAGTCTAAAATTAACAGTACCGACTGTGCTAGCAGTGTTAGGACTGACAGTGTATATCAATGAACTTAAAAACTCAACTGTCAGCCTCTCATAGGTAGGTTCCAGGTTAACAAAAATATCATGCAAGCCTAAAAAATCTAATAAATGAAAAACACTATGATACAGACCCAAAGCATAAAGACAGTTATCCTCGACGTACCTAGTCGAGAGAATTTCTTGACTTTGAAGCCTTTGAATAATTTTCCTTTGCCTATCACCCGGTCTTCCACCGCGAAGAAGATATCCATTGAATTCCATTGTTGTTGCTCCTTGAGAAGTGAAAAATGGTGAAAAAATGGTTTATGAGAGAAATGATAAAGGTTGGATTTTTATGGTTTGTGGTGGATGAAAATGAAAATGGATTTTGGATGGGTTTTATAGATGGTGAATGTTTTGGAAATGTGGGAACTTTAATGGGGTTCAATGGGGTTTTTGGAAGTTGGAAAAATGGGTTTTTGAGGTTTGAAGGTGTGAAAATGGTGAAAATGGGGAATCAACCCCGAATTAAAGGGGGACGGCATGGCGCCCGCCATGGGCCTATGGAGCCCGCCATAAGGCCAATTGCCTTTGGGCCTTGGATTTTTCAATTCTTCTTTTGGGCCCTTTTGCACCTTCGGTCTTCGGGGGGTCCGGATAGCGTTTTCTTCTCTCTTCTAAGGCATGAAGCTTGCATATTTTTTTTATGAAGACAAAAATGAGAATATTTTTGTCTTTATATATATTTTTCTTTATTCGACAAAAATAGAATAAAATAAAACAAAAGAAAAGAGAAAAAATGAGATTAGTGCATGAAATAATATATAAGATAAAATCAAAGTACATTAAAAAGAAAATATAATAGATGCAATAATATAAAATATGTCTGGAGATGCGAGAAATAAAATAAAGCATGAAAAAGAAATTAAATACTATGGTAATAACGTCAGTGTAAAACGAATCATGTGGTAGGCTTCTCTTCCTAGTTTGATCCACGAATCTCAGCTATCTCCCTCCGAAGCTCTTCAATCTCCTGATATAGAGCATCGGCCTCTGAGGCATGAGTGAGATCGGATACCTCGATCTGTAATGCCAAGTCCGCTACTTCCTGCTTGAGCAGGCAGTCTCCTTGCAGAGCTCATAAATCTGGGTTTGTAGATCAGGCGGCTGCAAAGACATATTATTAGACATAATAGTGATTCAGAGAGAAAGAGGTGTAGGAGTGTACTCAGCGGCGGGAGGTGATTTTGGCTCTTCGACAGTCTCTCCATAACCCTCTAAAGCATAACTCCAATTAGTAGGGTCGTGGACACTAGTCATCAGCGGGTCTGGTAGTGTAAAGTAATGTATCACTTCGCCGTCGATCAGTAATCTAAACTTGTTGGGCTCAAAAGAGGCCCTCCTCATCAGTCCTCTGTCAAGACAAAAGTCAACATCCAGGGTGTGTAGCAGCAGAAGGTCCTAAGGTGCAATAATTTGCGAGACAACCCTAATGCAGTAGCAATCTGTGTAACAATCCCACCGACATGTATAATTCCTACAGATGACCTGGCGACACTGGCAAGGCCCTTCAACAGAAAGATGCCACAAGCAACTGGGCGTGACTGAGTCACACAAAACAGTAGGAAAATCTCCTCTTCACTCGGTAGAGTCTCTGTATCTGGAAAACCGAGGAAAGAGTGTGCTAAAATCATCTGGAAGTACCTTAATGCAGGGTTGTGGATTACCTGAGAAAACTGAGTGGAAGGATCTTGGCTCCCTCCAGCTGAGATGTTAGACCAATAATTTTCCATTTCTCTGCTCATAAAATACCTCATCGTTGTCTCTGGAATAGCATCAGGAGTAGTCTGAAAACCTAGTAAATTACCAAACTCTTTGTGAGAGAAGGAATAGTCAGTCCTGAACAACCTGAAAACAACATGTCCATCGGGTCCATCCCAAGGATCATAGTCAAATGAGCTGAGGAACTCTAGAGTCAAGTTCCTGTAAGTGTTATTCATATCGTTGAACTGGTCCCACTGGAGTTGGTGGTATAAGAATCTGACGCTTGGCTCTATCCCTAAGGCATCCATGCAATCTTGGTCTGGGTACCTGGTAGGTGCCATAGGGAGTCTCATGTGGACATAGTAACACTCTCTCTGTGCGTCGTCTCTAAAGGCCACGCGCATGTCGTCAGAGTTCTGCATTCTGCACAAGGTTAGCAAACAAGGGTCCTGAAATCACATAAAACATTCAATCGTTAGTCCTGATAGAATAATAAATTAAACAAATTTAAAATAAAGTAAAAATAAATAAAAAGTAAGTAAGATAAGAAAACCATGGGTTGCCTCCCATGCAGCGCTTGTTTTACGTCATTAGCTCAACGACCAGATTTTACACATCATTAGAAGGATATGGTGGATCACTCAGCGTATGGAAGGTGTATATTGTTGGGATGTCACCTCCTTCGTAGGGCTTCAACCTCTGTCCATTGATGATGAACGGTTTACATGTTTGGTTCTTGATTTCAATAGCACCAGATCTTAGAATCTTAGATACTTTGAAAGGGCCAGTCCATCTCGAACGAAGCTTCCCTAGAAAAAGTCGTAACCTAGAATCGAACAAGAGAACAGGATCGCCTATTTTGAAGTCTTTTCTTATGATTCTTTTGTCATGCCAAGCTTTTTTTCTTTCTCTGTATATGATGGCATTTTCGTAGGCAGATGGTCTGAGCTCTTCTAATTTGTGGATATCAAGGATACGTTTTTCACCAGCAGTTAAGTAATCCAAATTCAAAGTTTTGATGGCCCAATAGGCCTTATGCTCCAACTCAAAAGGTAAGTGGCATGATTTTCCATAGACCAGTTGATAAGGGGTTGTTCCTATAGGGGTTTTGAAAGCGGTTCTATAGGCCCATAATGCTTCTTGAAGTTTCTACGACCAATATTTTCTAGATATAGAGACAGTCTTCTCAAGAATTTGTTTGATCTCCCTATTAGATACTTCCACTTGTCCATTAGTTTGTGGGTGGTATGGTGTTGCTACTCTATGCTTAACTCCATACTTGCTTAAAGGTTTATCAAATATTCTCGATATGAAGTGTGATCCTCCATCAATTATGACTAAACGGGGGGTTCCAAACCTGGGAAATATATAGTTTTTGAATAATTTGATGACTACTCTGGTGTCATTCGTGGGTGCGGCGATAGCTTCAATCCATTTAGACACGTAGTCAATAACTACTAAGATGTATTGATTTCCTAAAGATGGTGGGAATGGTCCCATAAAGTCTATACCCTATACGTCGAAGAGTTCTACTTCTTGGATATTTCTTAGAGGCATTTCATTACGTCTTGAAATATTTCCTGTACGTTGGCATCTGTCACATTTGACAATGAAAGCATGGACATCACGCCACATAGTAGGCCAGAATAGGCCAGCTTGAAGAATCTTGGCGTAGGTTTTAGATGTGCTTGCATGTCTACCATAGGGCGCAGAGTGACAATGCTCAATTATATTATGTACCTCTTCTTCTGGAACGCAACGGCGGAAAATGCCATCTTTACCTCTCTTGAAAAGAAATGGTTCGTCCCAATAGAAGTTTCTCACATCACTGTAGAACTTCTTCTTCCGGTGGTAATTTAGATCGGGGGTATGATGTCAGCGGCTAGGTAATTAACAAAGTCAGCATACCAAGGTACATTACTTATAGCTAAGGATTTATGAGAATGCTCATGTGGGTCTGGGTTATCATCTTCAATAGTTTCTAGTTGGGCTATCAGTCTATCATAGGCAAAATCGTCATTTATGGGTACTGAGTCAGGTTTCAGGTATTCTAGCCTAGAAAGGTGATCAGCTACTACATTATTTGTGCCTTTCTTATCACGGATATCTAAATCAAACTCTTGCAGTAATAAAATCCATCGAAGTAACCTAGGTTTGGCATCCTTTTTACTTAGTAAGTAACGAATGGCAGCATGGTCGGTGTAAACTATAATTTTGGCTCCTACTAGATAAGATCTAAATTTGTCTATGGCGAAAACTACAACTAGGAGCTCTTTTTCGGTTGTTACGTAGTTGAGATGTGCAGTGTCTAGGGTTCTACTGGCCTAATAAATTACGTGTAACTTTTTATCTTTTCTCTGACCTAGAACGGCTCCAACAGCATAGTCACTAGCGTCACACATTATCTCAAACGGTTCTGACCAATCAGGGGGTTTCATTATAGGTGCTGAAATCAGAGCTTGCTTCGGTAGATTAAATGCTTCGGTACATTTTTCATTGAAGATGAATTCAACATCTTTCATTAAAAGACCAGTTAAGGGCTTTGTTATTTTGGAGAAGTCCTTGATAAAACGTCGGTAAAATCCGGCATGTCCAAGAAAACTTCTTATCTCCCTGATAGTCTTCGGCGGTTTTAGATTCTCTATGACTTCTATTTTAGCTTTGTCTACCTCTATACCTTTTTTGGAAACTATATGTCCTAAAACAATCCCTTCGGTGACCATGAAATGACACTTTTCCCAATTTAGCACAAGGTTTACCTCCGCACATCTTTCCAGGATTGTCTCAAGGTTGATAAGACAATTTTTGAAATCAGATCCACAAACTGAGAAATCGTCCATAAATACTTCCATGATTCCATATAAATAGTCTGCAAAGATAGACATCATGCAACGTTGGAAAGTGGCAGGGGCATTACAGAGTCCAAAAGGCATTCTTCTGTAGGCAAAAGTTCCAACAGGGCATGTAAAGGTAGTTTTTTCTTGATCTTCGGGGTGAATAGGTATTTGGAAGAATCCTGAATATCCATCTAGGTAACAAAAGTAAGAGTGTCTGGCTAGGCGCTCCAACATTTGGTCTATGAATGGTAATGGGAAATGGTCATTCCTAGTTGCTTTATTTAATTTTCTATAGTCTATGCACATACGCCAACCTCCATCAGTTATTTTTGCTACAGGTTCGCCCTTCTCGTTTTGCACGACTGTGATGCATCCCTTTTTAGGTACTACATGTACATGACTCACCCATTTACTGTCCGAGATCTGATATATTATACATGCCTCTAGTAACTTAAGAACTTCAGTCTTAACTACTTCACTCATCATAGGATTTATTCTTCTTTGGTATTCTCTGGAGGGTTTTGAATCTTCTTCAAGAAAAATCCGATGCATGCATACGGATGGGCTTATTCCTTTTAGATCTAAGATCTTATATCCTAAGGCTGAGGGGTACCTTCGTAAAACATCTAATAATTGGTTTGTTTCCTCTTGGTCTAAGGTAGCACTGACTATAACTAGACGGTTCATTTCTTCATCAAGAAATTCGTATCTCGGGTTCTTAGGCAGTTCCTTAAGTTTTACGGTTAGTTTCATAGGGCAAGGCATAGGATCTGGGGTAAGAGATAAACATTCGTGAAGGTTATCATTAATGTAGGGTTTCTTATAACCGTCATCTTCCCAAATAAGGGTTGATGGAAATTTTATAGATTCAGTTTCTTCTTCTTGTTCTAATTCCCTAATGCATTCATCAATGATATCTAAGGCATAACAAGCATCTCCTATTACAGGTGCCATAAGGAATTTCGAAAGTACAAATTCTATCTTCTCGTCACCTACCTCAAAGGTTAGTTTCCCTTTTTTAACACCTATTACGGCTCCAGCGGTTGATAAGAACGGTCTACCTAGGAGGATTGGTATGTCGTCATCTTCTTTAATGTCCATGACAACAAAATCAGTAGGTATAAACAGCTGACCTATCCTAACAGGGACGTCTTCAAGTATGCCTATAGGGTATTTAACGGATCTATCGGCTAATTGAAGTGACATATTAGTAGGTTGTAATTCTTCTAAGTTTAATCTCTCACAAACTGCTAAAGGCAATAAGCTCACACTAGCTCCTAAGTCTAGAAAAGCATTTTCGATGACATGATTCCCCAAAATACAAGGAATGGAAAAATTTCCGGGATCTTTATCTTTCTTTGCTAACCTATTTTCGGAAATAGAATTACATTCCACGGGTTTCGGATCTTCAAGTCTACGTTTGTTTGTAAGTATGTCTTTGAGAAACTTAGCGTAAGAAGGTATTTGGGTGATGGCTTTTGTAAAGGGTATTTCTACGTGAAGTTTTTCTATAACCTTAACGAATTTTTGATACTGATTATCGATTTGGGTTTTCTTTAGTCTTTGAGGGTATGGTATTGGTGGTTTGTATGGCGGTGGTGGTACATAGGTTTTGTTTTTAGGTTCTTCTCCTTTTTCTTGACTTTCCGGGTTTTCAGATTCCTATGGCTCCTTCTCTTCATTTCTTTCAGAAGTTTCGAGATCACTTAATCTAGGGTTTGAAGGTTCCTTATAAGCGGTTCCACTTTGTAGAGTAATGGCATTTGCTTGCCCTTTCGGGTTTTGTTGAGGTTGTCCAGGGAACTGTCCTCCAGGTGTAGTCTGAGGGGCTTGGTTTAAAGCTACCTGAGAGATATGGGTTTCAAGCATATTGTGAGTAATAATTTGGTCAACCGTAGTTCCTAACTGGGTAATTAGTTCGTTAACATGGAAGTTTTGGTTCATGAACTCTTTGTTCTGTTGTGTTTGAGCGGTGATAAAATTTTCCACAATTTTCTCAAGGCTCGGATTTGGTGGTACAGGTTGCATAGGTTGATTTGTTCTCGGAGCTTGGTAACCTTGTTGTCTCGGAGGTGCGGTATTTTGGATAGGGTTATTATTTTTATAGGAGAAGTTTGGGTGATTCCTCCATCCAGGGTTGTATGTGTTTGAAAATGGGTTCCCTTGGGTGTAGTTCATATGCTCAGGGTTGGTCTCATTTAACAAATTGCATTCGGCAGATTGGTGTCCTTGCGTCCCACATATCTCACAATTCGACGAAACTGCAGCTACAATATTCGGGGTTATACACATATGTTTGACTCTAAGGGCCAATGCGTCCATTTTAGCTTGCATCATGTCCATAGAGCTTAGCTCATGTATTCCTCCTTGGGCTTCCTTCTTTTCCACTGTTGCTCGTTCTACTCCCCATGATTGATGGTTTTGGGCCATATCTTCGATAAGGGCACTAGCTTCAGGGTAAGGTTTATTCATCAGTGTGCCACCAGCGGCAGCGTCGATGGTCATCTTAGTGTTATAATGAAGTCCATTATAGAAGGTTTGAATGATTAGCCAATTCTCTAAGCCATGATGTGGGCATGCTCTTAATAGCTCTTTATATCTCTCCCAGGCTTCGAACAACGATTCTCCTTGGTGTTGGGTAAATCTTGTTATTAGGTTTCGAAGAAGAGCGGTCTTACTTGGGGGAAAATATCTAGCAAGGAATACTTTTCTAAGGTCTTCCCAAGTTGTTATGGAATTGGGTGGAAGGGAATCTAACCATGATAGAGCTTTATCTCTGAGGGAAAAGGAAATAATCTTAAGCGTATCGCCTCTGGAGGAGCTCCATTGGTTTTAAAGGTGTCTGCTAACTGGAGAAAGTTTTTTAAATGTTGGTTTGGGTTCTCAGTAGCAAGACCTGCAAATTGTATCTGTTGCACTAATTGCAGCAGGGATGGTTTAAGTTCAAAATTATTGGCTGGGATAACGGGGTTTACTATACTGGAACTAGGTTCCTCGTTTGATGGTTGGGCAAAGTCCTTAAGAGGTCTTCGGTTTTGATCTTCGGCCATAGCTCTCCTATTCCTATGGAAAAATAAACGTGCGTGAGCGTAACGTTCAGGTTCAGCTAGAGGGTCTATAAAACTTCCGGCACTGCGAGTCTTTCGCATTGACCGGCAGGTAACAACCTTAGTCTAAATTGTATAACTACAGGGTATGAAATTTGACGAAATTGGTCCCCGGCAACGGCGCCAAAAACTCGATGCGTGTTTTTCGCAAGTGTACGAACACGTCAGAGTAATATAAAAGATTGTCGAATCCACAGAGACCAAGTGTCAATCTATCGTACCTGTTGTTATGGTGTGTATCTAAGGCAACTGAATATAAGGGTTTTAAGGAGTGCGCAATGGTAAATAAAATGGTAATTTTAAACAATTAATAAAGATAGGCTCGAATGAAATTCACATAATCAATTGATAGTCCGATACTTGTTAATAGAACTACTTATGGGTAATGTTTTCTACTTTGAAAAGAACTAATTTAACAGGAATTGTCGCTTTCGCGTATTCAGAACCGAGTTGTACTCTCTAATCAACCCCTCCTATTGTCACGGATAAAAAGGTGCGTACTGCGTTAGAGTAGTAAACCTATTTTTAAGAAATATAGTATCTTAACTAAGTTGAAAAGTACTTTAACCTGGATTTCTTAGCAAAAAGAGGTTCTCACGAACCAGACTCTAGACTTCTTAACGCGTCCGAAAATCGTTTTAAAATCCCTTTTCTTTTTAATCTAAAAACTCCTAATGAACTAGACAAAGAGCTTTTGGCTGTTTTTGAAATAGTTAAAAACAATTAAACTTAAATTGACAGTTAAAATAGCCCTTAAGTGTTTCTACGAACAATTGTACGGATTACCGGTTGAATTACGATCCTTACATTCTAACCTTTATGGATTTAGTTAGACATGGTAAAGTAAAAGTTCTTTTTATTATTTTTCATAAAAGTAATTAGTGCGAGTGCAGAAAGTAAATAAAAGCAGTGCGAGCGCGAGAAATAAACAAAAGTAAAGCGAGTGCGAGAAATAAAGGTATTTAAAGCGAGTGCAGAAATAAAAGTATTTAAAGCGAGTGCGGAAATAAAATAAAGTAAAGTGTGAGTGCGGATAATAAATAAAGTAAAACAAGTGCAGGAAATAAATAAAAGTAAAGCGAGTGCGGGAAATAAATAAAATAAAGCAATGCGGAAAGATAAAATACGAACTAGAATTAAAATGGCGGCAGAATTAACTTCCTCCCAGAGTGGTCCAAAACTCGATCACACAGACGTATACAGACTCGATCACTCGATTGTAGTAGCACCCCGATGTTAAGTGATTACTACTTTAAAACTGATATATGCCTAAGAGATTCTATGTTTGGATGATAAAAACGAAATTCTAAAGTCCTATTTATAGGCAAACATTAAGTGAGAAAGGACCAGGATGCCCCCTCCACTAAAAAGTGGAGGGAAACATTTTTGCCTTGTGGTGCCCGCCACAAGGCCATGGCACCCACCATGAGTGTATTTTGGTGGAGAAAGTGGAGAACATGGGCATAGGTATTTGTGGAGTGGTCTTGAGACGTGGTTATGTCATGGCTGACCCCATGGCACCAGCCATGGTGGATGCCGTAAGTGTAAAAAGCTGAATTTCTTGGTTTTCGTCCGTTTCAACTCCTTATTCGCTCCTTTTCTTGATTTAGGCCCCGATTACATAGAAAACCTGAAAATAAAGAAAAACAAAGTAATAACATAACAAAATAACAATAAAAGCTAAGAATGCATGCGAAATCGGAGTCAGAAATACGGTGAATTTTAGTGTTATCACACACGTAAGTCGATCGTTCTACGATCGCCATCTGCACCTCCTAGGGTTTCCCCTCTTGGTTGCCTTTAACAAATGGTCAAGTCCCTCGAATGTGAGGGTGTCTTAGCAAATATCCCTACATATTAAAAATCATCATTGTCCCTTCAAGATTTAAAAGATCATAGTACCTTCGAAGTTGCCTACAAAATAATGATCTTGTCCCTCGATGACCATATGGAAAAAATGATGATCGTCTCTTCGAATTGCTAAGACACTCCTACAAGTCGCCTTCTCTGACCATACGATGACCCTACGCCCATCCCTTATAAAATCCAAGGTAATGACTACTTACGCCTTAATAGTAAGGGCAGTATTACCCATGAAAGGAAATAGAAAAACACGAAAGACCAACTTAGGGTAGGTAGCGCTTAATTACTTGCTCACTCTTTCAAAATTCTTTTCACACCCACTTTTAAAACATTTTCAAACTCAATGCTTTGTATACATCCATACGAGGATCATTACAAAGAATTCTGGAAATTTTCTAAACACACACTGCACATTTTTCAAACAAGTTAAAGTGAGCTAAGTAACTAAGAGCCCATGGATAACCATGGATACAAAGGGTGTTAACACCTTCCCTTTGTATAACCTACCCCCCGAACTCAAAATATTTTTAAGGCCTTTCCTGTTCTTTTATATCCTTTCCTAAATTGGATAAAATAAAAGTCGGTGGCGACTCTTTATATCCGCACATGTTTTTGTCAAACAAAAACACCTAAGTCAATTCTCCCACCGTGTTACAACAATGAATTCAGTTTTTATGATTTCATAGATACGTTTATGCAAACTTACATTGATGACATAGTTGTAAAGCCTATTTCAGGACTTGACCATGTCGATCACCTTAGACATTCCTTTGAAAGAATGAGAAAATATGGTCTTAAAATGAATCCTCTTAAATGTGCTTTCTGTGTGAAGGAAGGGGACTTTTTGGGATTTGTGGTCCACAAAAGGGGATCAAAATCAATCAGAATAAGACTAAAGCTATCATGGAGGCTAAAGCGCCTTCGACAAAGAAGGAGCTCCAGTCAGTCTTGGGAAAGATCAACTTCTTAAGGAGGTTCATATAAAACCTGAGTGGGAAGACTCAAGCTTTCTCACCTTTGTTGCGTATGGGCAAAGAAGGATTTTAGTGGGGGCAAGCTCAACAGGAAGCCTTCGACAAGATCAAAGAGTACTTGAGTCATCCTCCAATTCTTTATCCACCTTGTAGAAAGAAAAGTATGAGATTGTACATAGCTGCTTCAGATAGAACTTTAGGGAGTATGTTAGCCCAAGAGGATGATGATGGCATCGAAAGAGCCATTTATTACCTTAGTAGAGTTCTAAATGATGCAGAAACTAGGTATAGTATGATAGAAAAATTATGCCTATGTTTGTATTACTCTTTTACTAAATTGAAACAATATATAAAACCAGTTGATGTTTATATATCTTCTCATTTTGATGTTATTAAACATATGTTGTCCAAACCTATTATGCGTAGTCGAATTGGAAAATGGGCACTGGCATGAACTAAGTATTCTTTAACTTATAAACCCTTAAAAGTTGTTAAAGGGAAAGTGGTCTCAAACTTTATAATCGATCATTCTATAAATGAGAGTCCATTAAATTATCTTGAGATTGAGCCATGGAATTATACTTCGATGGGTCTAGTCATAAAGATGGGACCGAAATTGGAGTGCTTGTTATTTTTCCTAATAAAATTCCAACAACACTCAAGTACAAAATTGAGGGTCATTGTTCTAACAATGAAGCTGAATATGAAGCTTTAATAGTTGGACTTGAGGTATTGTTGGAATTGGGGGCAGCTCATGTCGAAATAATGGGAGATTCTGAGTTGGTAATATAACAAGTCACCAAAGAATACAAATGCATAAAAGAAAATTTAATTATGTACTTTGTAGTGGTAAATAGGTTGTTGAAAAAATTCCAATCAGTCACCTTTCGACACATCCCCAAATTACAAAATCAAGTCTCAAATGACTTAGCGCAAATTGCATCAGGGTATAAAGTTTCAAAAGAAAAATTACAAAGTGCAATTGAAGTTAGAGGAAAGGTTGTGTCAGTAGGTTTAGCCCCGTCGGACTTATAAGAAACTAAGCTTGGGTATGTTGACAAATAAAAATTTGCAATACTGATGGTCGATAATATAAGTGACAAAGATTGGAGGAAGCCCTTAATGAACTACCTAGAAAATCCAACAGCTTCTACGGAAAGGAAAGTCAAATACCAAGCCTTAAGCTATGTTCTTTTGGGGAACAAATTATTTAAAAAGACTGCTGAAAGACTATTACTTAAATGCCTTAGTGAAGCTGAAGCATATTTAGCTCTTTCGACGGTCCACAGCGGGGCATGTGGAGCACACCAAGCAGGCCACAAAATGAAGTGGCTTTTTTTCCTGACAAGGTGTGTACTGGCCTGCTATGCTGAAAGACTGCATAAAATTCGCCAAAGGATGTCAAGAATGTCGAGTACATGCTGGCATCCAACATGTGTCTGCAAGTGAATTACACTCCATAACAAAACCTTGGCCGTTCTGAAATGCGCTTTGGATTTGGTTTTAGAAATTCGACGAGCATCTTCAAAGAACCACAAGTACATTTTGGTAGGGATTGATTATTTCTCCAAATGGGTTGAAGCGATACCATTACCAAATGTCGACCAAGAGGATGTAATTGAATTTATTCAGAAACATATCATATACATATATGGCATCTCAGAAACAATCACTACGGATCAAGTATCTGTATTTACTGGTCGAAAGATGCAAGAATTCGCCACAGAGATAGGTTTTAAACTTTTTACATCGACACCCTATTATGACCAGGCCAATGGCCAGGTCGAAGCAGCGACTAAGATAATCATTGGTTTGATAAAAAACATGTGGGTAAGAAGCCAAGGAATTGACACAAAAAATTAGACCAAATCCTTTGGGCATGTCGAACTTCACCTAAAGAAGCAACTAATACTACCCTGTTTCGACTTACTTATGGGCATGATGCAGTTTTGCTTCTTGAAATTTATCTTCAGTCTACAAGAATTCAAAGGCATCATGAGATCACAACTGAAAATTATTGGGTCATGATGTTAGAAGAATTACTTGACTTAGATGAGGAAAGACATCATGCATTAGAGTTATTAGAAAGGAAGAAGAAGAGGATAGAGAAATCCTACAACAAAAAGGTTAAATTGAAAACCTTTTCAGTTGGTGAATTAGTGTGGAAAGTCATATTACCTATGGATCTAAAGATTAGATCCTTAGGGAAATGGTCACCCAAATGGGAATGCCCTTTCCAAGTTACAAAAGTTTTCAGTAATAATGCGTATGAGATTGAAGCTAATTTGAAAGTCTTTAAAGTAAATGGGAAATATTTAAAAATATTTAGACATATGCTTCAAGAGATTCATATTAGAAAATAACAATTTCATTAATAATAAAGGGGGCCATGAAAGGCCTGCAATTACAAGAGTCTAGGAACATGATTGAACAACCAAAACAAAAGAAAACCTAGTCTTGAAGATCCTCCCAAGTGAGGAAGTTAAGGTAATCCATCCAGTCTTCATCAGCTTCATCATCAGGTGGTTGCTCATTCTTGGGAGGCTTCTTAACCAGAGAGTCCTTCTTATTCCCCTTTGTTTGGGAACGAGTGACGACCCTTAAATGAGGATAAGGTTTCTCTTCCTTTTTTGTGTTCTTCCCCTGAACGAGGAAATAATGTCATCTACTTTCTTTGCAGAATTCTCCATGTTGTTGTATTGGAAAAATGGACTAAATAGGGGTTATTTATAGATGAAGGGCCTGCGTGCTGATTGGCCAGATAAAAGGCAACCAGGAAGCACTTAAAGTCTTTCTTGGGAAACAAAATCATAAAAAGGCATCCAAGCTTCAATGTGTAGTTGGGAACTTGTTCCACATAAGTATGAGGCATTAAAAAGCTGAAACGCCACCGCCATAATTAAGGGTATAGTAGTAACAATTTGACCCAAGGTTAAGTTAGAGTTTCTCTGACTAACTTAAAAGTTATGTAAAATGGCCAAATAAAATATGAACACATTATATATGCAGAGAAAAGAGACATGAGTCGAAAGTGATAAAAATGCATAAATTAATTGGGGCAACGAGGCCCTAAATTTGTCTATTGTTTTTATGATGCATAAAGGTGGATACTTGGACATGAGACTTAATATTTATCTAAGAAGTATGCATATCTGCAGTTTGAATCTTATGGTTCAGAAAGTATTCTGAGTAACTAATGCTCATCTTCAAAAAGGAGCTTTGGTTGTTCATGAAAGGGGGAGTAAGTAGTGCCATCTGTGGTGTTTTGGTGCAAGAGTGCAGACTAGTTTTGGTGGATGCAGCTGGAATTTTGTTCTTCCTTTGACAAGGAAGGTGTTTAAAATCATGAAGTTATTATTGACAAATCATCGGGACTTTGTGAAAATTACTTTCCTCAGGGAGAAATGTCATCTTTGGTATTGTTGTAAGGTGTAGTTCTGAACTATTCCTTCTGAAGATTCAGACAGTGGCAGGTTTGAAGACTTTGGAGAAAATAGTGGAAGTTTCTCATCAATATGTGATATTGGTAGAATTTTCTACAAAACAAACATAATGGAGGTTGTTTACTCAAAGTTGGTAAATACATCAAGTCTATGAGAGCATGGAAATCTTGTTATATAAAGGAATGAGGTTCTTTCAAGTGGTAGAAGAAGGAGCTGAATTTAACATCTGGATGTGGAATAACAATGTTCAAACATCTAGTTCAACATCAGAGTCTAATTGGTGAAGTGGCACATAAATTTAAGATAGAATGATCTACAGGGATTGAATGCTTCATAAGGCCTGTTATCTTGACAGCTTGGTGAAGATCAATTTTATTGATCAGGATATCTTTGGAAGATTTCTGATAAACGTGAAGAAGACAAGTGTGGAAATTGGAATTTTCATATGAGGATTCATAAAGGAGGTGATCAAACTGTGGCAATTGGTTGATCTCTATATTGGATTTGAAGAATCAAGATAATCAGAGTGTGGCAGCTGGTTGTTCTTGAGGATTGTCTTGGAACAAATTTCTCTTGGGCAGAATAATGATGAGTTGAATACTCAAGAAGATTTTTTCTTCTTGAAGGTGGGTGAAAGTTTAACTTTCTTTCTGGATTTCAGATTCTAGCTGGTGGCACAGTGCAGTTGAAGATTTTTAGTTCTTGGATTACTAGGGTATAGTAAGTCCAGTTGGTGGAACACATCTAGGATCATAGTGATAAGGTCTTGGTGTGTGGAAAATGTTCTAACTATTTGTTAGTACATTATCTTGGGTGTTTGCCTACATGGTTTCTATTCTTAGGCTACCAAATCATATGGGAGAATGATGAAGTAGTTGATTTGTATTGGAAGAAACATGTAGATGAGACTGAAGTGGATCAGGTATTGATTTCTTAGAAGTCTGTTTATGGACATTCATTCTAATGTCAGAATTAGTGTGAATGTGTTTTGTCTAGATTGTATGTTGGGCCAGTTTCAAGAACCTGTGTGCAGAAGATGTTCAGCTTGTAGCTTGTGGTAACCACAACCCAAGAAGGGATCAGGTATGCTTTGGTACAAGAAGTGAATGTGTTCAATTGGGAATTGAATAGAGCATGAGCTATTGAAGACATGAAAATGTGTCTTATGTTTTCCTTTCATCAAAGTGCAGAGAAGCATGGAGTATCCTAGACAGGGGGAGTGTGTTACAAGTCTGTGCAACTGATTTTGTGGAGTTACGGGGGAGTAATACCTTAACCAGGTTCTGTGATGTTACATATCTTGTTGTGACATGTGCTACTAAGTATGTTTTCCTGATTAATTTTTATTACTTAGTTGTTGTGGTGTGCATTTCCTTGTGATCTAGATGAGGAGTATCCTAGGACTCCAGAAGGCTATATTGTATAAAGCTATTCTCTACAATTTATGTTGGATTCTTGAGGTGTTGTGAACCATACTATTGCACTGCTAGAAGACAATATATGGTTGGATGTCAGAACATGTTTCAAGACATGTATGTATTTTTCTCTTTTTGAGTATTTGTGGACGGCGCTGGCAGAAAAATGTGAAACACGGGGTTTTCTTGCGTGTTTGTTATTGGACCATTTGTTTTGGGAGAAAAAGTCAGCTGGTTAAGGTCAGTTTTTTTAAAGTGAATGGTGCAGAAGTTTTTGCTCCTATCATAAAGATCTTGGAACAAGAACACTTATTTTTCAAGGATAGGTTGTTACTATCTATGTCCTTGCTCCCTATTTATAGAAGCGTATTTCCTCCTCCTCCAGCATGTGAGTTTTCCTGTTTTCATCTTTTCTTCTAATAGGGTTCTTTAGAATTTGGATGAATAATTAATGGGTATGGTAATGTGAGGGTTGTTTTTGCAAAGTTTTGGCTAAAAAGGGGGAGAAAGTGTGTGTACAGATGTTGTGCTCAGAGCTGTTGTCACAATAGTTGCATCTGTTGTTATGTGTGGTGGTCATCAAGATGTCAAGGTGGATGTCGTATGCTTGTCTTTATGACTTGTGTCCTGAGTTTAAGAACACAATTATGACTTGTGTTCTGAGTTACATAAGGGAAAAATAGGATGGTCTCTTATGTCACCATTAGCAACCTTGTGGGAGAATGTTCATCATGTTGAGGGAAAGGGTTCTGTAGAACCTGAATGAAGAGAGGTCTTAATGGATTAGTTCGGCCAAGACTTAAGGACTTTCTACTCCTTGCCCATTATTGATGTTTCTACTTAAAGAATAGGTGAATGGTGTTTTGATTGTGAATGTTGTTGAAGATGTCAAACAACATGCTCTAACTTAGTGGAGAATTTGATTTTGCTGTTGTTTTTTCAGTCATGCTATGTAATCCTGTTGTTGCTGTTATTTTTAATGTATTTTTTTTGTAATATTTGTTATAGTCAAAATTTGCCAAAGGGGGAGATTGTAAGTTCTGTAAAATTGGCATTAATTTTGTAAAACAAATATAACAGCAGTGTGTATGTGCAGGATCTTTGCAAAGAAAGGAATATACAAAGCAAAGAGTCCTTTGTGTGCGTCCAAACATGTTGTGTTGAAATGTTTCAACATCTGGAACAACATGTCGAAGAAGATGTCAAGACAGTTCATTCGACATCATGAACTGCTGAAGATGGATTGAAGTTTCTGTTTTGGTTTCAACAAAAACAATTTATTTGAAGATTTAAATCAATCCAATTGCGCTGATTGTAGAAAATCTTGAAGACTCATTTTGAATTGAAGAAAAATATTGAAAATATAGAGTTTCTATATTTAGAGATATTTTAGGAGTTTTTAGATTTAAAGATCTTTTTGTAATTTTGTAAGCAGATTTTTCTGCATATTTGTAGCAGTTATTGTTGTGATTGTTTAGGCCCAAATCCAGTTGGGAATAAGTTATAAAAGAAACCTTGTAACCTAGTTTAGAAACACCAACCAACGAAAATGTAACATCATTAGGGTTGTGTTCTTGTGCAGTCGTAAGCAATAAGGAACCCTGTTGTGGATGATTATGTGTAAACCTCGAAGCTGTTAAATAAAAGTTGTATTGTACTTAACTGAAGTTGCTAAGAAAGGTTAATGTATTGTAATGGAAGTATAACTTCTATTTGTGAATTGTTGTATAGGTTTGAAGTCGTTGATATCAACAACTGACTGTTGGCACTGTGAGACATCGCTGAGGTGATTGGAAGTGAGGATGAGTTTCTCATATTTAGGAGCTCCTAAGTAGAAGTTGCACAAGTAGTGATTAAGTGAGAAGATTATAAACTGTAGGTGTTTGCTGAGAAGTCTTTGAATTGATACTACATAGTGGATTTCCTTCCTGGCTTGGTAGCCCCCAGAGTAGATAGGTTTGATCGAACTAAGTTAACAATTTTGTTGTGTTCTTTATAGCTTTTATGTTTTATGTTTTATGCAGTACCTGAACTAAATGTCCTATCAGATGTCACAACATCCTGAAGCGTGTTTGACTCTGATATATCATAATTTTTTAAGTACTGATATGCATGCATTACCATGTTTATAAGTAACAGATAAGATGTCTCAACATCATATTCGACATTTGAGTTTGTCATACCAGAATTTTAGAAACAACCAAAGAACATTACTACTACTTACTTCTCCCCCTTTTTAGCTATAATATGACAAACCAAACAACTATACATTAAGGGAAATCAACCAAAAGTAAGGAAATCAACAGCAAAACACATCCAATCACCAAGAGCATAAAAGGCACTAAAAGAAGCAGGAATTTGTTTCCAAGTTGCAGTTTGCTTCTTCGCTAGAGGCATGATATCGTTAACATTTTGTTTGACATCATAATCCGGATCACTTAAGGATGTTTCCTTACATTTCTTAGTAGCAGAAGCCACATCATCAGTATTCAGATCATCAACATTGACCATCTATGTAAACTAATGGTTCTTCTCACCAACACTTTCCACTTTGCCTTCAGAAAAATCTATCTCACTTTTAGTAACCTTAGGTTTCCACACTTTTCTAGTTTTAATCATACCAAGATAAGCCCTAGGTTGTGTTTACTGTTTTGGATAACCATATAGTTTGTAACAGTATGGTTTTATGTGACCAAACCTTCCACAATAATGACACCTCCATCGCCACAATAATGAAACCTCCATCATTGGGTCTTGCTTCCTGAGTAATCATTCTGATGTCTTTTCTGATGTTGGAACATGACATGACATATTTTGTTCCAGTTTTATTTTAGGTTGAACAAAATTCATTGCAGACACTTTTTCTTTCTTCATCACAAGTTGATTATCATAACCAAGACCTATAACATCTCCAATATTCTTCCTAGTTTGAAGAATTTCATCCAATACATCAGAACTACTATTAAGCATTCTTAAAATTTTAGTCATATTATCAAGTTTTGAGTTGAGCAATGACCTTCTTTTGATCCTTTCACAATTAACACACTTCTTCACTTCTGAGGAACATCTCTTTATATGAAGTAACAAGTTCATCAAAAGTAAGTTCTCCACCATTTGATTATTCACCAGAGTCATAAATCCTAGTAAAAAATAACATGTTTTGCAGATTCTCCTTCAGGATTACTTTCAGAATCATCTCCTGACCATGACACAAATTAAGCTTTCTCTTGCTTCTTGAGATATGTAGGATACTCAGATCTTACGCGTCCAAAGCCTTCACATCCATGGCATTGAATTCCTTTGCATTTCTTAATCTTCTCTTCAGTATTAGAGACAAAAGCTATGCTTTACTACTTTTCAAATCTTTCAATCATGTGACATCTTCTCTCCCAAGGCATTAGATGTATTGGCAATGTCAATAATATTCATGTGAAAATCATGAATGCTCTCATCCTCTTTCATCTTAATGTTCTCAAACTTGGTGCTAAGAAGTTGAAGTCTTGACATCTTGACCCTAGAGATTCCTTCATGAGTAGTCTTCAAAATATCCCAAGTATCTTTTGCAACAGTACAATTATTTATCGATATGAAGATGTTTCAATCAACTCCATTAAATAAGACATTCAAGGCTCTGGAGTTTCCAAAAGAAAGATCATCTTCTTCCTTAGACCAGTCCCCTTTTGGCTTCAATTCAATTGTGCCCTTCCCATATTTGCTCTTCACAACAGGATGTTCCCAACCTTTGATGACTGCTTTCCAGGTTTTTCTATCCATAGATTTTGGGAAAGTCTCCTTACGCGCCTTCCAGTAATCATAGTTGGTGTCATCCAAAATAGGCGGTCCGTTGACAAACCCTGGTTCCATGTCCATTGTACCAATAAGTATCATCTCTGAATCTTAACCAAAAATGAATTAGGGTGTCTGCTCTACTGATGCCAATTGAAATTCTGGTATAGTATATCACATATGTCCTATGACATGTTTGAACAACTGATTTCTAATTTTTCACACAATGAACACGATGAACACGATAAATGATTGCAGAAAGTAAACAAACACACAACAGTTGTTAACCCAGTTCGGTGCAATTCACCTACTCTGGGGCTACCAAGCCAGGAATGAAATCCATTATAACAATATTAATTCAAAGCTAAACTCTCATGTTTACAACTTCTCACTTAATAACTACCCGTGCTCAATTTTTACCTAAGACTCTTCTAGGTATGAGACCCTTCTCAATTCTCTTTCAATCACAACAGTGACAAAGATTACAATTCAATACAACAGTCCAACTCTAGTATCAACATGATACAAGAGAGGCACACAAATACAAAAACCCTAAAAACTCACTAAGAAATAATTTATTTTTTCTCCCTTTTATTAGGTTAAATCCATCCTATTTATAACCATAAACTAAACTGGATTTAGGCTTCAAAAACGCAGCAATTCTGTTGCACAAAATCTGCAAAATATTCTCCAAGAAAATAGAAATTTTATAAATCTTTAGTTTCCTAAAATGTCTCCAAGACCCTTTTTAAGAAATCCAATTAAATTTGTACTTGCTCCTAATAAAACTCATTGACCTGCACATAATGATGAGGTTTATCCAAAAGATACTCATCGAATAAAATCAAAGTTGTCAAGAGATATAAAATAACAGCACATGTTGTACCAAACAAAGATGTTGAATAACCCTGTTATGACATCTTATCTGACATGTCGCTGTCAGATTAATTTTACCAAAATTAATGCCAACACCAAAACTGTTGAGTTAACAATAATCTTGGTAATTTCATTGTTTGAAGTTTCATTGTATTTTCTGTTCATTGAGTAAATTGGACAATCGGTCTAATAATGCATATTTTTTTAAAATTTTCTCTTAATTTCATTGTTTGAAGTTTCATTGTATTTTGTGTTCATTGAGTAAATTGGACAATCGGTCTAATGATTAATGCATATTTTAAAAAATTTATCTCCCACGTATTTTGCAAAATCTATTTTTGCTTTTGTTATAATTTTTTTTAGAAAAATGATATTCTTACACTACATCCTACACCTACACTGTATTTCACTGTTTACCAATACGGTGAACAGTGAAATATTATAATAATATATTTATGTTTTTAAATAATATAATTTTTTTAAAATTTTTTTAATACCTGAATGTCTGAATGTTTATTAACCAGCTTTATTACTGCATTAACCAAGTCTTTACACTGCAATAACCAACTTTGATTATTATTAAAAAATATTTTTAACACCTGGACGTTATTAACCAATTTCGTTACTGCATTAACCAAGTTTTTACACTGCATTAACCAACTTTGTTTTACTACTTTAAAGTTATTATTCATGGATATTGTTCACGTGTACTGTTCACGAGCACTGTTCATATGTATGATACTATTCACGTGCATTGTTTATGTGTACTATTCATAAAAATATTATTTTAATAAAAATATATTATTCATCTTATAAATACAGTGAATAGTATATATAGTGTAACTATTTGGTGTAGAAAAAAAGTATAGGAATAACATTACTGTATTTTTTAATAGGGGAGGGTCAATTCACATCCCCACCACCGACTGCATAAGAGTTGGTCTTTTGGTCTTTCAAGGGAGAAACCTACATATATTTGCCAAGAGATAAAATTACTAAGGACCTGTTTGATTTATTTTCTAAAAATTGTTTTTCTCTTTTAAAAAATTTAAACATGAATAAATCTTATTGTTTTTAAATTTTTGAAAAGAAAAAAAACAGTTTTTAGAAAGTAAACCAAACAGACCCTAAATCCCCTAAAATTGCTCTTCAAGTCTTAAATGAAAAAATTGAAGATGTTAAACAATCTAAAATTAACAAGTTAACAAAATAATTTTAGCTATTATGAATGGAACCCTTCGTATAAATAATTATCAAATGTTTTAAAAAAAATGCATGATGAAACACTAAAAGCATTTAAGAGAATTTCCTCTAAAAAAAATATTATTATTATTATTATTATTATTATTATTATTATTATTATTATTATTAAGAAAATATATGATGAAAGCATTTAAGAGAATTTCCTCTAAAAAAAATATTATTATTATTATTATTATTATTAAGAAAATATATGATGAGACATATTAGTAAAATTTACACCGTCTCATAAAAAGTATTTTTTTTTCTTTTATATTTCAAACTAAATGTCTCTTTACAATATTAATATAATATTTATTATTTTTTTCTACTATTATATTTCTATTTATTAATTTTTACGTTTTTCAACTACTCTATTAAGTATAATAAATAAAGAAATTTTAATTTAAAAAAATATTAATTTTATCATTAAAATTAATATATCTAATCATTTTCTTAATTATCGTACATAATTCAAATAAAACACATTATGAGGCAGAGAGAGTAATTAAAAACAATGAACTCAATCGGTAATTTACTAACCATGATCCTTGAATTTGAATTCTGAAACGATGAGATCCGTGAATGATTGTTGAAAGTCGGAGAATTGCGACGAGCAAGTGAGTTTGTGAGATATGAAACTCTAAGTTGAGTAGTAACATCCATCGTACAGGACAAATTAATACTCTTATCTTAGTTCCTTCTATTATAGAAAGGAGCAGAAGCACATCAAGACACGAAATAACACATGGAGTAGCAACTTCCAAAAATATCAGCATTAACCAACCAAGTGGAAAACATGTGGTAGAGGAAAAATTGTACTCTAACCAACAACCACATATTTAAACTCTAGCATGCACTAACGGAGCCACATATACATGAGCAGTGCAACTCCACCTCTTGAAATCTCATTATTTACATCAAATGTTTTATTTTTTAGGTCAACATAATAATAATAACAATATATGATGAGAGAGATTAGTAATAGGTACCTTGTTGTCATTTAGAGCAATGGACGTAATCGATAATTTACATGCATGATTCCAGATATTGAATTTGGTAGCGATAAGTTCCATAAATGATAAATAGAGGTCCAGGATTTACAACGACGATTGTATTGGACGAATTAATACTCTTATCTCAGTTCCTTATATTAATGTAGAAAGGAGCAACTGGAAACTTGCAAAAACATCAACATCAGTTAACCAAGTGGAAAACCAGTGGTAGAGGAAGAATCATACTCAAACCAACAAACACATATTTAGACTCTATCTCGTATGAGCTGACTCACATATACTGCAATTGCACCTCTTGATATTTCATTATTTACACCAAATATATATATTTTTTCTTTTATAGATAATTTTATCGTAATTAATAACAATAAATGTTTATGGTTGTATTCTATAATATAAGAAAAACATGTAAATGAATAAATGAACCATAAATGCATTGGAAATAGTCTCGTATAAAAATATCACTCACTTTAAAAGTTTTCTTTAAAAGTTTTTATAAAGAGTTATATTCATTAATTTAATAAAAGAGATAAAGAGGATAAAGTGTTACATGGATAAGTGTAGTGGTTCTAAGTATAATGCCACTTGACTCCTCCATATATGGGTTTCGGGATCAGGTCTGAGGGCGTTGGCGAAGAGACGGCTTGTAGACGACACTTGAGTTTGTATTTTGAATTTGGATATAGATAACAATTTGTAAAGTGTTGCAGAATGCAAATAGCCAACATTCGAAAAGTGTTGATGTAAGAGAAATAGTACAATATTTAGTAAAAGTGTTGTTGAAAGTGTGTATTTCATTAAGGGCCACAACCTTATGAAATAACACTACTTTGCCCTATAAATTGAGCATTTCAGATTCAGAAAAATATATTATAAAAACCTATCATTTTCATACAAAATTCCAAATTTCATTTTCCTTACATTTGTATTTTCACTAAGACATTATAAGAGTGCTTGAAATACTATTAGGAAAGTGATTTTGTTCAATATTTAAGTTTGATCCAATTCGATATTCAATGTTTTTTTTACAGTCTAATAGTATCTCAAATAATTGTTATCGAGGCTTCAGTTTCAATTATCAAATAGATGAACCAGAACCTCGTATAGTTAGATCGTTTTGATGGAATCAACTTCACCCACTGATAAGACAAAATAATATTGTAAAATTGTCACCTTCATGGAAAGGCTACATGAAGAAATTGTTGCATAGTTATGAGGACTTCTCACTTGAAAAAAAATCCAAAACACCTTTGAATCAAGGAGGAATTGAAGGATCAAAATAAATTTGATTTCACTGAATTTTCTAAAGCCATTGGTGTATGTCCAAAAGGAATCAAGAAACATGATTGCATGAAGAACCATCTTGGACCTAAAAACAAACATAATAAGTTCAAGAATTCTAGCGTACCAAAAGGACTCAGAGGCGGCTACTACATGTGCTACAAAGTCAGTCATTATGCTCGAGACTACAGACACAATAAGACTAAAAACAAGAATAATGTTGTTCATGTTAACAAAGGCATAATCACTATGGTGAGCCAAATTATAGAAATCAAAGGAAAAGTACAAGGTTGGTGGTACGATACATGTGAACCTGTGCATGTCTCTTATGACAAAGCAACGTTCAAAACCTATTTTGAAGTATATTATGGATAAGAAGTACAAATGGGAAATGAAGGACGATCTAGGATCGTTGGAATGGGATCTTCCGAACTCAATTTCACTTCCAAAAATAAAGTAACTCTTCTGAATGTCCTTCATGTCCCCGAAATGAATAGGAATCTTGTTAGTGAGGAGCTTTTAAGAAAATCGTGCATTAAATATGTATATGAATCAGGCAAATAATATTGACCCGTAATGGTGTATTTATAGTAAAATGATAGGGGCCGTGAATCTTTTAAAGAGGAAGTATATCTTCTAGGTTCACACAAGTATATCTTTTAAAGCATAAATTTATAATTATTAAGCGAAAGTAAAAAATCAATTAAGTAGAAGTATTAAAGTCATTAGAAATGATAGGGGTAGTGAATAGTTTTCTACTGAATTTGATGTATATTGTGAAGAATATGATATTATACATGAATGTTTCATCCCTCGTACACCACAACAAAATGGTTTAGCCAAGAGAAAGAGTCATACATATCAATAAATGATAAAATGTCATGTTAATGCATTCTAAATTTCCATTTAATTTGTGGGGTGAAACCTTACTATCCACTTGTCATATAATTTATAGAATTCCTCTAAAGAAATCAGTATTTCCCGAAACGAGGTATGAAAAAAGCCAAATTGGGACCTCAATGGATCAAATGTGCTTCTGTAGGATATGCAATTAACTGTAAAACATAGACTTTTAAATTTGGATTTTAATGTAATTGTTATGTCATGAAATGTGAACTTTTTTTAAAACCTTATTATTAAGGATAAGGAAACTGAGTTTCACACTAATGAAGAATCTTGTGAGGAATATTCTTCATAGATGATCAAAATATAACTAGAAAGTCCTTCACTGATGGTTGAAACATAACTCGGCCCTAGCATAAGCAAAAGATCTTGAAAAGCGAAGGATCTAGGACCAAATGAAATTGATTCTCAACTTATTTCTTTTTATTTAGTTGAAGGAAATTGTGAGAATTATGTTCGAATAATTTCTATTATTGATCTTGAAGATGGGGATGATTCTAAACCTATAAAGAAGCAATATCTTCAAGGGACTGTTCCTTTTGGAAGGATGTTATCCAAGATGAAATATATTCAATTATGTCAAACCACATTTGGGAACTTGTCAATTTACCTAAGGGGCCAAGAAAAATTGGATGCAAGTGAGTGTTTAGAAAGAAGTATCATAGTGATGATACATTAAACACCTATAAGGCTAGATTAGTAGTAAATAGCTTTTATAAAAGGTAGATGTTTATTATTTTGAAAAAGATGCACTAGTAGCAAGGACAATAACAATTAAAGTATTATTTGTTTTACCCTTTTTGAATAATCTTATAAATCATTTAATGGATGTTAAAACAACATTCCTAAATGGAAATCTCGATGAGGACATCTACATGGAGCAACCAGAAGGTTATGTGCTTCCTGGAAATGAAAAAAAAGGTGTGAAAACTTGTCAAATCCTTATATGAATTAAAATAAGCACCAAAACAATTGCATCAAAAGTTTTAATTTGTCATACTTTGAAATGGATTTACTTTTAATTCTTGCGATAAGTGTTTGTAGACAAAGGTACATGAAAACATTGTGATATTACTTTTTCTCTATGTTGATGACATGTTGATCTTTAGAAACGAGATCAATGGAATTTTAGAAACAAAGAGGTTTCTAAATCTTACTTTCAAAATGAAAGATCTCATACTAGTTGACATATTTTTTTGGATCAAAGTAAAGTAAAATAGTGGGGTTATGAACTTAGTCAAATACCCTATGTTGAGGAAATACTTGATAAGTTCAAATGCTCACGCTTTAAGGAAATGATTACTCCATTTAATCCTAGTGAAACTTTAAAAGAATGATGGAAGGGTTATGGCTCAATTGGAATAAGCAAGTGCAATTTATTGCCTAATGTATTTCATTAAATGTATCGAAACTGATATAGCATTTGAAGGTAGTAAAATGAGTAAATTTACTACTAACCCAAATAGTGAGCATTGGAAGGCAATCACAAGAATTTTCTAGCTATCTTCTGAAAACCAAAAATCTTGGAATTCATTATAGTGGTTTCCTATCATAATAGAGGGATATATCGATGTGAGTGGAATATCAGGTGCTAAAGATCATAAATCTATAATTGGGTGGATATTTATACTGGCTAGAGGTGAAGTTTCTTAGAAGAGCAAGAAACAAAAATGTATTACTCTTTCAACCACAGAATCACAGTTTGTGGCTTTTGCTTTAGCTATGGTCAAGAAGCTAAATGGTCCAGGGACCTTATGTTGGTAGTTCCATTGGTAGAAAACAATGTTTTAAAGGAATTAATACGTTGTGATAGTCAAGACACTTTAGCTAGAGCATTCAACAAAGTGTATAATAGAAAGTCTAGGCACATCGAACTTAGATGTTCTTTTGTGAGAAAATTGATTAAGGATGAAATTATCTCACTCACATATGTATCATCCAAATATAATTAGGCCGATCCATTTTCTAAGAAACTGGATAGAGATTTAGTAAAGACTACCTTGATAGGTATGCGATTGAAACTCCTTGAATAAGAGTTTCAACAATGGTCATTGACGTTTTGACGTCTTTAAGGTCAATCAAGTGAAGCTTGACATCTTCCACTAATGTCTAATTACCTAGGAAACATATGGAAAAAAGGTGATTATTGATAAGTGCCAAATTGTAATTATTCTTGTATATAGTTTTGTGGCACTTATTGACTCTTTTGCCTCAACTTTTGTGTGAATTAGTACATATTGTGTATATTTGTACATATTGTATATAATCGTGTTTTTGTGTACATTATGTATCAAATGATAGTTTTTCATCTGTTTTTATAGGTAATAATGCATGGTTAAAGTATGGACCCGTTGAGCCGAAAGAGATGCTTAAAATGTAGAATTTTAGAGTTTTGGAACAGGCATCTGCGCTTAGCTCAATTTTAGCTCACAGGAGGTGGATGATAGAATCAAATAAACTTGGTTTTTTTAGTGCGCTTAGCGCGGGAAGGACCGCACTTAGCACGATTTAAGGGATTTTTAAGTGGGATCACGCTTAGCACGGTTGTAATAAATACAATTATATTTCTAATATGTTTATCTCATTTTTGTAGGTATTTAAGAAATGATATTTTGTTATTGTCATATAGAATATTGAATAAGCTTTCCAACGCTTCTAACCGTACGTCAATCGGAATTACGGTTCGCAAGTTATGGCCAAAACAAGTAACCGGATTTTTCTGAGCGCGCTTAGCGCGGTTCACACTATTCCATCCCCTATTTAAGTCAATTTTCATCATTTCTTAGGTTATATGTTTGGGTCCTTTTACTCCCAACTTCATCACAATCATTTTTTGAGTATAATAGCTTAGAAACAATATTAGAGGGTGCATCTTTATAATCCAGAGTTGGATTTGCGTCATTATGTTGGACACGACGAGAGATTCCTCTTCATCTTCCTTCTTATATTTGTATTCTTTATTGTTGGAGTTTGTATGTAAGTTTACTTTGATTATATGTTTATATATTTATCTTTGTATAAGATCTATTTTACAAATCTTTATCAGTGTTATCCTTATTTATTTGTTTAATGTTTGGACTTGAGTTGCAGTAGACATATCTGCTTTGAATTCGGATCTAGGATTAACATCTATTTTATTCTAAAACCTATAAATATATTTAGGTCTAATAACCACAGTGGGTATCAATTCTTAATGCATCTGTGTTGTTGAGTTGCGTGAGACATCACCTCCGAGACAATACGATTGTTCACTCGACTTTGCGTTATACATAACCTCGATTGTGAGCGATACATGATGATATTGACAAGTGCTTTAGGTTGCATACAATTGATTGATAGATTTATGTATTTGATAGGTAGAATGAAATACAACTTATGATGAATTTTCTCCTCTCTAAAGATTGACTTATTTACTTGTCATGCATATATTTTTTCAGTTTACAAACCAAACCATTTAAACCTAAGCTTAGAGACTTAGAGATTATTGGACGATATTCTTTCCCTTACACCGATCCTTGTGGAGACGATATAAATCCCAGAGGAATCCTTTCAAATCTAATTTTTACTTCTTGCTGCTATATCGCAGTTTGAATAATTACTCATCTCCAACTAAGGGTTTCACCTTCCATTAAAGCGACACCCTAAATTGAGAGACTCGCACCTTGCTGAGGGACTCGACTTCATTAAAAAGAATGCACTCAGCCGAGGGACTCTCTGTAACGCCATGTTTTTCTTTTTAGTTATTATTTGCAAAATGATTATGGATTATTGTGATGATTGGGTGTCATGGTGTGTTTTCGATGTGTTTTAAGTAGAATTATTAATAATGAGGATAATTATTAATATTATTGCTATTATTATTATAATTTTTATTTTATTGAAAGAGACCAATGAAATAAATAATAAAATAATTGATTGTGTAGAGAGTGAGGGTTAAGTTGGTAATAGTGGAGAAATGAGTGAGGGTAAAAGAGGAATAACATAGATGAGAGATTTTATAGAGAGAATTAGAGAATAATGGGGTTTTGTTTTGATCGTATGTGAAAAGGAGAAGAACGAAAGTGGAAAAGGCTAAGGAAAGGGAGAAGACTCCATTAGAGAGAAAGAAAGTTCATCATCTAATGTAAGGGTGAGATTTTTTTCATCTCTCAAGGGTTAAATAATGTAGGTATTGAGGTACAAATCGTTAGGTTGGAATCTATGGAATCGTGGTCTGGGGTTTGAATGAGGGTTTTGGGAGGATTTATGAAAATATGATTGGTATTGATGAATTTTTTGTGTTTAGATTGTTTGGTTGCATTTCAATTGTTAGATGTAGGCTATTGGTGCAAAATTTGTGAAAGATTGTTGTTAGAAATCGAGTTTAGTTCATAAAAACACAGGTGGAAAGTTATTGTCATCACAGGGTTTGGAGTGCAAAAATCGCAGAGCGCTCTAAGCGTGGTCTAGAATATTTTCACATCTTCGAGGCAGTAGCGAGTGCGCTTAGTGCGATAGGGGCTCGCTTAGCGCGGCCTGGTACTGAAAAACATTATTTTTATTAATTGAAAATTAGTGGAAATTATATGTTTTATATTATATAAATGTTGTTTTTCTGCTGCGATGTTATGAGCATGTATTGAAGTGTTATATGCTTGTTTTGTTGAAGTTGATGTGATAATGTTGAATGCACGATTAAATGATGCAAAGATGCATAGTTGTTGTAGAAACATAATGATGTATGTTTGATAAATGCATGTGATAGTTGAGTGGTATTGGTGTGATGAAGAATATGATATGGGTTTCCATTTAGTTGTTGTTGCATGTTGTCATTGATGGTGCATGGAATGTGCATAAGTGGTGGGATAACATGCCCGGATGAGGTGTGAGCGTCTATTCGAATTCCTTGATGGAATCGATGTTGTTGTTGTTGAGGTGATTGTGTGCCCATGTGGGGTGTGAGCAATCACGATTGTCATGTGCCCATGTGGGGTGTGAGCGAATAATAGGCGTTCCGACGGGAACTGCGATCATGAAACAATGATCGAAACGGTACCATGTGCATTTAGTCTAGTTGGGTCTCATTTGAATTCTCTTAATAGTTGTATTGCATTCTGTTTGGAGTGATTAGCTATGGTTGAGTTGAAATGTGTGATTATTGTTAGAAGTTGTGATATGGTGAATAACTTGATGATTTATGCTTTTATATGTATATCATATTTCTCTTTTGTTGGTTTAAGAATCACACCCCTTCTGTTTGAATGTTGCCTTTACGTGGTTAACGTGCAGGTAATCAGGAGTAGTTAGAGTTTATGGTCGGTAAAGTCGAAGTACTTCACATTAGTGGTGTCTGCTCTGATATGTAACATTGGGAGTTGGAAATGCTATTTGCATGACTTATTTTATTAAAAGAGATTTTGTTGTCATTATAGTTTTTCAAATGAAGTTTGTTAGTTAAAACCGTTATAGTTCGTTATTGTTATTTTGATTGATTTTTCCGTTGCATAATAAAAGTTGATTTATGGAATTACAAAGTATGTTACATGTCTACTAATGAGCATGTATTTGGATGAAAAGTAATTCCTTAAATTATGATTGGTTGATTTTACTCTAATTTCTCAATTAAAATTACACGGGGAATTTAGGGTGTTACACTCCCCCCCTTGTTGAGGGACTCTCCTTCATTAAAAAATATGTCTTCAATTGAGGGACTCACCTTAAAAAATAAGGATGCCTTCAGCTAAATGACTCGACCCTTTGCAGAGGTATGTGCCCCTTTGTAGGAGGAATCATCCCCGACCACAAAGCTTAACCCGCGCGAAATCTGAAAACACTTTGCACTTTACAAGTTATTGTGCTTGACACGCTCTGGTAGTTATATATTTAGAGAACCTTAAATAAGGGTGATTTATGTGTCCCTTCCCCATGAAGCATCGCCCAAGACGGACCTTAACATTGTAGGGGTACTCACCCTCAGGAAATATGTATACAATAGTGTTATCCAGGAACTAACCACCTGGACAAAGTCATACATGTCTCCCTACAAAGTACTCAGACAACATTTTTCTCTAATCACGGGGGAGAAATTACCATCTCTTAGGGTTTCCCGAACCTTAGGCCCAAGTGTCCTCTATAAATACCTTTTCCATATCGATAGTAAAAACAGATCATAATAGCCTTATTACACTCACATAAACACATAGTCTCTCACATCACGTGAGGTGGCCCTCTCTTACCACTATAAACACCACCAAGCAAGGCCTTTCACCGCCATGAGTCACTACTACGGAAAACTCATTTAACAACGGTTGGAAAATATATATAATCAGGCAGATCAAGGTGTTGTTATGTAGAGTGTTATCATAAATGCGCTACTTATAATCATGGCCATGGGACCATTGTTGTATTCTGGAAAACGCGTGATATATCAAAACAGTTATGCTTAACAACCATTATGATATATTTATTTATTTCATATAGATTAAATCACTGTTAAAATAAATAACCGTTGTTGAAAGTACAAGAGTTTATTATAAAATATGCATTGTTTTTTTCCCATTAAACTTGACAACAACATACAAGTATTCAAATTGATAAAATATATAATCTGAAAAATGAAACTATTCTTTAAAACTAACTTACCTAAACCACTGTTTTTCAAATTGCATATGTCTTATCGTTCATCTCACGTTCGCAAAACATTGATTCATATAAGTTGGTTTTCAAATACAACTTAAATTTCAGATTATAAGTTTCTATATCAATTTAAATGAAATGTATTTTCAGTGAAGGTTTAGTGAACAAATCTACATATCATATAATAAACTCATCTTCATACAACAACAGACAACAAGCTTCTTTCTAGTGATATACAACATATTATGTAATGTTCTAAGAATTTAAAAAACAAAACATTGTTAAGTTTCAAGAAACTTCTTTCTAGTGATTTAGAAATGTTTTATTCTTGTTCTTAAAACATTAATCAACAACAACATACATTAACATTTCTCAACAACACAACAACAACAACAACAACATACATAAACATATTTATCAACAACACAACAACATAAAACAACAAAAACAACAAGATATTATGTAAGGTTTAAAGAATGCACCTTTTTTTATCGTTGATCTGGAAAAATTATGAATTTCATATAGTTTATGAAGTTATGAAGAAGAAGTATAAGGTGAATGAAGTTAAGACAATAAATTTATACTTCTTGTACTTTTCTTCATAGCTACACAAACCATATGTATCATAGTCAATGTATGCGCTTTGTTAAAGTGGTGAAGACAAATCTGAAATAATGAAAACATCCAGCAAATATAAAAATAGAACTCATTTTTAACAAGAAATGTAAATGAAATCAAAGAATAAGTTTAATAAATGAACGTGAAATATGATTATAGTGTATCATAGCGATTGGTGAAGAAGAATCTGAAGGTTGAAGTATGTTCAAATATGTTAGGGTTATGTTATGAGAGGGAAGAGTGAACGTGTTAGGGTTTCTATTTAGGAGAAACGGTTGTTAAAAAGAGATGGATGCTAGGGTTACTGATGAAATATATAAACTTCACTTATATGATATAAAAATGCACATATCATCACTGTAAGAATGAAACATCGTGATAATATCTTAAAGAATAGTATTTCATCTCTTATATAGTAAAAGAGTAATCACATATCATCAAAGTTAGAATGGAACACTATGATAATACCTTAAAGAATAATATTACCTTTCATCACGGTTCTTTATTAAAATTGTGGTTAAAGAGTGATTCATAGTTGATACTGTTGTTTTTATTTTTGTTGGTTTTTAATATTTTTTTGTTAATCTTCTTCGTCAATGTTGATATTGTTGTTGTTATTTTTGTTGGCTTTTTTTTGTAAAACAATAATACTATATAAATGAAAGAGAAGAGCGTATAAAAGATAATTTCATTAAAAAAAGTCTCAAAAGGGAAGAGTACATTAATAATTTCATTACATATATTTTTCAATGTTGAACACATAACAGCAAGAGAAACTTCATATTTTTTCTCCTCACTCCCCTTGTCAGAATCATAGTAATAAATCTTCCTCGACTCTTTTTTCTTTTTCTTCTCCAGCTGCTTCTTCTTCTTCTTTTTGTCCTTTCTCACCCTTAATGTATCCCTGACAAAATACGATCCAGATGGTTGGACCTCATTAGTTGACCACTGATCATGGTGTTGTACCGTGGTGACCTCAGTTGTGATATTTATGTTAGCATTCTAAAATGGAGAACTCATGTTGATAAAGAAAGTTACAAAGAATAGTTTGAAGAAGTTTAAAAGTGTGCTTTTATAGATGTGATTGAAGATGAAACATTGTGACCATTAATGTTTGCGATGATGATTACTTCTAATGGTTGATATCCTTAAATGACATTGTGAACGTCTTAAAAAATGGAGAAAATTTTCAATCATCAATATACATGGGAAATGTTTCTCTCTTTTGGGAAGATCAAAGGTTCAATGTACATATAATATTACAGCGGTTGCATATTAAAATCGTGAATAAAAAATTTTGAAAAATGGAAAAAATGTTGTTGTAAGGATTTCAATTTTTTACCACTAACTTTATCACCACGGTTGAGAGCCTCAACCGTGATTAAATCATTTTAAAATCAAAATCAAAATCAAAATATGCATCCGGTAACAAATATTACAAAGGTGGATGTCTGAGTTTAGAGATGTCACCACCATGTTTAGAAGAACCGTGGTGATCTGAATGTTGTTGTTTGCGCGTTTTATAATTATGAATAAGCCATAACCACCTTTAACTACAAAGACCTCTAAATATTCTCTATCTGTATAGGGATACCGCACACATTTATTTTATTTTATTTTACAAGTACAATGACCTTAATTGCAAGAGAGTAGATCTTTGTTGAGCTAACAAATTTCAGTCCCATTGTTTTAATGAAAATGTTTTTTTTAAGATCTCTCCAAATCAAATTGTAGAATTTGAGTAAATCACAAAAGCTTGATTTCCTCTAAATTGAATTAAGGATCAAAGATGACGCAACGTTGTTGTTTCTACAACGTGCAAGAAATTAAGGATGACATGTGGGTGAAGCTTCAATGGTTTCTTTGCCAAACCGAGTTTATATGGACATCCCTTTTGAATCAATTTTAAAAAGAAAATAACCAACTTCATGAATAAAACACTATTAACAAACTTCTTAAAAAAAAGTATAAGATAATTTAATGTTAAGTTAACTAAGATGTTTTCATCTTAACGCCTAGTAGGCAATGATGTGAAGATCAAAGTTTGCACATAATCATCAACACTAAAAGTGCTTTTATCATCTCCATGTTGATAAATAACTTGAGCAGTTCTAGCCATGTTAAGAGAAGCTTTAACAACAGATAATGGCACATTTTTGGTCATGGCAAGACCATTAAGCTCTCTCCACAAGTTCCTTATTAACAACCTTATGTGTTTCCTACTTTCATTTTCATCAAAAGTAATATTCTCTTCCATCAAGCATTCTATGCTAGAAGCATTATCCCCTCTTTCATGTTCCTCCTAAACATCAAAATAAGAGATATATTATTGATCTAAATTAAACTTAAAAGTTTTTAGTTGTGAATAGAGTGATACCGTTGAAGTTCCTAAGTCGTCCCATAATCGAAGAATTTCTCCGGAGCAAGTGAAGAGTCTAGGATATGGATTCATCATGGAAATAGTTTCCATTGATAAACCATTACCAATGAGGAAAGTAGCATGCACCATGGCCATACATGATCCAACAGAAATTGTTCCATTATCCAAATAAGTCCTAAAACTTGGAACATATCCACTGTTGAACCATTTTGCTTCTTCCAAATATGCATCAAACATGTCCATCCACTACATAAATTAAACAGTAATCTCTAATTGTAAAAAATCTAAAATGTTATATATAGCCATAGGTAATGAATAATTGGATATTCATATTCTTACTGTTCTTTTTAAGCATGAAACAATTGTTAGCTCATGTTCTTTTTGAACTCTATATGAAATTTCATTTGTGGTGTTATATAATGCCATATAGCATATCTTCATATACTCAGGAAGTTGCTCCATTGAATCAAGGTCCCACCTGAAAAAAAAAATTAGTTTAACATTTTGATTATTATTTATTAATTTCATACAAATTATATAGAAGCATACCTTTTGAGTGCATGTGTGAAAAGAACAAGTTCATCTAATGTGCCATAATTGTCAAAGATGTCATCAATAACATCAAAAATGCAAATGGTTTTTGTAAGTTCAATTCGACAATTTGTATAACATGGTTCTGGAAAAATTCCCATTGTCCATAAGAAGCACTCTGTTGGTCTATCTCTTGCAAAACTTAGTTTTTCTATTAGTCCCAACTCTTTCCACCACCTGCATACTTCTGCTAATTCTCTTTGATGTAGTGATTGAATCATGTCATTGTCTAACTTTGCCAATTCCAAAAGATCTGGTATTTGGTTACTTGAATGGCTATATTCTTCGATGTGGTTTCTAGCTTCTAACCTTGCCATTCTTAGATGCTTTGGAAGTATTAAGGATCTATCAATGTGTTTACCAACTTCAGGACTAAGGTGTGGGATTAACTTGTTGAGATGAGTCCTTGAAAATTCCATGGCTTTGTTTAATATTTCTTCATCTTCTGTCCCTAAATATGATGCCTCATATAGGCTCAACATACCATAAATGTCCCTGGTGAGTGACTCTTTGAAATTGCCACTCTTGTCCAAAAAAATACTGAATATATCTGCATTAATCAAGGAATTTCACATTAATCATAACATAAGAAAATTTTACAGGATACATCATATGCCCAAATTTCACCCAAAATGCTAGTATAATGTACCAGAAGATGTAGGCCAAGCATTGTGCCTAAGTAAACGAAATTGAAGAGAAGTTGCAAAGAGGTTTGTAGAAGCATCCCAGTCAGATATCCTCTCAAGTTGTATATTGATCTCATCTTCCAAATGGTGACCAATTCCTAGCCCTTGGATTGAGTCTATCATCTTCATTGTTTCAATAGGATCACTCGATTTTAACAATGCGTCTCGGCTTCTTCGTTTCACTTGTGCCAAACTTCTGGTCTTGTCATCATTCTGCAAATGTCGCAACTAACAACAACAACAACAACATGAAACAAGATTAATGTATGTGCAATTCAATCTAATATTTAGAAATGTTTTATGATATAGCATACCTTATCATTGAAAGCAATGGACTTGATCGATAGTTTACTATGTATAATCATTGAGTTTGGATTTTGAAAGCGACGAGAAAGTGAGCTTGTGAGGTATGATGAAACTCCAAGATGAGTAGTAGTAGCAGACATTGTATTAGCAGGTATAGATTATTTGGACGAACTAATATTCTTTATCTTAGTTCCTTCTATTAAACATTATAGTCATTCTAACACTTATTTATACTCTTAATTTCTTTTCTTTTCTATTTTTTTTTATACATATTAAAAATAAATGTCAATTTGGATAAAACAGTTGGAATCCTAGTAAGCATTGTCCTGGTATGAGTAGGGATATAAATGGATATTCATGGAAACGGATAGTATGATATATGTGTATGTTCCATTTGATAAATATGATATTCATATCTATTTTATATTCGTGTGGATATCCGATAAACGGATAATTCGCGGGTTTTAAGGTATCCGTGGATATTTATAGATATCCAAAAATAACATTTTTTTTCTAATTATTTTTTCAACTTTTTTTAAAGACACATTATCACATAACATCCAGACAAATCTCTTATTTTAACAACAAAATGTTATCACATTAATTTCCTTTATTTTCAACAAAATATAATATTCATACGTTTTATTTTTAACAAAAAAAAAATTGTAATTGTAAGTTATAGTGAAAGAGCTGATGATATGGATAGTGGATAGTTGGACCGTGAAATTGAATTGTTGTAGTGAAATATGAAATAAAGAAAAAACTTAAATATGAAATAAACAATATGATTGGTATGAAATGTAATAGGTTTTCGTCGACTAAAACTTCAAAAGAATATATATGAGAAGAATAATTTTTTAAAAGATGAAAAAATAGAGTATAATAAACTAATATTTAAGTAATTATTATAATTTATTAACATATATGAATATCTGCGAGTATGAGTATAATTAAATTTGTATCCATATTAATTACTAAATGAATATTTAAATATCAATTTATTTTATCCGTAGATATCTATTAAGCTACCCGTTCCATATCCATGACGGATTTTATCCACGAATATCCGTGGTTATGGATATTTTTGACATAGGAGTAGAGAGATAAAAAAAAACTCTATTTGACAAAGCCCTAAAATTTAGACCTCTACTTGATTTTTTTTTTTTAAACTCCTACGTACGTAATGAATATTTTCTTAGCCCTTTAATTCTAAGCATCTTTTATATTTTTGTTCTTTTATGGAATCTAAGTAAGAGATTCAAAATCTAATAAATCAAATATTTTATTTTATTTTTATAAAAAAAACAATTCTTTAAAAGAAAAAACTCGATTTTTTGAAAAATATTTGATTTTTTTAAAATATAAAAAAAAATCGATATTACGAAAAAAATCGATGTTTAAGAAACATAAAAATGACATAATAAACGTGTAAAAATTTCCAAAAATATGAGCATCAACTTGTTGAAAACAACAAGTGGAAGAGGATGAATCGTACACATATCAACAACAACATGTTTTGACTATCAGGCATGAACAGAACCACATATACCGAAGGATTTCATTATTTACACGAAAGGTTTCTTTTTGAGACGGACATGACAAGTCTAACTTTTTTTTCTCTAATTATTGTAGTTTGGCTTTACTTTTTACTTGTTTTTCATTTACTTTGTTTCCATTTTCAAATTATATTTATTGCTAGATTAGTGATCCTATGTAGTATACAGTTAAAAAATAAGTAAATTAAATGTAGAATAAGTAGAAGACTCTCGAGTATTATTGATAAAAGAGATAGCAACAATTTCTACCAAATTCAGAGTTACACCATTGAATAACATAAAACTAAGATAATAATAAAATTCTGAATTGTTTCTTATCCTCTTCATTTTCACAAAGAGTTAAATATAACATCCCAAGACTGAGTCATACAGCTAATGGGCCTGGCCCAAGACAGAATTAAAACTAAAACTGAATTTAAATAAAATAAAGTAAATTAATTGAGAATATAATCATTCATCCTTTTGGACTTTCTTATGGATCTCTTGGGCCTGCTATCACTACTATGTTGCCCCACAACAACCTTGTCCTCAAGGTTGGTGGTTATAGATGATTGGGCGGGTCGAAAAGAAGAGGCCCAATTGAAAGGGCCCAGTGGCGCTGCAGCTTGTGGTATAGCCGTTGGGGAAGTGGATTTAGGGTTGGAGCTACCAGCTGCATGTGCTACAGCTGTCTTCAACTTGGAGTAGTCACTATCACGTGGAAAAGGCTGGAAGATGGAAGGTGGCTCTGCATGCGGGACAGGTGTCGTCAACTTGGGGGAGGCCAGGGCACGTGGCGCAGGCTGGAGGAGAGAGGGGAGCTTGGGACTTGTAACATCACGTGAAGGCATTAAAGGTGAGTGCAGGAGGTTAGACGGATGAGATGAAAAAGCAGGGGGATCCAATAAATCTGACGGTGAGGGATTCGGGTTAGGTGCGGCAAGTACAACACTAGGGTATGGTTCCAAGATTTTCTTTTGAAGTGATATGACTTTAGGATTCAGAGTTCCAGTTTCATATGTCGATGCATTCTCACTCTTCTTCAAACCTTGTTCTCCTCTCTCTTCTTTTTCGGAAAGCACTTCATCAGATGCTAATGGTTCAGTTTCTTGTGAATGGATAACAGTCGCTGCATGTGGAAGAATAGTGGGTGAAGGCGGGTCGTCGTCGAAATCCAACAAGTGTTGCGGGATCGGAGTGAAGGGTGTTAAACCGTGGTAAGCTCGAAGTTGAGAGACATGGATAATAGGGTGGATTCGTGACGACGGAGGAAGATCTAAGTTGTATGCAACTTTACCGATTCGTCGAAGGATCTTGAACGAGCCAAAATACCTTTTCGAAAGCTTCTGAGAAACGCGGCGGTTTATAGATGTCTGACGGTACGGTTGAAGGCGGAGAAGAATGAGGGCGCCTTCGTCAAAGGTACAGTCCACTCTTTTTTTGTTATTCTGGGATTCCATCCTCTGTTTGCTTCTATTAAGATTGTGTTTTAATTGTTGTAACAGTTGTTCTCTGTGTTGTAGGGACACATCCTAGGGTACAATGGTGGTAGATCCGCGTTGATAAGTAGGAAAAGAGGGTGGTGGTCGTCCATAGAGTGCCTCAAATGGTGTCATGTTAATGGAAGAGTGATGGGCAGAGTTATGCCAAAATTCGGCCAGATGTAAGTAGTTGAACCATTTTTTTTTATTTTCACTTCTAAAGCATCTCAAATACGTTTCCAAACTCCTATTAATCACCTCTGTTTGGCTGTCGGTTTCAGGATGGTAAGCCGAGCTAAATTTGAGGGTTGTTCCTTGTGCTCGAAAAAGTTCTCTCCAAAAGGTGCTGACAAATAAAGGATCACGATCCGAGACTATGGAAGAAGGAATCCCATGCAATCGACAAATCTCAACTGAGAAACGAAGAGCGAGGTCTTTGGCTGAAAACTTAGAGGGAAGGGCAATGAAGTGACAAAATTTTGTCAATCTGTCGCAGACAACCCGAATCACAGTGTGGCCGAACGAATTAGGGAGATGTGTGATGAAATCCATGCTTAAATCATCCCAGACACGTGCTAGTGTAGGTAAAGGTTGTAAAAGGCCCTGCTTCTTCTTAGTCATATACTTACTCTGTTGGCAAACTTGACAAGTTCTTACAAACTCCTTTGTATCTTTGTAGATCCCAGGCCAGAGAAATGAAGCTGAGATCTGAGCAAGTGTTGGTTGAAGACCAGAGTGCCCTGTTGTTGGTGTTGAATGGTATTTGTGGAGTAAAGATTGACGAAGATCTTGAGTTGCAGGTATAAAAATTTTGTCTTTGTAATATAATAGGCCCTCTTTAGTATGAAATAGTTGCTGCATCTGAGTATCCTGTTGAAGTTTCTGTAAAAGTTGTTTGCCTTCCGATGTGGATTCATAGAATTGTTTTAACCGAGTCAGGAACATGGGAATCGGTGAAGAGATGGCGAAGAACATAGCAGTTTCATCACTGTGTATACGACTGAGAGCATCAGCAACAAGGTTGGCCTTCCCAGGTTTGTAAAAAATCTCAAAATGAAAACCTTGTAATTTTGCAGCCCATTTTTGTTGTTCCGGGGTTTGAATTGTCTGGACAAATAAGTTCTTTAAACTCTTATGATCAGTGTAGATATGAAATTTTCTTCCAATCAAATAATGACGCCACTTTTTGACAGATTCAGTTATGGCGTACATCTCCCTTACATAGACAGAAGCCGCTTGCAACCGACGACAAAGTTTCTTACTGAAAAAGGCTAAGGGATGACCATTCTGAGATAACACAGCTCATACTACAACAGCGGATGCATCAGTTTCTAGGATAAAGACTTGGGAGAAATCAGGAAGGCGCAAGACCGGAGTTTCCGTCATTTTTGTTTTTAAGATTGTAAAGGTTGTATCAGCTACTGTATTCCAATGTAACTTAGTAGAACTTAATAAATCCGTGAGTGGAGCGGCGAGAGAGGCGTAGTGACGAACAAATCGTCTATAAAAGCCGGTGAGGCCTAAAAAAACCCTGAGAGTCGTGAGATAACGCGGCGTCGGCTAGTCAAGTATAGCTTGAATCTTATTAGGATCTGGGGTTACACCATCACTTGAAATTATATGACCTAGATAATCCACAGTAGGAACAGCAAAAACACATTTGGATAGTTTTGCATAAAATTGATGGGTTAAAAGCAAGTCTAAAATCAACTTTAAATGTGCAACATGATCTGAAATGCAAGAACTATAAATAAGAATGTCATCAAAAAAAACTAGAACAAACCGCCGTAGGAAAGGACGAAGTAAATCGTTCATCGTTGATTGAAATGAACTAGGAGCGTTAGTCAGGCCAAAAGGCATAACTAAGAACTCGTAGTGTCCATCAAAAGTTCTGAAAGCAGTTTTATGAGTATCCTCCGGTGTGACTCTGATTTGGTGATATCCAGATCGAAGATCGATCTTAGAAAAAATTGTTGCTGATCCCAATTCATCGAAAATTTCATCAATTGTTGATATAGGAAAACGGTCCCGTACTGTGACAGCGTTAAGGGCACGGTAATCTACACAAAAATGCCAACTCCCATCTTTTTTTCGAACCAATAGGACCGGGGAAGAATATGGGCTATTACTGGGTTTAATAATTCCTTCATGAAGCATTTCTTGAATTATAGTGGTCATCGCGTCTTTTTGGGAGTGGGGATATCTATATGGCTTTACATTGACTGGGGTTGTATTGGGTAGAAGGGGAATATGGTGGTCATGTGGGCGAGGTGGGGGTAAGCCTTGAGGTTTTTGGAAAATTTTGGAAAAGGAATTAGTTATGGTTGAAATTTGGTGTGGCAGGTTAGGGTGTAGTAAGTCGATGGAAGGAGAATCGGACGGTGTGAGTTTGGGGTCTTGGGTAGGTGTGGGTTGGTAACGTAGTAAATGCATATATGCAATGGAGTTTGTGTGGAGAAGGTGGCAGATCTGGTTGTAAGATGAGGATGAAGGTGTTGTTTTTGGGTCACCTGATATTGTAATGTCATTGTTGTGGTAGGTGAAAGAGAGTTTTGGGATTGAAAAATCCGCTTGTAGTGGTCCAAGAGTACGTAGCCATTCCATTCCAAGGACGACATAAGCGCCTTCGATGGGTAGTAAGTGAAAAGGAATTGTAAACTGATTTTGTTGGAGAATGAGGGGAACTTGTGGGCAAAGGCCAGAACATAGTAATTTGGAGCCATTACCAACCATAACAGAAAAATTAGGGATAAGTGTGGTGGGTAGTTTAAGGTGATGGGCAATGCGAGGTTGTAAAATATTGTGTGTGCTACCGGTGTCAATGAGTACGATAACCGGTTGTCCGAGAATAATGCCATGAAATTTAAGTGTTTTTGGAGAAAGTTGGCCACAAGCAGCTTGAGGAGATAATTGGAAATAAGTCTCTTCGGGTTCAGGATGAGTGGTAGAAATTTCAGTTGGGTCGCTAGGCTCTTCCAAAATAATTTCCTCATCATCTACCAATAATAATAAAAAATTTCCGGAGGAACATTTGTGGCCAGGAATAAATTTCTCATCGCAATTAAAGCATAATCCCTGAGCGCAACGCTCCTGAAGTTGGGCATTGGATAACCGTCGAATAGGAAATTTGGGTTGTTGAGAGGGTTGAAGTGGTTTTGGTTGAGTGGTGATAAAGGTTGTCGTGTGTGGTGTTGGGTTAGGTTTGGGGTAATGGTTTGTAAATGGTTTTGAGAACTTTGGTTTGGATTCTCGAATTTTGGATTCGATTAACTTGGCAAGACCAATCGCTTGTGAGATAGAAGTAGGTTTGTGGATTGATAGTTCATTCTGAATTTCAAGAATTAGGCCAGAAATAAAACAGTTCAAAATTGCATCAGGTGGTAATCCCATCACTTGATTTCCCAATTTTTCAAAAGCGGCTTGATATTCCACAACCGAACTGGTTTGTCGAAGTTTAAATAATTCTGCTTGATGATTGGCAAACGTGGATGGGCCAAACCTTAATTCCAAAGCTCTAGTAAAAGAAAACCAATCGAACAATAATTGATTTGTATGCATCCATTTAAACCATGCTAGAGCTTCTCCTTTCATGTAAAATGACATCATAGATAATCTATTTTCATGAGGTAATTGGTAAAAATTAAAGAATTGCTCCGCTTGAAACAACCATTCTAATGGGTTGGAACCATCGAACATAGCAAGTTCTAATTTAGGTGTACAAAAAGGTGGTATTGAGGGAGTATGTGTTAGAACAATTATGGTTCTGAACCTCCAAGTGTTTTGATGATAACAAAGTTTGTTATAGAATAGAAGTTCTAATAAATATCTTTATTCTTGTGTAGAAGATCAATTCATTTAAGTAAAACGTACTCGTATAGAAGATTCATTGAGCCACATACAGAAGATACTCTCAAAGGAGAATCCATCATTTAATGACATATTTATTGGCTGCGCATCAAATATTTATTATCTCTGATCTCCGCTTAGAAGATGTTGATATCCATAATGAAGACATTAATTAAAGAATATTTTAATTAATGGTCAAGATAAGTATCTCTGTTTATGGAAGGAATTTATGGTATTAACTTATATCCTAAATTTAGCTCAAGATGTCTCCAACGGCTACATTCATTCAAGGACTATATAAAGGATTTCATTTGAAGAATTGACTAGTACACTACAATACACTCACGCAAAAAGACTGAATCAATTTGAGCTAATACACTGTAACTTTCACTTAGTGATCCTTGCTTATCAAGAAGCATTTTTAGTTACTTTTTTATTATCTTTGTAATAGTTACTTTATTCCTTGAGTGACTAAGTTTAGTCAGAAGACTCAAGAGGACATTGACTATAGGTCTTTGTGTGTATTCAAATTGAATAGTGGATTAAGACCTCAGTAGATGCAAAATCACCTTGGCGGGTGGACTGGACGTAGTTTGAGTTCAAACGAACCAGGATAAATTAACGTGTCATTAGAAGTTATTTTTAGTTGTTAAAGAAAACCCAATTCCAACCCCCCTTCCTTGTGTTTTGCGCACCTTCAATTGGCATCAGAGCGCTAGGTTCTGAGAAACACACTTAACCGTGTCAGTAAAAGATCCAGAAGTTAAACACATGGCAGAAGCTGGAAATAACAACAATGACTACCAGAATGACAAGATCAACGCTAAGCCTCCAGTGTTCAATGGTGACAATTTTGACTACTGGAAGGATGTTCTGGAGAGTTTCTTTCTAGCTCTAGATGGAGATCTCTGGGACATGGTGACTGATGGATACATTCATCCTGTTGGAGCAGATGGTCAGAAGATGGAAAGAAAAAATATGACAGCTCAGCAGAAGAAGGAATTCAGAAATCATCACAAAGCTAGAACTATACTTCTAAGTGCTATCTCATATACAGAATATGAGAAGATCACAAATAGGGACTCAGCTAAACACATGTTTGATTCTCTAAGGATGACACATGAAGGCAACACTCAAGTCAAGGAGACTAAAGCTCTAGCCCTCATCCAGAAGTATGAAGCTTTCAAGATGGAAGAAGATGAGACAATTGAAAAAATGTTCTCAAGGTTCCAAATCCTGGTAGCTGGACTAAAAGTTTTGGACAAAGGCTACTCAACAACAGATCATGTGAAGAAAATCATCAGAAGTTTACCAAAAGCTTGGAGGCCCATGGTCACTGCTTTAAAGCTATCAAAAAATCTGAATGAAATTTCCTTAGAAGAACTGATCAGCTCTTTGAGAAGTCATGAGATTGAACTAGAAGAAGATGAACCCTAGAAGAAAGGTAAGTCTGTAGCTCTTAAATCTAACAAATATGTTTCTAAAGCTTTACAGGCAGAAGAAGAAGAAAGTTCTGGATGTTCATCAGAAGAAGATGAATTATCTCTCCTATCCAGAAGAGTTCAACAACTCTGGAAGCATCGTCAGAAGAAGTTCAGAAATACCAGAAGAACAAACAATTATTCTGAATCAACATCTGGTCATAAGAAACCCAGAAGCAAAGAAGTTGTGTGCTACGAATGCAAAGAACCAGGACACTACAAAAGTGAATGTCCAAAACTTCAGAAAGAGAAACCCAGAAACAAATTCAGCAGAGAAAAGAAAAAGAGTCTCATGGCAACATGGGATGATTCTGAATCATCTGAAGCAGAGCCAGATTCTGAAGATGAACAAGCTAATATTGCATTAATGGCAAACATACCATAAGATGATCACCCATCAGAATCAGAATCAGAATCAGATTCAGAAGAGGTATTTTCTAAGTTTTCCAGATCTCAATTAGAAGATAGCCTCTCAGAAATTCTTGAAAAATATCAGAAGCTTCAATTCAAATACAAAGACATGAAACAAAGTCTGGTATCTGAATTAGAAGAAATTAGAAAACTAAAAACTGAAAACTCTAAGCTGAAAGAAAATGTATTTGAATGTAAAAACTCTCTTGAAAAACTTAAAACTCAGAAGGAATCTGAATTAGAAGATCTAATCAATTCTGACAGTATCATAAAATAGTATGACTATAGCTTTCAAAAATTTCTAGCTAAAAGCATAGATAGAAGCAAAATTGCATCTATGATCTATGGAGTTAGCAGAAATGATAGAAGAGGCATAGGCTATGTGAAAACTAAAGAAACTCTGAAGTTTAAAAAGATTGATGACATTGTCATAAATACCAATACTCCTCTAAGTTCTCATTTCACCTATGGTCATAACCATGATTTAATATACACTAGTGAGTCATCTTGTTCCACAAGTTCTGATTTGAAACCTAAAATGAATAAGAAGTTTGTAAAAACTAACAAACAAGGACCCAGAAGAATATGGGTACCCAAGGATAAAATTGTGTATGTTGCAGATGTCTTTAACAGCAAAACTGAAACACCAATCATGGTACCTGGACTCTGGATGCTCACGACACATGACGGGAAGAAAGCATATGTTCCAAAGTCTTGAATTAAAAGATGGAGGCCACGTAGGTTTTGGAGGCAATCAAAAAGGAAAAATAATTGGCTCTGGAACTATTGGTAATGGAAATCTTCCCTCTATCTCTAATGTTCTATTAGTAGAAGGATTAATGCATAACTTATTATCCATAAGTCAATTAAGTGATAATGGCTATGACATAATCTTTAATCAAAAGTTCTGTAAAGCTGTTAGTCAGAAAGATGGAACAATCCTCTTTAGTGGAAAGAGAAAGAACAACATTTATAAAATAAAACTTTCAGAATTAAAAATTCAAAATGTAAAATGTCTAATGTCTGTGGAAACTGAGCAATGGGTCTGGCACAGAAGATTGGGACATGTTAATATGAGAAGATTATCTCAACTTAACAAACTCAATCTAGTCAGAGGACTTCCAAATTTGAAGTTCAACTCAGAAGCTCTGTGTGAAGCATGCCAAAAAGGAAAATTTTCAAAACCTGGTTTTAAAGCGAAAAATGTTGTATCTTCCTCTAGACCATTAGAACTTCTGCACATTGACTTATTTGGACCAGTGAAAACTGCTTCTGTCAGTGGCAAGAAGTATGGATTGGTGATCGTAGATGACTTCAGCAGATGGACATGGGTAAAGTTTCTTAGACACAAGGATGAGTCAATTGATGTATTTTCTAACTTCTGCAAACAAGTTCAAAATGAAAAGGAATCTAAAATCATTAAAGTCAGAAGTGATCATGGTGGAGAATTTGAAAATAAACAATTATAATCATTTTTTAATGAAAATGGCATCTCTCATGATTTTTCTTATCCTAGAACTCCACAACAAAATGGGGTTGTAGAATGTAAGAATAGAACATTGTAAGAGATGGCCAGAACCATGATCAATGAGACTAATATGGCTAAACATTTTTGGGCAGAAGCAGTAAATACAGCATGCTATATTCATAATAGAATCTCTATAAGACCTATTCTTGAAAAGACTCCTTATGAATTGTGGAAGAACAGAAAGCTCAACATTTCATATTTTCATCCTTTTGGATGTATTTGTTTTATTTTAAATACGATTGATACTCTGAATAAATTTGACTCTAAGGCACAAAAGTGTTATATGTTAGGATACTCTGAACGTTCTAAGGGATACAGAGTATACAATACAGAAACACGCATTGTGATAGAATCTATTTATGTCAGATTTAATGATAAGCTTGGTTCTGAAAAACCAAAGCAGAATGAATTAATTGCAGATATAGAAGTAGAAATCTCTACAAATAGAACTTCTGAAGATCAATCACCTAAAGATCAAAACAATACAATTTCTCCAACAACGTCTGAAGAACCCATTCAGAAGAAACTATCCAGAAGCAATATAAATCATCCAGAAGATAAAATCTTGGGAAAGAAAGATGAACCAATCAGAACAAGATCATCATTCAAAAACTCTGAAGAATCCTTAATGGGACTTATTTCTCTGATTGAACCAACTTCTGTAGAAGAAGCTCTCTCAGAAAATGATTGGATTCTGGCTATGCAAGAAGAACTTAACCAATTCACCAGAAATGATGTGTGGGATCTAGTTCCCAGGCCCAGAGGATTCAACATCATCGGCACCAAGTGGGTATTCAGAAACAAGCTAAATGAGCAAGGAGAAGTTGTCAGAAACAAAGCAAGACTGGTTGCACAAGGTTATAGTCAACAAGAAGGAATTGACTATACATAAACCTATGCACCAGTCGCCAGGTTAGAATCAATTAGACTTTTAATCTCATTTGCTGTAAACCATAATATCATTCTATATCAAATGGATGTCAAAAGTGCATTTTTAAATGGTTATATTGATGAAGAAGTGTATGTACACCAACCCCCTGGTTTTGAAAATACAAAATTTCCAGAACATGTTTTCAAACTCAAAAAATCATTATATGGTTTAAAACAAGCTCCCAGAGCTTGGTATGAAAGACTAAGTACTTTTCTTCTAGAAAATAAGTTCATCAGAGGGAAAGTGGATACAACTCTTTTCAGTAAAAAAATTAAAAATGATCTTCTGATATGTCAAATTTATGTAGATGATATAATTTTTGGTTCTACTAAAAGTGCCTTGGGAAAGGAATTTGCTAAGTCTATGCAGGCAGAATTTGAAATGAGCATGATGGGAGAACTAAAGTTCTTTCTGGGAATTCAAATAAATCAAACATCAGAAGGAACGTATATCCATCAAAGCAAATATGTAAAAGAACTTCTGAAGAAATTTGATCTATCAGAAAGCACAATATCTAAAACTCCTATGCATCCTACATGTATTCTGGAGAAAGAAGAGGTAAGTAAGAAAGTAGATCAGAAGCTCTACAGAGGTATGATTGGATCTCTTCTCTATCTAACTGCTTCTAGACCAGATATTCTATACAGCGTATGTTTATGTGCTAGATTCCAATCAGATCCTAGAGAAACTCACTTAACAGCAGTTAAGAGAATCTTTAGATATCTGAAAGGTACTACTAATCTTGGTCTGTATTACAGAAGATCAGAAGAGTATAACCTTGTAGGATATTGTGATGCTGATTTTGCTGGAGACAGAACAGAAAGAAAAAGTACTTCTGGAAGTTGTCAATTTCTGGGAGACAATCTAATCTCTTGGTCTAGCAAAAGGCAGTCAACCATAGCATTATCAACTGCAGAAGCTGAATACAATGCAGCAGCTGGATGTAGTACTCAGATGCTCTGGATGAAAAATCAGCTTGAGGATTTCAATATCTATGAGAGTAACATTCCCATCCTCTGTGACAATACTTCTGCTATATGTCTCTCTAAAAATCCAATTTTACATTCTAGAGCTAAACACATAGAAGTTAAACATCATTTCATTAGGGACTATACTCAGAAGGGAATTTTAATGTTAAAATTCATAGATACAAATCACCAATGGGCTGATATCTTTACAAAACCCCTTCCTGAAGATAGATTTAATTTCATACTAACTAACCTTAGCATGAAGTTATGTCCAGAATGAAAATGCTTTAATTATATGTCTTTACCTCTTAGAAGTTCTGAAAATAATCCTCTATATTGTTATCTCAGAAGATACTATGTTCTAACTGTTTCATTCTAAGAACTTCTGTTCAAAGGAATAACATGCAGATCTTCAAATCAACAAGTGTCAACAAGGCTCTAAGGACTCCCATCAGAATTAAAACAAGTGTCCAAATTCTGAAGAGTGACAGAACATGCATTGGACAACTGTCCTCTACAGAAGGACATCTGTTGATCTTCTGGGAAACAGATACGGCTAACTTGATACCAAAAAGGCAAAAATCTCTTGGGTAACTGTTCCAGAATCTTTTACGCCTTACCCTATGTCAGCGCATTTATTGCATATAATCATTATGTTTTTAAACTTAATTTTTCCCACTAATTTCTCAGTTAATTAAATGCATTATTTTCCTATATATGTAACGTTTCTTTTTCACTTTCACTTTTTACCCTAATTGCACTTTTACTGAAAATCTTTTCACCCTCACTCTTGCGTTTTCTCTGAAACTTTCTAAAAAACCTAAACCTTCAAAACCTCATCTTAGTAACAAATGGCTTCCTCTTCTCATAAAAGAAAAGACTTCTCTGATGTGTTCTATGTTGAACCCACGAAGACTCTCACTACTCCTGCTGAAAAACTGGAGGTCCTTTGTGAACTATTTGTGGATTTCAACAGTCTGAAGGAAAATGGTTTTGATCTCTTCCCGGACGTTCAAGCTCAGGGCTGGGAGAAGTACTTTGATTGCTTAATGGGACCAGTCTTCCCAAAACTGGTAAAGGAATTCTGGGCTTACGCAACAGCCACCAACTCACGTGTTACATCGTACGTGCTGGGAAAAAGGGTAATTATTTCTGAAGACCACCTTGCCAAACTTATAGAAGCTGATGGAAATGGCATCAAGTGCAGTGACATGGATAGGATGTCTGATACTACAGTGATAGCAAAGGAGATATTTACCTCTGGAAAACCCTCAAATAAGATAAAGGATTTGAAGACCCCTCTTAGAATTTGGGCCAAGATCATTCTTGGGACAATCTGTCATAGGAAGCCTACCAACTCTCCAGACTACATCAATTTGGATCAACAATTTCTACTTTATTTCATTGCCAAACAGAAAAAGATCAACCTTGCACACACTTTATTCCAAAATCTGAAAACTAGTGTGAAGGAAACTAGAGATGGGGAGAAAACCAAGAGGGATTGGATTCCTTTTGGACGTGTTATTTCTGACATCCTCTGTCAAAACAAGCTGGTAGACTTTCTGGCTGAATTAAAGCAAACTCAACTGCTTGAAACAGATGTTGGAAAACCTCTGAATGCAAAGAACTTGAAAAAGATGAAGTTTATTACTTCTATTCAGCAAGAACCTGTCCTTCCTTCTAGAGAAGTAATCACCACCAGGAGGATTCCATTGGAGAACTTCCCTCTCTTCTCTTCTGACACACCTCCAGAAGTTGTGGTAAATTACCTGGATATTTGCAAGCAACATGGTGTGGACCCCCAGTTTAAGCCAACTGAACTCAAACAGAAAGCTCCAGATGCTACCTTTGCAAGACTCAAGAAGAGAAAGGCTGCTGAAGGATCATCTCAGAAGATTCTAAAATCATCCAGAAGATCAGGTAAAACTTCTGCCTCTAACTCTGAATTCATTTCTGTAGTAGAAGCAGTTAATGTAGAAGTGTCTGAAAAACCTTCTATCCCATTACCTTCTGACCCACTATCTTCTGTTGATATTCCTTCTGCACAAATCCCTTCTTCTGAACCACCTCAATCTTTTAATCCTATTCAAACTGAAATACCTGTAACTGCTGCTGTCGCATCCATCCTCTCATCACTTTATCCACCAGAAGCTGAACCAAATCAACCACAAACAATTTCTGATTTTGACATACCAATAGATATTACTCCTCTGTCTGACATTGATCGCTCTCCTATAACTGAAACACAAACTGCCCTGCAACATGCCCTATCAGATCTTGACAATTTTCAATCCTCAGAATCTGTCCAAATTCCATCTTCTGAAAATGCTCCTAGACTATCCCCTATAAGAGAAAGTTCACTATCCTCATATGTATCTACACCTCCAAACTCTCCTACATTTATAAACATCCCTGACACTCCTCCAGAAGAAACTGAACATGATAACCCACTCAGAACATCTGTTGATTTTGAAGCTTTACAAAAACTGTCCTCAGTCTCTAACAAAACAGCCATACCTATACCCAAACCAAAACCCTCTAGAACAGTCATTTCTGCTTTATTACTTGCTTTTGAAACAGTCTTGAAATTGAAGTTAGAGGATCTGAAGTCTGCGTGCTCAGAACTTACAGATCCAGCTGCTTCTGATTTTCTGTGGGCTTCCTTCAGAAAGTGGTTTAATACTGAATCAAAAATACTCAAGGACATCTGCTATGATATCGCTCACCAGAACTTCTGTGAGTATCTCCAAGCAGTTGTTTCTAATGTTGAACAGTCTAAACCTCTACTACTGGACAATAAGCCTTGGACAGAGTCAGAAAATCTGGAAGAACCCTCTGAACTTCAAATGGTTCTAGTACCTTCTGAAGAAGATCATGTTGATGAACCTGAGACTCAAGCTGCCCCAGAAGTTGAAGAAACTCTGACTACAAATTTTGTTCTGCAAACATTGGAAGAGCTGAAGAAAGAGAATCAGATGGTAAAGCAACGTCTGGATAAGCAAGATGAAACCACTGCTGAATTGAAGACTTTGCTTGGCAAGCAAGTGGAATCATCATCTGAGATTAAATCTTTGCTGGAGACTTTAGTTACTAAGATGAACTCCTAATTTTATGCTTATCTTCTGCTTTAGTTGTTTCTGTTTTATCTTCTGTTTCTTCATAACTGTTTAAAGTTCTACTGGATTTGACTTTACAAGTTTTTATAGAATTAATGGTAACATTCTGCTTCTAAATTTTTTTTCTTTTTGCATTGTCTCTTTTTGATTATGACAAAAAGGGGGAGAAACGTAGAAGATTCTGATCCATAGCAGTTCACCGTAATTTGCCTCTTACATATAATATTCTAATAAAACTATTTGAGTTGTAATAATAGAAAAGAAACAGGTCAAGTAATCAACTCAGGGGGAGCTAAGGATCATGGAACATCTGAAGAAATCTTTTAAATCAAAGGGAGTTCATTTAATTTTATTAAACTCTATTCTAATTATCTAAATGTTTTGTCATCATCAAAAAGGGGGAGATTGTTAGAACAATTATGGTTCTGAACCTCCAAGTGTTTTGATGATAACAAAGTTTGTTATAGAATAGAAGTTCTAATAAATATCTTTATTCTTGTGTAGAAGATCAATTCATTTAAGTAAAACGTACTCGTATAGAAGATTCATTGAGCCACATACAGAAGATACTCTCAAAGGAGAATCCATCATTTAATGACATATTTATTGGCTGCGCATCAAATATTTATTATCTCTGATCTCCGCTTAGAAGATGTTGATATCCATAATGAAGACATTAATTAAAGAATATTTTAATTAATGGTCAAGACAAGTATCTCTGTTTATGGAAGGAATTTATGGTATTAACTTATATCCTAAATTTAGCTCAAGATGTCTCCAACGGCTACATTCATTCAAGGACTATATAAAGGATTTCATTTGAAGAATTGACTAGTACACTACAATACACTCACGCAAAAAGACTGAATCAATTTGAGCTAATACATTGTAACTTTCACTTAGTGATCCTTGCTTATCAAGAAGCATTTTTAGTTACTTTTTTATTATCTTTGTAATAGTTACTTTATTCCTTGAGTGACTAAGTTTAGTCAGAAGACTCAAGAGGACATTGACTATAGGTCTTTGTGTGTATTCAAATTGAATAGTGGATTAAGACCTCAGTAGAGGCAAAATCACCTTGGCGGGTGGACTGGACGTAGTTTGAGTTCAAACGAACCAGGATAAATTAACGTGTCATTAGAAGTTATTTTTAGTTGTTAAAGAAAACCCAATTCCAACCCCCTTCCTTGTGTTTTGCGCACCTTCAGTGTGTGGAATGGGTGTGTTAGGAAAATTAGGGTAGTGAAGTTGGTGATTCAGCGGCTGAGTGTGAGGTTGGCTGTGTGTAAAAGTAGAGGGAATAAATTGGAAAGGTTGGTATGGTGTGGGTATTTGCGAAAATGAGGAAGTATATAAGTTTGGGGTTTGAGAAATAGATGTGGTGTATGTTTGTGAGGGGTTGGGAGGGGGAATGTGTGATAATGAAGTAATGTGAGGGCGTCCGGATGTGTGAGAGAACACAACAGAGTTTCTCATGGGTGTGTTGGCAGGTGAAAGAATAGTGGAGTTGGGTGTGGTTGCCATAGAAAGTGGGGGTTGAGTAATACTTGAAGATCCTGTTGTAGCAGGCACAGCAGCAGCAGAAACAGCAGCAGTAGTGGTTTGTTGCTGCAGAACCAGCTTGTTGAGGGTTGCCATGATAGTATCATAGCGGTTGTCTGAAATCTGTTTTTCCTTCTCCATTCTTGAGTTTATGGAACCTAGGTTTTGCTGTGTTTTATCCAGATCTGAGCGGACTAAATCAAAGCGTTCATCCAGATCTGAGTGTATTTGGTTGACAGCATTGTCAATATGGAGGTGGGATGTGTGAACAACTTGTTCCACTATTTCTTGGGGTGTTGGCTGGGGGGGTTTAGGAGGGGCCATGAGTTGAAGATGAAAGCACAAATGATAAAAGAGATAGCAACAATTTCTACCAAATTCAGGGTTACACCATTGAACAACATAAAACTAAGATAATAATAAAATTCTGAATTGTTTCTTATCCTCTTCATTTCCATAAAGGGTTAAATATAATATCCCAAGACTAGGTCATACAGCTAATGGGCCTGGCCCAAGACAGAATTAAAACTAAAACTGAATTTAAATAAAATAAAGTAAATTAATTGAGAATATAATCATTCATCCTTTTGGGCTTTCTTATGGATCTCTTGGGCCTGCCATCAATTATCGTAAGGATTTTAAATTAATTTATTCAAGGTAAGAAATGAAAATATCATATTTTTATTTATTTGTATTAAGCATGACGATTGAAGGAAAATCAAAGTTAACGAATAAACTAAATTAATACGTGAAGTAAATTAATATGTAACGATCAAATTTAATCAATTATATTTTACGAAACTGCTGATTTTTCTACGCAGTTGAAGGTCTACTCCCAGTCGTTTTCCAATCGTGTTACTATATCCCTTTTGCCAGCAGGTCCTGCCATTTCAGGTCCTAGTATAAATGTCAGATGAGTTCCGACAGAGATCCTGGTGTCGAGTTCTGGAGGAAGCATTGCGGCACACGTTGGGATCTGTTTTAAGCTTTTGCTGATGTGGCGGTTCTGGTCTCTGATAGTAGTATGATGTCTTCTGCTACAATCCGTATAGAGGACGAAATGAAGTCCCTCAACTCATTGCTTTCGAATATCGAGCCTAAAGCATTTTTGGAAGACCGGGTTTATTGGTCATTAGAGGTAAACTCGTCTTTTTCGGTTAGATCTTTTACCGAAAGATTTTGTTTACATCGTATTCCTTACGGTCCTTGTTATAGAGATGACATTGCCTCAGAATTTTTGTGGAAGATGGTGGCTCAGATGAAAATTAAGGCCTTCGGATGGAGATGCCTCTTGAACAAACTTTCGACTAAAGATCTCCTTTCTCAAAGGAGAATTTCTCTTTCGTCGAGTGATTTAAAGTGTTTTTTTTTTGTAATTCCTATCTGGAATCGTTAAGTCACCTCCATCGGAGTTGCTCGGTGGCTATGTTGTTTGATCCGAAGTGGCGGAATTAGAGCTGGCAAAACGGGCTATAATTTGGTTGTTCAAGCCCGGCCCTTTACGGGTCACGGTTAATCGGGCCGGCCCGGATTATATTTAATATTAATTTTTTAAATAAGTAAAAAAGGTTAATAAATCATAAATTAATAAGTAATACATATATGAGTATTGAGCACTAAAAATAATATAACTTTGAAGGCGAATAATAAATTTATGGATTATTTTTTAGATTTAATATTGATGTTGGTATTGTTATTGATGTTTGCATTAGTTGTAACACATGTGTGGATATAAGAAACAAAATATTTTATGCATTTAATCTATAATGTGTTTTACTTATTATGGTTTTTAATAACTTGATTAATAAATTATAAATCTTAATGAAAATAACATGTACATTAGTTGTATAATGTGTTAGAATAACATGAACATTAGTAGTATAATGTGTTAGAATTTTTGTCAAAATAAATAAATAAATTATGCGGGCAACCCGCAACCCGGCCGTGCTAGCCCGGTTAAACATCGGGCTTTTAGAGGGTCGGGCTTAAAAGCCCGGATCATAAATGGGCTCTAATTTTCTTGTCCAAGCCCAGATTTTTTGCAGACTTTCGGGCCGACCCGGTTGGTCCAACCCATTTTGCCGGCTCTAGGCGGAATGGTTAGGAATTTCAGAAGGCGGCGATGGTAATAGCTGTAAGGAAAATTTTTTGTTTTGGCAATCCTTTTGCAAATCGAAACGGGTAAAGGCGGGTAGAGAAGGTATTGTTTGATTGGTTATTTGTTGGAGTTTATGCATTCTTAGGAATGATATTATTTTTAGGAATCCAGGTTGGAACGTGATAGACATAGTTTGGAAAGTGAAGTTTTACATGTGGAGATGGTTGCTCATCGGAGAAATTACTCATCCCAATTATAATTTATACGAATTCAACAAAGACCCAATGTTTTATTTGTCTTAGGTTACAATTGGTAAGTAATTTTTCCATTTTTGTCGAGCCTTGTCTCATATCCTTTTGTAATTAGACTTGAGTATTATTTGTACTCTTATCAATATACTTCTTTCTTACAAAAAAATAATTATGAAACTCGAATTAAGCAAACAAAGCATGTAAAATAAAATTGAAAGATATTGAATAAAAAATTGGATAATATAATAACCTCAAAGTCTTGATGAAATTTTAAAAGTGTAGGTTAACCTTAAAGTTTAATCATTCATGTAATTATAGTGTTCTTCTTTATTTTCTAAAATTTGTCTCACTCTAGTGTTGAGTTTAACTTAAATAATAAAGAAAACTGGACTTTAAAAGCATCGAGCCGAAAAACATAAACTGACCAAAAACTAATTAATTTATTTTTATTAAGTCTAAAACGAAAACTGATAATTTGGATCCTCTTCACTCTGGATGGGCTTTTGTCATCAACATGGAAGATGTAGCTCTTTCTCTCAACTTTCCAACAAATATTAGAACACGACAAATTATATCTCGTAGCTCAAGTTATGATCTGCACAATAAAAATGTATCAAACTATAATTTATTCCGAAAATATGTAACAAAAATAAAATCAAAGAGAATTTAAATTTAATTTTAAAAAAATATATATTAAAAGCAATAAAAATGATACGAGAAATCTTAAAATTGTCTTAATACAAAATAAAATATGGCGTACTAAAATACCCTAATCAATTATTTTTCCTCTCTTTCATGCATTGAGTCATGGTGACTAAATTAGAATATAATTATGTATATATAATATTAAAAGGAATGTTATTCCTACACTTTTTTTTAAACCTAATACCTACATTGTATACACTATTCACCGTATTTATACGGTAAATAGTATTTTTTTAATAAAATAATAATTTTTATGAACAATACACATGAATAGTGTGTGAACCGTACACATGAATAATATCATGAACATGAACATTATCCGTTAACAGTATCCATAAACAATGACTTTAAAGTAGTGAAATAAAGATGGTTAATGCAATATAAAAATTTGGTTAATGCAGCAATAAAGTTGGTTAGTAAACGTTCAGATATTAAAAATAATTTTTAACAGTCACCAAAGTTGGTTAATGTAGTGTATAAATTCGGTTAATGCAGTATTGAAGTTGGTTAATAAACGTTCAGGTATTAAAATTAATTTTTAGCACCCATCAAAGTTGAGTAATGCAGTGTAAAAATTTGGTTAATGCAGTAATGAAGTTGGTTAACAAACGTTCAGGCATTAAAAAATTATATTATTTTAAAAATATATATATTGTTATAATATTTCACTGTTCACCGTATTGGTGAACAGTAAAATACAGTGTAAATGTAGGAAAGTGGTGTAAGAATAACATTTTTTATAATATTAATGATTGATAATTCATATGGTATTAAATATTAGGAATGAAAGCACAATGAAAAATATATTATTCTTTGTTTCTCTTTTGTATAGTTGATTTGTAATAAACTGCACTCCCTTCGTAATGAGTCAAAAATGTTGTTTAAGAACAATGGGGAAGCTTTCATGGATGACTCAATAAACATTAAAAAATTAACAATTTTGATTTTTTTTTATAAATACGCATTTTAAGGTTGATATTTGTATCCACATTCTTTTCACATATGAGCAATGGAAGTTACAGGCTTGAAAATTTCCATATTATTTCCACATTCACTCTATTGCATTTGATGATTGATCTTGAAATGTCTGATTGATCATCTTTTATTATGATTCACAATTTGAGAGATATATCAGACAATTGTCCGATGTGGCTCTTAGTGGATAATGCGGATTGGGGTCCGAAGTCTTTTAAAGTCAACAATGAGTGGTTCTCTCATAAAAGTTTTATCCCTTTTGTTGAAAATGAATGGAAGAATATGGTGGTAGAGGGAAGAAGTGATTTTATATTAAAAGAGGAATTGTGTCTCCTAAAAGATAGACTTAAATGATGGAATCATTTTGTGTTTGGCAAGATTGATTTGGAGATGGAGGAGGGAGTTGCAGAAATAAACAAATGTGACAATTTGGACGATATTTTAGGGATGTTTCGATTGTTGATCTTTTGAGGAAGAAGAAGGCTTCTTCCAAGTTTTGGATGAATCTTAATATTAAGGAAAATATGCTTATTCAAAAATAGAGAATTAACCACAAGAAAATTGGCAAATTACGACGGTTAATATTGGCAGATTACGACGGTTAGAACCGACGCAAATTGCAAATCACGACGGTTTCTCTTATGTCGTAGAAACGTGCGTCGCGAGGCTATTTTGTGGCGGTTTGTAAAACAGTCACTCCAACTGCCGTAACATTCCACAACGGTTTTGAAACTCTCTCCAATATATTATTACAACTGTTGTAACCGCCATAATTATATAATATATATTGAATTTAATTAAAAATTGTGATGGTTAGAACCGCCAATATTATATAATATATATGGAATTTAGTTAAAAGTTGCGACCGTTAGAACCGCCATAATTATATAATATATATTTCATTAAAGATAGCGACGGTTAGAACCGCCGTTAATTACATTTTTTTAAATAAAAAAATACTAAAAATCCCTAGGTGTTCACTATCAATGTCCATTACTTCTTCTCAAAATCAGAAATCTTCATCACAAAAACCAAATAATTAAGTTAGAATAACATTAACTACAATGTATAAGGTCCAAAATCATAGGTAAGAATATATGAACATTTAAACACCAAGAAAGTCACACCCTATCAAACTGCACTTAGGCCATAAAATCCTTTAATGACTATAACAAGACCATTCACACTGACCAAATCTTCCGAATCAAAAGAGTAATAGGTACGGTTGTCTCTGGAATACATCATGAAAACTCGCTCACTCCTACAAATATAAATAGAATTGAATACATCATGAGTAGCACAACGATAGTCAGAACCCTTCAATGCAGCAACCTGAGAGTTGAATAGAAAAGTTATAATTAATACCTCCACAAACACAAGTAAACAAAATCAGTAGTTAAACAGAGAGAAGAAAAAATTAAGCATTAACAACCTTCTGAACAGCCTCGTTAGTGACTCTTGGAGAGGACTTTCTTGAAGCCTGAGCTGCAGCATTAGCAGGAAAAAAAGGTCTGGAAATGAAAATGCATTAATCGGTGAATTATGTAGTGAAACAAACAGGAATTTGCATTTGTAAATAGAACTTTAATCAGAAATCCTCAAAGAGTCACATTAAAAGTCGTAAATTTAGAAAATCAAAACTAAGCATCCAAAGCATTGGTATCTAAATGAAATAACTCTTTTGATGTCATCATTAATCTAACAATGAATGGGAAAATCAAATCTAAGCACCAAAAGCATTGGTTTCTAAATGAAATAAGCCTTGTGATGTCAACACTAAAGATACATTAATTGACCGTTCAATTGATCAAGATTCAAAACCATTCATTTGATAGGATTTTCAAATCAATCACCCCAAATTGTCTTATAGCTCATATGATTGGGAAGGCTGGGAATTTGGACAGAGTCCTCGAGATAAAAGGTTTTTGAAAAAGGCTGGGAATTTGCAGTTGCTTCATCAACTCACTCTCAAATCCCAAAAAATAAAAGTATCCTAATTGTTGATGCAGATGATGGGTTTTATACAAGCTTTTGAAAAAATAGTAAAGCAATGATAAAGGTATATATGGAAATTACAAACATACATGTGACAGTAATTTTAGACTCATACATGTTGAAGAGTGAATCAACCAAATTATGAGCCTCGTCTATTATAACAATGTTGGATTTCAAATTTAGACCAAGGGCTTCAAGATCACAAGATGATTTTGAAAGAAGAGATTGATATGGTAGGACCACAAGATCAACTTTCTGAACCAAGCTTCTCGATCCATAGTATTGACAAGTTCCCATAGTTCTTCCAAGGTTAGCAAGATCTGCAATATCCTAAGGCCCTTGTTGAGATATCTCATTCCAGAATTCTCGTTACGACTATGTTTTCTTAGCGTTGGGCAGCCGGAGGAGACCTTTGTTTGGTATGCTCCTGTACCCACTCTTAAGTTCTGCAAGTAAGAACAAGCGTTGTTCAATAAACATGAGTGTTAAACTCTCTATTAACTTGATTATCAATTGTAAAAACTTTTGGTAATGCTAGGCAGTGAGTAGTACTGAGTTAGACACCTAGGAGCTCAATTAGAAATGCATATGGTTCGGTCTTCAAGTTTATATTTCCATGTATAACTTTTTTGTTGGTTATTCAGCCAACACATACCAACACTTCAATGCTAACAAGTAAGAGCATCAATACTGAAGGTTTGAATTTGATCAATTTCTACTAAATAAGTGTTAGGGAAAAAATCCTACCAATATTCTAAAATCTAGATCAAACTACCTCATAGTCTATATTCTATAATCCAGCCTCCACACACCTTATCATTTGACGCGTCATTTTTCTTTTTCTTTTGGAGTTCCAAGCATCACTCGTTTATGCCTGCAGAGCTCCCAATTGCAAGTACTTCTGTAAAACACACAACACACAAACATGTGAAACAACGCCAACATAATCAAGTAATAAAAAGGAGAACGCAAAAGAACCTTCCATATTAAGTAAAATTCTAAACCTTATTAACACAAATATTCTTCCGGGAGCCTAAACTCACAACTCTCATCTCATCAGCAAACACCGTCCTCTTCAACTCTTTCATGAACTGCTAAAGATGTGAATGCATCCTACTACAAAAATAAACCTTAAACCTCTTTTCCTCTTCATCATCCTCATCGTTGTAAGAACATTTTTATCCATGAACATTTAAAGAACATTTTAAAGATCATTTTTATCAGTACCAATTTCTAACCTACATATTAGAAAATAGAATCCAATAAAACAATCAAAGAATGTAACATAATGATAAAGTAAGATATTTATGTTTGTGAATTAATTTATCTATGAGTGTTAGTTGATGCTTCATGGGTTGCTTAGTAATGTTTTAAAGCAACCTTTCAAACTTATAGATACTTAGATATTTGTTAAAAACCGCATATTTGATAACTTCAATTGTAACTTAGAAGAAGGACATATGTTTAGAGAGAAGGATATTACAAACTAGCACAAAGAATAATAACTACTAGAAAGCTGGCATTAAGCTTTGGCTGGGACATGAGGTTTCCAATGTTTTGCAACTGCGGTTAAGGCTAAGTCAGCGGAAATTCTAAACCATATCTAGGATCGTGACCTGACTACCAGGGTTGAAAAAACAGTCAGATACCACAAAAACAACAGGGAAAAAAATGGTACCGGAAGATGTTGATACTGATACCTTTATTCGTCGTTTTTTAATAAAGTACAAATTTGGATTAATTCACTTCGTGACGACCATAATTACTGTTACAACACATATGCCGGCCGGAATCACAAAAGTCTTGACCGCAAGGCGACTGTGACTTTTATTTAAAACCATGTTGCCTATCATTACCTCAATGATTAAAAATCTCAATGTGACAAAAACACAGCTATGACACAAAGAAAAAACAGAATCGAATATGTTTGAGATTGTAATCAATTAGGCATTTCAACAAACAAGTGATGTGCACATGCATGAACTTGAACTCCACATTCCAGCCAAACTGATAAAAATATAAAAAATGTTATCACATAAGCAAATAAACGAAAAACTTCAGAGACTGTAAAACGTTACGACGAACATAAAAGTACCAAAATTTCTAAAGACGTAAACTAATAAACTATCATATATTATGTTAAGAGAGGGGAAGAAAGATTACGAGTTGCTGAAAAATTCGGAGTTGAAATCGTTGAGAGTATGTGATAATTGCTAAGGTGGATAAAGAAGTTGAAACATCGATGGTGATTGTGATAGAGTGAAGGGTGAGTCTGGTGGTTCGACTAAGGTGAGATTTGGGGCGTTCGAGCAGCGACTACGACCGGGGTTATATGGAGGGGGAAAATATATTGTACACAAGGAGTTGTTCCTCTTCATAATCTCCAAAACAAATGGTCCTGGTACTATTTACATCTTCTTCTTCTATGTGCAACCCTGAAATGCCTTAAATACAGATCAAAATTAATACCAAATTGTTAATTAAAATGAACCCTAATAAAACACACACTACAAAAACTCAATAGAAATTTTTCCTGTTGAGAGAAATTAAAAGTCACTTCATTAGGCTTAACCTCTATAAATTTCTGGTGTCGTCTCTCTTTCCTTATCTCTTTTATTTTCAACTTATTTTCTTTACCTTTAATTTTTGTTGCATGTTTATTCAAAAGTTTTGTAAAATATTTTTAAACTGTGATTTCGAAAATAATTTCCTTTTAAATCAACTTTTTTCAAACCTTCACGATTCACCCCCTTTTGTGTATGAATCACATGTCCAATAACGAGCAAAGCTAATTTCCACGCCCTCAACAAACCTTCTTAGAATAATGTTAAGGGTATGGCGCACGAGCATGTCTTTAGTTACTCTACTTGGCTCCTATCCCTTCTTGGATTTCGGGCTCCCAATGGGATATCGTCCTTAAAATCTAGAGTTGCTAAGTGACTGGTTAGATTTGTCTCGAATGTACTTATCTAATGACCTTCTTGGAAGAGGCGCTCAATCTTCTTTTTGACTTGATAATAATGTTCAGTGTGGTGACCATTGACCTTATGTAATTTAATCGACTTGTTGGGCTCATGTCTCATAATTTTATACATGAGGGATGACAAAGGAGGAATATCATGTGTGTGGAGGACTTCACACCACACATATTTACAACGAGTGTTTAGGAGCGTGAAGTTCTTCGTAGGCCTCATGCTCTACTTAAATGTCGCCATGTACCTAATAGGAAAATTATATTGGCTTCTATGTTGATATTGTGTAGAATATGGATTTCCTAACGTTCGTTTCTTAACGTCCATAGCCTTTTTCGTGTTGCTCTTTTCGCCCTTTATGTATCATTGGGTGTGTGTTACTACCTCCGCCATGGAAGCGATGTGCCTTTGAGCGAGAAACTCATTAAAATGTCATCCATCAGTCTATTATAAAAGTCCCCTACAAACATCTCCTAGTTCTAGTGGATGACCTTTATATTCGTCTCATTAAGTTAGTCGTAATACTTCATAAAGGATTCTTAAGGGCACTGGAAAATATTGAAGAAAATCTTGGTTAAAATCTTCTTATGTCTTCTAGTTGACAATTGATGGACCAAGCTCTTTACCAGATTGTGCTAGCTAATGACCGATAGTTGTGGCTGACTCATATACCACCTCAATGTGGCGTCCTTGAAGGTATAAGAAAGGAGCTTGCACTTCAAATATTTTGGGGCTCCGATGATCACCATCTAGGTGTTGATGGAGGAAACATGCTTTTAGGGGTCGCTTATTCCAACAAATTTTGAGAGCGAATGAGGATTAAAACTTTCTATTATGGTGGCCCCCTAAGTATCATCAGCGAGAGGTTAGAAATCCATGATTTATGTTTCCTCAACGGGATATGTCTCCTAATGGCACTGTTCGAGATTAAGGACTTTATCCTTCAAAGTTTGGTTGTGGTGACGCAAGTTATCCATAGTGATGCCCATCACTGCTACAACCTCATGGTCGTCGTTGGAGGGGGGTTGTTGGCTAAAGTCATTACTCGAGTATTTACTACATTGGAGAGGATTTATGAGGCTGATAGTGAGTTACTAATTGATTATGAATGTGGCTCGGGTCAGTTTTACCAGGGGCCATGGTGTACGTTAATTGTATTGGCTAAAAAGTTCAATAATCCAAAACCGTTTGAAGTAGATAGTTGCTTAAAGTTTTAGAGTAAGTATGTTTAGGGCTAGATCATGAGGATTTGTAAGAAGCTTTGTATATGCTTTTCTCGTATGAGAATGGAGATCCCCTCCTTAATGATTTATAGAGGTACCTAAGACATGGGCTAAAGAGCGATTATTGCCTCCCTAATCAGAAATGATGGGAGGAAGGACTCATTCTCCCTTGGATCATGAAGGAAATGGTTATCCTCTTTTGAATTTCTACTTAGGTCATCATTGCTTCAACACATCATCACATTTGTTTAGTAAGTTGGTAGGAGAGTTAGCTCAGGCGGCCCAATGGGGTGACCTTTATTGCCGCTTTTCGGCAATCTATATTACCGTTTTGGGAAATATATGTGCATGTTCGAGCGCTCGCCCACTGTTAGTATGTTGGCCCCTTTATTGATTATTGGTGGACTATCCTCTTTTGGGCCTAGTAAGATTATCCCAATACAAGCCTTATATAAATAATATAAGTCATGTATATGTTTATTACTAAGCCTAATAAATACAATCACTACTTTGATCCATTTGGTTCTCTTTTAATTTATCTCTTTCCCTCATTTCTAATAGAGTAAGAAAGCTTGTGCTCTAACATATCTAACTACAAACTATATATGTTTAATAGGCCACCCATCACTTGGTTACATCCAAACAGTTGATACAACCAAATATGTATTCCTTCAAATTGGTATTATGAATTGCATATACATGATAAATATAGTGTGTTTTTTTAATGGAAAGAGAAATATAAGAGTTTATGCAACAACAACCATTGCCTGAAGAAATTTTTGGGTCACTACACACAATCTTATATCAACTTCATACAACACACAATTTATATATTTTTTTCATCTTAATGGCTAGTATGTGAGGATGTGAAGATCAAAGTTTGCACATAATCATCAACAGTAAAAGTGCTATTATCATCTCCATGTTGATAAATAACTTGAGCAGTTCTAGCCATGTTAAGAGAAGCTTTGACAACAGAAAAAGGTATGGTTTTTGTCATGGCAAGACCATTAAGCTCTCTCCACAAGTTCCTGATTGTCATCCTTATGTGTTTCCTACTTTCATTTTCATCAAAAGTAATATTCTCTTCCATCAAGCATTCTATGCTAGAAGCATTATCCCCTCTTTCATGTTCCTCCTAAACATTAAAATTAGTCATAATTATTGATCTAAATTAAACTTAAAAGTTTTTAGTTGTGAATAGAGTGATACCGTTGAAGTTCCTAAGTCGTCCCATAATCGAAGAATTTCTCCGGAGCAAGTGAAGAGTCTAGGATATGGATTCATCATGGAAATAGTTTCCATTGATAAACCATCACCAATGAGGAAAGTAGCATGCACCATAGCCATACATGCTCCAACAGAAATTGTTCCATTATCCAAATAAGTCCTAAAACTTGGCACAAATCCACTGTTGAACCATTTTGCTTCTTCCAAATATGCATCAAACATGTCCATCCACTACATAAATTAAACCCAAGTCTCTAATTATAAAACTCTAAAATGTTATAAATAAGTAATGGACATTCATATATTCATTTTCTTACTGTTATTTTTAAGTAAGAAACAACATTTATCCCATGCTCTTTTTGAATTCTATAGGAAATTTCATTTGTGGTGTTATATAATGCCTTATAGCATATCTTCATATACTCAGGAAGTTGCTCCATTGAATCAAGGTCCCACCTGCAAAAAAAAAAATTAGTTTAACATTTTGATTATTATTTATTAATTTCATACAAATTATATAGAAACATACCTTTTGATTGCATGTGTGAAAAGAACAAGTTCATCTAATGTTCCATATTTGTCAAAGATGTCATCAATAACATCCAAAATGCATATGGTTTTTGTAAGTTCGATACGACAATTCGTATAATATGGTTCTGGAAAAATTCCAACTGTCCATAAGAAGCACTCTGTTGGTCTATCTCTTGCAAAACTTAGTTTATCTATAAGTCCCAACTCTTTCCACCACCTGCATACTTCTGCTAATTCTCTTTGATGTAGTGATTGAATCATGTCATTGTCTAACTTTGCCAATTCCAAAAGATCTGGTATTTGGTTACTTGCTTTGCTATATTCTTCCATGTAGTTTCTAGCTTCTAACCTTGCCATTCTTAGATGCCTTGGAAGTGTTAAGGATCTAACAATGTGGCTATAACCTGTTTCAGGACTCATGTGTGAGATTAACTCATTTAGATGAGTCCTTGAAAATTCCAATGCTTTGTATAATATTTCTTCATCTTCTGTCCCTAGATATGATGCCTCATATAGGCTCAACATACCAGAAATATCTTTGGTCAGTGACTCCTTGAAATGGTCACTCTTGTCCAAAAACTTGTTAAAAACGTCTACAATAACATTAAGTTTATTCAATTTTGCAACACTTTTTATACAGAAATAAAAGATAAACAGACAACAGTTAAGAAAATGAAAATATAATATACCAGAAGACGAGGACCGATGATTATGTCTAAGTAAACGAAATTGAAGAGAAGTTGCAAAGAGGTTTGTAGAAGCATCCCAATCAGAAATCCTCTCAAGTTGTATATTGATCTCATCTTTCAAATGGTGACCAATTCCCAGCCTTTGAATTGTGTCAATCATCTCCATTGTTTCAATAGGATCACTTGAGTTTAACAATGCCTCTTGGCTTCTTCTTTTGCATTGATCCAAACTTCTGGTCTTGTCATCTTTATGTAAAGGTACCAACTAATTAACAACAACAACAACAACAACAATAATAATAATAATAATAATAATAATAATTATTATTATTATTATTATTATTATTATTATTATTATTATTATTATTCAAAATCTCTAAAGTTATTTTATAATATAAATATTATTCTCTTATGAGCTAAATAATCATGGATAAAACTATTTTAAAAACCAAATCAGTCATGAAATAAGTGAATTAATTGCATCATTTGTTTGTTAGTTGAATAATTGGGTTATTGATTAAAGTGTATGATTAAACCGAATTAAATTGGATAACCGTTGAATAATCGGTCGATATAATAATTTGGTCGAATCACATGACTCGGTCTCAAAAAAATATCACGATACCTACAAAATTTCAAAATTTCACGTATTAATTCTTTAAATTCAAATTATAAATATAATGATCACATAAAAAATACTAAATATAAATTCGAATAAATTTTGCATAAGAACTAATTGCAAACAACGGAAAAACATTGGAATAAATTTTGCATATTAAATTTTTTTTTTCTAATTGCAAAATTTAAGCCGTCAATCTGGTCAAAAGAAAATATACATTTAATATGTTTTAAATATATTTATAGTCCTTTTAAATATTTTAAATTAAGTTATTAATTATTTAAAATATTTTCTTTAAAGATTATTTCTCTTAGAATTTTTAATCAACAATTTTTTAATCCTCCTACAATTTAACAATGACAGTTTTAATAATAATTTATTATTTAACGACTGAATTAATTATAATTTTAACGACGATTTTAATATTAAGGAAAAGGAAAAAAGTTATTATGAGATACAACTTAACGATTTTACTATTCATTAAAAAAATATTATGAGAGGTTAAACAAAATTTAAAATATTTAAGATCAAAAATATATGTTATACCATATGTGAGAGAGAGAGAGAGAGAGAGAGAGAGAGAGAGAGAGAGAGAGAGAGAGAGAGAGAGAGAGAGAGAGAGAGAGAGAGAGAGAGAGAGAGAGAGAGAGAGAGAGAGAGAGAGAGAGAGAGAGAGAGAGAGAGAGAGAGAGAGAGAGAGAGAGAGAGAGAGAGAGAGAGAGAGAGAGAGAGAGAGAGAGAGAGAGAGAGAGAGAGAGAGAGAGAGAGAGAGAGAGAGAGAGAGAGAGAGAGAGAGAGAGAGAGAGAGAGAGAGAGAGAGAGAGAGAGAGAGAGAGAGAGAGAGAGAGAGAGAGAGAGAGAGAGAGAGAGAGAGAGAGAGAGAGAGAGAGAGAGAGAGAGAGAGATTAGTAAGAGGTACCTTATTGTGATTTAGAGCAATGGTCATGATCGATAACTTAGGATACATGATTCCATATTTTGAACTTGGTAGTGATAAGTTCCATGAATGATAAGTAGAAGTCCATGATTTACGAGGAGAATGGTTTGTTAGATATGAAACTCTGAGTTGAGTAGTAATAGACATTGTATGTATTGGACTACTACAACTCTTATTTTTCTGTCTTCCTTATAAATTGTATAATTTGCCACTTATATAGACTCAATATCTAGCTAACTTAATTCATTCAAGCCACATAACCGTAATGGACTTCTAGATTCTATATATGTAGAAAGTTACATGTCTTTCTCTGACCAACTATTTAGTTAAATGTATCTCATCTAATTTATAATTTAAAATATACTGAAAAAAATATTATTTTATATTATGGGTCTTTTTTTTATAAGCAAGAAATTCCATTAAACCAAGAATTAAGGGTTCCTGAACCTTAATACATCAAATCAACCCTGAATCCTCACAAAAAAAAAAGGAGAAAAAAGAAAATTGCTAGCCAATTGAACCTACACTACTAGAAATACTCTGTTTTACTGCGGATTTACCTGCGGATTTTAGTAAAAATTCCGCAGGAAACTTGTGACTTTTCGTCCCCAGCTAAAACCTTCGTGGGTAATACAAATCCGCAGGAAAAGTCGCAGAAATCAAAATCCGCATGTAAAGTCGCAGGACATATTCGCAGGTAAATGCGCAGGAAAGTATTAAATCGCAGTAAAATCCGCAAAAAAAGTCGCAGGAAATAAAATAACCGCAGGTAAATCCGCAGGAAAGTTTTCTCAAATTTTTAATTTTCTTTGTCTAATTCATTTTTTAAATATTATAACACGTTAAATATCAAAATAACAATAATATATAAATTTTAAAATTTAATTTGAATGAGACAATTCTAAACTAATCACTTTCAAATTTTTAAAGCAACCAAGTTGCTAAATATTACTATGATAAAAAATGACACAACCAAACACCTAATAATCAGTTGTCCAACTAAATTAAAGATAAGAACACAAGAATAAGCAATATTAATAAAACAAATTACATTAACTAGTATACCATAGATCGATACAAAGCATAGTTTTGAAGCAATAACTTCATATCCGAGATTGATGTCGTCTCTGGAACTTAAATAACAGAACCATTCATCAGTGAAATGGCATAAATCGGAGGAGTCTTGGTCTGATTTGTAGCAGGTCTCTAGATTCACAGAACGTGTCACTATTGGCCAGGGAACGAATTCAGCTGAAGCAATTTTGTAAACATGATCCCAAATTCCTTTTGATATTTGAAATTTTGAAGTGAACCTTCAAAAAGAACATTAGCAGTTTGATATGCCTTGGTAAGCTGTGCGCTGAAAGAAGAGAGAAACTATCATTATTGATCATACAATTTTCAGAGAACATATCAAACTGAAAACCATCTAGAGAACAAACCGGTCAGCTTTATCAGCAACACGAAGAATCGGTGCAATTTCAACAAGCGAAGAAGGAACAACCTCACTATCAAATATGGACTCTCCGAGATTCCCAGTCGTCTGCGTCCGTACAAGCCGCCGTGGAGGTGGCTCCGACGGCCCCGGTCCCCGTGAAGTGGACGACATTCGGAGATAGAACTCTCCTTATCCTACATTATACAGAAAAATCAATGAGAGTAAAAAAGAGTAGAAATGGAAATAGAGAATGCAGAGAAGAAGAGAAAAAGTAACGTACCGAGAGATTGAAGTTGAGATCATTTATTATATAAGTGCTTATGTATAAGTTACTTTTAATACAAAAGATAAATATAGGCAACTGAGAAGGAAAATGAAGATATTTGTATGGAAGGTTTCCTGCCCTCACAAGATCACTTATTGATACAATATCAAGAATTCTTGTAGGTACAATACCATCTTACACTAACCAACACTGTATTTTCTAAATCTTTATGATCCCCTGTATATAGTAAAGTGTCAATGAACATCAATGGTACTGGTAATACCTTTATCATATCTTGGAACAAGAGATCTCTCACTTTCCTCATTTCCATCATGTTCCTCGTAATGGCGAACAGAAACAGCAACAGGTGCCAACCCTGTCTCAGTTATTGAGCAGACGGTGAATAATTCGAGTAAAAAGAAACTCCAGGAGGAGGAACAATCGGACCACATATTCTAATGGGTACATGTTTATATATTGACTTACATTAACACGCATGGATTTGCAATCAATGAGATTTGCTAAAAGAACTTCAAGTATGAGATTTTCCATATAATCATCTCATTTTAGTTAAAACCATATAATCATCTCATTTAAGTTAATACAACAAAACAGGTTAAGGCATAAAACACCGACAACCAAAATGTGTTTAGACCTCAGGTGAGTGAAATCAAGTATACTTAAGCACTTCAAATATGTTAAAATCAAGTTTACACCTAAATAATCAATTTAAGCTAATGTGATCAAGACTACTAAACACACTTATATAAATCTAAAAGCTAATCTAAATAGTACCAAAATCTAAACCCAAATTGCAAGTAAGTTTTTCAGGTGAAGAAGAACATTATCCACCTTACAGTGTTGATGAGCTATCCACCCACTCCCCATCTCAATTTCCATCTTCTTCCCAAATCATCATCACTGTCATCGGCAGTGGCGACGACGGTAGGAGCAGGAGTTGGCCAACAATAGAAATCTAAACCTATATATACAAACATGAAAAATACATGTGCTTTCTTACTCCAAGCTAAACTTGAAAAGAGATAGCCTAAAAAAAACTATAAGATGAATAACAACAATGTTAGAGCTCATACCTATATCTCATGGCCTCGATGGAGGGTGAAAATCACCAATGAACAAAGTGAGTGACACCGATTAGGTTCCAATTGAGTGACACCGATTGACCATTATGTTATTCTTCGACGAGATTTTCTGCAACTGCAAAAAATAGTGAGTGAAAAGAATCCGTAACGGAACCAAAACAAGTCAAAGAACCTCGATAGGACCGTGTTCGACCGCACATGTTAATCATATGCTCAAAACTACCTCGAGTGAAAGTAAGGATATAGTTATACCACAGGACAGTAGCAACTTCATGCGGAAAACTCCATTCTCATAAGGAGTCCCGACTGCAAAAAACACAACACAACACTTTTTATGCTTAAACCAATACCAGTTTCACTGTGTTTTCTCGAGGCTTACAACAAAATCATAGCAATCTCAAAATTACATATACAATATACTATACTCTGATGTAAATGCCTCCATTTTCATTTTTACTGAGGAAAACAACAATGAAAAACAGTTCATGCTCTCACTACAATCTAAAATCAAAATCAACACAAAGTCAAATCAAATTTTCCTGTAATCCAATTCTATCAATATGAAACACATACAACATTTTACAAAGTAATTTCACCCGTTTCAACATACAACTCAATCATTCATTGTGCTCTTGGGTTGGTAGTAACTATAATAGTGTAATAGTAGTAGCAATAAACTAGTAACAATAAAATTGACTAAGAAATTAAGTGCAAACATACAGTATCCAAACCAGCTGAAGTCTTCTGCAACCCTTCTACAAGAAACCCCTAATTCATTACAAAAGAAACAAACCAATCAATAAATATGAAACCTCTAATTCTTAATGTAGACTAGAGTGTGAATATTTAAATTAAGTTTGGTTAAAATTATGGGTGGGTTTGTGAATATTAACCACAAAAGTATACATTATTAATCACTTATTTTACTCAATTTGATTGACCAATTTCATTATTTAGTTGATCAATAAAATACATAGCACTAACCACTTCAACATTAAATTATGAAATATATTAACCAACTTTTTTTACGTTCTATTATCTACCTTATTTTACTACTTAAAACTATCATTATGTTTGAGCACTCATTAAAAAAATTATAAAATGTATTAACAATTATTTACACACTATTAACCAAAATTTAATTTATTTATCACGTAAAATTATAAAATTATGGGTGGGTTTATACAACCAACTGCACATACTTTGTCAAAGAACCACCTAAAAAATGTACCTGCTAAAGGGCGCCAACTGCCACAGAATATTCCAACCTTGAGAAGCAGTTCCACTCTACTAACTTCAAGTCTTCGTGAGCTGTTGAATGAACGAAAGTTATTAGAGCAAAAGGTTTGACATCCTCATCCAGACATATCATGTTACTGGATATATCGTAGTCTTTAACAAGACACATATGTTCAGTACATGGGTATAGTATTAGCATAGACATGTAGATACAAGTAAGGCAACTTAGGTCTAGAGCCACCCAAATCAGGTTATGGAAAATCCTTTGTTTAAAACCTTACCAAAAAAGAGGACAAGCATATGTTCACAAGCAAATACCTCGTGATGAAATTGTGAATACATGACAACATGAGGCATTTTATCGAACATTTAGAGTGCAATAAAGGAATTACAGAAAAAATATCAAAAACACACAGAGGCATTTTATCAAACATTTAGATTGCGATATCTAGGTGGTTTTCACTAGTAGAGGAAGCATGACTCAGTTAATTACCATCCATTCCATAGTTTATCTGAATTCAAAGAATTACCATCCATTTCACTAGTAGAGGAAACAAGTAAATATTACAAAAGTAACATTGCAAGATTAAGAATGTAAACATAATAGATAGAATGAGTGTACCTGAATCAACATTAACCCAACATTTCCCATTTCAGCAACAGTACAAGCAATGTCTCCTCCGTCTATATGTTCCTTCATCCTCTTGAGTTTAAATTCAACCGATATTTTTTCTATCCTTTGAAAACCAATTTCTTCATTCAACAACCGTATTTCTCTCTTCTTATCTTCAATTTTCGCCTTCAACTTTGTTTCCCTAGCAATTAGGGTTTCTTCAACTCTATTGAAATCACCGTCATCACAAGTATCACACACACAACAGTTCTTCGTTGTTTATGAGATTTGTGTGATTCCAAAGAGTGACTGCGAGTGTGTGAGTTTGAGTGTAAGTGTGTGTGAACTTGTAAGTAGGAATAAATTTTTGGAAAAAATCGAAGTGTATTATTTATGATTAATAAATTATTTCTTTTTCTAAAAAATAAATCTCTCAATTTTTATAATTTTTTTATTCAATATTGTTAATTTATAAATAATTTTTTATAAATTAACATCGTGGAATTGCGAAAAATATTTTTTAAATTTTTTAGACTATCTATAAATTGACACTATCAAATCACAAAATTTTATCAATTATATCATAAATTTATATTTTTTAATTAATTAAATATTATTGATTTTTTATTTTGATTAATTGGTCAAATATTTGGATGAAAATTTTAATGGAGTAAGTTATAGGATTATAATTTAGAATGATTGTACTATAAATTTATTTATTTTTTAAAATATTAAAGAAGAGTTTAATGATATATATTGACGGTGTAAAATAATTTTACACTATCATTCAATATGAATTCATCAGTCTTTAATGCCATACAATTATTTTAAAATTTACAATCTGATATGGCTGAATACATGATAGTGATTGGTTGACAACGTAAAATTATTTTAAACTGTCCGTGCATGTTCTATTTTCACATTAAATAAACAAATTTTCTTTAAAATATGATTGTTTTTATACTATATATATTATTATTTTTCCTAAAATATGTTTGTTTAGAAATATAAGAATTATAAGTTAATTTTTTATTTTATTTTATCCTAAGAAAATTTTTTAAATTATTAAATTTTCTATAAAAAATAATAAAAGAATTGATATAGGAAAAAATAGAAATATAAAAATTAATATGAAATTATAATATATCAAAGTAATGTTTTATAATTTTATATATAATTATTAAAAATATAAAAAAATTCAAAAATAAAATAGTATTAATAACTCGCAGCAAAGGTTGCAGCAAAATTCGCAGCAATCCCTGACATTTTGGGGGATTTGAGTTTTTATATTTCCTACGAATAAACTAGTAGTAAAATCCGCAGGAAAATGAGAATAATATTATAAAATGCAAAGTCGCAGGTAAATTCTCAGGAATTCCTGCAAACTTTGCTGCGACTTTATTTTTCGCAGGAAAAAAAATTTTACATCAAAAATCCGCAGCTAATGTCGCAGGTTTACCTGCTGATATTTTTCCGCAGGAAAATCCGCAGATAAATCGTGTATTTCTAGTAGTGCTATAACATAAAAACTATCGGATTTTTATCAAAATCATAGAAATTGCAATTTGGCTTAATAATTTTCCCTTACAAGGACCATTTCCACATTGATATCTTGATGTTCCACACAATATCCATCACGTTCCAAGACTGACTTTCAAAAATGATCCTGTTCCGAGTGACCCAAATGTTTCAAATAGTAGCCTACCAGATTTCCTTATCTTCACTCCTTGAGACAAACAAAAATTATTCCATCCCAAGAAACTTTCTTTACAACACTCCCAGAACAGCCTGTTGATTATCTGAGATATCAACTTGGTTGCCACCAGGAGGCCTCCCGTTACTAACATGCTCAGAAACAGACGACGCTCCCTCAGGCTGGAAAGGTTTCACTGCAGAACCCAGCATCCCCGTAGCAGCAGAGCTGCTCACCTCTGTCGACCCCACCAACTCCCCCGCTGTAGAAAAAAATACGCCTGGCAGTTGCATACTGCTAGCGGAAAATTCAGAAACAAATATTGGCCCTGCTGCGTTGAGAGAGACATAAGCAGGAGTGAACCTGCTGTCACCAAAAAAAGTGGCCCCCGAAAACATGATACTTCCCGCAGGCATCCCCAACAAAGCATCATCGGACCTGCTATGACTCAAACCAGAATTAAGAAAAGAAATCCCCCTGCCAACTGCGAGTTCGTTGCGTAAATACCCGTAGAAAACGCAGAATTAACCAAACCAGAAAGAAAATAACTGTGGCTGCCAGCAACAATACTCCCTCACGAAAAATGGTATGTGCCCATCTCATTATCATCCGCTACCCCACCAAACCGCTCAACCTCTGCCACTCTAACCAACTCCGACCCGCCATTGTCCTCAACACCAACACCCTCCGAATAAACCCGCCGATTTCAAGAAAAAACAGCGGTGTTCGGCTCTCTAAGCCCACTCTCTAACCCACTCGCACTTTCATGCAGGTGATTTAAGATTTTAGGTTTGCATTTTCAATTATATCTGTCTAGTTCCATTCTATTTTTTTTCTTTGGATTTTTGTGTACTCTAAATTGGTGAAGTAGAAATAATTTTACTCAATATATTTAAATTTGTCAAAATATAAATCTTAATATTTTATGATTGAATCAGAAATTCCTCGGTTTTATACACTCACAACTATCAAATATTGGTCAGATATTCATTAGGATCGTCCGAAGGATTTCCAGAAAATCGATTTTATTGTACGAATGATAGCAGTGAGGGTTTCAACTCGAAATCGTTTCGGGTAATGGTTGGTGTAATAATACTGTTATGTGGTTCTTGTTGAGTCAAAGTCACATATGACTTGAGTGGACGATTTTGTTGTCCGTTTTCGGTCATGTTTAGTTCTTCCGAGTCGATCTTTGATTATTTGGCGGTTGTTGCATAACAAGCTTTCCACGGACGACGTTATCATGCACAAAGGGATTAACCTTGCCTCTCGGTGCCATAGTTGTGGTGATGCTGCTGAAAGTGCTCATCACCTTTTTTTCGATTGCTGTTTTGCGAAGGCTATTTGGGGCTGGTTGTCTTCTAAACTTTCCATTTCTATTTATCTGTCCTCCCTTGATGCTTGGTTGAGTTATTGCTCCAATCATGCTTCTCTGCAGGCTATTGCGGTCTCGATTGTTGTTGTCCTAAATACGATCTTTCAAATTTGGCAGACAAGAAACAAGGCCAAACATGACTCCTCCAGACCAAATCTGGTCTCCGCCATGAAGTGGATTTCGAATCAAATTAAGTGCTCGGGTAATCTTACCTCTAAATCCTCATTCATTAATATGAAGTAATTTTCCCTCATTAAAGCTTTCGATGTTACTATTAGGCCTCTCAAGGCTCTCTCTATCAAAGAGGTCATCTGGTCCCCTCCGTCGTTGGGTTGGCATAAGTGCAACTGCGACGACGCTTTCTTCACCACTTTGAACAGTTCTAGGGTTGGTGGCATTTTTAGAAATCACAAAGGTAACTTTATTTTAGCTTTCGCGAAGAGACTTTACTACGACTCTGCTCTTTTGGCGGAATTTGGTGTTGTTATTAAAGTCTTAGAGGTAGCTATTTCCAGAGGTTGAAATAAGCTTTGGATTGAAACAGATTCTTCTATCATGGCCAAAGTTTTTTCCAACCATAATTTGGTTCCTTGGATCTATAAAAGACGTTGAAATTTTTGTTTAGATAACACTAACTTTACTTCTTTATTCATCACTCACATTTATCGAGAAGGTAACTCTTGTGCTGACTTTTTGGAGAATTTTGCGCTTATCATCAATCATACCACTTATTTTGATTTTATTCCTATGGGAATTAGGAAGGATTTTGTAAAGAATATGTTAGGTTTACCTTTCTTTAGGTTCTCATAATCTTGGGGCTAGCTGGTTCCCCTTTTGTATCCTTCTTCTTTTTAATTGATTGAGCTTTATTAAAAAAAATCCTCATTATACACTCACATGCCATTAGTAGTATACAACATAATTATTTGTCTGACCAAAATAGAAAATCATAAATAATAGAGGAAGATTTTGTTACACTTTCCAAAAACCTAGCTCTTTACGATTTCACAGTTTGTAGATAGATGATGGACTTATAGAGCCAGTTACCTTCATATTTTGATGCAAACATTAATCAAATCCTTCTACCAAATAAAGTCCTTCTTACCCATATTTGAATATTCCTTTTTAAATATCCATATTTGAATCTTAATAAATCAACCTTAATTGAATTTCAACTTTCAAAAATACTCCAAACTTAAATAAAGACTCCATAATGTTTAACTCTAAGGTTTTCATTGACTTTGCTTCAACAAATTTTTTACCAACTGAGTCAACATATTTTACTTTGACCTTTAACTCCCCCATAAGAATTCTCTTTGGATTATAGTGATTTTCTTCGCAATGATTTTCGGAGCCTTGTAGAAAGAGAATTGGAAAATTGGGAGATTTACCAAAACAGAATTTAGCAACACAATTCTACCTTCTAGCGAAATATGTTTCCATTTTCACACTGAGAGTCTCTTTCTAATATTGTTTAATAAAATAATCTAAAATTTATGTTTTCATATCTTAATTTTGTCCTACTAATATCTTTATTCTCTTTCATTTTATTTTACATTGCATCCATTGCATTTTAGAGTCTGGGTAAAATTGGAAGTCAAGTTGGTTGGTTTATTCATTTTCATTCAATTTAATTGCATTATGCATTGCATTTTTGTCATTTTGAAGTCGTGTTAAAAGTGAATGACACAAATTCATTGGTTTTATCCTATTCATTTCCATCTTACATTTGCATGTTGAAGTCATCATTTAGTTCATTTCATTTTCATTGTAGCATCAATAGTCAAGTTGTGATCATTATTACATCATTATTTATATTTCATTCTCATAGCTTCATAACATTCATTCATCGAATTTGATCCTAAAATGATTTAATTGAAGTCATGAAATTTGGAAATGAACTTTGAAACAAAATTTTGAATTTGAAATAGAAATAGAAAAACATACAGAAATGTAAGCTTTTTTTTTACATTGTTCCAACATTACATCAATACATATCATTCTCATAATCTAAAATTGAAGTAAGTTAAAAAAAAGAAACGATTGTGTGGAATATTGGAACAACCCCTAGTAAGAATAACATGTTGCCGAAGTCCGTTCACATGTTGTTGTTTAATTGGGCCTTGTATTATGGATCAAATTGTTTAAGTTAACTTGTACCCTAAGTTAGCTTGTAATGGATAATTGTTAAAAAAAACATTAGATTAGTATGTTAGTTTTCTTATAAATAGCATACTAGTCTCTCATCTTTTAGGATAAGGGAAAATAGGAAGATAAAACCCTAATTCAATAGTGAGAGATGTTATTTATTATTCTTGTATACTTGTAATCTTGTTTCAAGAGAAAGGAAAGAATAACAATTTATAATCAATCCTTTTTTTTCTTGGTTACCCTAAACCCTAACACTTGTGGGTTTCCTAAATAATCAAGGAACCAAGTATACTTTGTTTCTAAGGTATCTGATTCACAACAAATTGGTGCGGTAAGCATGGAGAAGATGCCTTCAACAAAGTATGAGATTGAATAATTCATTGGAGTGAATGATTTCGGTTTGTGGCGCTTGAAGATGAAATCCCTACTTGTTCATCACGATTGTTTGGAAGCGTTGGAGAGAAAGAGAGAGAGACGACCATGAATGTTGCGTTTACGGCAGCTAAAAAGACGGCCATGATTGAGAAAACTCACAACACAATATTTTTTAGCCTTGTTGATAAGGTTCTTCGACGGGTATCAAAGGAGACGACAACGTCAGAGTTATGGTTGAAACTTGAAGGTTTATACACACTACAACAAACAAGATCTTAGACAGCGCTTTTTTTAGCCTTAGACAGCGCTTTAAAGCGCTGTCTAAACCTCCGCTGCTAAAGGTTTAGACAGCGCTTTTTAAAATGTGAAAAGCGCTGTCTAATCCCCCACCCTTAGACAGCGCTTTGGCCAAAAGCGCTTTAAAAGACCCTCTTAATTTAAATTTTTTAGGTACACATTAGACAGCGCTTTTCAAAAGCGCTGTCTAAGCCCCTACCTTAGACAGCGCTTTGGCCAAAAGCGCTGTCTAAGCCCCTCCTATTTTAATTTTTTTAGGTATACCTTAGACAGCGCTTTGGCCAAAAGCGCTGTCTAAGCCCCCACCTTAGACAGCGCTTTTGCCTAAAGCGCTTTCTAATCCCCCCCTTAGACAGCGCTTTTGCCAAAAGCGTTGTCTAAAATATACGAAATTTTTTGTAGGATTTGTTTGTAACCACATTTTTTCCAGGTTTATAAACCAGAATTGGTACCTGTTTTCAACCAGATTTTTGCAGTCAATTATCACATTTTATATATGCCATTTTGGCCTTTTTTTACCAAAATTTGGCTAACCAATTCAAACCAATTCAAACCAAATTTGCCATAAATGTATCAAAATATATACAAATTTATGTTTACATTTATAAGTCATTACATATACTACTACAAATGTACACATTAATTACACACTTTGAGCTCTATCATGTATTGACACCACTCCTCTTTGATTTCGTCCACTTGATCCTTTGTATAAGATGCACACTTGAATTCATCAAAGTACTACATAATAATATAACATATTTTGAATTAATTCCAACTATTTAATTATATGAGATATGTGTAAATATAAAAATAACTCATAAGTTAGAAATACATACATCGGTGGGAATCTCTAATCGGCCCAACATGAGAGTATCTCGCATAAACCTCAACATGAAATACCCGCAATCTATTTCATTACGTTGAAGAGGACACTACATATGAAAAAAAAATATGAATTATAAATCCTAAGTTTTATCAAGTGTAGTCATCACTAATATAATAAAAAACGCGGTAATTAAAAATATACCGCCACTTTAATCCATGAAATGGAGTTGGCGCCCCTCCTTGAGGTCTGGATAACTCGTTGGGCACGAAAAGCTTGTAGGACGCTAATAAAATAAAAATGAAGCAATTAGAACAATTCACATAAACTAAGAAAAATTTTGAACATTCTCACTTACGTGTCAATTAGGTCCTTCATAACCGGGTATGTTGTCCAATCATTTCCTAACGAGTCAAGATAATACACAATTTCTCGGATAGGATTGATTGCGAGCAACAACCAATGTCCACTGTAATGATTAGGCAAATGTTAGATGGTAACTTGGAAAATAATTATTATAGATGAATTTAGAATGAAATGCTAACCCGGTATTAAACGGTAAAAAAAACAACTTCTCCGCATTTTTATTCTCCACGAGGATCCGAAGAACGTACTCCGTCACGGTATCCGGTCTACTTATCATTAAAGTATAGTTGACGGTCGCGGGTGCTAAGAATCCGAATGACACGTCCAAACCATTGGGGCGCATCAATTTGTCATACAAAAACCTAATATAAAAACATCATTAACATAAAGTAAACATCATTAAAATAAGTTGTTTAATTAATAAAACAAAGTATGCCGAATTTACCTAACATATGTATTGACAACGTTGACGCCGATTTCTTCACGACCAAAAACTTGCATGAAGTCCTCATTACCAATCATTTGTTCGTAATCAAAGCCGAAAATCCCTACCTCCATAGGTATAGTCCGAACACCTCCGGTCGGTATATCGGTCATCTCTAGAAATGTCCTGAGGCACGACCTATACTTGGTGGTAGGTTTTTTCCTAGCTACGGACTTCTTAGCACCAGAACTTTGTACCCGTGCGGAGGCGTTGCTAACCTCCTTTTTTTGTTGTGCGGAGGCATTGCTAGCCTCATTTTCTTGAACCTACATGTCATATAAATAGTTAGATCAAATTAAGAATGTAACAACTTCCATGAATATATGTCATATAATTGTATATTACCTCTTTTCTTGAAACCGTGGACTCGGTATGCCGTGGAATCGCAGTTTCTTTTGATTTGGATTGTGTGGGAGTCTATTTAACATAGGAAAATATGTAAGTAAAATTTTAAGCATAAATTTTAAACTTTGAATATACCAAGGAAAGTTAACATAAGTTTTAATCATACCTCATATCCTACGCATATGAGGTTTGTCGGCCATGCAACAAACGAACCTATTGCTTCGTGCACCGTTGTTGCATCCGAATCATCGCTAGGATATGGTAATGCTGCATTCGGCTCAACTGCAATATCAACTGATACCTTCAAACATCCAGCAGGGAGCTCTCTAGTGTGGAGTAATACTCCGCTAACGTTATGCACTTTTCCCTTGCCAACCATCCGATAGTATGGTGACGACAAATACAGCTGACAATGGGAAATGCCCTAAAATCAATAATAACAAGAAATCGTTAATGTGTATATATGTCAAATACATAATTTAAGAAAATAGTTCAATTTAAGACAATTATATGTAATTACCTCTGGAATGTTCGGCTGAAAGGTACAGTTGATACTGTCTTTGTCCGAAGCATCTCTGTATACTGTTGAGGCGCTAGCCTCTCTTTCTCTCCTCAATGCATCAAGCTCAGCTTGCATGGCTTCCATTCTTGCATGAAGCTCCCGATTACTAGGAGCCTTTCCTTTTTTAATACTCATGGAGGTCGGAGTGACTCCAAATCCCTTACCCCTCACCCGACCAGAGTACTCAGGGACATCTAATGCCCGACCAAGTATGCTCCTAGTATCATCGGGAGATAAAGACTGAGATAGCTCCTCCTGAAAAATCATATGAATATCGTACAATTGTCAAATATTTGTGTATAAAAATGTTATTCAATTAATGAAAAAATGTTATACTTACACATTTCTGGTATACTTGTAAAACTTCTTCTTGAGGAACTCCAGATTTGCCCACACGGGCTTCCTTCCACAAAACATGTGCAGGAAGAGATGATTCTGAACTTTCCTCCTTCTGCAGCTACACATTAAGTCATACAATTTGATCAGATAAAACTAATATATGATGAACAAATTTGTTATCGCAATTTAAAAATACGTACCATGGATTGTTCTAAACGTCCATATCCGACACGTCCTTTTCGGTACGGATATGCGGGACTTGACTTTTATATTGAGTAATGTACCGATAACACTTTCAAATACGTTTTTTTCAATATGCATAACATCGAGAAAATGTCTCACGTACAAAGACTTCCAATATGGCAATTCAAAAAATATCGACCTTTTCTTCCACCCACCTTTCACAATCTTATGTGCAAAAGGCTTGCCAAACTCAGTACGCACATCTTTCACCTTTTCAAAAACTTGTTCACCTGACAATGCGGGTGGAGCTCTACGATGTTCGGTGTCTCCATTGAATGCTTTTCTCCACCCACGGTAGTGATGTTTAGAATGTAAGAATCTACGATGACCGAGAAACACATTCTTCTGGCAAAGTTCCAATCGGATCGTATCGGTTCCGTCTTCACAAACAGGACACGCACGTTGACCTTTAATGCTATACCCAGATAGATTCCCGTATGCTGGAAAATCATTAATTGTGCCAAACAACATCGCCCTCAAATTGAAACTTTCTTTCCTATATCCATCATAAAACTCCACACCGTTCTCCCACAAAATCTTTAAATCTTCGATCAGAGGTGTCAAGTATACGTCTATGTCATTACCTGGTTGTTTAGGCCCAGAGATTAACATAGATAACATCATGTACTTACGCTTCATACATAGCCACGGAGGTAGGTTATAAATCATAAGAATCACAGGCCATGTGGTATGTGAAATACTTTGAAGACCATGTGGGTTCATTCCATCAGTAGATAATGCCAATCGAAGGTTTCTTGCTTCTGATCCAAACTCAGGATAATCATTATCAATCTTCGACCACTGTGGTGAATCAGCCGGATGCCGATACTTTCCATCGGTAATTCTTTCATCTGCATGCCAAGTAAGATGTCTTGCATCGGTTTCACTACGAAACATGCGCCTAAATCTCGGAATTATCGGAAAATACCATAAGACTTTTGCGGGAGATAATCTTTTCTTATATCGAGACAAACCGCATTTGGGGCACTCAGTTAACGTTGCATATTCGTTACGAAACAAAATGCAATCGTTAGGACAAGCATGTATCTTATCATAGCTCATGCCAATAGAGCACAACATTTTTTTTGCCTCATAGGTTCGATTAGGAAGAACATTATCATCCGGTAGCATTTCTCTCATAAGGGCCAACAACTCTGTGAAACTTTTATCCGACCATCCATTGCCCGCCTTTAAGTTGTACAACTTTAATACCGCAGAAAGTCTTGAGAATTTAGTGCAACCTTTGTACAACGGTTTCTCTGCATCGCTTACCATCCTCTCAAACATTTCAGGACAATCATGAAGATCTTCTTCCAGTGCTTCTACAATCTCTTCAACTCGATCACAATCATATGTTTCCGTGTCTTTGTCGTATGAAGCATAGGTCGTATTTCTTTTTCCACTCGATTCAACATTCCCGTTAATTTTCTCACCATGAAATATCCAACACTGATAACTTTGATCAATTCCATGCCTCAGCAAATGCGATTTCAATCCATGTGCGTCAACCTTACCAATATAACAACAACGCAAGCAAGGACAATGCATTCGTCTGGGGTTTTCAGCGTGTTGAACAGCATACTTAACGAATTCCGCAACCCCACTCTCGTACTCTTTGGTCATTCGATCGGCACAGATCCATGTTTTATCCATGGTTTTCCTACTTATTAAAGTAAACAATCAATCCAGACGAAAATACATAACTAAGGTAGTATCTTTGAATATCCTAACAATTTTAAAGTTCAATTCATTTTAAACTTCAAAAACGTATACATAACCAATGTTAATATAAACTTCAATAACGTATTCGATACGCCAATATACCAACTTTAATTACCTCATCACTTTCATTTTTTATATTATAAGAATCAAACTTTTTCTATTACAATATACCTATAACTATACCTATAACACGTTAATTTTTCTATAACTAACTTTAATTTTCTATTAGAATATACCTATAACTATACCTATAACTATACTTATAAACATTTTCTATGAATCAAAACAAAGGATAATACACTAAACTCACTTTTTATGAATCAAAACAACAATGTACCTTCTACACTCAATGTACCTTATGAATCAAAGCAACTTAAACAAAGGATTATACACTAAACTCACTTTTTATGAATCAAAACAACAATGTACCTTCTACACTCAATGTACCTTATGAATCAAAGCAACTAAAACAAAGGATAATACACTAAACTCAGTTTTTATGAATCAAAACAACAATGTACCTTCTAAACTCAATTTTTATTAATCAAAACAACTTAAACAACAATAATAAACTAAACTCAGATTTTATGAATCAAAACAACTAAAAAAAGGGATAAACTAAACTCAGTTTTTTTCAATCAAAACAACAATGTACCTCCTAAAATCAATTTTTAAGAATCAAAACAACATAAACAAGAATATTACACTAATTGAAACGAAGTTACTGTGTTCAAGAATCGAAAAATCAAGAAATGACCAAACATACCGCAAGAATGGAGAATGAAGAACGAAGAATCAAGAATCGAACTCAAGAAATGAACAAACGAAGTCAATGATTCTTCAAACACGTTCACTGATTCTTCAAACTGTGTTTCGCTTCAACTGTGTTTCGCTGCTGTTAGGGTTTCTTTCGCAGGAGGGAAAACAAAAGAACAGAGAACGCAAATAGAAGTCTGAATTTTAATTTTAATAAGACCTTAGACAGCGCTTTTGGGAAAAGCGCTTTCTAAGGTATGCCTTAGACAGCGCTTTTCAAAAGCGCTTTCTAAACCCCCCCTTAGACAGCGCTTATGGTTTTATTTTTTTTTTAAATTTAAAAGCTTTAGACAGCGCTTTATCAAAAGCGCTGACTAAGGTGAATATTTAAAAGCGCTTTCTATAAGCGCTGTCTAAGGGGGGGTCTTAGACAGCGCTTTCTAAAAGCGCTGTCTAAGACCCCCCCTTAGACAGCGCTTTCATTATTTTTTTGGAACATTTTCCGTGTTTTTTTTAAATTTTAAACTTGGACAGCGCTTTCTCTTAAAAGCGCTGTCTAAGATGCGCTGTTAAAAAGCAGTTTTGGCGTAGTGACATAACCAAATCGTTGGTGAATCGACTCTACCTGAAGTAAGCCTTGTATTCATTCAAGATGAGTGAAGACAAAATGTTGACTGAGCAGTTAGATATGTTCAACAAGCTGAATCTTGATCTTGAAAATATTGATGTGAAGATCGACGATGAAGATCAAGCATTGTTGTTATTATGTGCTTTTCCCAGAACACATGCTCACTTCAAAGAAACCCTCTTGTATGGAAGATAGTCACTGACCTTTGAAGATGTTTAATCTTCCTTGTACTCTAAGGACTTGAACGAACAAAGGGAGCATAAACCTTCGACGCTTGGTGAAGGTTTGGACGTTAAGGCAAAATTCTTGCGATAGGATGGTAAGTTCGACAAGAAGATGAGAAAAAGTCAACAGAAGTCGTATAGTGGTAAAGCATCTGGTGTTCGATGTTATCATTGTAAGAAGGAGGGTCATATTCGAAAGGTGTGCCCTGAACGCCTGAAAGATCATGGAGGTAAGGATAATGACAACACAGCCATTGTTCAAGATGATTTCGAATCATCTGATGTTCTTGTGGTCCTAAAATCATATAGAACTTGTTCATTTATTTTTGTGAAATTATTCGACATTAAATCGAATATTCCTTTTCTTCCTTTTTTGAACTTTGGTGTTCTACCGCTTCATTTTATCTTTTCTACACTAGTTATAGGTATGGTACAAGCATAAAATGTATTCTACACTATTACATCATGAAAGCATAAAACCATAAAAATACAATTCAAGCACAACGGAAAAAATGTCTGAATCTGTAAGCATGGTCCTTGAATATTACCTTGCACAACAAAAAAATGTTAGTGAATGAATTTAATATGAATATGCGAAATTATGAACAAAATGGATTAATGTGTAAAATTGTGAAAATTACTAAAAACACATAAAGCATAAAATCGAAATAAATGCCAAAATAATCGGAAAATGAATTTAAAAAATACAATCTATTTTTTTATTATGCTAAAATGTTATTTAAATTTTCCTGGAATTTTTTAGTGTGAAAAACTATTTTTTAAAGTGATTTCGTAAAAGAAATAAGAAAGAAAAATAAGAAAAAGAAAAGAAATTCAGGGGGGTGCTGGGAAAGCAAATTCATGTTTAAAAAGGCATGGGCCTGTTTAAAGGGGGTGCAGAAAGTGATGGCTTAAGCCCAAGGTCTCTGGAAAGCTTGGAGGTGCACCATGGTCCTTCAGTCAATTCCGTTGACTTGAGGGATAAATCACAACCGCTTGATCATGGTGATGAGGGTGATGATATGATGGAAGCTTATGAACGCAGGGTGTACGGTAACTACCATGAGGCAGCACATGCATGATTAAAGGAAAGGTCCTACCGGAAGGTGACAACTGTCCTTGCCGGAATGGACCGAAATCAAAAACACTCACCTACCCTTATCTACTCGAAATGGTGCCTTGATTTATCTTTAATATGAGTTCCTTTTTCATAAATAAGAAAAACATAAGATGCTTTTCTTTAAAAACGCTCACTCCCTCTCTTAATATTATGCTCCTGGCCGGAAACCTAAACCACCACTGGGGAAGATGGTTTCACGGCAGACGCCGTCGTCATCTCTGGTAGAACTACCACCCAACCTTAAACTTTCTTCATTAACCCTCCTTATTTTTTCATGCTCTTCTCGAATGTGTAAACGGTTTCTTCTAAAACTCAACCAAATGGCCGAATTGCACCAACAGAAAGCAAAAGCAACAAACGTCGAAACAAGATGAACGAGCCTCATTCGCTTACCTGGAAAAACGACGAAGTGAAGGATAATCAGAGGTGAGTTCACGAATCGCTCCTTTTTTTTGTGAATCCGAAAGATCTTCGTTGTAGTTCGCCACAACAACTTATGAAATTCGTTTTCAGTTTCTTCTTCCCCTTCTTGCTGCGATCTGATGAATGTGTTGTGATTCTATCCGTCGATTGACGATCTTGCAATGTTGTGGGTTCTTTATGAAGATCGAAGAGGATGATGGTGAGTTTGTTGTTGAAGTTGTTACGGGTTAATGTTATGGAAGTTTTTGTTGAAGAGTTCTTGAAAGTGGTTGAAGGTGATTGAGGGATGTTAAAGTTAATGAATGACGATGAAGACGAGCTAAAGTAATTCTGTGTTTGCTTCTGGATTTCAAGAATTGCTTGCTGGAGCTTTTTCCGGTAAGTGTTCTGATGGTTGATTCTTTCTCGTTTCCTCTTGCGTTTCAATCGTAATTGTCACCATAGTATGTGTGCGATTTATCGCTCGAATCGACGCAGATATGTTGTTACCATTCTGAATCGTGTTGATGCGCATCGAATTTCTTCTTCTTATCTCTAGTGTTGGTTCTGAGTATTTGCAATTGCTGATGTTGTAATGATCTTTTGCAGATTGAAAGAAAGCATTGAAGGAGAGTGTTGAAGAGTGATGATTGTGGATCGAAATCGAAAGGTTGAAGATGAGATCGATGCAGCTGTGTTGTTCTTGATGCAGGTTAGAATGATTGAAAAGAGAGAGATGAAGATATGATGAAGATGAGTGAATAATGAGCGAGAGATTGAAGAGTTCTGCAAAAATGATGAAGATGGTGAATGGTGGAGAGGTTTGGGATCAATCCAGAAGAAACTCAAGATCAACAACCATCTGGTTCTTATAGATCAATGGTGAGGGTAATATTGATATTTCAGTTGAATTCGGTTTCGGTTAGAATTCAGTTAGAGGTTGTTAGAAATTGGTTTGAATTTGTAACTGTTTTCAATTTTGTTGAACTTTTCTGAATTTTTTAACTGATACGTGAACTGCTATATGAACTGTATTAATTTGATTTTTTTTTTCTGAATTTTGTATTGATCTTCTTCTGAATTTCTGAGTTTGATTTCCTGGTGTCCACTATTTTTTTCATGGTGTAAACATCTATGAGTTTAAAAACCACCGCCCCCTTTTGAAGAATTAGGTGAAATAAAAGGTATGAGTATTAGCAAGACTACGACAGCCAAATCCTGAAAAAGTAAAACAGAAAGTGTAGCTCGGCCGTAAGTAATGACCAGCCAAGTAGCCAAAAAAAAGGACTACCTCCATGGATTTTTTTTGAAATATTGGAACAAATATAACACTTGCAAGTAATACCTAGTGATGAGTTGTCACCTGATCAATGTGTTCCAGAAGTTGCACTTATTGCCTTCCTCAACTGAATTCCTCTGTAGTTTATTTTTCTCTGTTCTGAATGTTTTGTTGTACATGGGCCTTAAAATGGATACAAAAGAAATATGTAACGGGCTTGAGTTAATAAAATGGTATGGTTTAATGAATCATTATGAATGAATGGATCTAGATTTATGAGTGAATACAAAATGGATTTAATGTGGAATTTGGTAAATGGTCTTGAAATATATACAAGAATGTGGGTTATGGTTAATGAAAAAGAGGATTGGAGACTTGGTCTTAAAATGAGATTTGAGACAATGAATGGTACTTGAAATTTGAAGTTTGAACTTTAATGAATTGTGAAGTATTCCTTTTCCTTTTGGTGCATAAATCATAAGGAATTAACCACGAATGGGCTTTCTAATCTTGTTTTCCCAAAACGAACATTAACCTCGTTTGAATCCCTGAGTCCAAATTACTTGCAAGTGAAACAAACCATTCTCATTTGAACAACAAACGATCTTTGTCAAAGAAATCCTTGACCAAAATAATTCCATCAGGAAGAATGTCTTGCTTCACAAATATATCCTAACTTGATAACCAATGATTTTGAAACAAATGCCTCGGAGAAACCTTGAAGATGAATATGAAACCAGAACAATAAGTGTGCCCAAGAAAACCTTTGTCATAAATCCCTAATCTCATGGCCTTCAATGAAGCCCTAATATCCTTGAGGTGCATTGATGAGAATGACATTGAGTAAAGAAGAAATTTTTAGATATTGAGAAGGAACACAACCCTAGCCCACAAAAAATCCCAGTTAAAACCTTGACAATTTGTAACTTGAGAAATGCCCATGACAGTAAAAGTTCAACCTTAGTCTCGACCCTGAGTGTAATGGTCAAATAAAATACCTCTTGATATGAAAATTCAACTCACAAGTAAAGGCATGATCCCGTGTCTTTGGAGCTCAACGCAAATGCATGACTATGAATATTAATGACCTAATGGAAAAAATGCAGATAAATATGAACATAAGCCAGTTAGATGGTGATAAGTTAGAGGGTGATAAATAAGAGGGAAAATTTTGGGGTGTTACAGCTGCCCCTATTTAATCACTGTAGACTTGAATGAATGATAGAAGTTGCTTTCAGAAGTTTGAGGTATGCAGAGATTTAATACCAGAAACAACCAGAAAATTTGCACTCTGTGTAACAAGAACAGAGAAATAAACCTAACCATATGAACTCTGTTCGGATATAGTTCTGATGGGAGGTATGGTAAACGAGGAATGCCTTTCGAATGATGCCAGAAGACATCTGACTTGCCACGCTGCGGGTGGACTTTGAAAGTCTGTCTTTTTGAACCACGCCAGACAACTACTAGCTTGCCACACTGCGGGTGGGCCTTTGCCAATCTGCGGTTGGACTTCAAGATACTTTGCCACGCTGCGGGTGGACTTCTGCCAATCTGCAGTTGGGCTTCAAGATACTTTGCCATGCTGCGGGTGGACTTCTGCCCACTGCGGGGGACTTCTGCTCGCTAAGGGAGACTTTTACCACACTACGGGGGACTTTGATACTTTGCCACACTACGGGTGGACTTTTGCTCACTGCATGAGACTTTTGTCCACTGCGGGGGACTTTCGAAATTTGCAACACTACGGGTGGACTTTTGCTCACTGTGGGAGGCTTTTGCCCACTGCGGGGGACTTTTGAAACTTTGCCACACTGCGGGGGACTTTGATACTTCGCCACACTGCGGGTGGACTTTTACTCACTGCGGGAGACTTTTGCTCGCTACGGGAGACTTTTGTTCACTACGGGAGACTTCTGCTCGCTACGGGAGACTTTTGCCCACTGCGGGGGACTTTGAAAATTTGTCACCCTAAGGATGGACTTTTTCCAATCTGCGGTTGAACTTTTGCTCACTGCAGGAGACTTTTGCCCACTGCAGGGGACTTTTGCTCGCTACGGGAGACTTTTGCTCAATGCGGGAGACTACTGCTTGCTACAGAGACTTTTGCTCACTACGGGAGACTTCTGCTCGCTACGGGAGACTTTTGCCCATTGCGGGGGACTTTTGCCCACTGCGGGGGACTTTGGAAATCTGCGGTTGGACCTTAAGAATTTGTCACCCAGAGGATGGACTTTGGCCAATCTGTGGTTGGACCTTAAGAATTTTCCACCCGGAGGATGGACTTTGGCCAGTCTGCGGCTGGACTTTAAGAAATTTTCCACCTAGAGGATGGACTTTGGCCATTCTACGGCTGAACTTTTAAGAATTTGTCACCCAGAGGATGGACTTTGGCCAGTCTGCGGCTGGACTTTAAGAAATTTGACACCCAGAGGATGGACTTTGGCCAGTCTATGGCTGGATTTTAAGATACTTTGTCACGCTGTAGGTGGACTTCTGCCAATCTACGGTTGGACTTCAAGATATTTTGCCACGCTGCTGGTGGAAGTTAGATATTTGCCACACTGCGGGTGGACTTCTGCTCATTGCGGGGGACTTTTGCTCACTGAGGGAGACTTTTTCCCACTGCAGGGGACTTTTGCCCACTGCGGGAGACTTTTGCCCACTACGGGGGACTTTTGCCAATTTGCGGTTGGACTTTAGAAATTTGCCACACTGCGGGTGGACTTCAAGATACTTTGCCACGCTGCGGGTGGACTTCAGATATTTGCCACCCGGAGGATGGACTTTGGCCAATCTACGTCCAGTCTACGGAGAAACAGACAAGCGCTAGGATTGACTCTCAATGGGGAAACCAGAGATTCTGGGTTCGATCCCCAGTAGATTCGCCAGCTGTCGCTTCTGGGATTTTCATCCTAGTACAAACGCGAAAGTGGCGTGGAAAAGGTAGAGTCGCCAGCCAGGCATTTTTATCCCGAATGTCAAAGAGGCTTGTTAGAGGACTCTTTAAGCTTTCCAAAATGTCCAAGAACACTTTCATAGCCTTAAAATTGAAGGATTTGTGCCTTGTCAAAGTTGGGAGATTTTTTAGGGGTGTATGAAGAAAATAAGGCCTTAAAACCAAATTTTTCCAAATGGGCCTATCATTTTGCAATCCAATCTTAACAATAACATCAAGCACGACCCAATTCAAATAATTTCTGATTTTTATAATTTATTTTTTATTTATTTGGATTTTATTCATTAAAATTCATTTTAAATCAAAATAAAATATGAAAATACAAATATTTGATTTGATTCTTCTTCTATAAGCTCTTAAATGACATTCAAGGTGATTAAAGATCATCCAATTTCGTGCTGAAGCTATTTGGTAAGATATGATGTGATTTTTGGACAAATTATGAAAGGAGATTTCTTCACACTCAAGGTATCCAAAAAGCCCACAAATCTACCACTTTTCTGACCTAATTCCAATCTTCTATAAGAGTACAAGTAAACTAATGCATTAAGGAGGATTTTTAGAGGACAAAAAATCATATTGCCATTATCAAGTTTTTTCCAAAAAATTCAATTTTTGGTTTCTTGTATACAGGTGGAATTAAGGTATTATAATGATCTAAACATAATCCTTGATGTCTCTTGAAGCTATCTTGATCAATTGCATCATCAAAAGCATGCCAAATCGCATAAACCGAATGCCACTTTTCTTGTTTTTTTTTTCAAATTTCGATTTTGATTATATATGTGTTTAAACTCTAATTTGATTGTACAAGGTTGTTTATAATGATGCAAGGAACGTTTCTGGGTTGGTTAATTTGATTTCTTGTGCAGGAATAGCCAATCTCCATTTTTAGGGTTTGAAAGGTCGAATTCGGAAATCTAAAGAGGAGACGATTTCATGTGAAATCAATGAGTTATTCGGGCTTAGGAGCTTCGTACCAACTGATTTGAGTCATTAAAAGTCATTTATTCATGTTATTTCTCAATGTTTGATGCGCAGGTTCTATAGTGACAACAAAAATCTGTCACTAAAACCTTTAGTGACAGAGAACTGTAGGTATAACCTAAGACGACGGTCAGAGGAAGAAGATGATGGCTGGGTGCGAAATCTGGAATTTGAAAACTAATTTTTTTTTTGTTTCTATTATATTAACACACACAAGCGTGTGTCCCAGTGGCTGGTGCTCTATGTTGGTAAGCTTGGGGGAACGGGTTCGATCCCCAGATCCCCATTTTTTTCTTATAATTTGTTTGTTTTGCAGATTGAATATATGATGAGCTTGGTCTATATCATTAACACCAGCGCGCGCTGGCCTGGTTGGTTTTTATGCTGCGTGATTGAGGTAAAGGGCATGGGTTCAATTCTCATGTCCCATCTTTTTGATCAATTTCTCTTGTTTTTTTTCTTATTTCCTAACTTTCTTTTATTAACTTTATTTTAATTAATTTATTAAAAATTAAACCACAAAAAAATATGTTTTCTTAAAACTTCATTATTTCTTTAAAAAAAAGAGAAATATTTTTTTATAATAATAACTTTATTTTAATAGTTTTTTTTATATAATTTTGTAAATAAATTAATTAAATTTTAACTAATTCTTAAAAATCTTTTTTAATTAATTCTAACAAACCCTATTTTTTTTCTAACTCCAATTCATTTAATCTAAATGTAATTTGTTTTTTTTTTTTAAATTTAAATCTAACTTTTAATTCTAAAACCTTAATTTTATTTAATTTATTTTGTTTCCTTTATTTAATCTTATTGTTATTTATGCTTTATTATATTATTGTTTTATTTTATTAGAAAAATTGTATAGGTTATTATATTGTAATTTATTTTTCTTGCTCGATTATTTTGTAACTGTCCATAAACCATGTAATAGCGTAGATTTTATATTTCCGTATTTTATTTATTTTATTTAATTGCTTGGTTAGTAAATAGGGAGTGCGAAATTAATTGTGATTAAATAAATTTAGATAATTAACTTTAAAAAGATAAATATTTGAATAAAATAACACTCACACACGTAAGTCGATCTTTGATCGTCATCGGTACTTCCTAGGATATTCCTCTTGGTTGCCTTATTTAAATTGGTCAGGTCCCTCGAATATAAGGGTGTCTTAAGTAAAGTCCCTTCACTTATAAAATCATCAAGTTCCTACAGATTTAAAATATCAAGTCCCTTCGAGGTTGCCTACGGAATAATGATCTTGTCCCTTCGAATAAATGATGATAGTCCCTACGAATTGCTAAACACACCCCTTAAGTTGCCTTCATTGACCATACGATGACCCTACGCTCGTCCCTTAAACAATCCAAGGTAATAACTACCTATTCCTTAATAATAGGGACAGTCTTACCCTTGAAAGGACATATAAGAACATGAATGACTTACTCTAGGGTAGGTACCTCATAGTTACTTGCTCACTCTTCAAAAATATTTTTCACACTTCACAATATTTTCAAACATTTTCAAAACAAAGGCTTTGTATACATCCATACGAGGATCATTACAAAGTACTAAGAAAATTTCTAATCACACACTACACTTTTTAAAAACAATTAAAGTAATCTAAGTAACTAAGAGCCTATGGATAACCATGGATATAAAGGGTGCTAACACCTTCCCTTTATATAACCTACCCCCCGAACCCAAGTCTTTTAAAAATAGGTCTTTCTTGTTCTTTTATGTCCTTTCCACTTGGATAAAATAAAAGTCGGTGACGACTCTTGCTATCCGCAACATGACTAAAAGTCAGTTCTCCCACCGTGTTACACCTAGTCAACAACTTCGAGCATAGAAGTAGGAGTTTCTTTCAGATATTTCAAAACCCTTACGCTTAACCTGGGGCAGGGTAGTGTTCAGTTAATCTGGTTACACATTCAAATCATAAGATGAAACATCCCACTTGAGAATGCACTACAACCAATGACTTGACAGTCGCAACTTTCAGTCTTCCAAAAAAAAAGAGAAAAATGAAAAAGAGAATCCCGCTAAGTCAAACACCCAAAAGGAGACTTAGGGACCAAATAGAATAAGTCAATCGAAATAAGTCCTCAAATACATAAGATTTAGTGACCACCATATCAAAGTCAAAGGGGTCACTGATATCCATAGGGGATAAAAAAGATGACTGTCATTTCAAGCAAACCTTGGATCTTCATCTTTACTACAAAACCATCAAAGACAAATGTATGTGTCAATTTAGCTGAGCATAGGATCGAAGAACATCACGGTGAGTGGGTGGGCACCAAATAAACTTTGAGCCTTTATCCTTTGTTTCTAAAACCGTGAACCAAACCACACTACAACCCTCAAAAGTCCTAATTGAAGTAGGGTTTATTTCGAAAGTACACTCGATGAGATAGTGTTTCCTGACTCCTATGAGCTATGCTCAAAATTTGTGTTGGCTTTATTAAAAAATGAATATCACATTCTAGCTAGTGATTCGGTCACAGGCTATTGTGAAAATCTTTTCAAAAAAAACATTAAAAAAAAACTTCGAGACAAACATGTGTGTTGTATTAGTAGTCTCAACATTAACATTTTACTTGTTAGAATTTTCTTGATATCATAGAAGCCTATGTATGAGTACCAGTAATGAGCTTAACATCTTGAGATTTGAAACTCTGATGAGTAGTTGAACAACCATTTCAGAGAATGATCTCTCCCCAGGGGTAGGTGTAACACGGTGGGAGAACTGACTTTAGTTAAATGTTGCGGATAGCAAGAGTCGCCACCGACTTTTATTTTATCCAAAGGAAAGGGCATAAAAGAACAGGAAAGACCTTAAAAGATTTTTGGGTTCGGGGGGTAGGTTATGTAAAGGGAAGGTGTTAGCACCCTTTACATCCATGGTTATCCATGGGCTCTTAGTTACTTAGTTCACTTTAAACTGTTTTGAGAAGTGTAGTGTGTGATTAAAAATTTTCTTAAGTTCTTTATAATGATCCTTGTACGGATATATATAAAGACTTTGTTTTGAAAATTGTTTGAAAATGTGAAGTGTAATGAAGTATTTTTGAATAAGTGAGCAAGTACTTAAGAGGAACCTACCCTAAGTTAAATCTTTACTGTTCTTAAATGTTCTTTCAATGGTAAGATTATCCCTATTATTAAGGAATAGGTAGTCATTACCTTGGATGTGATTAAGGGACATTTGTAGGGTCATCTGGATATAGGCAACTGTATAGTGTCTTTAGCAATTCGTAGGGACTTATCATCTTTTATTCGAAGGGACAAGATCATTTATCGTAGGCAACCTCGAAGGGACTTGATCTTTAAAACTATAGGAACTTGATGATATTTATGAAGGGATTTTGCTTTTTAGACACCTTACTTGACCTTTTTATTTAGGCAACATGAGGGATAACCTTAGGAAGTGAGATGGCGATCAAAGATCGACTTACGTGTGTGAGTGTTTATATTCAGGTATTTATCTTATTTTAATTATCTAAGTTCAATTTAATTACATATAAGTTATACACACCCTAAGGTTACTAACCATATAGTAAAATATTTACAAAGAAAATAAAGACGGAAAAGTAAATCTATAAGCTATTACAAGGCTTTGGCAGATACATAATAGTAGGATAAAAATAAATTATAAAGCAAGAATAATAGATATAATAAAATAATAAAGAAGCAATAATAATAATAATGAAGCAAAAATAATAAAGCAATATTAACAATAAATCAATAATAATAATAATAATAAAGCAATTATAATAATAATAATAAAGTTAAAATAAATTAAAGAAATAACAATTAAACATTTAATTTAAAAAGAAAAAGTTTAAGTTAGACAAGTTAGATTTTAGAAGTTATTAGAATTAGTATAAAAAAAAGAAATTAAGTTTAGAGAAAAACAATTAAAGATTATTAAGACTTTTAATTATTTACATTATATGATTATTACTATTATAGTACAATTAAGAAAATAATATTATTAATATACAAAACATAAAGTAAGAGAATTATTAAAATTAAAATAATATTTACAAATTAAATATTATAGAAAACTATTAAATTATTAAGTTAGTAGGTTATTTATAAATTATATACAATATTTTAGAATCATAATTAATTAATTATAAAAAAAAGTCAATTAGATTTTATTTATAATTGTATAAAAGAATGACAAAAATTTTAGAAGTTAAAAGAAGAATTAGAAAATTTGATTATTTGATTATTTACTTACAAAATATAATTATGATAAAAATTATATACAAAATACTATTATTATTATAAGAAAAAGTTTATTGATTAATTAGTCTCTTTTTTTTTAATTAATGATCTAAGTCCATATTGATTTTCATTCAGTTCTTGGCACGTCCTAAATTACTAACCACGCAGGGAATAATAAAAATAAATAAAGGCAGAAAATAAAAATTCTTACACTATTACATGGCTGAGGCAGTTACATAATTATATGGCGAAAAGTAAAACTGAAAATATTACAAGTTAAAACTTAAAATATTACAAGGGTGAAGCAATTAAAGTGTATGAATAACATAAACATGAGCAAAAATAAGAAATAATAACAGGGTTGTTAAGGTTTGTGGAAATGTTTATGGTTTAAAGGAAATAACACGGTTAAAGTTTTAGGTTTGAAATTTAGAGTTTGTGGCGGAATTGTCAAGGTTTAGGAAAAAAATCAAGGTAGTTAGTTATCTGTACAGATCTAAATATATAACATAAAAGAAAATGGAAAAAACAAAAACGACGTTGCTAACGCAAAAAATGCGGTCATCGCAATTAGATCGGATCAACATAAGTGTCACGCCTCATACACATAAAATGTGCGAACAACGTATCGACACGATCCGATCTGAACATAATCAAATAATTATAAAAAAAATTAGAATTAACAATATTAAAACAAAACTGTAAAAACAAAATAAATAAAAACTTTATATATATATATATATATATATATATATATATATATATATATATATATATATATATATATATATGTTCTGGACTGGGCCATGACATTGTGCACGGCACGGCCCAACGCTCGTCGGGTCCAAGCCCAAACGTCCAAGCACTTGAATACGTCGGGCGAAGGTCTGTTCACCCATGCCAGAGGAACGTCTCCTCGACGTGCTGACTATGTGTCGGGCAAAGAACGTGTTTCCCGTCCCATGGTCTTCATCCACATGTCATCAGCCTACATCTCGGGCACATAGGTTATGTCGGGCAGAACCACAACTGCACCTCACTTAACACGTCACCCAACTCCCCTATATTATCTCCTTAGGGATAGGGGCAGTTGGACCAGGGAGCAGACCTTTGGTCTAGGTCTTCACGCTTCTTACGCGTCCCCTGGCAGCTCCTCATTGGGCCTAGCTAGTCCGGCCCATTAGGAGCCTTGGCCCAGCGCTGGGGGCTCAATATAAATACCCTTTCATGGCAAAGGGACAGGTATTCTAACTTACACTTTGATAGCCTTGTTCTGTACCTCTTCTGACTTAAGCATTGGAGCACCTTGCAGGTACACCCCCCTCCTCACTCATATTTTCTGGCCCAGTCTGCAATCCTTGGAAGGCCCTCCTGATCAGGTAAGATCAGTGGCGCCGTCTGTGGGAACTAGCTATCCCCATCTTCATCAACAGAGGATCAAAGCTCATTTATTTCTGTCCTTCCAACATGGCCGGAGAACAACCTAGCGAGCGCAGCCGTCCCCTCGTCGACTATACTATGGACGACGGCCCGCAATCCCATGAAGCAGACGCTCGAGACGGTCGTCCAGCCACCCCGTCTCCAGAACCCCAAAATAACGGGGATGCCCCTCACGCTCAAAACCTAGGGGCAGAGACATTTCATCCCATCCCCGTCCCCGTTGAAGGAGACGCCACGATGATCGCCATGGTAAATGCCCTCAATCAGGCAGGTTCTATGCTCTGTCAGCAGCACGAAAGAATCATGGCCCTCGAGGCCGAGCGACAAGAAGCCCGACCTCAGCGGGAGAGGAGGACACAGCAACGCCCAGAGCCAACTAAGAAGCGCGGGCGTCGCTCTCCCGAACCCCACGTCAGCAGGGCACGCGCCCGTCGTGACAATGGTCGAGCAGGACCTTCACCAAGGCGCGGGCATAGCCCCGACAACAATGAATTATCTCCACTGAGGAGCGACGAGGAAGACTTGCACTGCCCCCTGTCTCGGGCAATAATGGAAGCCCCGCTCCCCAAAGGCATGGAGAAACCACTCAATCTAGCCGTATATGACGGGACCACCGATCCCGACGACCACGTCGACAACGTCAACGCAATGCTCGACTACCGCAATGATATCACCGGTCACCTCAAATGTCGACTGTTTTCAACAACCCTCAGGAAAGGGGCCATGGCTTGGTACAAAAGCTTGGCCCCCGAATCCATTACCTCTTGGAGAGTTATGAGGTCCATGTTCACCAGGCACTTCACTGCTTCCCGTCGCCACCCCAAGACTGAGGCGACCCTTGAAGCCATAGTGCAAAAGAAGAATGAAACGCTGCGCTCATACATCGAGCGATTCAACCAAGAAGCTGTCGAGGTGGATACTACCGAACACATGAAGAAGTACCTCCTAGAAAGAGGGCTCTTGCCCGGTAGTGAGCTGAGCAGAGCGGTCGGGATTGAGCCTCCCCGCACACTGAACGAACTTCTACACAAGGCCCAGGCCTACATTAGATACGAGGAAAAACAGGTGGCACACAACGCCCGCAGCGGACGTAATGTTGGAGATACCGAACATTCCAAACGCGAGGACCCAAACATTCCCCGTCGCAACGGGGACAAGCGAAGAGAAGAAAGACCTCGCGAGCTCCGAGAAGGAAGAGGCCCCGCGGGCCGATACAGCGAGTACACCTTACTGACGGCTCCTCGAGAGCGCATCCTCGCAGAATGCATCAACTTTGAATTCAAGCAGGGTAGAGTCAGGTTCCCAAAACCATCTGCGCCAAAGCCTCACACCGACAAATCTAAGTACTGCCGGTTCCACAGAAGTCACGGGCATGTGACCGAAGACTGCGTCCACCTGAAGGATGCAATAGAGATTTTAATCCAAGAGGGGCACCTAAAACAGTATACGAGGAAGAACGAAACCCCCATACATGAAGAGGCAGAAAAGAAAAGACCCCGGGAAGAAACGCCCCCCGACAACTCTCCCTACCAAGTGGCCCTCTGCGTGTCACGCCCGGAAGATTTCTTCCTCCCCGAGCCACTGCCCGAAGGCAGAATCACTGCACTCAGCCCTTGGGAAGACTTCCCAACCGCACTGGTAATATCAGGTGGAGGAGTTAACGGTGAAGCCGCTGCCCTATCAGTCAAACGCAAGTTCGACGAGCTCCTACTGACTGCCCCCGAGCAGAAGGCGACATTGACAAGATACCGGGGGAAATCCAACCCAATATCCTTCTTCCTGGAGGAACTCCCGGGCGGATCCCCGAACTCGGGCATCCCACTATTGATCAGAGCAAAGATGGCCCAGTTCGACGTCCGACGCATCCTAGTCGATCAAGGCAGCTCAGTGGATATCATGTACGTCCACCTCTTCAAGACTCTGAAATTAGACAAGACCAACCTGGCACCCTACGTCGGATCCGACCTTCAAGGGTTCAATGGGGCAACGACAAGGCCATGGGGATATGTCAATCTCCTCGTCACCATCGGGGAGCAGGAAACGGCCAGGGAAATCAAAATCCAATTCCTGGTCGTGGACTGTCCATCCCTTTACAATTGCATCTTCGGACGTCCAACACTGGCCGAAATCACCGCGGTCCCATCTACCGTCCACCTGAAGATGAAATACTACACCAAATTGGGCCGCGTGGTCACCATCCACGGCGACATCGAAGCGGCCCGGCGATGCTACGACGCTGCAGTAAAAGGAAAGGTTGTGGTCAGCACAAAGAGCAGCTGCAACAACAAAAAACTCAGGACCGAGGACCCTCCTCGGGGAGTTAACGCCATCGACCTCGACTGTCGTATTGGGCTAGATGAAACCGAGGAAGGGAAATCCACCAAGGAAAGATCTCTCGAACACCTGGTTCGACCAATCCCCGACGGAGAATTCGAGCTCATCCCCCTCGGGGACGACCCAGAAAGGACAGTGAAAATAGGCAAGGGGCTGCCCGAGGGAACTAGAGAAAAACTCGTGGCATGCCTCAAGGAGAACTCTGACCTCTTCGCGTGGAATGCCGCAGAAATGCCCGGCCTGGATCCTGAGATCGCGTGTCACAAGCTAGCTTTAGATCGGGCAGCCAAGCCCATAGCACAGCGTAGGCGCAAACAATCGCCCGAGAAGGCAGAGGCTGCCGAGCGAGCTGTAAAAGACCTCTTAGAGGCAAATTTTATTTCTGAAGCCCAGTACACAACCTGGCTCTCTAATGTAGTCCTCGTTAAGAAAAATAATGGAAAATGGCGTATGTGTGTTGATTATACTGATCTTAATAGGGCTTGCCCGAAAGATGCTTTCCCCCTCCCTAATATAGATATGCTCGTAGACAATTCTGCAGGTTTTAAACTCTTGTCCTTCATGGACGCATATAGTGGATACAACCAAATCCCTATGTCGCCCACAGACAAGAGACACACAGCATTCGTGACCCCAACGGACAACTACTATTACAACGTAATGCCATTCGGGCTCAAGAACGCTGGTGCTACATACCAATGCATGATGAACAAAGTCTTCAAGGATGAGATAGGGGACATGCTCGAAGTATACATGGACGACATGATCGTCAAATCACACGAGGAGGTTACCCATGCTCGACATCTAACCAAAGTGTTCGAGCAGGCGAGGCAGTGCAAGATGAGGTTCAATCCCGAAAAGTGCACGTTCGGAGTACGAGCAGGAAAGTTCCTGGGGTTCTACCTCACCGAAAGAGGAATCGAGGCCAACCCCGACAAATGCCGGGCATTCTCGGAATTCCCGACCCCGAGGACCAAGAAATCGATCCAATCCCTCAATGGAGTGCTCACCTCACTCTCCCGTTTCATCGCCAAGTCCGCCCAGCACGCATTACCATTCTTCAGACTCCTTCGCAAAGAGGCTACCTTCGATTGGACCGACGAATGCGAGCAAGCATTACTCCATCTAAAGAAGGTTCTATCCGAACCCCCGGTCTTATCACGACCATTAGAAAAGGAAACCCTATACCTATACCTGTCCGTGGCGACCGAGGCCGTCAGCGCCGTTCTAATAAGAGAGACCGACGAGGGACAAAAGCCCATCTATTTTACGAGCAAAGCGCTCCAAGGCCCCGAGCTCCGATATCAGCAAATCGAAAAGGTCGCCCTAGCCCTCATCAATGCGGCGAGGAGACTTCGATATTACTTCCTCGCACACACGATAAAGGTGAGGACCGACCAGCCAATCAAACAGCTACTCGGGAGACCAGACATGGCCGGGAGAATGCTCAAGTGGTCGCTAGAACTCTCCGAATTCGACATACAATACGAAAGTAGGAAAGCCTTGAAAGCCCAAGCATTGGCCGACTTCGTCGCGGAAATGACCCACTGCCCGACACCAGCAGAGGGCGCCCACAAATGGACGATCTTCGTCGACGGCGCCTCTAGCACATCAGGCAGCGGAGCCGGGATCATCCTCGAGAACGAGGATGGGATCCTGATCGAGGTTTCATTAGCACTGGCTTTCTCGACGTCGAACAACCAAGCCGAATACGAGGCTCTTATCGCAGGCCTGAGGTTAGCCGAGGACCTGGGAGCAAAAGAAGTAAAAATATCCACAGACTCCCAGCTCGTGGCCTCACAAGTGCGAGGAGAGTACCAAACCAAGAACGACAACCTCGTCGAGTACTTGTCCCTTGTCAAAGAAAAACTTGATAAATTTGAAATGTGGGAAGTTCAACACATACCTCGCGAGCACAATACACGGGCATACATCCTCTCGAAACTAGCCAGCACGAGGAAAAAGGGTGGGAATAAATCAGTAATTCAAGAAATCCTTCCTCGACCCAGCATCGACAAACTACCTCCTCCATTCGAGGTCAACGCTATCGGGGATGCTCACTGTTGGATGACACCCATCTACAATTACCTCACACGAGACGAACTCCCAGCTGACCCGAAAGAGGCGGCCACTGTCAAACGACGAGCGTGCTCGTACGTACTCCTCGAAGGTAAACTCTACCGGAGAGGGTTCTCCATCCCGTTACTTAAATGTGTCGAGGAAGAGAAAGTCCCCGACATACTTGGAGAGATACACCGGGGAATTAACGCTCAACACCTCGGCGGGCGATCGCTCGCACGAAAGGCCCTTCGAGCAGGCTACTACTGGCCGACCATGCAAAGCGATTCAAAGGAGCACGTCAAAAGGTGTGACAAATGCCAACGACACGCCGACATGCACCTCGCACCCCCAAACGACCTAAAATCACTGTCTTCCCCATGGCCCTTCGCGTGGTGGGGCATGGACATCCCCGGACCCTTCGTCACCGGATCATACCAGAATAAATACCTCATCGTCGGGGTGGATTACTTTACCAAATGGGTCGAAGCGGAGGCACTGGCTAAAATAACCGCGCAGAACATTCTCCGGTTCTTTAAACGCAACATCCTCGCTCGGTTCGGCATACCCCAGGCACTTGTCACGGACAAAGGGACACAATTCACGGACGGAGGATTCCAGGACTTCGTCGCCAGCCTGGGCACTAAACAGCATTTCACGTCTGTCGAACATCCACAGACGAACGGGCAAGCGGAGGCGGCCAACAGAGTAATCTTACGTGGCCTTAAACGAAGACTCGGCGACGCGAAAAGAGCATGGGTCGAGGAACTACATAGCTTCCTATGGGCTTACCGCACAACACCACATTCTACCACCGGGGAAACCCCATTCCGACTGACTTACGGCACCGAAGCAGTCATCCCGGTGGAAATACGGGCACCAACGAGGAGGATAGAGGAACCCCTAGACGAGGAAATGAACGACGAAACCCTTAGAGCCGAACTCGACCTGGTCGAGGAGATTCGTTCCGAAGCAGCCCTCAGGGAAACGTCCCTCAAACAAAAAATAGCACTACGCCACGACGCGAAGGTCATAAGAAGATAGTTTCAGGTCGGCACCCTGGTCCTCAGAAGAAACCAGAAAAACCCAAGAGAGGGCAAACTGGCCGCCAACTGGGAAGGCCCCTACCGCGTCCGCGACAAGACGAGCAACGGGGCCTATTACCTATAAAACCTACAAGGGGAACAACTCGCTCGACCATGGAACGCAGAAAAACTTAGACAATATTACAGCTAAATGTATCACGGGGAGACGTGGGTGGTACGACCACGCTCTTCGTCTCCAAAACCCCAGAGAGGAACCGCGAGACCCGGGAACGAGCCGGGGCCACATAGCGAACACAACCCTCCCCGACAATTGGGATCTTGACCGAGACTCAACGTCGAAGTACCAGGACAGGCAGGGCACCCAGCTCGCGATGGGAAAGCCCAAGCCTCGAGACCAGGGTTCGAACAACGGACCCGGGCTTCGATCCCAACGGGCACAAAGCCCGACACTTCATCGGTTCCCTAAACCAAGGAGATTAACGAGGTCGAGCAGAGTACGAATTCATAAAAGCAAATATCAAACATAAACGAACACAATGAATGACAACAAAAACATTCATACATTAAAAACAATAACAACGGCCGAAGCCAAGTACGCCCGAAGGCCATATTACACATGCCCGAAGGACAAAATATATAACGGGCACGCAGGCCACATAATAGGGCACGCAGGCCATAACAAAAACCAAATAAAAACAAATAACTAAGACTCCGCTCGGAGCACTTCCTCTTCCTCCTCTTCTTCCTCACCCCCCAGCTCTTCCTCCGCTTCAAACGGGCAAACGATTTCACCATCCCTGACACAGTAGTTATGGGCCGACCCCGCTGTCACCAACTCAGGGTTCAGAAGCCCAAGTTGTTCGACAGCATTGTCGAAACCCTCTTTGAAAATGGCCACAAGGTCTTGGTTGAGAGAGCGGATATGCCCCAGCAGCTCACCGCGCGAAACAAGGGCACGTTCCTCCTCGGTCTCGTCGGCCAGAGAACGGACCTTTTCCTCGAGAGATTCAATCTGAGCCCGCATGCCAGCATTGTCCTCGGTCAGCTTCTGATGATCAGCCACCTGCTCTTCCAAGCTCGCCTTAGCAGCCTTCAACTGGTCCCGCTCCTTCTCTGCCTCGTCCAGCTTCTGGCTCAGCCCTTCCTGCAGCTGATGCTCCTCTTTGTAGTCCGACAGGTCTTTGGACAGCTTGTCCTTCTCCGACCGGACCTGCAAAAGGGCATCCTCCAGCGAGGCAGTGGAGACCGAAGTGTCGGTCAAGACCATGGCCGTCTCCATCACCCAGATGACAGCTGCAATGTCCCTAGCCAGATCCTTGCGGCGGGCACCAGCATCCTGATCCAGAATAGCCTTGGCCTCGGGCGCCAGCACAGCAATCTCCTCCTCGGCCTTGAAGAACGACCGTTCCACGTAGCAAGGAGGTAGCAGATAGCTGCCCGGTCCACCCGGACTTCCTAGTGACGACCTTGAAAGAGTCCCCGCCGGACGCTTCCGTTTGTGGAGGGGAGAGGCCGCTGGCGACGGACTGTCTGGTATATCTATCGGGTTAGCCCGAGGAGGAGAGGAAGGAGTCACGCTCGCCACATTCGAAGTACCGGCCCCAGCATCACCAGCAGTCTCCAAGACACGGGCCACAGTTTTCTTTTTCTTCTTGGGCACCCGGTCAGCTGCACCGGCCTGATTCGCCAGCTTCAAGACCCGATCACGCGTACTGGGCATGGCACCTGCAAAATATTACACACAAACATTAGCGAGCGAAGACATAAACAAAAATAAAAGACTAAGCAAAAACTGCCTACTCAATAATGCTAGAGCTTCCTCCTCGGTATTACACTCGAGCAAGGCCTTCGTGTTGATGTAGCGCGTCTCAGTAATTGGTGCCCCGGCCTCGTCAAGGTAGGGCACGCCCTGTCGATTCGCCCAGAACCCCAAACTGAAGCTCTGCACGTAATCAACTAGCTTCTTATACGCGAGCCTATCCTCAGCGCCGAGCATCGAATATTTGATCCTGTAATGGGCCGTGGAGAGGTCGAAATGATCGCGCTGCCACCTCAGCGGTATCTTCGACATCAATTTCTCCTCCCCGCCTGGTGCTCGTTGATAATAGTATAGGGATTGAAGGGCAGCTCGAGTGATCGGTCTCACCACGTACCAACGCCCCTTGAAGTGACGGGCAGAGTCCACGTATGTCTTGAACAAGCGCACGGGCTGTTTAAAAGAGACCCAGCTGTGACGCCCACGGAAGCCGGACCGCTGGAGATGGAAGACGTGGAAGAAGAGAGCTCGGGTACATCCGACACCGAGGAACTGGCAGACCAACTCAAATGCCCGCATAAAGGCGAGAGCATTGGGATGCAGTTGGGACGGCGCCAGCCGAAGCCATTTGAAGATCGACATCTGGAAGGAATTGAAGGGAAGTCTGATCCCCGCCTCCCGGAAAGCGAATTCGTACATAGTGAACTGCTTCCCCGGGAAATGATGGCATATGCGGTCCACCTCCTTAGGGGCACAACAGTACCAGTTCGGCGGGTCCTCCCGGCTTATGTTTTCGACCACAGCGTACGCGGGGATCACCTCATCGCAGAAATATGACTCCTCCTCCAAAGGCTCGTCCGCAACCCAGGAGAAATCGACCTTCCCGGAAGAGGAGGCGTGCTCGGTACCATCCCTGACACTCCCATCCCCTACAGGGAGGCGAGCAATGGTTGCATCTTCAGTCGAGGACCCGGAATCTTCCCCCCTCGGCCGTAAACGCCCGGTAGCACCTGAAACGCAGACAGAGAGAGTGAATTCGACGTCATATCAAATCCACCCTTCCACCGCAGGTCAAGTGAAAGGGCGTAGCAGCAACAGACACTAACTGTGCTCGCTCTAGGAATACGCACGTTCTAGAGAGTTCGGGCAGAAAATTCATACAGCCTATGCAAATATTGCCCGGCATATGAAATTTATGCCCGGTACAGTATGATCCTAACCCTATTTTCTACCATCTACAGTACATCTACGGTCCATTACACTATTCCTAAGTCAAACCTAACCACATTTCTACAGATATAACATACATTTGACGGAAAACAGAAAGGAAAATGATGGATTATGAAAACTAAACAGTACCTAACATATTGAAGTTGTAAAGAAGACGGTGGCGCACGGGCAAGAGACGGTGGTTTCAGACAAGAGGACGGGCGGAGACGGCGGTTCAGACGGTTGAACGAGCAGACAAAAGAGAATATGGAGAAGTTCCGGTGAACGTAGGAGCGAAAAAGTAGAAATGAAGTTACTCAACTTCCTTTTATAGTGTCTGGCGCGTGGACCAACGCGCTAGGTCATCATTACCTACTGCCTACGCCGTCTTTGCACACAAAACGAAGCGACGCCATAAAGTCTGAGACACGTCTATCCAAAAGAGAAACTGAAACGACGCCGGGCACCTGTCCGTCTCCCCGACTCATCAAGACGCCATGTCCCCGCATCATACCCTCGACTGTTACTAGGAAGATGCATACCAACCGATCACTTTCATCCCCGGCACTGCCGTGGAAAGAGGAATTCGTGGACAACCCTATTACAACCTCACATGCCGAACGACCACACCTCCCCGTCAGCTCGGGGAACCCCCAGTTGCAACATAAGTCGTCGCTCTGGCTCAGAGACTCGACTTGGGGGGCTCCTGTTCTGGACTGGGCCATGACATTGTGCACGGCACGGCCCAACGCTCGTCGGGTCCAAGCCCAAACGTCCAAGCACTTGAATACGTCGGGCGAAGGTCTGTTCACCCATGCCAGAGGAACGTCTCCTCGACGTGCTGACTATGTGTCGGGCAAAGAACGTGTTGCCCGTCCCATGGTCTTCATCCACATGTCATCAGCCTACATCTCGGGCACATAAGTTATGTCGGGCAGAACCACAACTGCACCTCACTTAACACGTCACCCAACTCCCCTATATTATCTCCTTAGGGATAGGGGCAGTTGGACCAGGGAGCAGGCCATTGGTCTAGGTCTTCACGCTTCTTACGCGTCCCCTGGCAGCTCCTCCTTGGGCCTAGCTAGTCCGGCCCATTAGGAGCCTTGGCCCAGCGCTGGGGGCTCAATATAAATACCCTTTCATGGCAAAGGGACAGGTATTCTAACTTACACTTTGATAGCCTTGTTCTGTACCTCTTCTGACTTAAGCATTGGAGCACCTTGCAGGTACACCCCCCTCCTCACTCATATTTTCTGGCCCAGTCTGCAATCCTTGGAAGGCCCTCCTGATCAGGTAAGATCAATATATATATATATATATATATATATATATATATATATATATATATATATATATATATATATATATATATATATATATATATAACGAATATGCAGTCAATTCTATATATGTATACATAAAAACAACGTTTTATGTTCTATGTATACCTATATATATATATATATATATATAGGTATATATATATATATATATATATATATATATATATATATATATATATATATATATATATATATATATATAGGTATATATATATATATATATATATATATATATATATAACGAATATGCAGTCAATTCTATATATGTATACATAAAAACAACGTTTTATGTTCTTTGTTACCTGAGATGTATTAACAAAATAAGAGCAACAAATATATATATTAACAAAAGCAACGTTAGTTAAGATATTAACAAAGTGTAACAAAAGCAACAAATATATATATTAACAAATATATATGTATATATAAAACATATGAATGTTATAGGAATTTATATATATATTACGTACCAATCAAAGTGCAATTGGAAAGTAAAGCTGTTGCAGGAATGTTTTTCTTCTCTCTTTTCTGTCTTTCCTCGGTCTCCTCTTAACAGCAATAACACGTTAGGTATATATAGGGACCAATTAGGGTTAATGTAAATGGGCCTAAATATTTATTTTGGAATCCAATAAAATATTAATATAAATAATTAAATAAAGTTTAATAAAAATAGTTAAAACTAAAATAAAAACTAATTAACCTATTTATTTATTCTAGACCCAATAAAATATTAATTTAAAAAACAAATAAAGTTTTAATAATTAAATTAGTTAAAATAAAATAAAAAACTAATAATCCTATTTATTTATTCTAGACCCAATAAAATTTTAATTTAAAAAACAAATAAAGTTTTAATAATTAAATTAGTTAAAATAAAATAAAAAACTAATAATCCTATTTATTTATTCTAGACCCAATAAAATATTAATTTAAAAAACAAATAAAGTTTTAATAATTAAATTAGTTAAAATAAAATAAAAAACTAATAATCCTATTTATTTATTCTAGACCCAATAAAATATTAATTTAAAAAACAAATAAAGTTTTAATAATTAAATTAGTTAAAATAAAATAAAAAACTAATAATCCTATTTATTTATTCTAGACCCAATATAAAAATAAATAGACTCAAAAAAATAAAATTCGGGCACCAAAATGCTCGAAAAAATAAAATGAATACGTCAAAATAATCAGCGCGAAATAAATGACTCGGAAAAATACAGCGTTTGGTCGGATTTTGAAATAAAAATTATGCCCGTTTAAACTGCTCAGACTGATCAACATATGACCAAAAATAGTCGTAAAAATATTTTTAGCATGTCAAATTAAACCACGTGAACCGCAGATTAATGTTACCGACATTTGCAAACTTAAACTTGACATTTTTTCGTCGACTAATTTTAGGCATAGTTAAAAAGTTAATTTGACCAGTCTGTTTGTAAATTCCGAGAAATTATTCCGGCTAATATTAAGACAGAAAAAAAAATGTTATGCTATGATGATGATGCAAATGAATGTGAAACAAAAAAATTGGTTAGAGTTAAAAAATAGAGGGCAAATTTTGGGGTGCAACAGCTGCCCCTATTCAATTTTCTGAAACCTGAGGGGTCAGATTGGTATATGTGCCAGTCGTGACCTGGAGGGTTGAAGGGGATTGAACACAAAAGCCCAAAAATTTGCACTCACCGGTGCGTAAAGTAATACTGATGATTAACTGTATATGCTCGAGTAGGCTTGAAGATGCCACTTGGAGAAAAGGAGATGGGCTTAAAGATGCCATCAGAATGAACTGGAGATGGGCTTAGAGATGCCATCTGGAGAAAAGTTCTTCAAATATACTTCTTGGAGAATAAGGTAGTCCAAAGTATGAAGATATAGCTTTTGGGAAGATAAACAATGTCCCAACATTACCTTTGGGAAGATAAACAACGGCCCAAGGTGAGAGTATAACTTTTGGGAAGATAAACAACGTCCCAACATTACCTTTGGGAAGATAAACAACGGCCCAAGGTGAGAGTATAACTTTTGGGAAGATAAACAACGGCCCAAAGTCATGATATGGTACTTGGGAAGATAAACAATGGCCCAAGGTAAGGGTATGACTTTTGGGAAGATAAACAACGGCCCAAAGTCATGATATGGTACTTGGGAAGATAAACAACGACCCAAGGTAAGGGTATAACTTTTGGGAAGATAAACAACGGCCCAAAGTCATGATATGGTACTTGGGAAGATAAACAACGGCCCAAGGCAATGATATAACTTTTGGGAAGATAAACAACGGCCCAAAGTCATGATAGGGTACTTGGGAGGATAAACAACGACCCAAGGTAAGGGTATGACTTTTGGGAAGATGAACAACGGCCCAAAGTCATGATAGGGTACTTGGGAAGATAAACAACGGCCCAAGGTAAGGGTATGACTTTTGGGAGGATAAACAACGGCCCAAAGTCATGATAGCTTTCAGGAGGATAAATAACGTCCCGAGGTATAAGTTGTTGATATTGTTTTACCTGCATATAAATATCCTGCAAGGAGAATATTAGTTTATGTACTATGTATGCATGCGTAGTATGATGCACTGAAGTAAATGTATTATGTACTTATGGATATATATGTTATGGTATGATGTAAATGATGTATGTATGCATCATGCAGCTTGAAGCGTCTGGATATCTTTGTATAACAACTGTTGGCCTGGGAAAATAAATCCCGATTCGTTGCTAAGGAATATGAGGAACTCGTTCTCGTCTCGTTTGATAATATAGTGAAGAATATGAGGAACTCGTTCCCGTCCTGTTTGATAATATAGTGAAGAATATGAGGAACTCGTTCCCGTCCTGTTTGATAATATGGTATCCAATACCTCCCGTCTTCGTTTGATAGTATGGTATCTGTTGCACCCCAAAATTTGCCCTCACAATACAAGACTTTGTGTGCTAAGAAGGTTCACAAGGTTCACAAGTTTCTCAATGCTTATATAACCTTTCATGAGGTTCATGAAGTCTACAAGTTACTTTATGAAGGTTCACAAGGTTCACAAGCTTCTCAACATTTACAAGACCTTTCATGAAGTTCATGAAGTCCACAAGTTACTTCTTGAAGGTTCACAAGGTTCACAAGTTCCATAATGCTTTCAACACCTTTCATGAGGTTCATGAAGTCTACAAGTTACTTTGTGAAGGTTCACAAGGTTCACAAGCTTCTCAACATCTTCAAGACCTTTCATGAAGTTCATGAAGTCTACAAGTCACTCCTTGAAGGTTCACAAGGTTCACAAGACTCACAATGATTACAAAGCCCTCCTGAGGTTCATGAGGTCTACAAAGTCACTTCATGAGGTTCACAAGGTTCACAAGCTTCACAATACCTCCCATGAGGTTCACAAGACATTTTATGATGGTTCACAAGGTTCACAAAGTTCACAATGGGTCAGAAGAGTTGACAATTCCCTCAAACAATGCACCTCCTAAATAGTGCATCCAAAACTAGGGTTTTGACTTCAATCAGGCTAAATGGACTTCCAATACCTCAAGTGAGCTTCATAACATCTTATATGTGTATAAGAACCCCCATGACAAGTTTCAAGACTTTTCTCAAAAGTTTGCTCAGTCAGATGATCAGATAAGTCAAAATCAGTCAGTGCAGTTAAAAAGTCAAACTGAGGTCAACTGTGGTCAAACCAAAGTCAAACTTCATGATTTTTTGCCAACATCAAGTATATGAAGTAAAATTCATCATTTGATCAAGGGTTGATCATGATTCATCAAGGAGATTCCAGATCATCAATAATCAGGAGTTTCTAAATTAGGGTTTCCTCAGTAAAAGTCAACTGAACTTTGACCAGCCATAACTTTCACATACTTCATCACCAAGTCTCCATCCAAAGCTCATTTTGAAGGAAATTGAATTCTCTACAACTTTGATGTTGCAAGTTAATCCCAAAAATGCTTCATTTGGAAGATATGAGCTAAGACATTATAGGTCATTTCAAAAGTCAACAAAAAGTCAACAACTTCAAAAGGGCATAACTTGAGATTGGTAAATGATATGGACCTGAAACCAATGGGGTTGTTTATAGGACTATTCAAGCTTTCCAAAAAGTCCAAGAACACCCTCATACCTTTAAAATTGAGGGAGATATGCTCTTGCAAAGTTGGGAAATTTTGTGATGGTTTATATTGAAAATGGGGGTCTAGAACCAATTCCTTCCAAATGGGCTTGCTAAATTGTGATCCAATCCACATCATATCATCATGCACGACCCAATTGACCAAAATTCAGAATTTCTATTATTTTATTTTTATTTATTATTGATTTAATTCATAAAAATCATTTTAAATAAATATAAAATATGAAAATCTATTTTTGGGTGAAGATTGAGCTTCTAGAATTTCATAAATGTTGATTGAATTTGAAAGAGAAAGGAATCATGAGATTTATCCAAGAATAGCAAGTCTTCATGAACAAATATTTGACTTTTACACCATGATCTTTTTCAATCTTTTTTGGATCAAATCTCCACACAACCAATGAGTTTTCTTAACCTAATTCACTCACATATATATACTAAACATAAACCTAACATTGATTGACGATTTCCAGCAGCCAAGGGTAAGTTTCAAAAACTCAAAAATTCATCAAAAAAGTGGAATTCGAATTTCATCTTCCAAGGCTCTAAAAGGTAAAATAAGAACATGGTTGGCTTCCTTGGACATCATGGACCATGAATCATTATTCATAAGCATTCAAATCATGCCCTAATGATAAACCCGAAGCTTGTTTATGCTTGAACATAACTTTTTTCGATTACATTAATTTGGTGTGTTTCAATAAAATTTGCTTGGCTAATGTTGTTTGTTATGTGCTATAGATCGTTTCTGGACAAAAAAATTGAAGCTTCCTTGCCTAGAACAGATTCGGCCATTGTTAGGGTTTAGCTCTTGAAATTAGGGTTTGATGATTCAATGAGTTTAAATGAATTCTGGACACATAGGAAGGTTCTATGAGATACAAGGATCATAAAACTGTAACTAATTTCATGAATCATTGCTGTTTGGTATGAGTTTGATTTTCGCAGGTTTGACACTATGAAGAACTTGCAATAGATTTCGCAGGAAAATTCAAAAGGAAATTCGCAGGAAATTTGGGGAAGAAGAAGGTCTTTCGCGCGCTCAGGAAATTCAAAAATTGTTGAAAATATTTTATGAATTATGTTTGATTTGTTTATCACAAGCGTGCTTGTGGTTCAGTGGTAAGACTGATGCGTGTATATTGTGAGGGCACCAGTTCGATCCTTGGCCAGCGCATTATTTTTGTTCTTATTTTTCATGTCAAAAGCATACTTAATATATTATTATTTCTGGCCATTACACTATCAGTCAGGCTCTCCCAGCCAGGTGGATACGTGCGCATGCTTGTAATTAGAAGGTCCTGGGTTCGAGTCACACCCCAGACCTTTTGCGTCTTTTATTTTTCCAGGATATTTTGCAAACCAAGAACAAAACTAGCAGGACTTATTTTATTATCACCAACGCATGGTTGGTCTGATGGTGTGTTTTGGTGCTGGCAAGCATAGAAACCTGGGTTCAAACCCAGCCAAGGTAAGTTCTTATTTTTGTCACTTTTTCTATTTTCTTTAATTAATTAATTTGTTTGTTTTATATTCTTAATAAAAAATAAATCATACATATATTAAAAATTAAAATAACATTTTTATTCTCTAAAAATTCTAAACTTTCTATTTTAGTTCAAAAATTTATTTTATTATAATATATATGTATATATTAGTTAAAATAATTTTGTATATAAACAAACCCTAATTTTCTAAACAAACCCTAAAAATATTTTCTAAAATAAAACCTAATTCTATTTTTCTAAATAATTTTATTCTTAATATAATTATATTTATTTATTTATTTAATATGATTTTTTGTAAACTTTATAAATATGATTAATTTTGTAAATATGATTATTTTTTATGAACATAATATTTAAAATTTATTTTCTTCATAATGTGTAAATATTTTTTTTCTTAATAATTGTTGATATATATTCATAAATAATTAAATTTTTGTAAATGATTAAGATTTATAATTATATTATGCTTAAAATTTTTCTTATTATATATTAAAATTAAACTTTGTGTTCATATCATTATAATATTTTTCTATTTATTTCTATTTACTTTAATTATTGTTACTAATTATACTATTATTTATTATTTTTTTGATTACTATTATCTCATATTTTTATTATTATTTCTCTAACCTTGTTTATTTCTAATTATTCTTATTTCACTAATTTTATTTATTTTTTTTACTAACCCTATTTTATTGTTATTTATCACTAACCTCTATTTTATTTACTTATTTATTTTTGCTTATTATATTTATTTTGCTATATATATTTATATTTATTGTTATTTATTATTGTTATAATTATGTTGTAATTGCTTCTCGGATGTAAATTTTGTAAATATTATAATTATTTTATTATTGCTATGGTTAGTAAATTAGGGAGTGCAAAACATGTATTCTATGTAAAATTAACTTAGATCATTTAATCGTAAGATAATTAATATTGAACACTCACACACGTAAGTCGATTTTTAATCGCCGTCTCACTTTCTAAGGTTATCCCTCAAGTTGCCTAAATCATAAGGTCAAGTGGGGTGTATAAAGCAAGTCCCTTAAAAAAGAAAAGTCATCAAGTCCCTCATGGTTACCTTTACGAATCAAGTCCCTTCGAATAATGATGATAGTCCCTCCTTTATGCTTATTACACCCCACAGTTGCCTTCATAAAACAGAATGTCCCTCTTATGTCCCTTACATCCAAGGTAATGACTACCTACTCCTTAATAGTAGGGATAGTCTTACCAATCAAAGGATAAAGAACAAGAAAGATTTAAAACTTTAGGGTAGGTTCCTCTTATGTACTTGCTCACTTCAAAAACTTTTCACACTTAAACAAATTTCAAACAAGTTTCTACGCATCCGTACATGGATCATTATTAACTATTCTGAAATTTTTTTCTATTCACACACTACACTTTCAAAAACAATTCAAAAGTGAGCTAAGTAACTAAGAGCCCATGGATAACCATGGATGTGAAGGGTGCTAACACCTTCCCTTTACATAACCTACCCCCCGGACCCAAAAATATCTCTTAAGGTCTTTCCTGTTCTTTTATAACCTTTCCTTTTGGATAAAATAAAAGTCGGTGGCGACTCTTGCTATCCGCAACATAACTAAAAGTCAGTTCTCCCACCGTGTTACAGAACTGGAGACTCTGCTGGGGATCTATTTTAAGAGGGGTACCCTTAGGAATTAAGATCACTTTAAATTGTTTGCCTTGTTTGATTTATATTATCTTGTTGGGTGCTTTATGTGTGAAAGGTCATAACCCGGATCTAGTGTACCTTAGGTAAATGGCAATAGACCAAGGAAACTGTACGACGTATATCGATACGGTTGATCTGGTGGCCATAGTTAGTGCGACTTCTTGGTTGGTGCTTATGTTCCTTAAGTCAAGTTGAGGATAATATGAGGCTGCCATATGTTGTCAATGCACTAACTAACTTTTAGAACCCTAGTTAACTCATCTTGGCCTTTAGAAAGTAGTGAGGTAACCGACTTTGGTGCAGACTGAAGTTGGTTGACACTCGATACTACGCTCATTGAGATCTTAAACTTGGAGGGTTTTGGTTGGCAAGTAAGTTGCCTTCTGATCAACCACCCTTGTGAAGGATCAATGATATTGAGATCCCTTAGAACCCGGTTACTTTTGTAGGACAGGATGAACCAACTAACTTCAGGGGAGGGTACTTACCTTAAACCTCATGCAAGCCTTTAAACCTAGGGCTATGGTGTGACTTGTTTGTGTGTGCCACATGTTTGTGATTGAGCATAACATCATGACATCATCATGCATCATAAGCATAGCATTTTCACTAACCATTTCAAGGACCAAAGGATTTATCTTTGTTCTTTGTTGCAGGTCATGGCTTCTGCTCGTAGAAACACCATCAGGATCAACTTTGTCGCCATACCTGCCAAGCTTAAAGAGTTGGTTTCTCAAGTGTCTGATCATTCCCAGTTCATCAAGAGACATGGTCACCTATTGGATCTAGTCACTTCAGGGTTCAATGAAGACATGATGAGTGTTTTGTTCCAGTTCTTTGATCCTAAGCACCATTGTTTTACATTCCCCGACTATCAACTAGTTCCAACCATGGAGGAGTTCTCTAAACTTCTGGGTATACCTGTTCTTGATCAAAGACCCTTCACAGGCTTGGAGAAGGAGCTTAAACCAGAGGTCATTGCTGCAGCTCTACATCTGAAGAAGTCTGACATTGTTCTAGAGACGAGAAGCGGAGTCAAGGGTATTCTTGCCAAGGTGCTAATGGATAAGGCTCAAATGTTCTTGAAGGCCATGAGCTATGATGCTTTTGAGGAGATCTTAGCTTTACTGATATACGGTTTAGTATTGTTCCCCAATCCAGATCAGTTCATAGATGTTCATGCCATCAACATTTTCCTGAGTCACAATCCAGTGCCTACATTGCTTGGAGATATCCTACATTCTCTTCACACCCGTACTACAAGGGCAAGAGGAACTTTGATGTGCTGCATACCTTTACTTTCTAGGTGGTTTATTTCTCACCTTCCTCGCTCAGTAATGAAGAATGAGCAAGGGTTCAGATGGTCCAAGAGGATCATGTCACTTTCTCACTCAGATATCCATTGGTGCTCCAGATCTATGGAGAATGTCACCATCATTGACCGTTGTGGGGAGTTTCCTAATGTGCCACTTCTAGGCATAAGAGGAGGCATCACCTACAACCCCTCTCTAGCTTTACGACAATTTGGTTACGCCCGGAGTGATGGTCCACATGACATGTTGATTCAGGGCATTGTGTTTGATTACGACAACGATCTTCAGGGTTACCGTCAGAGATTCATACGAGCTTGGGGAAAGGTAAACAGGATTGACAGCAAGACACTGGAGCCTAAGTACACTATTCCTATGGAGGCTTATCTCAGATGGGTACGATCTCGTGCTCAGACACTCATGATGCCATATCCTGTCGTCCTACCAGTTACCATGGAACCTGTTGCTGAAGGAGACACAGCTTATACCATCCTTCACCCAGACATGCCTACTGATAAGGAAGACTTGCAGAGATCATGGATCCAACTGAAGGAGCAAAGGGATACTTTCGAGGCTCATTACAAAGCAAGCCAAGCAAGAATCCTAGAGCTAACAAAGCAACTTCACGAGGAACGAAACCTTAACTCTTACCTCAACACAAAGAGGAAACGTCCATGGGAGACTTAAAACCCCATCTTTTGTACCTATTTTATTTTCATTTTTTGTAAGCCTAAAAGGCAAAACAAAGTTATTACTAATAAAAGTTTACTTTCATGTTTGTCTAAGCAAAGTTAAATTCTGCGGTCCTTGAAAACATTGCATATGCATTACAATATCATTTCATTGCATCACAGGTTTATTGTGCACAGGTTTCTCATCTTCTCGCTGTTTATTTCAGCAATGGCTCTTGAACAATCAGTTAAGGATCTTCAGGCACAAAATGCACAATTCCAAGAGCTGATCTTGAACCTGTCCAAGGGGCAAGATGAATTGAAGGCACTGCTGGCCAAGAAGACTAAGAAGACTAGAAGGTCTGCTGGGTTGATCAACATAGGAAGAAGGTTCAAAGGTCTTGCCAAGACCAAGGAACCAGCTGAAGACTATGAATCTGAAGAATCTGAGCAAGAGGTAGGCAGTCTCCACCATTCAATGGGGGACTCTGATTCTGAGGCTAACTACTACCATGAGCCTAATGAAGACAAATTCAAGATGCTGGTGGATAGGATGGATGCTATGGAGTTGCAGAAATCATTTGGGCTGGATTTTGAGGATTTGAGTTTGATATCTGGGGTAGTCATACCCATTGGGTTCAAGGTTCCTACTTTTGTTGTCTATGATGGGGTCTCTTGTCCCAAACTGCATCTGAGGTCTTATGTTAGAAGAATTCAACCCCACACTGCTGATAAGAAGTTGTGGATCCATTTCTTTCAAGAGAGTTTATCTGGAGCTCAGCTGGAGTGGTATTATCAGTTGGAAAGCGTCAACATCAGAGACTGGAATGATCTTGCTGAAGCTTTCTATAGGCAGTATCAATACAATGCTGACTTAGCTCCCACTCGCATGCAGCTTCAGAGCATGTCAATGGGTGCCAAAGAAAGTTTTAAAGAGTATGCTCAGAAGTGGAGAGATCTAGCTGGAAGAGTTCAACCCCCTTTGACTGACAGGGAATTGGTTGATATGTTCATGTGTACGCTGAGTGGTCCGTTCTACAGTCATCTCATTGGAAGCTCATCATCTGGCTTCACTGAGTTGATCATGACAGGAGAGCGAGTAGAGAATGGTATAAAGAATGGTAAGATCCATGTGGGCACTTCTTCATCAAGTACTGCAAAGAAGCCTCCCACTGGAAAGAAAGAGTCTAATGTTGTTTATGGTCAGCCTGATCGTAACAGAAGACATCAGTCTGTTAGTGCGGTTCATATTTCAAATCCAACTCCTGCACCAACAGAGTAGCCACAGGGCAACCAACAGAGGGCTAGAAGACAGTTCATGAAGATCAATATGTCAATGGCTCAGGCATTGCAACATTTGTTGAAGGCTGAACTTATTACTTTGAAAGAGGCTCCTCAGAATCCCAATGTTACCTCTCCCAGGTACAATCCCAATGCACGGTGTGCATACCATTCAAACTGTCAGGGACATGATACTAATAATTGCTGGGTCTTGAAGAATACAATTCAGGATATGATTGATGCTGGAGAAATTGAGTTTGATCCTCCGGGTACTCCCAATGTGATTACTGCTCCAATGCCAAATCACGAGAAGACGGTCAATGCCATTGAAGAAGATCTACATGTTTATTCAGTTATGGAATTGACCACACCACTGTCTGTTATCAAAAAGAGGTTAGTACAAGCTGGGATCTTTCCAGGTTGTCATGAAGATTGTTTGTATTGTAATTATAAGCCGGATAGTTGCTTCATATTGAGAGATGGAATTCAGCGTCTCATGGATAAGTATACTATAGTGTTTGAGAGGACTCCGTCGTCTGTAGAAAGTATGGTGGATCATCTGACTCAGGGTAGGAAGATTGAAGAAGTTGACATGGTTGACAAAGTACCACTAAGAATCACTTCAAAGGGTCCTATTAAAATCACTCATCAGGGTCCAATCAAGATTACTGCTGAAGGTCCCGTGAAAGTTGTTGCTGAAGCCAGAGTAGCTCCTGTGGTCATTACTACTCCTGGTCCTATCCCATATACGTCTGACAAAGCTGTGCCTTGGCACTATGGGTCTGATGTTTACATCCACGGTGTTAAGCAAGAGCCTGTAGCTGATGTGCCTGTTGACATTGACAATATTGCTGGATCTAGCAAGATCACTCGTAGTGGAAGAGTCTTCTCTCCTCCAGATACTTCCAAGAGTGCAGTTACTCCTGCTGCTACCTCCACCACTGATGCTCGGGGCAAGGGTCCTGTTATTGAGCCTGTATCTACTGATGTGCCAGCTGCTGATGATCTCTCTAAGCAGATGGAAGAAATATTGAAAATCATTCGCAAGAGTGATTATGACATTGTGGATCAGTTGGGGCATACTCCCTCAAAGATCTCTATGTTGTCCTTGTTGTTATGTTCTGAGGCTCATGCCAAGTCCTTGATCAAGTTTCTGAAGACTGTTCATGTACCCAGTGCAATTTCTGTTGACCAATTTGAGAACTATGTTGCCCACCTGACCTATGACAATGGGTTAGGGTTTTCTGATGCTGATTTGACCCCTGCCAAGAGGGATCATAACAGGGCCTTGCATATCTCAATTGAATGCAGGGGCACTACCCTGTCACATGTGCTGATAGATAATGGTTCCTCTTTGAATGTGTTGCCTAAGGAAGTCCTGAACAAGCTGAGTCCTGAAGATGCTGCGCTAAAGCCCAGTAATATTGTGGTAAAGGCTTTTGATGGTTCTAGAAGAGTAGTGCATGGGGAAATTGATCTTCCAATCCAAGTTGGTTCCCAGGTGTTTACTGCTACATTTTATGTGATGGATATTTGTCCTTCATACTCTTGTCTGCTTGGTCGTCCCTGGATCCATGGGGCAGGTGCTGTGACCTCTACATTGCACCAAAAGTTGAGATATCCGGTGAATGGAAAGGTTGTTACTGTCTATGGAGAAGAAGAATACTTTGTCAGCCATGTGAATACCTTCAAGTATCTGGAAATGGAAGGTGAATACATTGAGACTCCGTGTCAGACGTTTGAAGTGGTTCCCTGGGTTGTGAATGATTATGTAGCTCCTCCTGTTGTGAAGAAAGTTCCTGTGGTCACCAGAAAGCCTCCAACAATGGCAATGGCCTCCCTCAATGATGCTAGAGCTGTGGTGGATGAAGGTGGTTGTACTATTTGGGGTCAGCTTCCTGATATTCCATACAAGTCTGACAAGTTTGGTTTGGGTTTCACTGCAGAGTCCCAGAAGGATGTTCGTCGTGCTCGTGCTGCCCGTATCACTAATCAAGGGGTTGTGAAGGACCAGATTAACGCTGTGGGAGATCTAGATGAAGACTACAACTTGGATGCATGGATTTTTCCTACTGTGGGTGCTGGACTCAATAATTGGAAAGCTGAAGATGTTATCCCTATCTCCTTTAGTCAGGAGTAAATACTATTACTGTGTTGTTTTTTTAAATTTGTAATTTCTTGAACAATAAAACTTTCAAGCCATGTGCCTTACCCGGGGCACAATGGTGCGCTTGTTACGGGTTGTCATTTCATTTGCATACTTCATTCAATAAAATCAGTGGACGTTTCGTTTTCGTAAATATTGGGTTCCTTGTCTTTCTTTTCTTTTATTTTCGTTTTATCAGCTATGTGTCCTTACACACACCCACATCACTAAATGCAGATCCTCATCCACTCTGGATCCTGTTGATAACAGTTCTACTATTGCCAATTATAATTTCAAGAATCCGATCTATCAAACTGAAGACGGAAATGAGGACGATTGTGAAATACCTGTAGAGCTTGCTAGGTTGTTACAACAAGAAGAGAAAGCTATACAGCCACATGAAGAACCAGTCGAAGTTGTGAATTTGGGAACTGAAGAAAACAGAAAAGAGGTCAAGATAGGGGCTGATTTAGAGGACAGTGTCAAGAGCAGGTTGATTCAGATGTTACATGACTATGTGGAGATCTTTGCTTGGTCTTATGAAGATATGCCAGGGTTAGATACAGACATTGTGGTTCACCGTTTGCCAGTGAAAGAAGATTGTCGTCCAAAGAAGCAGAAGGTTCGTCGTATGCGTCCTGAGATGTCAGAAAAGATCAAAGCAGAGGTAATGAAACAGTTCAATGCAGGGTTCTTAGCAGTGACTTCTTATCCTCAGTGGGTTGCAAATGTGGTACCAGTTCCTAAGAAAGATGGTAAGGTACGTATGTGTGTGGACTACAGAGATTTGAACAAGGCTAGCCCCAAAGATGACTTTCCACTTCCTCATATTGATATTCTGGTAGACAACACTGCTCAGCATAAGGTATTCTCTTTTATGGATGGTTTCTCTGGTTATAATCAAATCAAGATGGCTCCTGAGGATATGGAGAAGACAACATTTGTGACACAGTGGGGCACTTTTTGTTATAAGGTAATGCCATTTGGGTTGAAGAATGCAGGGGCAACATATCAGCGTGCTATGGTGGCTTTGTTTCATGATATGATTCATCATGAGATAGAGGTATATGTAGATGATATGATAGCCAGATCTCAGAATGAAGAGCAACATCTTGATCATCTGCACAAGTTGTTTGAGAGGTTGAAGAAATACAAGTTGAGATTAAATCCAAACAAGTGTACTTTTGGAGTTAGATCTAGAAAGCTCCTGGGTTTCATTGTCAGTGGAAATGGTATTGAAGTGGATCCTGCAAAAGTGAAAGCTATACGAGAGATGCCAGCTCCCCGTACTGAGAAGGAGGTTAGAGGTTTCTTGGGACGATTGAACTACATTGCAAGATTTATTTCCCAATTGACTGCCATCTGTGAGCCAATCTTCAAGTTATTGAAGAAAGATCAGGTGATGGAATGGAATGATGAGTGCCAGACTGCCTTTGATGAAATCAAGAGATATCTGCTGGAACCACCAATTTTGATGCCACCAGTGGATGGAAGACCCTTGATTATGTACTTAACAGTGTTAGACAACTCAATGGGGTGTGTCTTGGGGCAACATGACGAGTCTGGTCGAAAAGAGCAGGCAATATACTACCTTAGCAAAAAGTTTACCGACTGTGAAACAAGATACTCACTGCTCGAGAAAACTTGCTGCGCTTTGGCATGGGCTGCTCGCCGACTAAGACAGTATATGTTGACCCATACTACCTTGTTGATTTCAAAGATGGATCCAATCAAGTACATATTTGAGAAACCTGCTCTCTCCGGAAGAATTGCAAGATGGCAAATGATCTTGACAGAATATGACATACAGTATACTACTCAGAAGGCCATTAAAGGAAGTGTTGTTGCTGATCATTTGGCTCATCAAGCAGTGGATGATTACCAATCAATGAGTTTTGATTTCCCTGATGAAGACATTATGATTATTACCAAAGAACCTGGACAATATGATGGACCTGAACAAGGATCCCGATGGACTATGGTTTTTGATGGTGCCTCTAATGCACTTGGTAATGGTGTTGGTGTTGTGATTATTTCCCCTGAAGGTTGTCATACCCCGATTACTGCCAGACTTTGTTTCTATTGTACCAATAACATGGCTGAGTATGAGGCACGTATCCTGGGTATTAAAACTGCTATTGATATGAAGATTCAGTTCCTTGATGTGTATGGAGATTCAGCCCTGGTAGTAAGTCAAATTAAAGGAGATTGGGATACCAAGCATGATAACCTCATTCCTTACAGAGAGCATGTGTTGTCTTTGATCCCACATTTTAAAGAGATTACTTTTGGACACATTCCACGAAGAGAGAATCAGTTGGCAGATGCATTAGCTACCATGGCATCCATGTTTGAGATCAATTGGGATGATGAAGCTCCCAAGATTACTATTGATAGATTTGAAAAGCCTGCATATTGCAATGAGATTGACACAGAAGGAGCAGAGGAGAAGCCTTGGTTCTATGAAATAAAAAGATATCTTGAAGCTCAGGAGTTCCCTGAAGGGGCATCTGTCAAAGATAAGAAGTTTCTGAGAAGATTTTCTGCTAAGTTCTTCTTGAGCAATGGGATTCTGTACAAGCGCAATCATGATTCAACTATGCTTCGTTGTGTGGATAAGAAGGAAGCAACTGAGATTATGGAAGATATGCATGATGGGATCTTTGGCACTCATTCTAGTGGTCATACTATGGCAAAGAAGATATTGAGAGCAGGTTACTATTGGTCTACTATGGAAACTGATTGCTATCAACACTCCAGAACTTGTCACAAATGTCAAATCTATGCTGATAAAATTCATGTACCTCCATCACCATTAAATGTGTTGACTGCTCCTTGGCCCTTTGCCATGTGGGGCATTGATATGATTGGTGAGATCAAGCCTACTGCCTCTAATGGGCATCGTTTCATCCTGGTTGCCATTGATTACTTCACGAAGTGGGTGGAGGCAGCTTCATTTGCATCTGTTACCAAGAATGTTGTGGCTCGGTTCATTAAGAATAATCTCATATGTAGGTATGGCATCCCTGAAAGGATTATCACTGACAATGGCTCTAATCTGAACAATACTATGATCATTGATCTCTGCACGCAGTTCAAGATTAAGCATCACAACTCTTCTCCGTATCGTCCAAAGATGAATGGGGCAGTTGAAGCTGCTAATAAAAACATTAAGAAGATTGTACAGAAGATGACTGTTACTTATAAGGATTGGCATGAGATGTTACCATTTGCTCTTCATGGTTATCGTACCACAGTACGTACTTCAACAGGGGCAACCCCATTCTCCTTAGTCTATGGTATGGAAGCAGTTCTGCCCATTGAAGTTCAGATTCCCTCCTTGAGAATTATGAAGGATGCAGGCTTGGATGAAGATGAGTGGATTCAGACTCGACTGGACCAGATAAATTTGATTGATGAGAAAAGGCTAGCAGCAGTTTGTCATGGCCAGATGTACCAGAAGAGAATGATCAAAGCTTTTAACAAGAAGGTTAAGCCAAAGGTATATCAGGCTGGTGACTTGGTAATCAAGCGCATCATATTACCACAGGGTGATCCTAGGGGCAAGTGGACTCCAACGTATGAAGGACCATTTGTAGTCAAGACAGTGTTTTCAGGAGGTGCCATGATACTGACTACAATGGATGGTGAAGACTTCCCACAGCCTGTAAACGCAGACATAGTTAAAAAATACTACGCATAAAAAGAGACCCGCTAGGTTGACTGGCCTAGGCAAAAATAAGGGCATCCCGGCAAACCAAAAGGGTTTGGGCAAAAATTAGGGATATATATAAAAAGATGTACACCCGGCAAGTCGAAAACCTGAAAAGGCGGCTTGGGCAAAAAAGGGTATCCCGGTAGATTGAAAACCCGAAAGGGCAATTGATGGGCTAAAGACGTGTCTACTTATGCGTCTAGCGGTATCTTACTGCAAGTGCACAGCCTATCGAAGTAATATTTAAGATTATCGATCCACAGGGATTCTATGGTTACCTAGTGCTAGATGAACTTCTAGTTTAGCTAAGGCGAATGGTTGTCACGATTTTTGTTGATTTTAGAATATTAAAGGCGGAATTAAATTTAAACTTTAATTAAGTAGTTTTAAGACGGTCGGTATGTAGTTATACTAACTTAGGTGGGTCAATCTAACCTAGGCTTATTTAAGGTGTTCACTTAATCTATTCGGTAGAGATTACTAGTTTAAATACCCTCAACTCACACTCTCGTGGTCTTATATCAGATCTTATCTCTAAAGCCCTATGCCTGCTCTCGCTAGCCCATAAGTGTTTAGAGGTAATTTTTGGAAACTAAGTAATTCTAATTTATCTTAAAGTGCTCTCGCTGTGTTTAATTTAAATGCCTAACTTTAGCTATCTGGTTAAAACCTCACACTCTCGTGGTCTTGACCTAACCTAATACTCTTTTCTTACTCTCGTAACGAAAAGGTCTTTTTACTTAAAAAGTGTCAGCCAGAATGTTAAGTGATTAATTATTTTTAGCCTATGGTTATATTTTACCGGTTAAGTTCGTTCTAACTACATACCGCCCTAAGGTGTTTAGCTACTCATCGATGTTGAACCAGACAGAGACAGAAAATTAAATAACAAATTACTCATGGCAGAAAAATAAACAAACATTTTAAATAATTAAATTTCAATATAATAAAACCTGGTTAACAATATCAGAGCGGACTCCTTCTTCCACAGACCGGAAAGCTCGGAGTTGGCGAAATCAAAAATAAACGAATGATGAAGGCTTAGGAAAAAAAATAAACGTATAACAATTTCCTGATATTGGAAATTGTTATATGGCGGGTTTGGATACAATAAAGCGAAAAAGAAAATAATGCAGAAAATAAAAACGGGTCGTAAATCAGTTCGGCAGAGCTTCCGCAGGAAATTGAATAGAAAAATGCTCCGTACATTCTTCATGAACTTGGTGCTATTTATAGAACTCCAAATGGGCTGGATTTTTGGACTTTAGTTGGTATGGGCCTTGCTGAATTTGTGGAGAAAATGTAGGTAGTGGCAACAAAATAGGTGGAAATGGCCTTCACGTAATTCTTTGACGACGTCTTGGTCAAAAACCTAGAATATCCTTTGTCACGGTCGTGACAATGCTTTTACGCTCGTGACTTGTGACTTTTAAGTGTCACGGTCGTGACACATATCTCACGGTCGTGATGCTTAATTTTGGGGTGTCACGGTCGTGACACCCTTGTGACAGTCGTGACTGCTGCAAAATATGCAGTTTTGCAGGAAGCTTCATTTCTTCCTCTTTTTATGATCGATTTTGTTCCTTTTTGTCTTAGTTCATGATTTAGCTCCACATAATGGTGTACCTGCAAAATGGTAAGAAAAACTCGAGAAATCGAGTGTTAAAACGACGATTATTCGATAAAACGTTAATGAAACCTAGCAATATAATCGATACGTTTTCTCGTTATCAAACTTCCCCAAACTTAAACCTTTGCTTGTCCTCAAGAAAATAGTCGGTTGAAAATCGGCGGACAAGATGTTATTCACATATACTCATAACAAATCAAACGAGGGATCGTTTTGTCGGATAATCCGATACTTTGATAGAACACTACCGATACACTAATGACACAAGCAACAAGCTATGTCGTCGACTTCCCGTTAAATGAGCCAATCGGCAATTACTTTACGATTTCACCTAAAGTTTTTCGATCTTATTTCGCCCGGTTTCATTCTAGTGCAATCACATTAAGCCCTTTGCCTTAGCACGCACGTAGTGGAGTAGCCGGTTAGCGACTTTGATCCTTTTTTTTTAAGCACGGGGTCTGGTACACGAGTGTGGTAACCCTACATTTTGTATCCGATTTGGAGGTTGTGGGGGATCGAGCCGTAGCACGCCCTACCGAGTTCAGAACCAGTACCTCTGAACCAACCCGCAATGGACTCCTTCTCATATTTCTCGTTTCTTGTATGCGACCGTGTACTTTGGTGCAATTTCTTCTCATTTTGCGTCGAGATATGAAGGATCATTATTGATTAGGCATCAAACGCTTATATTCATCGGCTCCCCACGTGGTTTGTGTTCAGACGGTGCTGACTGCTAGTATAAACTACTCGGGGTTACTTTTGAACTGAAACTAAAAGTGTACTCGTAATGGTAATCGGGATAGAGTCGCTTAAGTAGGAAGTCAAAGGTGTCAAGATTGTATTGGTCTTGTTTAATCGTTCTCAGCTTCCTATTTACGATTTCGTAGGTAAGTCGGGTAATGCGAATAATTAAAAAAATTTCAGTTATGGCTAAGTAAGCGGGAAAATTCGAAACTAAAGAAAATATCATAAAGATTTTGCACGCTTCATTAACTTGCTAAAGGGAAATACAATGGAATTGAAAATACAACGAAATGGAAAAATGCGAAAAGGGAAAAATACGGAAATGAAAGGTACCTCTCCCACACTATATCAGACATTGTCCCCAATGTTGTGATATAAATGCGGTTAAAGTACAGTACAAACGACAAAAACGAAAAACAAACAGAAGAAAAACAAAAACTATGGCTGCTGAGGACCGCGGGGTCGGCTTCTGGTGCGGGAGCGGCGTCTGGAAGGAGTCGCTTCAGGATCAGAACCGGTGCTGGTGGTCCCAGTGATGTCGATACGCAAGGCGTCTAACTCGCCGAAAATCTCGTTAAACCTCTCATTAGTAGCTGCCTGGTTTGCTGCAATAGTGCCGAGCAAAGCATCGTACTGCTCCTTATGCCTACGCTCCAGTGCGGCATTCATCTGGTTCTGCTGATGAATCGCACGGAGGACTTCCTCAAGTGTGATGTCCTGTGTAGGAGGCTGTCGGGTAGATGTCTCTGGTATATCCTGGACAGGCTCACCTGCATCCATAGCGTCCTGCATCTCATCCGCAGGGAGGTCTGCCTGATCATGGATAGGAGCGTGGTCAGCAGCATCAGGTAGAACAAAGAGCCAGTTGGCTCGGCTGGATGGGTCGATGCGGTCGCGGGACGGCAGAATGATATGATGAAATACGGTGCCATGGACAACAGGGCTGTACCTGCCATCCTCTCGCTGTGCAATCAGGTGAGCGGACCTGCAATAACTCTTGGTGAGGTATTCGGCGGCTAGATGAGGCTGATCTGCGACCAAGTCACCAAGCCCCAACTGAATGGCCAGGGTGGTGACAATGCCGCCAATGAAGAACGGAGTGGATCCTCTGTGCGCAATAGCCTGGATGTGGTAAAGCATGAAAGGGGCAACATTGATCGGCTCGTCATTAAGAGCACAATGCAAGAATAGAAGCTCCTTAGAGTTGAGCTTATGGTTGCTTTCTCGAGCGAAGATGGTGTTGCAAATGACTCGGTGGAAGTAGCGGATGGCCGGATTGTGAATGTGCGTGGCGTTGAGGCTTTGGAAGGCAGATGCACGGGTGTTTGTTAAGTCGTGCCATAGAGTGAAAGCTTGTTCACTAAAATTATCGGGCACGCGACGGTGAGCCTCAGTTCCGTGATCGAAGCCTAATAACTCGGCGATCCTGTCTTGCGAAAGGTTGAACTCTTGGCCATGCAATCTGAATTTTGCGAAACCAGTGAGCTGACTCAGAGAACCGGTGCCGGTGATGTAACTGAATGAACTTAAGAACTCCAGTGTCAGAAGTTCGAAGGTTGGATGAGGTTGACTGCAAAGGTCCCAGAGCCCGACTTTGCGAAGCAGGTTCGTAACACTGGCCAGCATTCCGAGTTCCCTCAAACACACAGTGTCAATGTAACGCGTAGGTTGCACACCGCGGCTTTGGAAGCGGAGAAATCGTTCTCTCTGAGTTTCTCCAGCATCACCTTCTCTAAAAGTGATAGTATCCATTGCATGCAAGAGCTTAGAGTGAGGAATGAAGAATTTTGAAGTTTTTGTGAAAAAATGGTAAAATGGGAGAAATATTGATTCGGGATAAATAATGGAGAGTGAGAATGTAGTAGGTTGTGATAATGGGTGGTTAATGAGATTAAAGATGGTAAATGGGGTGTTACGGAGGTTATGGAGAAGATGGGTAGTTTTTTAGGAAGTTATGGAGAAGAAGAAGAAGAGGCACGAAGAGAAACAGTTCTGTTTCTCACGATTTCTGGTATAAGGGTCGTCACGGTCGTGACAGGGGTACGACGATCGTGAGACTCAAAAAGAGCGCGTCACGATCGTTATGGGGCAGTGACGACCGTGAGGCTTGCTACGTTAAATAATTTCCAGAAAAAACACTTTCTCTCTTATTTCACATATTCTATATTAATGCATTTTCTTCACTAACACTCATAATAAATTATAAACACCATATAGTATATAGTTTCAACACAGTACTTCAATAGCTTGCAAGGCATGAGAGATTTGTATATAGAATGAATAAATACAAGCATAACAGGACATAAAATTAAAAGTACATAAATTGCTAAAAATGGAGAATTTTTTTTTTTTGAATTAAAGATGCATTGCATAATGTAATTGAAAATGAAGTTACATAAACGGAAATTTGCGGTAGGAAATTGGTGCGAAAATTAAATCTAACTAGAAACGAAAACAATGAAAAAAATAAACTAAATCACTTATAACATTATCAAAAGCGTTTCTTCAAGTCTTCGATGGCGGAATTCAAGTGATAGAACTGTTCGCATGTTATGTCAGTCAATCCTATAATATCCAATCGCATGCTCTTAATGTCTTCTTTAAATAGGTTAATGTCAGTTTGGTAAGCATTGAGAGTGTTCATGATGTTTTGCAAGTTGTTAGCATAATCTCCTTGATTCACTTCAGGGGTTTCATAAACTTCTTCAGTGTGGCTAATTGTCATGGTAACCAGGAGGCGTCTCAGGGTCAGTTTCGACATCGGTCATTGTATCATCTTTTATCTTGTAAGACTGAGGTGTTTCAGGAGTGGGTGGATAATCAGGTGGGTTTAACTCATAAAGCCAGTTATCCTTATTGTGAACACTTACTTTAGCATGGTTAGGCAATGTGAACAGGGTTACTACCTCGTTCCGGATTAGGTACTCAAAAGGTGGATGTCCTAAATTCCTTATGATATGTCTATTAAAGCAGAAGTTAAGATCCATAGGACGTATGTTACCTAAACGGTTGCACCTGTGCAATTGGTACCTAAGTCCTAAAGCATCAGCAATCATGGTTACAAGACCTCCTACTAAGATAGGTAATTCAGGTTCTTCTTGGATACGGGTGAAGGTTTGCATCATGAAAGGTACACCATTAACAGGCTGTCCAAGAGTGAAACATGACATAATAAATATTTCATCTTTAGAAACTCCGGTAATGTTTTCTTCTTTTCCAAAGAATGTGTGGGAAAGGAATTTATGGAAGTAACGGAGAGCAGGATTATGGATCTCATCATTATTCATGCCATTTGGTTCAGGGTGGTAGTTTCCGGTTAAAGTTCCCCAAAAGAAATCTAGCTCAATATCCATCAATTCTACCTGTGTGGTAGTAAAAGCAAATGGTCCACTAGGGAATCCTAACAAGTCAGCTAGTTCTTTATGGTTAAAATCATATTCTATTCCAAACAGGCGAAAACTAATAAATCCTTTCCTAAATCCAAAACCGCGCTCAGGTAAGTAAATTAAGGAGCTAAGGAACTCAAGGGTGAGCTCGCGGTAAGTCACAAACTTATGTTGGATCATTGAATTCTCCCATCCGATTCGGTTAAGCAAGTACATAATGCTATCATGTATTCCTAAGGTTTCCATAGTCCGATCATCCGGGTACAGGGTCAAATCCATTTGCCTCTGTGATAACTCTTCAAATTTCATTCTTTGGTTCCTACCCCTAAATTTGGTTTCCATATGGTTAATTGGTTGGTTAGCCATGGTCAGTGCAAATATGGAGGAAACAAATCAGGAGAAGAAGGAAAGTGGAAAAGACTTTTAGAAAATCTGTAAAAAGTGATTTAAAATAAATATAAGAAAATGAAATGCATAATGTAATGGCAATAATAGTAAAATAAAACTATGAAACGACAAAACAAATAAACAAATAGTAAACGATAAAAAAAAAATGATGGAGAGAATAATTTAAATAGTTAAATGAGTAAATGGGTTGCCTCCCACTAAGCGCTGTTTTTATCGTCAAAAGCCTGACGTAATGCTTAGGTTTAGATTAATCAGGGGATTCAGTGGACAATTCTAAAAGCTTTAGATTATTCGCATAATCTCGATTTTCAACTTTATGATAATGTTTTAAACGTTGTCCGTTTACTATGAATGGTTCACTATTCCTACCCTTAATTTCTATTGCTCCACTCGGGAATACTTTAATTATTTCAAAGGGTCCTGACCATCTAGATTTTAATTTTCCAGGAAAGAGCCTAAGTCTTGAATTAAAGAGGAGTACAACGTCTCCCACACTAAATTCTTTCCTAGATAGGCGTTTATCATGCCATCGCTTAGTTCTTTCTTTATATATTTTAGCATTCTCATAAGCATCTAGCCTTAATTCTTCTAATTCGTTAATGTCTAGGATTCGCTTTTCTCCTGCAGCATTATAGTTTATATTGAGAGTTCTAATCGCCCAATAAGCTTTGTGTTCTAGTTCTACTGGGAGGTGACAAGATTTTCCATAAACTAATTTGAAAGGTGTAGTACCTATGGGTGTCTTGTAAGCGGTCCTATAAGCCCATAAAGCTTCATTAAGTTTAGATGACCAATCTTTCCGAGATATGGCGACAGTCTTTTCTAAGATTTGTTTAATTTCTCTGTTTGAGACTTCGACTTGTCCACTTGTTTGTGGATGATATGGTGTAGCCACACGGTGTCTTACTCCATACTTAGATAGTAATTTGTCAAATATTTTTGAGATGAAGTGCGAGCCACCGTCACTTATGACGAGTCTGGGCACACCAAATCTGGGAAAGATTATATTTTTAAAAAGCTTTATTACTACTCGTGTATCGTTTGTAGGAGAAGCTATGGCTTCAATCCATTTCGAAACATAATCAACAGCTACGAGTATGTAATTATTACCGAAAGATGATGGGAATGGTCCCATGAAATCTATTCCCCAGACGTCAAAGATTTCTACTTCTAATATTCCTTTTTGAGGCATTTCATCTCTTCTTGAAATATTGCCAGTGCGTTGACACCGATCGCAATTTATAACAGCGATGTCGACATCCTTCCATAGATTAGGCCAGAATAAGCCGGTTTGCAAGATTTTTGCACAAGTTTTGGAAGTGCTTGCATGTCCACCATAAGGAGATGAATGGCATTGAGCAATGACATCTTCTATTTCTTCTTCGGGAATACATCGGCGAAAGATTCCATCTGGTCCTCTTTTGAACAATAATGGTTCATCCTAATAGTAATGTTTCAGATTATGAAAGAATTTCTTTTTCTGCTGATAGGTTAGATCGGGTGGAAGAGCTCCTGCGGCTAGGTAATTGACAATGTCAGCGTACCATGGCAGTCCTACAGTTGTCTGGATTGTTTCCACGGATTCTGGTTCATTTATATCTAACTGAGCTAGGTCACTTCCTAATTGTGCTATCAGCTGTTCATACGGAAAATCATCGTTAATCGGCACTTGTTCGGGTTTAATACCTTCTATTCTAGATAAATGGTCCGCTACGACATTCTCAGTACCTTTCTTATCTTTTATTTCTAAGTCAAACTCTTGTAAGAGTAAAATCCATCTCAAGAGTCTCGGTTTAGCATCTTTCTTAGTTAATAGATATCGGATAGCAGCATGGTCTGTGTAAATGATTATTTTCGCTCCAACTAGGTAAGAACGGAATTTGTCAAGCGCAAAGACAACTGCTAACAATTCTTTTTCGGTAGTGGCGTAGTTCATCTGGGCAGAATCCAAGGTTCTACTGGCATAGTAAATCGCATGAAGTTTCTTTTCCTTCCTCTGGCCTAGAACTGCGCCTACAGCATAGTCACTCGCATCGCACATGATTTCAAAAGGTAATCTCCAGTCAGGGGGTTGCATGATTGGTGCGGTGATGAGGGCTGTTTTTAGAGTTTCGAATGCTTTAAGACAATCTTCATTGAATATGAACTCAGCGTCTTTCATTAACAAACCAGTAAGAGGTTTAGTGATTTTCGAGAAATCTTTGATGAATCGTCGGTAAAAACCGGCGTGTCCTAAAAAGCTTCGTATTTCTCGAACGGTTTTAGGGGGTTGAAGATCTTTTATTACTTCAATCTTAGCTTTATCAACTTCAATTCCCTTGTCTGATATTACATGACCTAATACGATTCCTTCGTTGACCATAAAATGACATTTCTCCCAGTTAAGCACGAGGTTTACTTTTACACATCTTTCTAATACCATTTCTAAGTTTGATAAACATCCTTCAAAACTTTGCCCACATACAGAGAAGTCGTCCATGAACACTTCCATGATGTTGTCTATAAAATCTGCAAAGATTGACATCATACATCTTTGAAAGGTTGCAGGAGCGTTGCATAATCCAAAGGGCATTCGTCTATAGGCGAACGTTCCATAAGGGCATGTGAATGTAGTCTTCTCTTGATCATCTGGATGGATAGGGATTTGGAAAAATCATGAGTAACCGTCAAGATAACAGAAGTACGAATGCTTGGCTAATCGTTCTAACATTTGATCTATAAAAGGTAGCGGGAAATGATCTTTTCGAGTGGCTTTGTTTAGTTTACGATAATCTATGCATACTCTATATCCCGTCACTACTCTTTGAGATATTGATTCTCCTTGAGCGTTCTTCACAACAGTGATGCCTCCTTTCTTTGGCACTACATGTATTGGACTAACCCATTCACTATCAGAGATTGGATATATTATTCCGGCATCTAGTAATTTTTTAACTTCTTCTTTTACTACAGTGCTAAGGGTTGGGTTAATTCTTCTTTGAGATTCTCTGGAGGTTCTGCAATCTTCTTCTAGCAGAATACGATGCATACAAACTGAAGGACATATTCCTTTGAGATCAGATATGTTATATCCTAATGCAGTCGGATATTTCTTCAAAACATCTAAAAGTTTCTTTGTTTCTATAGTTCCTAAACTGGAATTTACTATAACTGGTCTTTTACATTCAACGTCTAAGAATTCGTACCTTAGGTTATGAGGTAAAGTTTTTAATCCTAATGTAGGTTTTTCTTTACTTGGCATAGGATCCGATGTAAGTGCTAAACTTTCGCTTAGACTATCGTCCTGATATGGTTTACGCCAATTATCATCTTCGAAAATTGGAGGGATTTGAATTTTCATAATTTCAGAATAAGTGGTCTCTTTTAGTTCCATTTCTCTTACACATTCGTCAATTACATCCAATAGATAGCATGTATCCTCTATAGCTGGTGATTGTAAGAATTGTGTTAGAATAAATTCAACTTTATCTTCACCTACTTCAAAGGTTAGCTTTCCTCTTTTTACATCTATTATAGCTCCGGCGGTAGCTAAGAATGGTCTTCCTAGTATGATAGGTGTAGTGGAGTCTTCAGAGATGTCCATGATTATAAAGTCAGTAGGGATGTAGAATTGTCCTATACGTACTGGGACGTTTTCTAGTATGCCTACAGGATATTTAACAGAGCGATCGGCTAGTTGAACAGACATTTTAGTTGGTCTTAGGTCTCCCATGTCTAGCCTCTTGCAAATCGTTAAGGGCATAACACTGATACTGGCTCCTAAATCGCATAGAGCTTTGTCAATGACGAATTTTCCTATTACACAGGGTATAGAGAAACTTCCTGGATCTTTTAGCTTAGGAGGCATTTTATTCTGAATTATGGCGCTACACTCGGCAGTAAGTGTAACTGTTCCGTTATCCTCTATCTTTTTCTTATTGGATAAGATTTCTTTTAAAAACTTAGCATACGAGGGTATTTGGGTAATTGCTTCTGTAAACGGAATAGTAATATTCAACTGTTTCAGAAGTTCGACAAATTTCTTAAATTGACCCGTCGTCTTGGAATTTATTAATCTTTGAGGGTACGGAATTGGTGGTTTATAGGGTGGTGGAGGCACATAAGGTTGTTCTTTCTCCACTACCTCTTGATTTTCATCTTCCTTTTCTTCTGGATCATTCACCATTTCAGTCGGTTTATCCGGTTGTTGGTACATGGCTGGATTGTCAAGTCTTGGATCGGTAGGTCCGTCAAGTTCCTTGCCACTTCTTAATATCACAGCGTTAGCATGTCCTTTCGGATTAGGTTGAGGTTGTCCAGGGAATACTCCAGCTGGTGCAGCAGTAGGTGCTTGTTGTTGAGCTACTTGTGAAATCTGAGTTTCTAGCATTTTGTTATGTGTAGCTAATACATCTACTTTGCTCACTAATTGTTTGATCTGCTCATTAGTGTGAATGTTTTGGTTTAAGAAGTCCTTGTTTGTTTGAGATTGGTTAGCTATGAAGTTCTCCATCATCAATTCAAGGTTCGATTTTCTAGGGACATTAGGAGCAGTCTTTTGATATCCTGGTGATGTAGCTGGTGCTTGACCTGGTGCGTATAAAGCATTGTTATTCTTATAGGAGAAGTTCGGATGATTCTTCCAACCTGGGTTATATGTGTTTGAGTAAGGGTTTCCTTGAGCATAATTCACTTGATCAGTGGGAGTTCCTGTCAATAGTTGACAATCAGAAACTTCGTGTCCTGAAACTCCACATAACTCACAGTTAGGTGTTACTGCAGCCACGTTGGCTGTTGGTGTTATGGCCAAGTTGTCGATCTTTTGGCTTAGTTGGTCAAACTTCGCATTGACTTGGTCCATACTACTTACTTCATACATACCTCCCTTTGTTGGTTTCTCAGTTGCGACTCTTTCGCTTCCCCAGAGGTAATGATTTTGAGCCATACTTTCGATAAGTGCATAGGCATCATTATATTCTTTATCCATCAATGCACCGCCCGCGGCAGCGTCAATTGTCATTCTTGTATTGTACAAGAGTCCATTATAGAAGGTATGGATGACCATCCATTCTATTAATCCATGATGTGGACAAAGTCTCAGCAGATCCTTATAGCGTTCCCAAGCTTCGAATAATGATTCACTTTCTCTTTGCTTAAATCCGTTGATCTGAGCTCTCAGCATAGCTGTCTTGCTGGGTGGAAAATACCTGTTTAGGAAAACTCTCTTTAGTTCCTCCCACGTAGTTACTGAGTTCGAAGGCAGAGATTGAAGCCAAGCTCTTGCTCTGTCTCGAAGCGAAAAAGGAAATAAACGTAATCTAATAGCTTCTCGGGTAACTCCATTGGCTTTTACGGTATCGGCATATTGCACAAAGATCGAAAGATGAAGATTCGGATCCTCGGTAGGATTTCCGGCGAATTGATTTTGTTGCACGGCTGATATCAACGAAGGTTTTAGTTCGAAATCGTTTCGGTTGATAGCCGGCGCTGCAATGCTTGAATGCGGTTCAGCTTGCGAAGGACTGGCGTAATACTTGAGTGGATGATTCTGTTCTTCAGCCATCTCTGCGTCCTTTGATGTTACGACTGGTTTAGGCGGATCTAATTGAAGATCTGGAATGTTGTAATTATTTTCGTAATCGAATATACGTCTTCTTACGTGTAAGAAGCGTTCCGATTCAGGGATTAGAGGTTGCAAGTCTTCGCTTTTAGAGCGAGTACTTGGCATACACTCGGAAATTAAATTAAATTAAATAGTTGATACCTTAGTCTAGACAATGCTACCTAAATGCACTAGTAACTAAATTAAGGAATCCCCGGCAACGGCGCCAAAAACTTGATGGGCTAAAGACGTGTCTACTTATGCGTCTAGCGGTATCTTACTGCAAGTGCACAGCCTATCGAAGTAATATTTAAGATTATCGATCCACAGGGATTCTATGGTTACCTAGTGCTAGATGAACTTCTAGTTTAGCTAAGGCGAATGGTTGTCACGATTTTTGTTGATTTTAGAATATTAAAGGCGGAATTAAATTTAAACTTTAATTAAGTAGTTTTAAGACGGTCGGTATGTAGTTATACTAACTTAGGTGGGTCAATCTAACCTAGGCTTATTTAAGGTGTTCACTTAATCTATTCGGTAGAGATTACTAGTTTAAATACCCTCAACTCACACTCTCGTGGTCTTATATCAGATCTTATCTCTAAAGCCCTATGCCTGCTCTCGCTAGCCCATAAGTGTTTAGAGGTAATTTTTGGAAACTAAGTAATTCTAATTTATCTTAAAGCGCTCTCGCTGTGTTTAATTTAAATGCCTAACTTTAGCTATCTGGTTAAAACCTCACACTCTCGTGGTCTTGACCTAACCTAATACTCATTTCTTACTCTCGTAACGAAAAGGTCTTTTTACTTAAAAAGTGTCAGCCAGAATGTTAAGTGATTAATTATTTTTAGCCTATGGTTATATTTTACCGGTTAAGTTCGTTCTAACTACATACCGCCCTAAGGTGTTTAGCTACTCATCGATGTTGAACCAGACAGAGACAGAAAATTAAATAACAAATTACTCATGGCAGAAAAATAAACAAACATTTTAAATAATTAAATTTCAATATAATAAAACCTGGTTAACAATATCAGAGCGGACTCCTTCTTCCACAGACCGGAAAGCTCGGAGTTGGCGAAATCAAAAATAAACGAATGATGAAGGCTTAGAAAAAAAAATAAACGTATAACAATTTCCTGATATTGGAAATTGTTATATGGCGGGTTTGGATACAATAAAGCGAAAAAGAAAATAATGCAGAAAATAAAAACGGGTCGTAAATCAGTTCGGCAGAGCTTCCGCAGGAAATTGAATAGAAAAATGCTCCGTACATTCTTCATGAACTTGGTGCTATTTATAGAACTCCAAATGGGCTGGATTTTTGGACTTTAGTTGGTATGGGCCTTGCTGAATTTGTGGAGAAAATGTAGGTAGTGGCAACAAAATAGGTGGAAATGGCCTTCACGTAATTCTTTGACGACGTCTTGGTCAAAAACCTAGAATATCCTTTGCCACGGTCGTGACAATGCTTTTACGCTCGTGACTTGTGACTTTTAAGTGTCACGGTCGTGACACATATCTCACGGTCGTGATGCTTCATTTTGGGGTGTCACGGTCGTGACACCCTTGTGACGGTCGTGACTGCTGCAAAATATGCAGTTTTGCAGGAAGCTTCATTTCTTCCTCTTTTTATGATCGATTTTGTTCCTTTTTGTCTTAGTTCATGATTTAGCTCCACATAATGGTGTACCTGCAAAATGGTAAGAAAAACTCGAGAAATCGAGTGTTAAAACGACGATTATTCGATAAAACGTTAATGAAACCTAGCAATATAATCGATACGTTTTCTCGTTATCAGCAATCTAGGCAAAAGTTAGGGATTAAAGCGTATGACTATGTCTCGTTTGGATCACTCATAAAACTGCAACCAGTTGTACTACTTATTCAAGCTCGAACAGATAAAGCTCAATCCAATCGTTTTCGTCTCAACAGCAGAAGATGAGATACTTGAAGATAATGGCAATAGTAGAAGTGAAACTCAATAGGATTGTTTCCCACATAGCTGATTTTCCTTGTTTTGTAAAAAAAAAAACTTTATGACAAAACTCTCTTACTAGGGTTTATGTCTCCTTGTACAAACTTACCCGTGTATGGGTCACTTTTTGATATAAATAAATTCCATCTTTTGAATCCAGATTTACTTTTACCCTATTTACATAAGCGAAACGTCCATTGGTTGTGTTTGAATGTATGTATGCTTTTGAATATGATGGATGTTCACCAAAAATGCATGAATGCTTTTAATATGATTGATGTTTACCAGAAATGCATAAAAATGCAGTAATAGTATTTACTAAGGACGAACGAGGGAAGGATTTCAACGAAGCTTCGCCGGTTCACCTTTACAAGACAGTTACAAACTCTCAGTAGGACGAATCCATCTTCATAAAGTCTTATCTCCCTTGGAATTTATATCCATCTCTTTTATCCTCATACGGATATTCGGGAATTTACTTTCCCATAAGGGAGCGACGAACGAAGACGGGAAGTTATATTTACCCTACCATCAAACGAAGACGAAGGTTATATATACCTTATTATCCCCAGCATCCGGGAGGTGATATATACCTTACTATCCCCAGCATACGGGAGGTTATCTGTACCCTGTTATCCCCAGCAGACGGAAGGTTATGTATAATATATTCTTCAACAATGAATCGGGATTTATTTTCCCTGGCCAGCAGTTGTTATACGAAGATATCCAGACTCTTCCGGCAGTATCATATCATACATACATCATACCATAACATACATATCCATGAGTGCATAGTATATTACCTAAGTGCATCATATTATACATGCATACATAATGCATAAACTAACACTATCATACAGAATGCTACCTTGTTTTCAGGTTAATTATCCAACAAATGATCATCAGGATTGCTCTATCCTCCTGAAGACATGCTGTTACATCAGGATTACTCCAGTCTCCTGAAAGCATATCATACTATTACCTCAGGGTTGCTTCATCCTCCTGACAACTTCTCATTGTTTCAAGACTGCTTTAGAGCTATTGATTGCTCTATCCTCCTGAAATCATATTATTACTTCAAGACTGCTTTAGAGTTATCATTATTGATTGCTCTATCCTCCTGAAATCATATTATTACTTCAAGACTGCTTTAGGGTTATCATTATTGATTGCTCTATCCTCCTGAAGACGTGCTGTTACATCAGGATTACTCCAGTCTCCTGAAAGCATATCATCAATCTCTCAAGATTGCTCTATCCTCTTGAAATTATATTGTTACCTCAGGACAGCTCCAGCCTCCTGATAGCTTTTCACCCCCCCTGAAGACATGCTGTTACATCAGGATTACTCCAGTCTCCTGAAAGCATATCATCAATACCTCAGGACTGCTCCAGACTCCTGACAGTTTTCATTATACCTCCATATTTTGGACTGCTTTATCTTCCAAGAAATATATCTGAAGAACTTTCCCCTAGTGGCATCTTTAAGCCCACTCAATCATATTCAATGCACTGGCGAGTGCAAATTTTTGGGCTTTTGTGTTCAATCCCCTTCAACCTTCCAGGTCACGATTGGCAAATGTACCAATCTAACCCCTCAGGTTTCAGAAAATTGAACAGGGGCAGCTGTTGCACCCCAAAATTTGCCCTCACAATACAAGACTTTGTGTGCTAAGAAGGTTCACAAGGTTCACAAGTTTCTCAATGCTTATATAAACTTTCATGAGGTTCATGAAGTCTACAAGTTACTTTATGAAGGTTCACAAGGTTCACAAGCTTCTCAACATTTACAAGACCTTTCATGAAGTTCATGAAGTCCACAAGTTACTTCTTGAAGGTTCACAAGGTTCACAAGTTCCATAATGCTTTCAACACCTTTCATGAGGTTCATGAAGTCTACAAGTTACTTTGTGAAGGTTCACAAGGTTCACAAGCTTCTCAACATCTTCAAGACCTTTCATGAAGTTCATGAAGTCTACAAGTCACTCCTTGAAGGTTCACAAGGTTCACAAGACTCACAATGATTACAAAGCCCTCCTGAGGTTCATGAGGTCTACAAAGTCACTTCATGAGGTTCACAAGGTTCACAAGCTTCACAATACCTCCCATTAGGTTCACAAGACATTTTATGATGGTTCACAAGGTTCACAAAGTTCACAATGGGTCAGAAGAGTTGACAATTCCCTCAGACAATGCACCTCCTAAATAGTGCATCCAAAACTAGGGTTTTGACTTCAATCAGGCTAAATGGACTTCCAATACCTCAAGTGAGCTTCATAACATCTTATATGTGTATAAGAACCCCCATGACAAGTTTCAAGACTTTTCTCAAAAGTTTGCTCAGTCAGATGATCAGATAAGTCAAAATCAGTCAGTGCAGTTAAAAAGTCAAACTGAGGTCAACTGTGGTCAAACCAAAGTCAAACTTCATGATTTTTTGCCAACATCAAGTATATGAAGTAAAATTCATCATTTGATCAAGGGTTGATCATGATTCATCAAGGAGATTCCAGATCATCAATAATCAGGAGTTTCTAAATTAGGGTTTCCTCAGTAAAAGTCAACTGAACTTTGACCAGCCATAACTTTCACATACTTCATCACCAAGTCTCCATCCAAATCTCATTTTGAAGGAAATTGAATTATCTACAACTTTGATGTTGCAAGTTAATCCCAAAAATGCTTCATTTGGAAGATATGAGCTAAGACATTATAGGTCATTTCAAAAGTCAACAAAAAGTCAACAACTTCAAAAGGGCATAACTTGAGATTGGTAAATGATATGGACCTGAAACCAATGGGGTTGTTTAGAGGACTCTTCAAGCTTTCCAAAAAGTCCAAGAACACCCTCATACCTTTAAAATTGAGGGAGATATGCTCTTGCAAAGTTGGGAAATTTTGTGATGGTTTATATTGAAAATGGGGGTCTAGAACCAATTCCTTCCAAATGGGCTTGCTAAATTGTGATCCAATCCACATCATATCATCATGCACGACCCAATTGACCAAAATTCAGAATTTCTATTATTTTATTTTTATTTATTATTGATTTAATTCATAAAAATCATTTTAAATAAATATAAAATATGAAAATCTATTTTTGGGTGAAGATTGAGCTTCTAGAATTTCATAAATGTTGATTGAATTTGAAAGAGAAAGGAATCATGAGATTTATCCAAGAATAGCAAGTCTTCATGAACAAATATTTGACTTTTACACCATGATCTTTTTCAATCTTTTTTGGATCAAATCTCCACACAACCAATGAGTTTTCTTAACCTAATTCACTCACATATATATACTAAACATAAACCTAACATTGATTGACGATTTCCAGCAGCCAAGGGTAAGTTTCAAAAACTCAAAAATTCATCAAAAAAGTGGAATTCGGATTTCATCTTCCAAGGCTCTAAAAGGTAAAATAAGAACATGGTTGGCTTCCTTGGACATCATGGACCATGAATCATCATTCATAAGCATTCAAATCATGCCCTAATGATAAACCCGAAGCTTGTTTATGCTTGAACATAACTTTTTTCGATTACATTAATTTGGTGTGTTTCAATAAAATTTGCTTGGCTAATGTTGTTTGTTATGTGCTATAGATCGTTTCTGGACAAAAAAATTGAAGCTTCCTTGCCTAGAACAGATTCGGCCATTGTTAGGGTTTAGCTCTTGAAATTAGGGTTTGATGATTCAATGAGTTTAAATGAATTCTGGACACATAGGAAGGTTCTATGAGATACAAGGATCATAAAACTGTAACTAATTTCATGAATCATTGCTGTTTGGTATGAGTTTGATTTTCGCAGGTTTGACACTATGAAGAACTTGCAATAGATTTCGTAGGAAAATTCAAAAGGAAATTCGCAGGAAATTTGGGGAAGAAGAAGGTCTTTCGCGCGCTCAGGAAATTCAAAAATTGTTGAAAATATTTTATGAATTATGTTTGATTTGTTTATCACAAGCGTGCTTGTGGTTCAGTGGTAAGACTGATGCGTGTATATTGTGAGGGCACCAGTTCGATCCTTGGCCAGCGCATTATTTTTGTTCTTATTTTTCATGTCAAAAGCATACTTAATATATTATTATTTCTGGCCATTACACTATCAGTCAGGCTCTCCCAGCCAGGTGGATACGTGCGCATGCTTGTAATTAGAAGGTCCTGGGTTCGAGTCACACCCCAGACCTTTTGCGTCTTTTATTTTTCCAGGATATTTTGCAAACCAAGAACAAAACTAGCAGGACTTATTTTATTATCACCAACGCATGGTTGGTCTGATGGTGTGTTTTGGTGCTGGCAAGCATAGAAACCTGGGTTCAAACCCAGCCAAGGTAAGTTCTTATTTTTGTCACTTTTTCTATTTTCTTTAATTAATTAATTTGTTTGTTTTATATTCTTAATAAAAAATAAATCATACATATATTAAAAATTAAAATAACATTTTTATTCTCTAAAAATTCTAAACTTTCTATTTTAGTTCAAAAATTTATTTTATTATAATATATATGTATATATTAGTTAAAATAATTTTGTATATAAACAAACCCTAATTTTCTAAACAAACCCTAAAAATATTTTCTAAAATAAAACCTAATTCTATTTTTCTAAATAATTTTATTCTTAATATAATTATATTTATTTATTTATTTAATATGATTTTTTGTAAACTTTATAAATATGATTAATTTTGTAAATATGATTATTTTTTATGAACATAATATTTAAAATTTATTTTCTTCATAATGTGTAAATATTTTTTTTCTTAATAATTGTTGATATATATTCATAAATAATTAAATTTTTGTAAATGATTAAGATTTATAATTATATTATGCTTAAAATTTTTCTTATTATATATTAAAATTAAACTTTGTGTTCATATCATTATAATATTTTTCTATTTATTTCTATTTACTTTAATTATTGTTACTAATTATACTATTATTTATTATTTTTTTGATTACTATTATCTCATATTTTTATTATTATTTCTCTAACCTTGTTTATTTCTAATTATTCTTATTTCACTAATTTTATTTATTTTTTTTACTAACCCTATTTTATTGTTATTTATCACTAACCTCTATTTTATTTACTTATTTATTTTTGCTTATTATATTTATTTTGCTATATATATTTATATTTATTGTTATTTATTATTGTTATAATTATGTTGTAATTGCTTCTCGGATGTAAATTTTGTAAATATTATAATTATTTTATTATTGCTATGGTTAGTAAATTAGGGAGTGCAAAACATGTATTCTATGTAAAATTAACTTAGATCATTTAATCGTAAGATAATTAATATTGAACACTCACACACGTAAGTCGATTTTTAATCGCCGTCTCACTTTCTAAGGTTATCCCTCAAGTTGCCTAAATCATAAGGTCAAGTGGGGTGTATAAAGCAAGTCCCTTAAAAAAGAAAAGTCATCAAGTCCCTCATGGTTGCCTTTACGAATCAAGTCCCTTCGAATAATGATGATAGTCCCTCCTTTATGCTTATTACACCCCACAGTTGCCTTCATAAAACAGAATGTCCCTCTTATGTCCCTTACATCCAAGGTAATGACTACCTACTCCTTAATAGTAGGGATAGTCTTACCAATCAAAGTATAAAGAACAAGAAAGATTTAAAACTTTAGGGTAGGTTCCTCTTATGTACTTGCTCACTTCAAAAACTTTTCACACTTAAACAAATTTCAAACAAGTTTCTACGCATCCGTACATGGATCATTATTAACTATTCTGAAAATTTTTTCTATTCACACACTACACTTTCAAAAACAATTCAAAAGTGAGCTAAGTAACTAAGAGCCCATGGATAACCATGGATGTGAAGGGTGCTAACACCTTCCCTTTACATAACCTACCCCCCGGACCCAAAAATATCTCTTAAGGTCTTTCCTGTTCTTTTATAACCTTTCCTTTTGGATAAAATAAAAGTCGGTGGCGACTCTTGCTATCCGCAACATAACTAAAAGTCAGTTTTCCCACCGTGTTACAGTATCCAATACCTCTCGTCTTCGTTTGATGGTATGGTATCCAATACCTCCCGTCTTCGTTCGATAGTACTCCTATTGAAAGAATAAATTCCCGACTATCCGTCTGAGGATAAAAGAGATGGATATAAATTTCAGGGGAGATGTGACTCGGAGTATTTATGAAGATGGATTTGCCCTTGCTGGGGATTTGTAGTTGTCTTGTGGGGATGAACCGGCGAAGCTTCGTTGAACTACTACCCTCGTTCATCCTTAGTAAATACTATTACTGCATTTTCATGCATTTCTGGTAAGCATCAATCATATTCAAAGCATATATACATTCAAACATAACCAACAAACGTTTTTCGCTTTAGTAAAAGAGGGAAAGTAATCCTGAATAAAGAGGGAAAAGTAAAGCTGAACTCGAAAACAGAATCGTTTCAACTTTGAGAGTGTATAAACAATTGGATTTAGAGCTCCTGAGATTCTTAACTTTCCTGAATACCTTCCCAGAAATCCTCATAGCTGGATCTGAAGACATGATACTGACACCATCTGATACTACTGGCGTAGACAATTAATTTCCACAATGGCTTCTGCTGAGAATCCAATATCAAGGTAATACAATGAGAGGAACGTGTCTTCAAATTGTGACGGACCATATACGCTCCGGGTATTAGATTTGAAAATAAAGCATTGCCTCTTGGTTGAGGATGAATTGTCCCATAATGGAAGTATCTGAATGTAGTTACCTCAAGAGAAATAAGCAGAATGCTCCACAATAATATGACCCTGACATCATGAACTTTATAATGTTACCCTTGGTAATTCAAATATATGAGGAGAGCTGCCCCTGGCTATTAAGCACTTGTTGAATCTGGACCTGATTGCCACGAATGAATTGAACAGTAACTTGGTATGCCCCCTTGATTGGGAAACAGTGACTATGCCCCTGGCATTATGAACTCTGTAATGTTACCCTTAGTAATTTAGATAGATGAGGAGATATGCCCCTGGCTACTTAAACATAGTTGAATCCAGTCCTGATTGCTCCAAATGAGTTAGGAAGTATCATGGCATGCCCCCTTGATTGGGAGATAATGACTATGCCCCTTTGTATACATGGACTTTGATCCAGGAAGCAACCTTGTTTATTGGAAGGACTTTGATTTATTGAACATTCATCCTGTAAGTTTCTCCGTTTATCAAACACTCAGGTATATGCAAACAAATATATTCAAAAATGCAATGCTTATGTTTGTCTTGAAGTTTTGAAAAAGATTTTTTTTTTAGAAAAACAGTTTTTGTGAAAACTGTGATATTAACTCAAGTTTTATAATAAGCCTTAAAGGAGTCAGGATACCTTTTTGTGGCAATATGCTTTCAAACTAACCATGCTTCAGTTAGGACTTTTAAGGGGTTATAATGTGGCCTGGTTCACGGTTTAAGAAACAAAGGATAAAGGCTCAATTTTATTTGTACCCAACCCATTCTTCGTGATGTTCTTCAGTCCTATGCTCGGTTAACTTATGCATTGAGGTTCCAAAGTAGTTTGGAATTGTAACACTGACATTTGTGATGGTTCAGAGACCAAAAATTTATTTGAACATTCGGTCATCTTTCTTTGTTGAGGATTCATAATGACCTCTTTTATTTTTGACTTTATTATCCCTTCTTTTTGCCTGAACTGTTTATTTCAAGGTTACAGTTAGCGGGATATCTCAATGTTTACTAAGTTTCCTTCATAGGTTTTAACTTAGTGAGCTTTTCTTTTGCTAGATATTGACTTGCAGACTTTAGTGATTATAGAGAACCATCATTAGTTGTGTACAACACAAATAATTGGCATAGTTGAGTTAACCGAGTAACTACCCTGTCCCGGGTTATGAATAAGGGTTTTAATTTGTGCGAGAATAAAAACTCCTACTTCATAGGCTCAAAAGGGTTGACTAGGGATTAACTTCCTTATATCTCCATTGTTTAGGAATTGAAACAATGCCTGTACATCGTCAGCATAATCTGTTCAAAAGCATACTGCATAAGATTATGGTATTGTTTTCGTCATCCTCCCTCTACAGGATTATAGCTTTATCAGGAGTTAAATATCACAAGATAGAAATAAGAAGCATAGTTTTAAATATACTGAAACGAATGGATTAATTCAAGACAAACATATGCAATGCATTAATGAAAACAAGAGTTTAACATAATAGTAAGTGTTTAAACAAATAAAAGAAATTACAAATGAAAATTCAAATGTTGTCCCATCCAGTTGGCTGAATGTCTTCAATTGCAATCTGTGAACTTTCAGGAGCAGTATATTTCACCATGAAATCAAATTTTCCACTTGGATGTCCCAAGGTGCCCCATATCTCAACAGGAATAGGAAATCTTCCTTTCTTGCTACTTTGGGCAACCTGCCTTGCAGCTTCGATGTTTGATGGACGATAGTAGAACTCAATTTGACCTTCTGGAGTAACCTCTAGGAATCCTTCGTCAATCAGGTCTTGAATCTTTTTCTTCAGTGCCCAACAGTTATTAGTGTCGTGTCCAGGACTGTTGGAGTGATACTCACACCTTGCCTTTGAATTATAGTGAGGAGAGGAAGTTTTAGGATTTTGAGGAGGACTTTTCAAAGAAATTAGTTTCATCTCCAACAAGCATTGCAGAATTTGTGACATTGGAGTGCTGAACCTGATAAACTGCCTTCTACATTCCTTGTGTTGAGGTGGATTAACCTTATCAGGTCTTTCTTCTTCAACTGAAGAACAATCAGTGGCAATCTGTCTCTTGCCTTATTTTATCCTCATCTTCCTTTCAACCAAATCAACTTGTTTTAATGGAGGTTGACTGACAATTAGATTCCTGACTCCATTACTTTGAAGTTTGTGGACAAAGGTTCTTAACTCTTCTTGCCCCTGAGCTAAACTTTGAATAAGAATCACCTGGTCATTCATCTGGATCCTCATTTCTGCCATCTCAGCCTGTAATTGTTTCAGCTGATCATCCTTGTTGTCCTCAGGATTCTTCTTCTTATCCAGCAGTGTCTTCAACTCATCTTATCCCTTGGACAAGTTCAGAATCAACTCTTGGAATTGTGCATTCTGAGCCTGGAGATCTTTGATAGTTTGTTCAAGAGCGTAAACACCCCAAATTTTCCCTCACCCATTCATACCATGGCTTGTGATATCCTCATATGCATAATTCCAAACATAGCATCTCATATTGCATTTTTGATTCACTGCATAGCTTCTAAGTCATCTGCACCTAGGGTTTGTGAACTGAGCAATCCAAGAGCCATTTGAGCCATTCCAAAGGTCTTCAAACACTTTAAAGGGGTACATGTATGTTCAAGCATCATATTATATCCTCTCAGAGTCAAGAATGTCAAAAAATCACAAGAACTGGGAATGGGATGGAAGCAGAGCCAGGATTGACTGCACAGATGACCTAGAATTAGGGTTTTAGTTTCAAAGGCCATAACTCCAAATTTTTTGGCCATTATTGTTCCTATTGGTCTCTATATGGTATAGGGATCATTCATATCAATTTTCATGAAGAAATTCAATGGGGAAGTCATCTGATCAAGAGTTGACTTTTTGAGCATGTCAGTGCAAAATCAGGGTATCTGAGGCCCTCAATGACCCAACCAATGGGTGTTATTCATCATTTTGATTGTGTATGATCTTTATTTGATCATAGAAGATGTTATAAGTTCACAAAATTGAAGAATTTCAAGCCATTTGCAAAGTTGACTTTTTGGGAAAATGACTTGTAATGGAAAATTGCCATTTTTGGAAACTTTTTCAACCCTTGCTTTTTGATTCAAAAATGCTTCAAATGAGAAAACTTTGGTCATGAAAGTTGTAGAATGGATCATTCCCTTTTCAAAAAGTACAAGAACTTGACCTAATTCATTTTGGATCAAAAGTTATGGCCTTGCAAAGTTGGATAAAATCATTGAAATTTCACTTTTGCACAAAATGGAAAACTTGCAATTTCTCATGGCAAGCCTTTATGTGACTTCAATATGACCTCTAATCATCATACCAATGCAATGTATGACCTAAAATCAGAATTGGCCCAAGGGATTTCCCATTTCTATGCCTTGATTTTCACATAACCATAAACCATTCTTCATGAAAGTGTAAAGAGGGATTTTTGGCAAAATCATTCTCAAAGGAATTGTATGATCTCTAGCTGGTTTTAAAGCATTTCCATGACTTCATGAGGCATCACACACCAAAATTCAGCAAGGTTTTCTCACATGTACATAACCAAAAGTCATGAAATGTAACAAGTGGGCAAGTTGCAAAAACTCTCTCAACTCATGATCCAAATGCAGCAGCCTCTCATGAACCATCCAAGGGTCATCCTTGACTCAAGCTGAGGCAGGACAAGCCTCTAGACTGCCTCTGCCATAGCCCATGCTTGAAGTACACCAACTATTGACTTTTTGGCCAATTGTTCCATACCATTCCCATAGTACATGTCAAGTCTTCTGACTCATTCCAATAGTTTAGGACTTGTATATGGATCATAAAACAAGCCTCACACAAGCCTGGAACACACACATTGCAGCACACTCCAAAAACTGTCAAAACTTTCCTCTCTTCGAATCTCCTTCCACAAGCATAAAACATTCAAACAAGCTTCACAAAACATCTCAACATACTCTCCTGATCATTTCCCTGCCCTCATTCATCCTTGAAATCTCCTCAATCAGAAACACGATCCTCACCCCTCACTGAACAGAACTTCTGCAAACTCACAAACCAACCATTATAAACTCCAACCAAGCTTCATAACTTCATCAGGAGGGCCATTGGGATCATTTTGAGGCAAAGAGGCAAGCAGAGAGTCCCTGTTTCGAAAGCTCAAGTTTAGGTATCACCAAGAACAATTTTTCCAGAACTTGTATTTCTTGTTATAGAGTTGTTCTTCATGCTTCACTGATCATGTTGCGCTTTTTATTTTTGAAAATAGTGGAGAAATGAACATGTTATGACTCTCTGAAACTTTGCCCAGTTTTTATGTTTTTCTTCGATTGTCCATGTATGCTTGTTATAAATTGTGTTTGGATGGTGGTTTGAGTTCGTTTTGAGTGGGGGATTGTTTCTGGGCATTTAATTTAGGTTGGGGTGGCTTGCAGAGAGAGTTAGGGATTTGGCCTTGCCGGAGAAGACGACCGGAACCACTGTTCCGGTCGTCTAAAGGTAATTAAGGTTAATTAGGGTTTTAGGTCAGTTTGAATATAGGCCTTTGGATCCAAGCTTCCCGCGCGCTATGAACGTCCCAGATTTCCCATTAAAACCATAATCCAGTCATTTACTTAATTAATTAGGGTTAATTAAATTCAAATCTCAGAATGAATCCTAGCCCTCCATTCACGCGCGGGTCAACTCCCTCCAAAAAACTTTGAATGCTGGCCATTGATCCCTTTGACTTTCCATTTAATTCATTTATTTTCATATTTTCATTATTTGTTTTGTCCATTTAATTTAAAATAGTAAAAAATGTTCAAAAATTCTGAAATTTTTTATCAAGCCTTTTATTAATTTTCAGAACACAAAAGCATTTTTATTTTTATTTTTTGCATCAAAAATTATTTTTAAATCATTTAAAAGTTTATTTTTAATTAATTAATGAAAATTAATTAATTAAAAATACATTTAGGTATTTAAAAATCACCAAAAAATTCACATTGCATTTAGAAACATTTAGAAACATTATCCAACTCTCAAACAAAATTTCTTTTTTGTTCTTGATGCCTTTTGATGATTTTCTTTGGATTTAATTTCATTTCAAGGCATTATTTTGCTTCAAACTTCAAAAATTCACTTCTGCCTAACCATTGAGAGTTGGACAATGATTCTTTTTGCATTGCATCTTGCATAACATGTAGTTTATAGGGTAAAATTGGTTTGATTTGATCTTGCATTTTCTATTTGTTTAGCATTTTTCTTGACAAGGTACCCCAAAACTCTAGCAATCTTAGGAAATTCATAACTCTCACTAGGTTAAGAGTTGGATCCCCTCCTTTGGGCAGTGAGTTTGTATAGGTTTAGGGTTCCTTTGATTGCATTTTCAAATTTTTATCATGTCATTTGCTTCTGGTTTTGGATTTTTACTTTGTATGTTGCATATAACCCTAATTCATGCCTTTTCTTTGCATCCATCTTCCATTTGTTTGCATACCATGACTTGCCATGACATTTTGTGCATCCATTTGATTCATAACACATATTAGGACATATTAGAATCTTGTTTGATCATTGCATCTCTCATTTTCCATGTTGTATGTCATTTGCATTTCATAACTTTTTATGAACATTCATGATTCAAAGCATGCTCCTCTTGCATCCTTATGTTTGTATGATCATTCTCATGCCTTGCCTCATGTGTGCATCATCTCTTAGTATCATTAACATCATATTCATGCTTCTGGTTTTGGTTTTCATCATCACATTTCTTCTACTAGCTTTTCAGGTGGTAAGTTGTTTTGAGAAGTGAATTTGCCTTCACTTCTCACAATCTCTTTTCATCTCTCTTATGCATCATTGCTGCATTTTATCTTGTGTTTTGGATTGAGCTTGCTCATTCTTGTTCATCTTACTTTCTTTCTTCAAGCAACTTGTCTTCTTAAGTGAAGCAAGTTGTTTTGCTTCTCTTTGCTCCTTTCATTTGCTTCTCTCCTTGGTGGTTCTTTGAAGATCTTTCTTGCAAACCTCACAAACCCTAGGAACAAACAAGCATGACAATAATTAGGGTTTTGATTAGTCCCCCCATTTAGCTTTTACCTTTGTGTCATCATTGAGTTCTCTCTTCTCATCTCATAATCAGGGACTAAACCCTAAAGGCTTTAAAGCTTTGTGATTAAGCTTATGCCTGCATCCTTCTATTAGGATGGAGTGTATAACTTTAATCCTAAGTGTTAAACCCTTAATGTGTTCAAATCCTTCAATCAATCCACTTAATAATCATCAAGACATCAAGCTTGTAACTTGGGCCTTGCATTAGGGTTCTAATTCTTCCTTAATTGGTTAAGAAGGACTAACCCTAGTGTTAATGGACAAGTCCCCCTCAAGTTGTCTTACAAATCATAAAATCCACTTCTTAATCTTACCATTAACTAAAATCCATCTAATAAAGGCTCTGTTTTGTCATGAGGTTAATCCCTAATCATGGATTAAATGGAGGAGGTTTCCTCAGCTTAAACATTCTCATCTATTATCCTTCTATTAGGATGGTGTAATGAGTCTGTTTAATCCCTGATTATGGCTTAATCTCATTACTCAACACTAAACAAAAACAACAAAAACATCTAAATAATCACAAGTAGGTTAATGATCTTAATCCTACATCATGGTGATTAAGTGTGAGATGCTGACTTCACACTTAAGGTATCCTCATTACCCCTAATCAGAGGGAGGATGTGATGAGTTTACTAACCCATTGGTTTAGACTTAAGCTCATTAACTTATGACAAATCTTTCAAAAGCAATAAAAGACTGAAAATACAAAAACAAACAATAATCGTCTCCTCCGGGATTCTTTTCTCATCTCATTCATTCATAAACGAGAACTTGCTTCTTCCGTCTAATGCAAGACAGTTTGCACCTGAGCCAGACAGGTCATACACTTGAGCATAGGCAAGTAAGCAGTTCATCAGTCAATTCATCTTTCAGTCTCTTTGGGTCGAACTACGGTGTTCTGATTTCCTCATTGCACGAGAGGATACGTAGGCATAACTTAACAGTTATCGAACAAAAGTCTCTGTATATTCCCCCCTCCTCCAGTATTATTCTTTTAGCCTCATTATCTTGGGCATTTCACTCCTGTTCTTACACTGACACTGTACATTTATACACTTCACACTCTTTTACACTGACACTTGCATCCTTTTCCAGCTCTTTGATACACAGATTGCACTGACACTACCCCTTTAGAACACAAATCTTTTAAGCGTGGATCCCGTCGAGTACGGCGGACAATCTGGGTGCTAATACCTTCCCAGGTTGTAACCAACCCCCTTTCTCAGTCTCTCTGGTTCGCAACCGTCTTATCCGTATCTTTCTAGGTCTATGCAGCATTACCTTTCCTTCGGGATAAAAATGCCTAGCTGGCGACTCTTTCTTTTCTCTTTAGTTCACTCCTGTGTGTTCTCATTCTCTTTTCGCCGACCGTTCGCGTCTGTACCCCTTCTTGACCCTTGGGTGTCATTTTGGTGGGAGCGACAAAGAGCCATTGCTGAAATAAACAGCGAGAAGATAAGAAACCTGTGCACAAGAAACCTGTGATGCAATGATATGGTGTATAAATGTGTATGCAATGTTTTCAAGGACCGCAGGATTTAAATTTGTTTAAACAATTAAGAAAGTAAACTTTTATTAGTAATAAATTTGTTTTGCCCCTTGGGCTTACAATAAAATGAAATAAATACAAGAGATGGGGTGTTAAGTCTCCCATGGACGTTTCCTCTTTGTGTTGAGGTACGAGTTGAGATTTCGTTCCTCGTGAAGTTGCTTTGTTAGCTCCAGGACTCTTTCTTGACTTGCTTTGTAGTGAGTCTCAAAAGTATCCCTTTGCTCCTTCAACTGGATCCAGGATCTCTGTAAGTCTTCCATGTCAGTGGGCATGTCTGGGTGAAGGATGGTATAAGAAGTATCTCCTTCAGCAACATGCTCCATAGTAACTGGCAGGATAGCAGGATATGGCATCATGAGAGTCTGAGCACGAGATCGCACCCATCTGAGGTAAGCTTCCATAGGAATAGTGTGCTTGGGCTCCAGAGTCTTGCTGTCAACCTTGTTCACTTTTCCCCATGCTCGTATGAACCTTTGACGGTAACCTTGACGATCGTTGTCGTAGTCAAACACAATACCCTGAATCAACATGTCATGTGGACCATTACTCCGAGCGTAACCAAACTGTCGTAAAGCTAAGGAAGGGTTGTAAGTAATGCCTCCTCTTATGCCTAGAAGTGGAACATTAGGAAACTCCCCACAACGGTCAATGATAGTAACATTCTCCATAGATCTGGAGCACCAATGGATATCTGAATGAGAGAGTGACATAATCCTCTTGGACCACCTGAACCCTTGTTCATTCTTCATCACTGATCGAGGAAGGTGAGAAATAAACCACCTAGACAATAGAGGTATGCAACACATCAAAGTTCCTCTTGCCCTTGTAGTACGTGTATGAAGAGAATATAGGATATCTCCAAGAAATGTAGGCACTGGATTGTGAGTCAGGAATATGTTAATGGCATGAACGTCTATGAACTGATCAGGATTGGGGAACAACACTAAGCCATAAATCAACAAGGCTAGGATCTCCTCAAAAGCATCGTAGCTCATAGCCTTCAAGAGCACTTGAGCCTTCTCTATCAACACCTTAGCAAGAATACCCTTAACTCCATTTCTCGTTTCTAAAACAATGTCTGACTTCTTCAGATGTAGAGCTGCAGCAATAACCTCTGGTTTAAGCTCTTTTTCCAAACCTGTGAATGGTTTCTGATCAAGGACAGGTATACCCAGAAGTTTGGAGAACTCTTCCATTGTAGGAACCAGCTGATAGTCGGGGAATGTGAAGCAATGGTGCTTAGGGTCAAAAACTGAAACAGAACACTCATCATGTCTTCATTGAATCCTGAAGTGACTAGATCCAGTAGGTGACCATGTCTCTTGATGAACTAGGAGTTTTCAGAAACTTGAGAGACCAATTCTTTAAGCTTAGGAGGTATTCCTACAAAGTTGATCCGGATAGTGTTTCTACGAGCAGAAGCCATGACCTGCAACATAGAACAAAGATATCCTTTGGTCCTTGAAATAGTTAGTGAAAATGTTATGCTTATGATGCATGAAGATGCTATGATGTTATGCTCAATCACAAACATGTGGCACACACAAACAAGTCACACAATAGCCCTAGGTTTGAAGGCTTGCATGAGGTTTAAAGGTAAGTACCCTCCCCTGAAGTTTAGATGGTTCATCCTGTCCTATAAAGTAACCAGGTTCTAAGGGATCTCAAAATCATTGATCCTTCACAAGGGTGGTTGTTCAGTAGGCAACTTACTTACCAACCAAAACCCTCCAAGTTTAGAATCTCAATGAGTGTAGCATCGAGTATCAACCAACTTCAGTCTTCACCAAAGCCGGTTATCTCACTACTTTTCTAAAGGCCAAGATGGGATAACTAGGGTTCTAAAAGTTACTTAGTGCATTGACAACATATGGCAGCCTCATATTATCCTCAACTTGACTTAAGGAACATAAGCACCAACCAAGAAGTCACACTAACTATGGCCACCAGATCAACCATATCGGTATACGTCGTACAGTTTCCTTGGTCTATTGCCATTTACCTAAGGTACACTAGATCCAGGTTAGGATCTTTCTCACATAAGAGCACCCAACAAGTAAAGTATAAAGCAAACAAGGCAAACAATTTTAAAGTGATCTAATTCCTAAGGGTACCCCTCTTTTATTAAGTCCCCAGCAGAGTCGCCAGTTCTGTAACACGGTGGGAGAACTGACTTTAGTTAAATGTTGCGGATATCAAGATTCGCCACCGACTTTTATTTTATCCAAAGGAAAGGGCATAAAAGAACAGGAAAAACCTTAAAAGATTTTTGGGTTCGGGGGGTAGGTTATGTAAAGGGAAGGTGTTAGCACCCTTTACATCCATGGTTATCCATGGGCTCTTAGTTACTTAGCTCACTTTAAACTGTTTTGAGAAGTGTAGTGTGTGATTAAAAATTTTCTTAAGTTCTTTATAATGATCCTTGTACGGATATATATAAAGACTTTGTTTTGAAAATTGTTTGAAAATGTGAAGTGTAATGAAGTATTTTTGAATAAGTGAGCAAGTACTTAAGAGGAACCTACCCTAAGTTAAATCTTTACTGTTCTTAAATGTTCTTTCAATGGTAAGACTATCCTTATTATTTAGGAATAGGTAGTCATTACCTTGGATGTAATTAAGGGACATTTGTAGGGTCATCTGGATATAGGCAACTGTATGGTGTCTTTAGCAATTCGTAGGGACTTATCATCTTTTATTCGAAGGGACAAGATCATTTATCGTAGGCAACCTCGAAGGGACTTGATCTTTAAAACTATAGGGACTTGATGATATTTATGAAGGGACTTTGCTTTTTAGACACCTTACTTGACCTTTTTATTTAGGCAACATGAGGGATAACCTTAGGAAGTGAGATGGCGATCAAAGATCGACTTACGTGTGTGAGTGTTTATATTCAGGTATTTATCTTATTTTAATTATCTAAGTTCAATTTAATTACATATAAGTTATACACACCCTAAGGTTACTAACCATATAGTAAAATATTTACAAAGAAAATAAAGACGGAAAAGTAAATCTATAAGCTATTACAAGGCTTTGGCAGATACATAATAGTAGGATAAAAATAAATTATAAAGCAAGAATAATAGATATAATAAAATAATAAAGAAGCAATAATAATAATAATGAAGCAAAAATAATAAAGCAATATTAACAATAAATCAATAATAATAATAATAATAATAATAATAATAATAATAATAATAATAATAATAATAATAATAATAAAGCAATTATAATAATAATAAAGTTAAAATAAATTAAAGAAATAACAATTAAACATTTAATTTAAAAAGAAAAAGTTTAAGTTAGACAAGTTAGATTTTAGAAGTTATTAGAATTAGTATAAAAAAAAGAAATTAAGTTTAGAGAAAAACAATTAAAGATTATTAAGAAGACTTTTAATTATTTACATTATATGATTATTACTATTATAGTACAATTAAGAAAATAATATTATTAATATACAAAACATAAAGTAAAAGAATTATTAAAATTAAAATAATATTTACAAATTAAATATTATAGAAAACTATTAAATTATTAAGTTAGTAGGTTATTTATAAATTATATACAATATTTTAGAATCATAATTATTTAATTATAAAAAAAAATCAATTAGATTTTATTTACAATTGTATAAAAGAATGACAAAAATTTTAGAAGTTAAAAGAAGAATTAGAAAATTTGATTATTTGATTATTTACTTACAAAATATAATTATGATAAAAATTATATACAAAATACTATTATTATTATAAGAAAAAGTTTATTGATTAATTAGTCTCTTTTTTTTTTTAATTAATGATCTAAGTCCATATTGATTTTCATTCGGTTCTTGGCATGCCCTAAATTACTAACCACGCAGGGAATAATAAAAATAAATAAAGGCAGAAATTTAAAGGCAGAAAATAAAAATTCCTACACTATTACATGGCTGAGGCAGTTACATAATTATATGGCGAAAAGTAAAACTGAAAATATTACAAGTTAAAACTTAAAATATTACAAGGGCGAAGCAATTACAGTGTATGAATAACATAAACATGAGCAAAAATAAGAAATAATAACAGGGTTGTTAAGGTTTGTGGAAATGTTTATGGTTTAAAGGAAATAACACGGTTAAAGTTTTAGGTTTGAAATTTAGAGTTTGTGGCGGAATTGTCAAGGTTTAGGAAAAAAATCAAGGTAGTTAGTTATCTGTACAGATCTAAATATATAACATAAAAGAAAATGGAAAAAACAAAAACGACGTTGCTAACGCAAAAAATGCGATCATCGCAATTAGATCGGATCAAAATAAGTGTCACGCCTCATACACATAAAATGTGCGAACAACGTATCGACACGATCCGATCTGAACATAATCAAATAATTATAAAAAAAATTAGGATTAACAATATTAAAACAAAACTGTAAAAACAAAATAAATAAAAACTTTATATATATATATATATATATATATATATATATATATATATATATATATATATATATATATATATATATATATATATATATATATATATATATATATATATAACGAATATGCAGCCAATTCTATATATGTATACATAAAAACAAAGTTTTATGTTCTTTGTTACTTGTGATGTATTAACAAAATAAGAGCAACAAATATATATATTAACAAAAGCAACGTTAGTTAAGATATTAACAAAGTGTAACAAAAGCAACAAATATATATGTATATATAAAACATATGAATGTTATAGGAATTTATATATATATATTACGTACCAATCAAAGTGCAATTGGAAAGTAAAACTGTTGCAGGAATGTTTTTCTTCTCTCTTTTCTGTCTTTCCTCGGTCTCCTCTTAACAGCAATAACACGTTAGGTATATATAGGGACCAATTAGGGTTAATGTAAATGAGCCTAAATATTTATTTTGGAATCCAATAAAATATTAATATAAATAATTAAATAAAGTTTAATAAAAATAGTTAAAACTAAAATTAAAACTAATTAACCTATTTATTTATTCTAGACCCAATAAAATATTAATTTAAAAAACAAATAAAGTTTTAATAATTAAATTAGTTAAAATAAAAAAAAAACTAATAATCCTATTTATTTATTCTAGACCCAATAAAATATTAATTTAAAAACAAATAAAGTTTTAATAATTAAATTAGTTAAAATAAAATAAAAAACTAATAATCCTATTTATTTATTCTAGACCCAATAAAATATTAATTTAAAAAACAAATAAAGTTTTAATAATTAAATTAGTTAAAATAAAATAAAAAACTAATAATCCTATTTATTTATTCTAGACCCAATAAAATATAAATTTAAAAAACAAATAAAGTTTTAATAATTAAATTAGTTAAAATAAAATAAAAAACTAATAATTCTATTTATTTATTCTAGACCCAATATAAAAATAAATAGACTCAAAAAAATAAAATTCGGGCACCAAAATGCTCGAAAAAATAAAATGAATACGTCAAAATAATCAGCGCGAAATAAATGACTCGGAAAAATACAACGTTTGGTCGGATTTTGAAATAAAAATTATGACCGTTTAAACTGCTCAGACTGATCAACATATGACCAAAAATAATAGTAAAAATATTTTTAGCATGTCAAATTAAACCACGTGAACCGCAGATTAATGTTACCGACATTTGCAAACTTAAACTTGACATTTTTTCGTCGACTAATTTTAGGCATAGTTAAAAAGTTAATTTGACCAGTCTGTTTGTAAATTCCGAGAAATTATTCCGGCTAATATTAAGACAGAAAAAAAATGTTATGCTATGATGATGATGCAAATGAATGTGAAACAAAAAAATTGGTTAGAGTTAAAAAATAGAGGGCAAATTTTGGGGTGCAACAGCAGGTTGCTTGAAGACTTTGCTAGACATGGGCAGGTTGCTTGAAGACTTTTCCAGACAGGGGCATGTTGCTTGAAGACATTGCTAGACAGGAGCATGTTGCTTGAAGACTTTGCCAGACAAGGGCAATTTGCTTGAAGACTTTGCCAGACAAGGGCAGTTTGCTTGAAGACCTTGCCAAATAGGGGCAAGTTGTTTCCTAATTTATTACTTACACATTCTGATCATCCCTAAAAGGATAAGTATTGAAGACTTATTTGGGCCAAATACAGTTAATCTGGGGCAGTTACGTCGAGATTCGACAAAATCTCTCCAAGAGTTTAAAGACACTGAGGCATTTTGAATGTCAAGTCTTCTATAAAATCCTCTTGAGATGATCTCTTCTAAACAAAATTTGTGGATGCATGACCACGTGTTTCCCTAAGCAAGACACTCTTGTGATCTACCTTGCAAGTATCTCTAGATGACGGGGTCCTTACGCCAAGTTGCAATGATATGTTAGGTGCATGACTCGGTATTTTCTGGTGAATTCCTTTTGCTACTTAGTACTTCCAGTGAGATACTAAGTCTAGTATCCCCAATTGAGCCTTGATTCAAGCTTCTCCAGCTGAATGTGATTTTCTTCCCCAACGGAGTACAAATTTACTTCATCCTAAGCAAACATAGTTTGTATGTTTGTTTCCTTCTGATGGACATTGAAGTTAGAAGATTTGCTTGGATTTATTTCCCGATTGAAGTATCTTTCTCTCCTGAAATAGATTTGAGCTTGGTAGCAGGACTGTATTCCATGGATGGCTCTCTACTCTATCTTCAGTGATGCTTCCACCTTGTCGAGATTGGTCGAGTATCTGTTTGTTGTGATTTTTTTTTATTTCATCACCAGTTTATCTCTTGTGTCTATTTTGTCTATTTGTCAGCATAAACATAGCGCATATACATACATGTACATCATAACTTAATTCATATTCATGTTGCATTCATTGATGCATACTACCTTCACCTTGGTCGTGTTTATCCCCAGGTGTTGTGTTTCCCTTTCTCCAATAGGGTTGTCAGCCTTAGGCATAAAATGTACGATCTTTCTAATTCCCTACTGAGATTTTACCCTCGAGGAAGATTTTTCTTTAGTTATCCTTTCCACACTTGGATAGGATAAATCCCCAGTTGAGTTCATTCCTCATGGGTTAGTGTCTTGCTTGACAGTTTCTCTCCAACTCATTCCTGGATTGAATTTGGTCTTTGACAGTTTCTATGATTGGATTTCCAGATGGAAAGTGCATTTATTTTGCACCTTTGAATACTTTGTCTCCCAGAAAGAATTTGTTAGAGATTCTCCCAGTGAAGACAAATTTTGCTCTCCAGCAGTGTTGCTACAACATTCTCTTGGAGTACTTATACCTGACACCAAATGGCATCTCTCCGAGACAAGGTGAGAAGTTTGTTATGATTTTCCAATTTCCAACAATTGGAATCTCTCCCAGACAAGGTGAGAAGTTTTTTGTGATTTTCCAATTTCCGTCAAATGGCATCTCTTCCAGACAAGTTGAGAAGTTTGAGCGTGAAGTTGTTCTCCATCATATGGCGTCTCTTTAGGATGAAGGGAAGTATGGTGAGGGTTCTATCAAATGGCATCTCTCCATACACGTTGAGAAGTTTGGTACGAATCTCCTTTTTTCCAACAAATGGCATCTCTTCCAGACAAGTTGAGAAGTTTGTTGTGAATTTTTCAGTTTCCGTCAAATGGCCATCTCTTCCAGACAAGTTGAGAAGTTTGAGCGTGAAGTTGTTCTCCATCATATGGCATCTCTTTCAGAAGAAGGGAAGTATGGTGGAGGTTCTATCAAAGGGCATCTCTCTATACACGTTGAGAAGTTTGGTACGAGTATCCTTTTTCCAACAAATGGCATCTCTTCCAGACAAGTTGAGAAGTTTGTTGTGAATTTTTCAGTTTCTGTCAAATGGCCATCTCTTCCAGACAAGTTGAGAAGTTTGAGCGTGAAGTTGTTCTCCATGATATGGCATCTCTTTCAGAAGAAGGGAAGTATGGTGAGGGTTCTATTAAATGGCATCTCTCCATACACGTTGAGAAGTTTGGTACGAATATCCTTTTTTCCAACAAATGGAATCTCTCCCAGACAAGGTGAGAAGTTTGTTGTGATTTTCCAATTTCCGTCAAATGGCATCTCTTCTAGACAAGTTGAGAAGTTTGAGCGTGAAGTTGTTCTCCATCATATGGCTGTCTCTTTCAGAAGAAGGGAAGTATGGTGAGGGTTCTATCAAATGGCATCTCTCCAATACACGTTGAGAAGTTTGATATGGATCTCTTTGTTTTCCAACAAATGGCATCTCTCCCAGACAAGGTGAGAAGTTTATTTTGATTTTCCAATTTCTGTCAAGTGGCATCTCTTCCAGACAAGTTGAGAAGTTTGAGCGTGAAGTTGTTTTCCATCATATGGTTGTCTCTTTCAGAAGAAGGGAAGTATGTTGAGGGTTCTATCAAATGGCATCTCTCTAATACACATTGAGAAGTTTGATATGGATCTCTTTGTTTTCCAACAAATGGCATCTCTCCCAGACAAGGTGAGAAGTTTGTTGTGATTTTGCAATTTCCGTCAAATGGCATCTCTTCCAGACAAGTTGAGAAGTTTGAACGTGAAGTTGTTCTCCATCATATGGCTGTCTCTTTCAGAAGAAGGGAAGTATGGTGAGGGTTCTATCAAATGTCATCTCTCCATACACGTTGAGAAGTTTGGTACGAATCTCCTTTTTTCCAACAAAGTGCATCTCTTCCAGACAAGTTGAGAAGTTTGTTGTGAATTTTTCAGTTTCCGTCAAATGGCCATCTCTGCCAGACAAGTTGAGAAGTTTGAGCGTGAAGTTGTTCTCCATCATATGGCATCTCTTTCAGAAGAAGGGAAGTATGGTGGGGGTTCTATCAAATGGCATCTCTCCATACACGTTGAGAAGTTTGGTACGAGTATCCTTTTTCCAACAAATGGCATCTCTTCCAGACAAGTTGAGAAGTTTGTTGTGAATTTTTCAGTTTCTGTCAAATGGCCATCTCTTCCAGACAAGTTGAGAAGTTTGAGCGTGAAGTTGTTCTCCATGATATGGCATCTCTTTCAGAAGAAGGGAAGTATGGTGAGGGTTCTATCAAATGGCATCTCTCCATACACGTTGAGAAGTTTGGTACGAATATCCTTTTTTCCAACAAATGGAATCTCTCCCAGACAAGGTGAGAAGTTTGTTGTGATTTTCCAATTTCCGTCAAATGGCATCTCTTCTAGACAAGTTGAGAAGTTTGAGCGTGAAGTTGTTCTCCATCATATGGCTGCCTCTTTCAGAAGAAGGGAAGTATGGTGAGGGTTCTATCAAATGGCATCTCTCCAATACACGTTGAGAAGTTTGATATGGATCTCTTTGTTTTCCAACAAATGGCATCTCTCCCAGACAAGGTGAGAAGTTTATTGTGATTTTCCAATTTCTGTCAAGTGGCATCTCTTCCAGACAAGTTGAGAAGTTTGAGCGTGAAGTTGTTTTCCATCATATGGTTGTCTCTTTCAGAAGAAGGGAAGTATGTTGAGGGTTCTATCAAATGGCATCTCTCCAATACACGTTGAGAAGTTTGATATGGATCTCTTTGTTTTCCAACAAATGGCATCTCTCCCAGACAAGGTGAGAAGTTTGTTGTGATTTTGCAATTTCCGTCAAATGGCATCTCTTCCAGACAAGTTGAGAAGTTTGAACGTGAAGTTGTTCTCCATCATATGGCTGTCTCTTTCAGAAGAAGGGAAGTATGGTGAGGGTTCTATCAAATGGCATCTCTCCAATACACGTTGAGAAGTTTGGTACGAATCTCTTTATTTTTCAAGCAAATGGAATCTCTCCAGGACATGGTGAGAAGTTTGCTGTGAACCTTTGTTTATCATCAAAATGACCTCATTCCAAGCCTCGACAGAAGGTGTTTCCTTTTATTTTTGGCAAGTCTCAGCAAAATATTTTTAGTCTACCTCGATAGGAGGTATTTACTTTTCGGGATGACAGTTGCATCCATAGTTAAATCACAACAGAAGATTTGGCAACGGGTGTGTCATCAGTTAATATTTGACAGACGATTCCCAGCATACCTTGACAAAAGGTATTTCTTTTTTAGATTCTCTGGTAATCTCGGCAGTAGATCTCCAGCAGACTTCAACAGAAATTATTTTTCTTTCCAAGATCTTGACAGTAGATTTTTGGTTCATTTTGATACCTCGACATAAGGATCTCGACAATAGATTTCCGGTTTGCCATGATACATCGACATAAGGTATTTCCAAATGATGTTCTAAATCTCAATAGAAGACTTCTCCGATGGGATTTATCCAAGGACTTCATCTTGGGACTTGTAGATAGTTGTCGTCTAGCTTCGCTCAAAGGAAAATTCCTCGTGTGGATTGTACTCCAGTCATGTGTGTCTAATCCCCAGTAGTATCAATTTTCTTTCCCCGTAGCGTTGTAGCCTTTGTCTTGCATTTTTACATTGCACATCATATCATTTCATCTGCATTTTTGGTCAAAATTTTAGGTATTCTGATATTTAATCCTCTTCCACCTTGAATGTCCAAAAAAATCTTTGTTACTCGTATATTCAGGTTCAGGATGATAAAATAGGGGCAGCTGTCATACCCTAAATTTTGACCATAAATTTTCAAATTTCCGTTCATCTGGCGCATTTCACAGAGTTATCGATAGTCAGTCATTTTTGCATTTTTAGTTAAACATCTCATTAATCATTGCATTTTTTTATACATTTCTTATTATTCAATGTCACTTTTAAATTTGTTCTTGATTTTTAGAATTTGTCTCGATTTAAAATTATATATGTCCCTTTTTGTAATTTATTTATCTTTATTTGAATTTTTAGTTATATATTTATTTTCAAATCATTTAGAATTAATTTAATTGTTATCTTAGTTCATTTATTTTATTTTATTTTAGTTCAATTTTAATTCTAATTAAATTTTAATTTAGGTCTATTTTATGATGATTTTATTTAGTTTAATTCAAATAAAGTTTTAGTTTAATTAGTTTTTTTATCTGATTAGTTTATATTATTTTTCTTTTATTAGTCTATTATATTGGTTTGATTTTTATTAGTTAGTTTATTTTAGTTGGTTAGTTGACAAAACATCCCATAAACCAAAGCCTATAACAACTACTCACTGATATCCATCAGTCTGTAGCTTTTGACCCAAATCACACTCCAAAAGAAACATAAAATAAGACATGTTCAAAAAACTACAGAGAAAAGTAAAAAGGACCGTTTCTTACACTCTCTTCAAGAAACATAAAATAAGACATGTTCAAAAAACTACAGAGAAAAGTAAAAAGGACCGTTTCTTACACTCTCTTTCATAAACAAACAAAAAAATCTCAAGAGGCGCCCTCCATCACATGGATAAAAGGTTTCCTTTCGTTTCCTTTCGAGAGGAGGTAAGACCACAACCCATTCTCATATCACTACGGCTCTCTCTCCAAGTTATTTTTTGATCTGCAGGATAAGAAAGAAAACTAGATTATTTCTTCAAAACCTTGATCTTTCACATTTTTCAAGGACCACTCTCAGAAACTTTTTTTTCTCTCTCAACAACACTCTTTTCTCTCATAACAATCTTCCATTGCCTTATACACCTCCTTACCATCATGTAAACCACTAAAAAAACCATCTCATAATCACCAAACAAGCTGCTCAAACTTCCATCAACCTCATTCGCCCTTCTTCATCAACTCACTCTCCTCCATTGAAAGTCCTTTCACTAAAAAAAAAACACCATCTCCAACAACAAACCTCACCCTAATTCCTTGAATCAAAACACTCCAACCTGTTTGAAAAAAACAAATAAAATCATCATCATCTCTATTTTATCATAATGTTTTCCACACGAAAAAGGAAGAACTCACCTCATATCACACAAACAACCTTCATTTTTCTTTTCAACCAAAAAAACCATATATAACTTTATGCTATAACATTCATACACTATATATCATCTTCTCCACTAGTGCAAACCGTAACATCACCATCATCTTCACATGAAAACCTTCCTCCTCCATCTCCCACCACCTTCCAAAATCTAAAAATAAAACCTCCTTTCAAATCCGCGAGACTTACCGGATCTAAAACCACACTGAATCTCCACCTCCACCATGAAACCACCACTGCAATAACACGACCCACTGCTCACTACATATCTAGCTTGTCGACTCCGCAAGTGACGTCGAATTTTTTTGAAAAATCCGGTTCAACAAAGGATCAAAGTTGCAGCCTATAGTTCCGACGACCATGACGACTCGATGTTACACACATAAAGCTCCTATTCCGACAACATTCCATTCAAATCATCAGTGACATTATGAGTACATTGTGGTTGGTTGTCTTCCTTTATTCAAATTTAAATGTTAGCTCACCCTTGAATTTAGATCTGCAGTGATTTGTATAATGCTTATGTTTCGGTTTGTCGAAACTCTTCTCATGTGTGTGTGTGTTCTTTGGTGACGTTTTTACCCTTCAAATGCTGACTTCGATTTCGCCTTTTTTTTGCTTCGTTGTTGATTAGTTGTTGCTGCATTTTCATGTTTTAGATAAAGAGTCGCTGCATTTTCATGGTTTTCATGGTTGTTCATGTTGTTTGTTACTAATATTTGCATTCTTTTAAAATAGATGAATAATGTCCAATGTACAAAGTAAAACACATATTTCCGTTAATGTTAGTTAGATATAACAATGTTCTTTATATTATAGCTTTATAAATCTTAGGATTGGTTATTTCATATGGCTTGTCTTGTTATTGTTAGTTCATAATTCTTAATTGAAAGTTTAATTAGTTTATTTCATTTATGGTAAGTAAGATATGATGATGGATTTTAATACTGTTGTTTTTGTTTTACCTGCATTTTTTCATATTGTTACCATTAAGTTTCCAAACTCATTTTAGCCTATTCTTTTTTTTTCCTTATTATTATTTTGTATACTTATATTTTACTACTTTATCAAGTTGCTTCATATTTAGTAGTCAATATAGAACAAATACTTCAATGTATATGGCTTTGTAACTAAGACCATTAACCATTTCTATTTACACCTGTGATCATTGTTGCACCTTTAATGTTTATTTGCCTCTTTTTATTAGTAATTTTTAATTAGATATATTTTTAATTGTTTAGTTAATTCTTTTTTAGTTGTTATTTGTTGTTTGATCGCTAAATGATTATTTGATTTTTGTATCATTTTCCTTGCACTGCGCTTTTGGAATCTATCATTCCTTGGGGTTTTGAGTGATCACTCGTGAGGCTAGCCCTCGGGTTGTGTTTCATTCGCTCCTTCATTTTCTAAAAAAATTTAAACCCTAAATCACTTAAAAGAAAAATGATATTTTATCAAATCCTTTTATTAAATATCATCATAATTAATTAATGAGGAATTGAACTCAGGAATCTAGCATTCCTCGGGTTCTTTAATGAACCACTCTTGAGACTAGCCTTTGAATTGTGTTTCATTTACTCTTTCGTTACTAAAAAACACTAAACCCTAATTCACCCAAAATAATCGCAAAACGTCTCTATATTAACCTATTATTTAACGTAAGAACTAAACTCATGAATCTAGCATTCATTGGGTTTTTGAATCGAATTACTGTTGGGGCTAGCCCCCGATTTGTAATTCATTCGCTCTTTCGTTTTCAAAATGTAAATCTTAAATTAAATTGGTGAAAGAACTAAACTCAGGAATCTAGCATTCCTCGGGTTTTTGATTTGAATTACTCTTGAGGCTAGCCTTCGAGCTATAATTCATTCACCCTTTCATCTCCAAAACAATCGCCTCTTAATTCACAAATCAAATAACGAAAGAACAAAGCTCCGGAGTCTAGCACTCCGCACACTCTGGAATACAATCACTCTTGGGCTAGCCCCACGCGACGTGGTTTATTCACCCTCTCGTCCCTAAAACACGGAAACTTTTAATTAGCGAGCAAACAACAAATAACAACTAATCACTCCAGGGCTAGCCCCGCGCAACGTGGTTCATTCGCCCTTTCGTTTAAAACACTTTAACAAAGGTCAAACACTTTTCTCTAAGCGAACATTGTTTAAATCTTTCCACCTCCCAGACAAGCTAGCGCTTCAGCCTCCTATCGCGAGCATATAAGCCAACGCTTAGCAGTTAGAAAGCATTTCAAACAATTTGTTCATTAAAAAACACAAACCGTAGTTGCACGAAGTACGAAGCTCTAACTTTCTCATTGCACAAGGGAATACGTAGGCACAAGGATTTTAATCCTTCGTGAGCACAATAATAAAAAATTAACTATTTCTCCGTCATAAAGCACAATAATAAAAAAAACTTAATCATTTCTCCGTCGTAAATCACAATAATAAAAAACTTAACCTTTCTCCGTAATAAATAAAAAATTTCTTTTCCCTTTAACAAGCAATCTTAGTAACTTTAATCATTAAAAGAAGACAATAATAATAAGTTAACATTTAAAGCGCAAATTAGACTAAGAGGTTCCCGTTGAATACAACGGACGTGAGGGGTGCTTAACACATTCCCTTTGCGTAACTAACTCCCGAACTTAGATTAGTGGTTTCGTTGACCATTTCTTATCCAATTTAGGTTGTGTCTATATCTCCCTTTTCTCCCGTAGAATAAATAGAATTAGGTGGCGACTCTGTTGTTTGTTTTAGGATCATATTTTTCGAGATACGGCAATTGGTATATGTATATAATATGTCTCTGCATAACCAGTTTGAACAACTTACTTGTGTGAGGATTTTCAAACCTAAGAAAAGAATATTTATACCCTTTAAATAAATATTGTGGATATTTGAGTATGTTACTATTCCCGATCCTTAAAACCTTGCTTTTGATAAAGAGTATCAAATAATGATGTTGATCAGAAGTAGCCTCATCAAAAAACTGGAATAGTCTCTGATGATATGTAGCTTTTGAAAAGTATTAGACTCTGGAAGTCAACAAAGGAATAATAAACTTCAAATAGAATTTAAGTGATAAATATTTTTTACATCTGCCTCACTTAAAAAATTCACGGTTTTGAAAATGTACCATACATCCTCTACAGTTGTATGTGTAGAACCTATGAAGTAATGATGTTTTATCCTCTGGATACTTTGTGGCCTCTCTCTTTTCATTTCTTACTTTTTTTTGTACGTGTTTATCTTAATTGTTGGTTTTCCAAAAGTTTTTTTGTGATTTGTCTTTTAAAAACCTAGTTGTCTTAAACCTTTTATCTCTCTTTGTTAAGCCTATTTCTTTCCTATTTAAATTGATCTCAATAGTTTAGGTTTTTTATCCTTTTCTCTCAAACCTGGTTGACATAGTTTTACAACCTTACTCTGGTTTTTCAAAATATCTTTTCTCTCATTCCTATCCTAACCTGAGATGACCTCTAGCTCAAACCTTGGCTTGAAAACCCAATTGGATAGCATCAATGAAAGGTTAATCTTCCTTGAAGAATTGGGAGCCTCTGACTATGATCTTCTACCTCTCTTTCACTTAGGGGTACAAATAAAATTTCCTCAAGTAAATTTATCTCTCCTGAAGATAACATTATCTATCCTTGAGAGAAAATTTCTCTTCATTCCTTCAGAACGAGTTATGGATGAACTCTTTTCTATGCAAGGAACGGTTGTAACTCTGAATGAAATTTCATTTCACATTGGGATGAAGAGTTGCTAACAAAGATCATGTTGGTTCATAAGAATGATCCAACTTCATCTCTTTCTTCTTCTTCCACCAAACCTAGGCACTCTTTCTAAGCTACCTGTGTTTGATTTTTTTCAATTCTTTAGTGATTTCCTTTACTTTCCTTTTTGTATATTTCTCTTAGAGAATTTATTTTTTCTTAAGTCTTGTATGTTCTGATTTTTAGTGTAATTTTAATGTATTCTTTCTTAGCCTCTGATTGTATAAGCCAAGCAATTATATGGATAAGTAAATTTATTAGATGAATCTAATGAAAAAGAAATATCAAGTTAAAAGTACTCTTTTTGTTTTTATTATGAACTTCTTAATCAATTGATATTAAAGGAATTAATTATGATTAAAAGGATGGTATGAAAATTAAAATGGGAAAAGAACTTCATTGATTTAAAGGAATGATTACAAAAGGATATTATAACATTGATCCTAAACATACCTAGATTTCCAAGCATGGAAAAAGTTTCCTCAATCTAAATTCAACTCTTCTTGATCATCGTAACCAAAATGAATCACTTCTCTAAATCTTCTTTTTCTCTTGGACATCTTCTTCTTACAAATCTTCTGGTGTGGCTTCAGTGCCTGAGGAAGAGAGATTGAAGGAATTTCTTCAGAAGGTCTAACTTTCTGATAATAAGTTTCCTCATAAACTACAGGAGCCTCTGAAACAATAGGAGTAGAAGACTATTCAGAAGTTGTAGTCATCTTGAACCAGATGTTAAGTATATATGGATTTGTATGTTTGCTTTAACAAGTTGTGTGCTTTTATAACCAATTTCAGAAGATCAAACCCCTTGCGTGTTTCGGCTTATGATCTTTGAAAATCTCAAATCCAATCATTAATTAAGCATGTCATACTAGGATCATAATTAATCCTTGGAAACTGAAATGGTAGTAATTTACCATAAGAAGTAAAGAATTTCTTTGGTTAAAAAGCTTTAAACAATTTTCAATTGTCTTCTTCTTTTGAAAAAATGTTTTTAATTGTTTTAAACATTTCAAACTCTTTCAAAAGTCGGTGCATTTAAACCGTTTTAATTTTTTCTCATTTTTATTGTTTTTATCTTTCTCTTAAAATATTTTTGATAATGCAAAAGGGGAAAAGTGTATGGAGTACTTAAGGAAAGATTGAAGCATCATAACCTGAACAAAGTAGTTTCTGCCAAAACAACTTTTGAGTTATAAGCTCTAAGTTATTTATATTTGTATATTGTTAGTAATTTATTTTACAGAGCTTAAATGATAAATTTAACTAACAAAGACAAAACTTAGGGAAAGCTTACAAACCTTACCTTAATGAACTGTCAGACTAAAGGAAGAGCTTACAAACCTCAACCTAAGGTTTGTCAAACTAAGAGGGAGCTTACAAATCTCAACCTAGTGTTAGAATTTGTTAATTAAGTTATAAGATTCAATTAACATAGATAAGGAGTTAGGGGGATTACAAACCTCGTCCTAATGGACTATCAGACTTTGGGGGAGCTTACAAACTCACCTTAATGGATTGTCTAACTTAGGGGAGGGATTACAAACCTCAGGTTCTGATGTTAGACTATGTTAATTAAATTATCAACCATTGTTCTTAAATACATTTGTTTGTCATCATCAACAACGGGGAGATTGTTAGAACAAGATTTGTTCATGCCCTTAAAAGGTTTTAATGATGACAAAGTATTTAAATAACAATAGGGTTTACTAATGGTTGTTCAAGTGTACATGATTAAAAGACATTAACCTTGATAAAAATTAAGTTAATAACTCAAAAGAAACATTAAAGAGAAGTAAAGTTGTTCTGAATCTGAAGGATCAGAACCAAACTTTCAGATTCTGAAGAGTCAAATAAAGTCTTTCAGATGTTGAACCTAAGCTTATTTGGAATACAAAGATCATCAAAGATCTAAAGACTATAATCATTTGAAACAAGCAGACTTTGTTATAAGGAACGACTTTGCATATTATGAACAAGCATCATCAGCAATTCTGAAGATACTGCTTGAAAGGAAATTGTCTACATCAAATCATCAACTCTAAAAGTGTTCATCCAAACTAGTTTTGATCAAGAATCTGATGAAGGTAACCTTAGAATATGTTAACTCAAGACTCTGAAGTCTCATTCCAACCAGGTTCTAAAGACATACTTTTGCTTCTGATCATGATTTAGTTGATTCTATAAAAAGCCTATCATTCATGAAGTTAAGTGTAAAGATAAAAATGACTCCAAGAAAGCTTCAACAAACTTATACAAGAAGCCTCTAGTCATAAGTTATCCAAAGAAGATCATGTGACAATAGTACACTATTTTATGTCTAATTACATAAAGTAATATTGTCATGATCTTCTCTCTCCAATTATGTTGAACTCTACTCCGCTACTCTCAACATCTTTATGTTATATGGGTCTTAGCTCACCTTATTGTACACTAGCTAAAGACCTTCAACGATTACTTGTACCATGGTGTAAACCCATAATTTCGACAGACTGAAATTAAGGGTTTAAGGTCATCTTTGTCGAAGGATAACAAAAGGAAGAAAATTCAAGGATTGCTGACAGGGTTTGAAACTCCATTACTTCGACAGAAAGGCAAATGTTGGTCTGGCAGACTAAAGTTGGGAAGTTATTTGTAACTAAGTGTTTGACAGAAGAAAGCTTCTCTTTCGACGTTTCGACAGAAGATGGTCTTTCAATGATTTCGACAGAAGGGGATATTTGACAAAAGAAAATATTTGGCAAGTGCTGAAGGAGTTGTTTTTCTTTAAAGGCTTCGACAGTTTGAAGAGGAGCAAGGTTTCGTCACCAAAGAAAGGAATTCAAATTCAAAAGGAATTCGAATTCCAAAGGTTGTAACTTTTGGCAGTTGGACACATGGAGGTTTCAGAGAAGAAGTCTACATGCAGGCTGACACTTGTCGTTTAGTTATAGTTTTTCCGTTCTAAGCAGTTATTTTGTTTATGTATAAATAGGATAGTTTGTGGTTAGAATAGGTGTGTGAAAATTGATACAAAATTCCTGTAAAAACTCTAAGTACCCAGTGTGAGAGAAAATGAGTCTAGTATTTGGAACAATGTACGTTTGAACACCAGTTATATTTCAAAGTCATTTAAATTACTTGTTCATTCTTCAAGTTCATGTCATTTTAAACTTTATTTATTTTTCTGCAAGTTTTAGCCTTCGACATTTCTTTTTGTTCTTGTTTAAAACTCTTAACTTTATTTTATTTTTAAACTTAAAAACTTTACTTTACTTGCAAATATCAAAGTTCTTAACACTTTGACAATCTTGACAAAACAAACCACCCAATTCTAAGAGTATTTCGATAGAAATAATGCACATGTATCCCAGGACTTGTTTGGTTGGCCCTGCAAGTAACCCAGTTTTCTGAAGAAATTGGTTAACCAGAGGTTGTTCGCCAGAAACCACTGCGAACAAATTGGCACGCCCAGTGGGACGAGTGCATTAGAAATTATCTAATAAAGAACTTCTTAGACAAATTGTTCCTTGCTACGTTGTATGATTCTTAGAAGCGGTAAACTAGCCGTAACCGACGTAGAAAGACCAAAGAGAACAAGAAGAAGAAACATGGCTAACTTGCCAAATACTTCAAACATTCCTGACGAAACAATACCAGTTTCCAACCCTATCCCTTCGTCAGGAACAATACCAGTGTCTGGCCCTGTTTTAGAACAAATTAGGCCTCCTTTGGGGGATTCCATACCAACGGGTTCAGGATCCCAGAATGTGCCTAGTTCTTCCACCATAGGACAAGCCAGACCCCTTGGAACCCCTCCCCCTGGAGGAAATACATTCAGGCCATATCTGAATTATTCTCAGCCTTTGACTGGGAGGGAACAACCATATGGAATGCCAACTTCAATGATGGCAAGCCTACATAATTCGTCACCATTATTCTCTGATGCTATGGTTCAAGTATCATCACCATTGCAGGGATCAGGATATGGTGGAAATGGAAATAGAATGAATCAAATTCCACCAGGTTTCCATATGCCCGCTATGACAAACCATTCTGCACAAGTAATTCGTCAACAGATGGATGAAAGCAATCATGATATGGTGTAGGCTTTGACACAACAAATGGGAGAAGTGTTCAATCCCTTAATACAAAACACTACCCAAACAAACCAAATATTGGCAGAACAAATGGCACGCATTGCTAACTTTTTTGGAGTCCCGCAAGCACAGCAAAGAATGCAATTAAATCAGAATCCTGCCAATAGGGCTGTCGAAGAGGAACTTACTATAAACCAAAGGCCATTGGGAAACCCTCATGAAAATCCCAGGGGCCAAGAGGTGGTAGTTGAACAGCCTAATGTAGAGGAGCCTATTCGACAGGAACCAAGAAGGATAATAGTCCAGAGAAACCAAAATGCTGACGAAGTCTTACAGCAGAGAATGCGTTACAATAACATGCCTGTCGAAAATAATATTGCCACCATGGTGGAGAGAATAATGGCACAAAATGGAGTGAACGTAGGATTACAAAGGCCTAGTTATACTTCCCCCTTGTCTGAATTTGTCTTACAACAAGAATTACCACCAAGGTGGAAAGTCCCCAAATTCACAAAATTCTCAGGGGATACTAGTGAGTCCACCATAGAACACGTGGCACGTTATTTGATAGAGGCAGGAGAGATTGCTAATAATGAGAACTTAAGGATGAAATATTTCCCAAGTTCTTTGACGAAAAATGCTTTCACTTGGTTTACATCACTTCCTGCAACTTCAATTTTTACTTGGACCCAATTAGAGAGATTGTTCCATGAACAATTTTATATGGGACAAACCAAGATAAGTTTGAAAGAGTTGGCAAGTGTCAAAAGAAAATTTTCTGAACCTATAGATGACTATTTGAATAGGTTTAGATTATTAAAAGCCAGATGCTTTACGCAAGTGCCGGAACAAGAACTAGTCGAAATGGCTGCAGGGGGTTTAGATTATTCCATAAGGAAAAAACTGGATACCCAGTACTTGAGAGACATGGCACAACTGGCAGACAGAGTGAGGCAAATAGAAAGACTAAAAAATGAAAAATTTAGATCAAACAAAAACAAGAAGGAAAGAGTGGCCTATGTAGGAATAGTTCAAGAAGATGATTATGACGAAAACGAACCAGTCATTTTCGACCAGCAAGAAATTGATCTTGCAGAATTAAAACAGGGCCCTCCATATTCTTGTAGAGTCTTAGCCCCGTCGAATGGAAAAAATCCAGTCGAAGTGGAAAAGAATGACAGGTTCCCTAAAAGAACCTATACATTCGACATCACCAAGTGTGATGAGATATTTGATTTATTAGTCAAAGATGGTCAGTTAATAAAACCAGCAGGCACTAAAGAGCCTCCTGTAGACCAACAGAAAAAGAGAGGTTTTTGTAAATACCATAATTTCTTGGGTCATAAAACTTCTCAATGTTACCTTTTCAGGGATCTTGTCCAGAATGCAATCCAAAATGGAAGGCTGAAGTTTGGAGACAAAGGCAAGCAGCAGATGAAGATTGACTCCAATCCCATGCAGGTTGTGGAGGCCAATTATGCTGAACCAGAAATGGTAAACGTGGTCGAAATGGAGATCATGGCAGAAGAAAATTTTGAAATGGTGGAAGTTACTGAAATCTTCGACACCAACTTCACCATGATAGAAGCTGCTGAAGGTTTCGACACCCATGTCAATGTGGTGGAAGAAGGTGATAATTCTACTGACCAAGCTGAGGAAAAAGAAGTCAAAGTTTCTGAGGACTTCGACAATGAGAATGCCATTGAAACTACTGAAGGTTTCGACGGAAGAAATACAGTCAAAGTGGGAAGGAGCTTCGACAAGAAAGACTGTGAAAGAGATGCTGAGCAAGGGGTGATCTGGGACACTTTGGGAGAGTCAAATGGGAAGTTCGACTTCATGGTGAAATATTCAGCACCACCAAGTTCCAAAACAGATATCAACAAAATCAAACCCACAGGATGGGGAGATTCTTTCAAAAAGGATGACGAAGAGGAGGATAGCAAAACCCTCACTGTCCAAAAAGTGGCCACTGAAGGCCCTGACCAAGAGGAGATCAAAACAGCAGGGGCTGATGACAATTCCCTCACTGTCGAACCAATAAACAGTGGTACCACCAGAACTGAAGAACATCCTGTCGAAAGGGTTGCACATTGCTGCAAATACATCTATAAGGGCTTACACCCAAAAGGCAATGTGAGTCAGTCAAAGGAGGACATCCCAGAGGAAATCATGCTAGTCGAAAAAATGAACAGATTGAAAATTACAACTGAACAGAGTGCGGGGATTCATATGGTGGAAATCACTCAAAAGGGAGGACCAGACACCAACAAGGGAAAGAAACATCAAGAAAAGCATCAGAAGCTGGTTTACCCAGAAGAGAACGAGAGTCTTGTCGAATTCATCCAGAGGTGTCAAAGGAAAAATGCAGAAGTCATGCTTTGCCCAAGATGCAGTGCTGTATTCGACAAGAAAGCAGCTGATGACTTAGAAGCAGCAGAAAAGACCCAGAGGAAAAGAAATTGGGGAACAATCCCACCAACCAGAAATGAAAGATTTGACCCAAGAAGGGGGAAGTATCACAGTCAAGGGGTGGGAGAAAGACGTTTCAACACCTACAAACCATCCAACAGACCCAATGATGACAAATGGGTTCAACCTATAAGGGATGCCCAAGGTCAGAAGAGATGGAAGAGTTTTGAAGTGAACAGGGGTCCCTCATTGGAAGTTAAAAAGGAGGCAAAGCCAAAATACGTCTCTGAAAACTACAAAGGGAAGAATCCTATGTCCAGATCCCAATGGAGAAGATTCCAAAGGCAAAAGAAAATTGGAAAGGAAACTGTGGAACACAAAAAGGTTGGGCAAAAGGAGGCTGAATCAAGCAAATGTGTGCAGATCACAAACAAGGGGATACCTCTGGCAGAAAAAGAAACCCCTCAGAAGAATGGATCTAGTGACACCACAGAAATGCAGAAAACAAACAACAGAATGCCAGTAGACGAAGAGGTCACAGATGAATTTAGTTCAGAATCAGATGCCTCTTTCGACGTAACTTGCAATGTGGTTTATGTGCTGCCCAGAGACTATGACAGGATAATGGAAGTCGAAGATGAAGAGGATGACATGGCAGATGACAGCATAGGCTTGAAGCCTGTATGCTACTACATAATGAACAATGGTTGTGTCGAAGAGCAAAATGCTTTCTTCGAAAAGCCAGATGATGCAATGAAGGCTCACTTAAAGCCTCTCTTCATAAAAGGAAAGTTAGAAGGTGTGGGTGTCAACAAAATTCTGATAGATGGTGGAGCAGCTGTAAATTTAATTCCTCATTACATGATAAAGAGGATTGTAAAAGATGACTCCGACATTAAGCCTCACAATATGGTGTTGTCCAACTATGAAGGTAAAGTAGGAACAACACTGGGAGTAATACAACTAAACTTGACTGTAGGATCCATCACCAGGCCTACCATGTTTGTGGTGATAGCATCAAAGGCAAATTACAACTTACTGTTGGGAAGAGAATGGATCCATGGGATTGGGGCTGTACCATCCTCCATGCATCAAAGGATAGCAATCTGGAGGCCAGATGGGATTGTCGAAAACATAGAAGCAGATCAGAGTTACTTCACAGCTGATGTGAACAATGTCACTGGTCGTAACTTCGACAAAAACCTAGCCCACATAGCACCATGCAATCCTGCTGCTTTCGACCTAACAGCTTCCGACAATGCTTACTGTTCCATGTACCTCCATCCTACGCATGGTTTCTAGTGGGATAAAGAAATAATTGGGGAGACAAATTACACTTGGGGAACTGCCCATGTCAACCCAACTGGATGGGGGAGTGAATTCAGTGAAAATGACTGAAGTTTCAGCAATGGAAAGGATTTGGCTTATATAGCCGAAAAACAACTCAGAACGGCCCTTGAGGCTGAAGTTAGAAATATGGCTGTCGAAGCCAGCACTCAGGTTGTCGAAGGACAACATCCTCAAGAAAATATTGAGGAGCAACATGCAAATCAGAGTTTTGAAGAATATTCAAATGGTGAATGGCAGAATCAAAGACTTGATGCCATTTATGATGACGAACCTTTGGGGTTCGAAAAGGATCCAACCTCAGCCAATATGAAAATGGTGGCACAGGATCCTCTAGAGGAGATTAATCTGGGTCTGGGGGCAGAAAAGAGGCCCACTTACATCAGTGCCAAGTTGAATCCTCAACTCAGAGTCGAAATAATCCAACTGCTGAATGAGTTTAAAGACTGCTTCGCCTGGGATTATGACGAAATGCCTGGTTTAGACAGAAGTTTGGTGGAATTGAAGTTGCCAATACTGGAAGGGAAGAAGCCAATAAAGCAGACCCCTAGACGCTTTGCGCCTGAGATTCTGTCGAAAATCAAAGAAGAAGTCGAAAGGCTTCTAAAATGCAAATTCATCCGTACAACAAGGTATGTCGAATGGATTGCTAATATTGTTCCTGTGATTAAGAAAAATGGCACATTAAGGGTGTGTATTGATTTTAGAGATCTAAACTCAGCCACCCCTAAGGATGAGTATCCTATGCCAGTAGCAGAAATGCTAGTAGATTCTGCAGCAGGCCATGAGTATTTAAGTATGCTTGATGGCTATTCTGGTTACAACCAGATTTTCATTGCTGAAGAAGACGTTCCAAAAACAGCTTTTCGTTGTCCAGGAGCAATAGGAACATATGAGTGGGTAGTCATGCCCTTTGGTTTGAAAAATGCTGGAGCTACTTACCAAAGGGCTATGAATTCTATTTTTCATGATTTCATCGAAACATTTATGCAAATTTATATAGATGACATTGTGATTAAATCTGCTTCAGGTTTGGACCACATTAACCATCTTCGACAGTCCTTTGAAAGGATGAGGAAGTTTGGTTTGAAAATGAATCCTCTTAAATGTGCTTTTGGTGTGCAGGCAGGGGACTTCTTAGGCTTTGTGGTCCACAAGAAAGGGATTGAAATTAATGAGAACAAAGCTAAAGCAATAATGGAAGCAAAAGCGCCATCGACAAAAAAGGAATTGCAGTCTCTACTAGGGAAAATCAACTTTCTCAGAAGGTTCATCTCCAACCTTAGTGGAAAGACTCAGGCCTTCTCACCTCTGCTTCGACTGAAGAAGGAAGGTTTCACTTGGGGGCAAGAGCAGCAAGATGCCTTCGACAAGATCAAGGAGTATCTGGCAAATCCTCCAGTTTTAATATCTCCTTGTCGAAAAAGAAGCATGAGGCTCTACATATCAGCATCTGACAAAACATTAGGAAGTATGCTTTGTCAAGAGGATGAACATGGTGTCGAAAGAGCCATTTATTATCTCAGCAGAGTCTTAAATGATGCTGAAACTACATATAGTATGATAGAGAAATTATGTTTATGTGTATATTTCTCTTGTATAAAATTGAAGCATTATATAAAACCCGTTGATGTACATATATCTTCTCATTTCGACGTAATAAAACATATGTTGTCTAAGTCTATTTTACATAGTCGAATTGGAAAATGGGCTTTAGCCTTGACTGAGTATTCTTTAAAATATATGCCTCTAAAAGTTGTTAAAGGGCAAGTAGTTGCTGACTTCATAGCTGACCACTCCATACTTGGAGATGAGACAAATTATGTCGAAAAAGAGCCTTGGAGGTTATATTTTGATGGTTCCAGTCATAAAAATGGAACAGGTGTTGGGGTATTGATTATTTCTCCCAATAAAATTCCAACAAAGTTCAAGTATAAAATAGAAGGATTCTGTTCAAATAATGAGGCAGAATATGAAGCTTTAATTGCTGGACTTGAAATTTTGTTGGAACTGGGGGCAACAGAGGTCGAAATAATGGGTGACTCTGAGTTGGTGATAAAGCAATTGACGAAAGAGTATAAATGTGTCAAAGAAAATTTGATCATGTACTTTGTGATAGCCAACAGATTCCTCAAGAGATTCGACAGTGTAGTTTTTAGACACATTCCCAGATTAGAAAATCAAGAAGCAAATGACTTAGCTCAGTTGGCTTCAGGGTATAAAGTGTCGAAGGAAAATCTGATGAAGGTTGTCGAAGTAAGAGGCAAGGTCTTATCCACCAAACTATCCCCATCTGATTTGGAGACAATGAGATTGGGATATGGTGATGAAGAGAACTTTGAGATTTTCAATGTAGGTGATCTAGAAGTTGGAGATTGGAGAAAACCCATCAAAGATTATTTACAAAATCCAAATCAGACAGTCGAAAGAAAGATAAAGTACAGAGCTATAAGTTATGTACTCTTTGGAAATGAACTGTTTAAAAAGACTGCAGAAGGAGTTCTATTAAAATGCCTAGGAGAGACTGAAGCTTATATAGCTCTGTCGAATGTACACAGTGGTGCATGTGGTGCTCACCAAGCAGGACATAAGATGAAATGGCTATTATTTCGACAAGGAATGTATTGGCCAACCATGTTGAAAGACTGTGTCGAATTTGCAAAGGGTTGTCAGGAATGTCAAATTCATGCAGGCATACCTCATGTGCCAGCAAATGAGTTACATTCCATTGTAAAGCCTTGGCCATTCAGAGGTTGGGCTTTAGATTTGATTGGTGAAATTCGACCAGCCTCTTCAAAAGGGCAGAAGTACATTTTAGTAGGAGTAGACTATTTCACTAAATGGATTGAAGCCATACCGTTGACGAATGTAGATCAGGAAGCAGTCATAGACTTCATCCAGAAACACATAATGTATAGGTTTGGAATACCAGAGACTATAACCACTGATCAAGGATCTGTGTTTACTGGTAGAAATATGCAGGCATTTGCAAGGGAGACAGGTTTTAAGTTGTTGACTTCGACACCCTATTATGCCCAAGCAAATGGTCAGGTCGAAGCAGCCAACAAAGTAGTAATAAACCTGATAAAGAAACATGTGGGTAAAAAACCAAGAAATTGGCATAAGACCCTGGATCAAATCCTTTGGGCTTGTCGAACATCTCCTAAGGAAGCAACTAATTCCACCCCATTTAAATTAACCTATGGACATGATGCAGTATTGCCTGTCGAAATCTGTTTACAGTCAATACGAATTCAAAGACATCATGAGATTCCATCTGAAATCTATTAGAGTATGATGATGGATGAATTGGTTGATTTAGACGAAGAAAGGTTGCGTGCTTTAGAATTAATAAGAAGGCAGAAAGAGAGAGTTGAAAAGTTTTATAACAAAAAAGTAAAATTCAAAGCCTTTTTAGTAAATGATTTAGTTTGGAAAGTGATCTTGCCCATGGAGAAGAAAGACGGAGTGATGGGAAAATGGTCCCCTAAATGGGAAGGACCTTTCAAAATTCTAAGAGTTTTTTCCAACGGTGCGTACGAAGTCGAAGAAGTAGAAAAAGACAGAAGAGTGCTGAAAATAAATGGGAAGTACTTAAAGAAGTATAAACCAACATTGCAGGAAATAAAAATAGGAACAAATTAAAATTGCAAACGAAACTTGTCTTCGCCAAACAAATGGCGTGAAATAGCATTACATATAAAAGTGCTAAAAGAAAATATCCTTAAACAAATAAAATTCCTAAGTCCTATTACAAAACTACTGTCGAAGGAAGGTAGCTTTGAGTTCGTCGAATTTTTTCTTTTGAAATTGGATTCGACGCTCGCAGAGACTCTTGCTGACAGTCATTTCTTCAATCTCCCTGTGAAGTTGCTGGGCTGTTTCTGCATGTTGTAGCCCCTTCTGGAGTTCACTGTCTATTGCTTCCTGATTTGGTTGTTGGAGAGAGGCCTGGCGTTCTTTTTCTTGAAGGATTTTCCTTTGAAGATCAGCAATCTGGGCCTGGTAAGCTTGAATATTGCTTTCACACTCAGCAGCAGCCTTAGTGTATTCGTCAGAAAGCTTATTCATCTCTGAAATCTTTTCTGTCGAAGAAGCCACTGTGTTCCATTCTGAAACTTGCTCTTCAGACTTGGCTGTGATTTTTTGGGAGAATTCTTTTTGTCGAACCAGATCAGCACTAACAGAATCAATTAAGGATATCAAATCCATCACCAAACGGCTTTCCTCAGTCGAAGCCTCCAACAAATTGGCACTTTTCAGGAGCTTCTTCAGATCATATTGAGCAGAAGCATTCTCAGACAGGACTTCAAACAGGTCAACTCCAAGGATTCTTGTCTTGATCTCATCCATTATGACACTGATTGGTTGGAGGTCGGAAGTGGCCCCTGAAGCTGTCGAACCACTGGGAGAGGAGTCTTGGAAGTTATACCTGGTGTCGAGTAAAGCTTTTAAATATTCAAAGGGTTTTCTAACTTTCAAGATCTCAATCTCTTCGTGTGACAAGCTTGTCGAATTAGTACCCACAGAAGTTTCAGCAGGAACTTTTGTTGGAGAAGGAATGTGTTGAGAAGTGCCTCCAATGCTCAAGTTGACTCCTGGTTGATTCGACAGAGTGACCTCCTCTTCGACGTTGTCTTTGTCAACTATGTTGGTGTCAGTTGGATCTGGAGTTTGTGCATCCTGAGCAATAGCATCTTCGTCAGTTTCTGGTATAGCAGCTGGTGGTGGAAGTGGTGCATCTTGATTTGGAACTATTTTTTCTGCAGTGAAGTCTGGTCGAAGAGGAGAGTTGTTGCCAGAAGATTCAGAATCACTGAGGTCAAATTCATCCAAGGTTTGAGGTCCATGGACACCTGCATCTGGAGTGGCATCATCTTGGAGTCTTTCAGCTAGAGTCCTCTCAGAATTAGAAGGGGCATGCTCTTCTTGGATTGTAGAAGTCTCTTCGACATCAATGACAACCTTCAGAAAATATCAAAGAGAGTCATAAGATAAAGATACATGCAGTTAAGACTAAAGATATTGTTTGTCGAAGTGATTACCTGAGGGATTTCAGTATGTGCACTTGAGTCTCCACTTCTTTCACTCCTTGTGGGAATTTTGTTGACTGGACTGGCAGGTGGAGTTCGTCTTTGGACTATAGATCTTTGAGAGGCTACTGTTTTAATTCTTAGACCTTTGTTTCTTTTCAAAGGTTGGGGTTCAGGGGATTCGTCCTCAGACTCTTCGACGCTTTCTTCCTTTTCTTCTGGTTTCCTTTTCTTTGCTGGGGTACGAGTTACCTACAAAAAAAAAGAGAAGTGTTCAGTATAAGAAAATGTGAAGTACATAAATAAGGAGGGATGCTCTGTTTTTTGTCGAAACCTTCTTGACAGTTGTAGGAGACTTTTCGACTGTTTTAGAAGAGGTTCCTTCGCCAGCAGTCTTCCTGACAATTCTAACAGCTGAAAAAGAAAAGTTGCATGAACATTGATATAATAATAAAAGGAGTTAGAAGCAAAAAGAAGAATGTAATTTCTTCGACACCTTCAAGAATGGGTTCGTCTACAGTAACATGTTCTATCCCAATATGAAGGTTCCCAGTGAAGTTGTCCAGATGATACTTCGTCGCAACCACATGTTCGGCAGGTTTTTTGTTTCTTTCGCGAAGCAGTTTTAAATCAGATCCACACACAAACCAATCTGGAAATGGAGGACACAAGGCCACTCCAAATTCTGCAGAAGGGAGTGGAGGGAATTTTGGAGGAAAAGTTGTGAATGCAAAGTCATAGTGTGCATGTGGTGGAAGAGATGAAGGAAACCACAACTTATTTAATTTCTCTGTGAGTTTGTATTTTAAAGATACTGCTGCTTCAGCTATGGTTCGACGAAGATCATCAGGCCTGTAAATAGTTTCAAAATACTTTTGAAACTTTTGAACTTCTTTGATATGCTGATCTGTACCTTTTTTCTTCTTGTCCTGCACAAAGGTAAAAGCATTTGTCAGAAGAGTAGTGAAGGTTGCTACGTCGAAAAATCTGTTGATGTAATATTCCTTCCACCAGACGTCGAATTCTTCAGTACAGAGGAAGTTTGGTAGAAAAATGGTGGGATAGACCTCCAAAGTTGGGTCGAAAAACTTGTTGTACAGCTCTAAACTTTTGTCGAAGTGGTGAAATGAGTTATAGAAAATGATAGCACCTTTCTTATGGTAGATAGGCTTCGTCTTCGTCTGAATTAATCCAAACTGCCTAGCTACCAAATTGGGTTGGTACACAATGAGGGATACCTTTGTGTTGTTAAGACTATGATGGGAGAAAAAGTGTCTGGGCATGAGGAAAGCTTCCCAAATGGAGATATAGGAGTCTTCATCTTTCTGGTTCTCCACTGGGAGTCTTCTGGTAAACCATCTTGGACCTACTTGTCTGTTGGCGAATGGTGCCATTGAAGGAGAAAATTTGTAGCGTTTGGCGAACATCATGATGTAGCCAGTGAATGCTTGTTGAAGGCTTGTATTATCATCTGTAGGGGTCAGTTGAACCAGCCTAGGCCATTCGACACGCCTTTCTCTTACTGCGTCTTCGACAACTGGCATTTTGATGGGGATGAAGTTTTCAAAAGTGGCATTCAGCCATAATTGTAGGAGCCAAAAAGGGCCTGTGAGACTAATGTTACCTTTGTCCTTAAGGGATTTGAGGTTGCTTACACTCTCACTTAAGGATTCATAGAGGTTTGCCAAAAGAAGTTCACTCAGGCAGAATGCAACTCCATTATGAAGTTGATTAGCCATAATGATGTAACTTCTGGCTACCTGGAGAGACCTAGTACAAAAAACAAATTTGGCTAACCACAGGGAGAGGAAAGCAATGTGCTCTCTATCAGAGACTTCTTCATTGTTTTCACCTTGGTGATGAGCTATGAAAACAGAATACCCAGCATGCTTTGTGTCGAAGCCTATGGGATCCTTGTTCAAGTGTTCAGGGTTAAAGATTTCCCCTAAAGGACTAAGGCCAGTTATGGCTGCTATGTCGAATAGGGTGGGAGTCACCATTCCACAGGGTAAGTGGAAAGTATTGTAAGTACTATCCCAAAAATACAAGGAGGCTAACAGCATGTTTTGGCAATAACGGGGACCCTCTTTCGACAATTGGATTAAGTCATAAATACCAGTTTTCTTCCAAAATTTCTCTTTGGTTTTTTCGATCCTAGTAAGCCATGCTAGGTAGTCAGAGGGATCTTTCGTCAAAGGGGGACTCCTAAAAATCCTATTTTGATTTAGATAAGACAGATCTATTTCTTTCGAAGCCATAAGGACTTCAGGTTCTTTTGTTGAGGTTTCGACAGGTTTAGGGTTTTTGTTAGCAGCTATGGGTTTAGAAGCAGAATAACAGGGATAAAATTCTTTCAAACGGTTAGGGTCCACAGTGGGATCAAAAATAGGACCTAACATAGCATGATGAACTCCAGAAACAGAAATGGGAATCATTACCTGTGACTTGTAAATGCTTGCCTTTTCCCTTTCATTTGGGGGTTCTGGAAAGTACTGTTGGTGTTGTGTTTGTGTAGGCCCAGATAATACGTGAGCAGGAGGAAGATCCATGGTCTTCTTTGTCTTCTTTGCACTGCGGCCAGTGGTAGTCTTTGGAGGAGCCATTGATTTGATGAAGAGGTTGAAAGAACAGAAGCTTTGAAAGGTTTGGAAATGGAGTTTTTACGCTTGGGTAAGAGAAGAGTTGAGAAGGTGAAAAGTATGAAATGTTGTTGAAAGTGGTATTTATAGAGGATGAAATAAATGACTAATAAAGAAAAAGGAAAATGAAAAGATTTTCAGTTGGGAAGTGGAGACGTGCGTTTCTGATCCATTGGTGGAAGTTAGAAAGTGGCAGTTGGTAGGAGGCCATGATTTACCTACAATATAGGGCTATGGGAGATTGTGTAAAAACGTGGGTTAGACATGACGTTTTAATAAAGTGGAAATCATGATGTTTTCTTGGGACTCAACAAAATCACTTTACAATAAATGCAACTGACAGGAAGTCAAAGGTCACTTCGACAGCAAAGGATATTTCTCCAAGAATAGTCGAAAACATCTTTGCTGGGGGGCAATTTGTAAACCCATAATTTCGACAGACTGAAATTAAGGGTTTAAGGTCATCTTTGTCGAAGGATAACAAAAGGAAGAAAATTCAAGGATTGCTGACAGGGTTTGAAACTCCATTACTTCGACAGAAAGGCAAATGTTGGTCTGGCAGACTAAAGTTGGGAAGTTATTTGTAACTAAGTGTTTGACAGAAGAAAGTTTCTCTTTCGACGTTTCGACAGAAGATGGTCTTTCAATGATTTCGACAGAAGGGGATATTTGACAAAAGAAAATATTTGGCAAGTGCTGAAGGAGTTGTTTTTCTTTAAAGGCTTCGACAGTTTGAAGAGGAGCAAGGTTTCGTCACCAAAGAAAGGAATTCAAATTCAAAAGGAATTCGAATTCCAAAGGTTGTAACTTTTGGCAGTTGGACACATGGAGGTTTCAGAGAAGAAGTCTACATGCAGGCTGACACTTGTCGTTTAGTTATAGTTTTTCCGTTCTAAGCAGTTATTTTGTTTATGTATAAATAGGATAGTTTGTGGTTAGAATAGGTGTGTGAAAATTGATACAAAATTCCTGTAAAAACTCTAAGTACCCAGTGTGAGAGAAAATGAGTCTAGTATTTGGAACAATGTACGTTTGAACACCAGTTATATTTCAAAGTCATTTAAATTACTTGTTCATTCTTCAAGTTCATGTCATTTTAAACTTTATTTATTTTTCTGCAAGTTTTAGCCTTCGACATTTCTTTTTGTTCTTGTTTAAAACTCTTAACTTTATTTTATTTTTAAACTTAAAAACTTTACTTTACTTGCAAATATCAAAGTTCTTAACACTTTGACAATCTTGACAAAACAAACCACCCAATTCTAAGAGTATTTCGACAGAAATAATGCACATGTATCCCAGGACTTGTTTGGTTGGTCCTGCAAGTAACCCAGTTTTCTGAAGAAATTGGTTAACCAGAGGTTGTTCGCCAGAAACCACTGCGAACACATGGTAGTTTCAATTTACAACAAATCTATTATCAGCATCTATTTAAAGATGAAGATTGAAAACATTCATAAGCTTAGACTCTCCAAGAGATCTCTCTCGATGGAATGAATGTGAGTTAAAGAATATGTAACTATGTTCACAAGGATGTGATGCCACTTCACATAAATGGGTTGAGAGAAATTGTGTTTTAGAGAAAACACAATTGAGAGAAACACACTCAAAAAGAAAATATAACTAGAAGGGTTAAGTGTGTGAGAGTAAAGTGAGATGTATTCACATATGTTCTGAAGAAAGAATATGTGAATATGATCAACTGAACAAAAATGCACAACAAGATGAAAATATTTGCAAGGAGATAAGAAGAATGAAAACTTCATTCTTCTACACTCAAAAGTAAACAACTTATATTCTACTCAAGAGTGTAAACCTTTATGTATTTGCTCATCTAAGAAGCACACATGTAAAAAAAATGTTAACACCAGATTTCTTATGTTAATTGAATCTGAAGACTCTTTCCTCTATGTTCAGAGAAAGTCTATTTCTGTTGATTGAGCATTGAAGTCCCATGCTTGCGGGCAGAGGAAGAAGTCTCGTTCAGTGTGACTGAGCATTGAAGTCTCATGCTTGTTGGCAGAGCAGGAAGTCTCGATATCGATATATTGAGGAGGAAGTCCTGAAAAGGTTGTTTAGGCATTCAAGTCTCATGCTTGTAGGTAGAGCATAAAGTCTCATACTTGAGGGCTTGAGCGACAAGTCTCAATCTGGTGTGATTGAGCAGGATTCAACTATGGATTTAAGCAGGAAGTCTTCAATTGTTGACTTAAGCAATTGTAATTTGATTGATTATAGTTAAAAGCTCTTGTGCTGCAAGGGGATTAGACTACCATCAGTTGAGAGAAACCATGATATATTGTGTATCTCTTTATTTATTTATGCATTTATATTTCGTTGTGCAACAAACTCTGAAGTCAGACTCTGATTTAATTCAGTCTCTTACTTGTATCAAAATCTAAGCTTGACACCTTAGATTCTGAAATAAGGTTAAGAAAAAGGAAGTAAAATTTTCAGTGATGTTTCTCACTTTGTTATCATACTTTGAACATGGTTCAGAATCTGATGCATCAGAATTCATAAGCGAAAATAAATTTTTGGGCATACATAATTCAACCTCCCCTCTTGTGTATTTTTCTAACCTTCAAATCATTTATGTCATCTTCCTTTGCACGAGAGCTCTATGTAACTGCTCTCTCTACTCTATCAATTTGTCTAGAAGAAATTTTGTTATCTCTTCCTCTCTTCCTGACTAGAGTAAATATAACAAAACAATAAGATTACTAGATTTCTTTAAAAATCCAGAAATTAACATGATTTTACTATAATTTTGATAATTGTGATAACTAACATGTTTTTTTATCGAAATTTTCTAAATATCCAATATGCATGTGTACATTTTTATCATACATTTTAAAAATTCCAATAAAAATATATGTTGGTTATTGGATTTGAAAAATCAAGTATAAATGCATGTGAAATATTATACTTTATCAGATATTTTGAAAATGCCGGTAAGAATACATGATTTTACCTAAAAATGCGGTATAAATATTGAATTGCTAGTACAAAAACACAATTTTAACGGGAAAAAAATGACTTGTAAATATCCAGTAGATAACTCGAAAAATCCGATAAATATCATAAATTTTCTAAAATATATGAAAAATATCAATTGAAATGTAGAATTTTCTATTTTAGAATCGAAGAGTATTATAGTAAAAACATATGGGAAGTATCAGGTCAAACTAAAAGGGTAACCAAACAATGTCTTAAAGTCTCATTAAGTTAAAAAAAAAAAAAAACTGATTAAAAGTATCATCAACTGACATTATCTCAATTGGTAATAGTTTGAATTTTTGTTTTTGTTTTAAATTTATTTTTTCATATTTTATTTTTATACTTTTTAAAGCCAAAATAAATTATCTTATCTTGTTTATACACGAAACAAAATTCACAAAAACATGGACCTCTGAAATATGGACCCCTTTACAGTGCCAAATGGGTATATATATTCAATTGCATACATGCAATATTCTATGAGTTATCATTATCACCCTCATTACACACCAAAATATAATTGTAGTTTGGCCTTTTCATCCATAGTACTACTTAATATTGAATATGACTACTCATTCTATTTCATTTTTCAGTGGTCCATTTTTTTTACATATGTACTCGAATCTATAGAACTGTAACAATCAACCAAAAATATTTGAACTACTTAAAGCATAAAAATGTGTTTAGTTCTAAAGGTGCATATTTTAAAACCTCCCATTCTTGGAAATATTGATTCAAGAATCATCAAATTAATGCTTATGTTTTCTTACACATGTTGCTAATCTTAAAGTTACTATATTATTAGAATTTGGTAATATACATAGATGTGAATAGAAAAAGTAAAATAAAGCTGCATTAAAGGGAAAAACATTGCTACAAAACATCCTTTTCTCATACATAGGACAAGGTACATTTTTTTTCTTCCTTTTGGCCTTTCATATGATCCATCAATTTCTAGATCATCTTTATAAATTTGCCACATGGAAATAATTCTGAAAAATGCAGAGTTGTTTTACCTTATTTTCCACAAAATGATGAAATTTCATTTGTCCCCTCTTCATAGTTCAACCCATTCTAAACAAGACTCAAAATTATCTACCGTTAATCTAATCAGTTTGATTTTGATCAGACAATTAAGATAAGACCTATTGACTTTAAAATACGAGTTATTTAAATAAGACAATTCAAACCTATCTATCTGCGACTGCATATTTAAACTCGTGATTTAAGATATGCTGCATCAATATCGATATGATCAGTAATTTCACTAGGGACCCAAGCGGTCGCAAACACGCAACTATTTCCTTTCCATGTAAGAACCAACATGTTTTCTTCTCTTTTCATTCCCCATCCACTAGCATGTTCATCAAGCAAACCCTTAACTTCAACAACAGTTTCATCACAAAATGGAACACTAAAGTAACCAACATCTTTCATTCTTTGTGACATTTGCATCCCTGACTCCAATCTTTCAATTCTTTGATGCCCTTCAAAGCTTATAATGTTCTCAATTTTCTGTCCTATGTCAGATTCAAACTCTGTCCTTTGACAACTATCTTTAGGCAAAAAAGTATCCAATGCATCGAATGGTATCCATAAATGGTTAAAAGAAGCCGTAATTCTTGATGTTAAACTTGATGAACTAAGATCACAATCCTCATCAACCAATAGCACAATTTGAGGGTTAAGTCCTTTAACTAAATTCATAAAAACATCTCGAATCGAAATGTTTTGACCCTTTCTATCGTCCGACAAATAACGTATCCAATTTTGACAATTTATAACCAAAGCTTCGTCTTCCCTAAGATTCAACATACTAGGATTCAAGAGACTCAACATTGATTCAAAATCAAAACTACTCGATTCTTCCGATGTCAACGAATTCGAAACATTATCTCCAATAACATTAAACTCAAAAGGGACATCCTTAAACTTAGCAAAATTACCTAAACGTTGACCAACTTCATGTATTGATATATTAACCAAAGGTGGAACCATTGGCCTAAAAGATGGAACTGTGATTCTAAGGGAAGGAGGGCCTTCTTGTAATTTAGCCAAAGAATCTATAAAAGTAGGCCATTGCATACAAGGAGTTATGCTAAAATCTAAAATATGTACCCTTTTGAAACCCTTAATTGCTTTGAAAATTTCATAGTTTGAAGCACAAAATCCAAACCTATGCCAAGGAATAAGATCAACATACCCAGCGAGTTCGGTGACCGACATCAACCGTCTTTGAATAATGTTACTTCCTTTGAAATTCATTGAAGTAGGACAAATTCTTGAAGCTCTAGAGATCAATGCTCTTAGAAACCATGAGGTTAGTCTTTGGTTAGTGTCACCTAATGGTGAAGCAACGTTGTTTAGGACCCACATAACTTGTTGAGCTAGGGTTATGTCATTGCTTTCCAAAGCACTTGCACAATGGAGTAAGAGCTTTTCGATACATGCTCCATCTAGGCTTCCAAGACAGCCTTTAAGTGCTTCTGGTTGAGGGGAAGTGATTGTGTTGAAAAGTGAAGGGTTTTGAAAGGAAATGGATGTTGCTTTTAGCTCAGCTTTCATGTGGACGTGCATGTGTTTGTTACTTTATTCAAGTTTATGAGTGAAATGAGAGATGGAAGATATAACTAGGGTTTATTTTCTGTTGAGTTGTGTAAAGGTACTATATTTTGAGACATCATTTATAGGGTAGAAAGAGAGGTTGTAGATTGAGAATCTTGAAACGTTATTTATAGTACAAGACTGAGGTAAATCTTAGGGTGTGTTTGGATACTACAAAACTTTTTCTTAAAATATCTAGATTACATGGCTATCTTCAACATGTCTAGAGTGTGTGATTGCTCAGTATCTTTCTTTTTTTTTTTTTTTTTTAATTTTACAACCATAATGTTTATATGTTTGAGTGTCACTTGTAAGTTCATTCACGATAAGATTGACAACGAAATTCTTTTATTATATATCAACTTGTAAATCTGTTTTAAATAAAGTGGTCTAACGCGAGAAAATGTAATTCGATAATTAATACATTTTTATATAAATTTTCTTTGATATTTTTTATTTCCTAACACGATAGACCAATCTTTTACACAAAATCTAAGGTATCATGCATAATAATATTGTGTCAATGAATATAATTTTAAAAAATAATTAATTTTGTAATAAAAAATAAATAGCGATGCAATTATACTTTTCAAATCACAAACATATAATTTCAAAATCATTTGATAATGAGTTGAGAATGATCCCAAGATCATACATGCATGCAAACCTGATTTGGCAGTTTCTTGATCCTTTATTTAATACAACCTTTATTTGTTGTTTAGTAGTAATGATTATGTTAATTATAACATAATTAAAACACATGGTCGCAAATAGGTTAAAAAGGGTGTACTAGCCGGCCCACTCTTGTCGAATTTGTTTTCATGAAATTAAAACAAGATCCAAATTAAGTTTACCGCAACTAATTTGATTTTCCTCTTGCCTTCATTCCCATACTATACAATATAATATTAATATTAATTATAATACCTGAGTTTCTTTTTCATGAGATGCCAAAACTAAAGACAAATCAGAACTCTTGGTACAAAGACATATTATTAGGGTCACTTTTATATAACGTTGTTTCTCTTGTTTTTTCCTCATTATTGTACATTGATATATATTCTTACTCTAGAATATAAGATAAAATAATATATCATCACTAATTCTTTTACAAGAATATATAACCACTACTATATTCACAAACGTTAGTCTTATACTCTTAATGCTATTTTCTAATTTTGAGAAGTTGAAAACAATTTATATCATCAAAGATATTTTTGACCAGTATTAGATCACTCCCTTTAAAATATTTGTAGTACATTCTAAAATTGTGCAAACAAACTATCAAATATAAGTTTCATTGTCCAGTCACTAGTCAATGTTCTATAATACACCATCAAATACTAAGGACATTAATGCTAATTTCTTTGACAAAGGAATATTTGAAAGACTAACAAATCTTCGTAGAGATTTTTCTGAAAGCAACTTTTCTTCAAACAAAAATATTTTTTAATGCTATAAAGAAATATTCGAAAAATTCAATAAATAGAATTGAATAAAAGGATATGAGATTTTTTTTTATGAAAATACTCCTATTTTTCAAAAATATTTTCCAAATAACTCAGTTTTCAAACAATTTCTCAATCTACCTCACTTTTAGACAATTTAAGAGGAGTCGTCAATCCAATTGGCGATCATGTACAAAATTAAAGAGGTGTCGTCAATTGGTTTGACGACTGCTCTTTAACTTTGTACATGGTCGTCAATTGGATTGGCGACTCCTCCTAAATTTGTCTAAAAGTGTGGTAGATTGGGAAATTGTTTGAAAAGTAGATTACTTGGAGAATATTTTTGAAAAATAGGGGTATTTACATTTTAAAAAATCAGGATATGAAAACTCAAAGAACATAATGAGAAGAAAAATTACGAAATTTTGGTATAATTTGAGAAGTGACTGAATGTATCTATTAATATTTAAAAATCCTACTTTGGTCCATGAAATAATGGATCAAGTCACTTTTTTTATTGTTACAAAGACAATAAGATGAAAAATGTGAGAGTTTCGGGAAGTGGATGCTCAACCAAATTTGTCTATTCAATGGTCACGACAAGCTAAGTTAAAACTCATTGTTAAGGTGTAGATTCAAAGGAGATCGTTCAGAGAGGATGACGTCAAATTTGAATTTAATTTTTCTTTCAAAAAAATGTTACAATTTCTAGTGGCAAGAGATATTCTTTTTGTAAGTAAAGGTTTGATTAAAACGAGTACTAGATATTCTCAAATCTAATTATAAAGAGAAATCTGAAAAACCGGGAAAGAATAATTCAACACCAACACCAGTCAAGGCAAGCAAGAAAAATGGTTCTTGCAAAAATCATAAAAACTACAGTTGGAATGTGAAATATTTTCTAATACATGTCATTTTCTAACTTTCAAATTAATATTCTAAATCAAGTCTGAGACGTTGCAAACAGCCTTGTTGAACAATATGTTCACTACGCCAGAAATGTTTTTTAACAGCGCATCTTAGAAAGCGCTTTTAAGAGAAAGCGCTGTCTAAGGTTAAAATTAAAATAAAACACGGAAAATGTTCCAAAAAAATAATGAAAGCGCTGTCTAAGGGGGGGTCTTAGACAACGCTTTTTAAAAGCGTTGTCTAAGACCCCCCCTTAGACAGCGCTTATAGAAAGCGCTTTTAAATATTCACCTTAGTCAGCGCTTTTGATAAAGCGCTGTTTAAAGTTTTTAAATTTAAAATAAAAATAAAACCATAAGCGCTGTCTAAGGGGGGGGGTTTAGAAAGCGCTTTTGGAAAGCGCTGTCTAAGGCATACCTTAGAAAGCGCTTTTCCCAAAAGCGCTGTCTAAGGTCTTATTAAAATTAAAATTCAGACTTCTATTTTCGTTCTATGTTCTTTCTGTTTTCCCTCCTAACAGCGAAAGCGAACCCTAACAGCGAAAGCGAAATCGCATACATTGTTTCAGTCATTGAAAGTGTTTGAATCGTTCGTTCTTGATTGTGGTATGTTCTTCATTTCTTCACTTTTTCATTCATTCGGTTTTAGTTCTTCTTCATTCATTCATTCGCGGTTTCAGTTCTTCATTTCTTCAGTTCTTTGGTTTCAGGCATTGCAAGTGTTTGAAGAATCGTTCATTTCTGAAAGTGTTTGAAGAATCGTTCATTACGGTATGTGTTTCAGTTTTGATTTTTTTAGGGAAATATCAGTTTTGATGTTTTTAGGGAAAAATCAGTATTTTTCATGCTATGTTTTTGGTTTAAGTTTTGATGTTTTTGGTTTACATATAACAAGATTGTTGTGGTTGTGGTTGTTTGGTTTAGGTACATTGTTTCACTTAAGATGATTCTAATTAGTTTATCAAGAAGAGTGCAAACCATCAATTTTCTGCAAGATTTTCTTCACTTTATGCCTACATCCATCACAGTGTATGTTCACTTTAAGAACAGATTTCTGAAAATATAAGGGAAATTATGATAAGTTTCATACTGAAATTATGGATGATATATATATATATATATATATATATATATATATATATATATATATATATATATATATATATATATATATATATATATTAAAGTAGTTCCTCATGGATGAAAGGGAATGAGAAATGCTTCAATTTGGTGGAAAGACTTCATTAATTTAGTTTTTCTTTGAATTGATGAAAAGATTCGAGTGAGATAATATGAAATGGAAAATAGTGATATTCTATTGTTTACTTTAGTTATGAAAATGATACTACCTTAGTTAATGTATTTTCGTCTGGATTGATTGTTTACTTTAATAAGTAGGAAAACCATGGATAAAACATGGATCTGTGCCGATCGAATGACCAAAGAGTACGAGAGTGGGGTTGCGGAATTCGTTAAGTATGCTATTCAACACGCTGAAAACCCCAGACGAATGCATTGTCCTTGCTTGCGTTGTTGTTATATTGGTAAGGTTGACGCACATGGATTGAAATCGCATTTGCTGAGGCATGGAATTGATCAAAGTTATCAGTGTTGGATATTTCATGGTGAGAAAATTAACGGGAATGTTGAATTGAGTGGAAAAAGTAATACGACCTATGCTTCATACGAAAAAGACACGAAAACATATGATTGTGATCGAGTTGAAGAGATTGTAGAAGCACCGGAAGAAGATCTTCATGATTGTCCTGAAATGTTTGAGAGGATGGTAAGCGATGCAGAGAAACCGTTGTACAAAGGTTGCACTAAATTCTCAAGACTTTCTGCGGTATTAAAGTTGTACAACTTAAAGGCGGGCAATGGATGGTCGGATAAAAGTTTCACAGAGTTGTTGGCCCTTATGAGAGAAATGCTACCGGATGATAATGTTCTTCCTAATCGAACCTATGAGGCAAAAAAAATGTTGTGCTCTATTGGCATGAGCTATGATAAGATACATGCTTGTCCTAACGATTGCATTTTGTTTCGTAACGAATATGCAACGTTAACTGAGTGCCCTAAATGCGGTTTGTCTCGATATAAGAAAAGATTATCTCCCGCAAAAGTCTTATGGTATTTTCCGATAATTCCGAGATTTAGGCGCATGTTTCGTAGTGAAACCGATGCAAGACATCTTACTTGGCATGCAGATGAAAGAATTACTGATGGAAAGTATCGGCATCCGGCTGATTCACCACAGTGGTCGAAGATTGATAATGATTATCCTGAGTTTGGATCAGAAGCAAGAAACCTTCGATTGGCATTATCTACTGATGGAATGAACCCACATGGTCTTCAAAGTATTTCACATACCACATGGCCTGTGATTCTTATGATTTATAACCTACCTCCGTGGCTATGTATGAAGCGTAAGTACATGATGTTATCTATGTTAATCTCTGGGCCTAAACAACCAGGTAATGACATAGACGTATACTTGACACCTCTGATCGAAGATTTAAAGATTTTGTGGGAGAACGGTGTGGAGGTTTATGATGGATATAGGAAAGAAAGTTTCAATTTGAGGGCGATGTTGTTTGGCACAATTAATGATTTTCCAGCATACGGGAATCTATCTGGGTATAGCATTAAAGGTCAATGTGCGTGTCCTGTTTGTGAAGACGGAACCGATACGATTCGATTGGAACTTTGCCAGAAGAATGTGTTTCTCGGTCATCGTAGATTCTTACATTCTAAACATCACTATCGTGGGTGGAGAAAAGCATTCAATGGAGACACCGAACATCGTAGAGCTCCACCCGCATTGTCAGGTGAACAAGTTTTTGAAAAGGTAAAAGATGTGCGTACTGAGTTTGGCAAGCCTTTTGCACATAAGATTGTGAAAGGTGGGTGGAAGAAAAGGTCGATATTTTTTGAATTGCCATATTGGAAGTCTTTGTACGTGAGACATTTTCTCGATGTTATGCATATTGAAAAAAATGTATTTGAAAGTGTTATCGGTATATTACTCAATATAAAAGGCAAGTCTAAGGATAGCCTTAAAGCAAGGGAGGACATGTTAAAAATGGGAATGAGAACTGAATTAGCACCCGTGAAGAAAGGAAGACGAACATATCTACCACCTGCTGCTTTTACTTTATCTAGAAAGGAGAAAAAAAATTTGTGTAAGTCTCTGAGTGAAGTTAAGGTTCCAGAAGGATACTCATCTGATATCAGAAGACTTGTTTCTATGAAAGACCTCAAGTTGAAGAATTTGAAGACACATGATTGTCATGTTATAATGGAACATTTTCTACCAATCGGTATACGTTCTATTTTGCCAGAAAAAGTAAGAAGTTCCATAACTAAATTGTGTTTTTTCTTTAGGTCAATTTGTAGTAAGGTGATCGATCCCGAGATCTTACCAACACTACAAAAAGAGATTGTAATTACCTTGTGTGAGCTTGAAATGTATTTTCCTCCGTCTTTTTTTGACATAATGGTTCATTTAGTTGTTCATCTTGTGAAAGAGACACAGTTGTGTGGACCAGCTTATATGAGATGGATGTACCCTGCTGAACGGTATATGAAAATATTAAAAGGGTACGTGAAATCCCGAAGTCGACCAGAGGGTTGTATTGTTGAACGATACATTGTTGAAGAAGCTGTTGAGTTTTGTACTGAATATTTGTCTAACGTTCAATCGATTGAACTCCCCAGAGCTCAGATTTTCGACAAAATGGAAGGTAAAAAATTAATTGGGAATAAAATTGTGACAATATCAAGGGATGAATGGGATCAAGTTCATTTGTATGTTCTGCATAATAATAATGAGGTTGAGCCATATGTTGAAATGCACAAGGATGTACTCCGAAGGTTAAATCCGAACAAAAATGAAAATTGGATAGTTATAGAGCACAATCAAAGTTTCATACAATGGTTGAAGGATCATATTTATTTGAAGCGCTCTTCAGATCCTTCTTCGGTAACAGAAAGGTTGAGATGTTTGGCATATGGTCCAAGTTTGCATGTGTTTTCTCATAGCGCATATTCAATTAATGGATACACATTTTATACCAAAGAACAAGATGATAAGAGTACTATGCAAAATAGTGGTGTCACCGTGCTAGCTGAAGCAATGCATATATCAAGTATGAAGGACTTAAACCCCAAATATGCAAATTTGTCATATTTTGGAGTTATTGAGCACATTTGGGTGTTTGATTACGAGAAGTTTCAGATTCCCATCTTTGGTTGCAAGTGGGTGAATAGTAGTGGCATACGAATGGATAAGTCTGGATTTTTGCAAGTTGATCTTACTAGGGTGGGGTACAAAGATGAACCTTTTATTCTAGCATCTCAAGCTAAACAAGTGTTCTATGTGAATGACCCGAAGAGTACAAAATGGTCTATAGTGCTTTTCTCTAACAAAGTGACTGATGATAGAGGTGTCGATCAATGTGATATTGATGTTGAGAATGAGTCATGCATTAGACGGAATGAGTTGAATAGAAATGATGAAGTTGAGGATCTTATACCGGATGAGTCATATATAAGAAACGATCATAATGAGGGAATTTGGATCAATTCATCCGTACGCATTGCTAAGAAACAAGTGATTAATATTCCAACAAAGAAAAGAAAGAGATGTTAGTGACTTAGGTAAATTATCCATGGTTTCTTTATTTTATTTTTTCAATTGTTTTGATTATAAGTTATATGTGATAATGCATGATTTTATTATATTTTTGTTTTCAATTGCTTTGATTATAAGTTATATCTGATAATGCATGATTTCTTTATTTTTTTGTTTTCAATTGCTTTGATTATAAGTTATATATGATAATGCATGATTTCTTTATTTTTTTTGTTTTCAATTGCTTTGATTATAAGTTATATCTGATATTTGATGGTTTCCTTGGTTTATTACAGGTTAGACATGGCTGATGACCAACATGAGGAAGTTAGTAAAAAAGTATCCGCGGAAGAAGAAATTTGAAGAGGCATCACAGTAATGAGAAGGGTGGTCCAAGGAAGATCTCGAGGCATCATACTAGATGTCTATTGGAGCAACCAGGGACAGCTTATAGAACCTAATGGGCATACCTTAACTAGTTTTATCGGTGCACTAGTAAGGAATGAAATTCCCATTACATGTGATGATTGGAGAAACAAAGAGCTGAATGAGTCCAAAGAAAAAATTTGGAGTGAGATAAAGGTACAATCATTTGGCCCTTAATTATACGGTATCAATTATGTTTTTTCAATTACCGATACTAACTATCAATCTGTATGTTTTTCTTAGCGATGTTTTAACATCGAAGAAGAAAGAAGAGGTTTTTGTATGAAATTGGCCGGAAAGCTTCTAAGAGGGTTTCGGACATTTTTATCATCCAAGTTCCTTAAGGATGCGGATGGTAATTTTGTGGATGCGGAGCTTCCTAAAAAATATGAAAGTTTGATATCGGCTGAAGAATGGGAAGCTTTCAAATCCAAAAGACAAGACCCGGTTTTTCAAAGAATAAGTGCTACAAATCGGGAAAGAGCATCAAGTCCCGCATATCCGTACCGAAAAGGACGTGTCGGATATGGACGCTTAGAACAATCCATGGTAAGTATTTATAAATTGCGATAACAAATTTGTTCATCATATATTAGTTTTATCTGATCAAATTGTATGACTTAATGTGTAGCTGCAGAAGGAGGAAAGTTCAGAAACATCTCTTCCTGCACATGTTTTGTGGAAGGAAGCCCGTGTGGGCAAATCTGGAGTTCCTCAAGAAGAAGTTTTACACATATACCAGAAATGTGTAAGTATAACATTTTTTCATTAATTGAATAACATTTTTATACACAAATATTTGACAAGTGTACGGTATTCATCTGATTTTTCAGGAGGAGCTATCTCAGTCTTTATCTCCCGATGATACTAGGAGCATACTTGGTCGGGCATTAGATGTCCCTGAGTATTCTGGTCGGGTGAGGGGTAAGGGATTTGGAGTCACTCCGACCTCCCTGAGTATTAAAAAAGGAAAGGCTCCTAGTAATCGGGAGCTTCATGCAAGAATGGAAGCCATGCAAGCTGAGCTTGATGCATTGAGGAGAGAAAGAGAGGCTAGCGCCTCAACAGTATACAGAGATGCTTCGGACAAAGACAGTATCAACTGTACCTTTCAGCCGAACATTCCAGAGGTAATTACATATAATTGTCTTAAATTGAACTATTTGCTTAAATTATGTATTTGACATATATACACATTAACGATTTCTTGTTATTATTGGTTTTAGGGCATTTCCCATTGTCAGCTGTATTTGTCGTCACCATACTATCGGATGGTTGGCAAGGGAAAAGTGCATAACGTTAGCGGAGTATTACTCCACACTAGAGAGCTCCCTGCTGGATGTTTGAAGGTATCAGTTGATATTGCAGTTGAGCCGAATGCAGCATTACCATATCCTAGCGATGATTCGGATGCAACAACGGTGCACGAAGCAGTAGGTTCGTTTGTTGCATGGCCGACAAACCTCATATGCGTAGGATATGAGGTATGATTAAAACTTATGTTAACTTCCTTGGTATATTCAAAGTTTAAAATTTATGCTTAAAATTTTACTTACATATTTTCCTATGTTAAATAGACTCCCACAAAATCCAAATCAAAAGATAGTGAGATTCCACGGCATACCGAGTCCACGGTTTCAAGAAAAGAGGTAATATACAATTATATGACATATATTCATGGAAGTTGTTACATTCTTAATTTGATCTACCGAGTCCACGGTTTCAAGAAAATGAGGATAGCAATGCCTCCGCACAACAAAAAAAGGAGGTTAGCAACGCCTCCGCACGGGTAAAAAGTTCTGGTGCTAAGAAGACCGTAGCTAGGAAAAAACCTACCACCAAGTATAGGTCGTGCCTCAGGACATTTCTAGAGATGACCGATATACCGACCGGAGGTGTTCGGACTGTACATATGGAGGTAGGGATTTTCGGCTTTGATTACGAACAAATGATTGGTAATGAGGACTTCATGCAAGTTTTTGGTCGTGAAGAAATCGGCGTCAACGTTGTCAATACATATGTTAGATAAATCCGGACTACTTTGTTTTATTAATTAAACAACTTATGTTAATGATGTTTACTTTATGTTAATGATGTTTTTATATTAGGTTTTTGTATGACAAATTGATGCGCCCCAATGGTTTGGACGTGTCATTCGGATTCTTAGCACCCACGACCGTCAACTATGGTTTAATGTTAAGTAGACCGGATACCGTGACGGAGTACGTTCTTAGGATCCTCATGGACAATAAAGATGCGGAGAAGTTGTTTTTTATACCGTTTAATACCGGGTTAGCATTTCATTCTAAATTCATCTATTATAATTATTTTCCAAGTTACCATCTAACATTTGCCTAATCATTACAGTGGACATTGGTTGTTGCTCGCAATCAATCCTATCCGAGAAATTGTGTATTATCTTGACTCGTTAGGAAATGATTGGACAACATACCCGGATATGAAGGTCCTAATTGACACGTAAGTGAGAATGTTCAAAAATTTTCTTAGTTTATGTGAATTGTTCTAATTGCTTCATTTTTATTTTATTAGTGTCCTACAAGCTTTTCGGACCCAACGAGTTATCCAAACCTCAAGGAGGGGCACCAACTCCATTACATGGATCAAAGTGGCGGTATATTTTTAATTACCACGTTTTTTATTATATTAGTGATGACTACACTTGATAAAACTTAGGATTTATAATCCATATTTTTTTTTCATATGTAGTGTCCTCGTCAACGTAATCAAATAGATTGAGGGTATTTCATGTTGAGGTTTATGCGAGATACTCTCGTTTTGGGCCGATTAGAGATTCCCACCGATGTATGTATTTCTAACTTATGAGTTATTTTTATATTTACACATATCTCATATAATTAAATAGTTGGAATTAATTCAAAATATATTATATTATTATGTAGTACTTTGATGAATTCAAGTGTGCATCTTATACAAAGGATCAAGTGGACGAAATCAAAGAGGAGTGGTGTCAATTCATGATAGAGCTCAAAGTTTGTTCATAAATTTGTGTAATTAATGTGTACATTTGTAGTAGTATATGTAATGACTTATAAATGTAAACATAAATTTGTATATATTTTGATACATTTATGGAAAAATTGGTTTGAATTGGTTAGCCAAAAATTGGTAAAAAAAGGCCAAAATGGCATATATAAAATGTGATAATTGTCTGCCAAAATCTGGTTGAAAACAGGTAGAAATTCTGGTTTATAAACCTGGAAAAAATGTGGTTTCAAACAAATCCTTCAAAAAATTTCGTATACCTTAGACAGCGCTTTTGTAAAAAGCGCTGTCTAAGGGGGGATTAGAAAGCGCTTTAGGCAAAAGCGCTGTCTAAGGGGGGGGGGGCTTAGACAACGCTTTTTGAAAAGCGTTGTCTAAGGTATACCTAAAAAAATTAAAATAGGAGGGGCTTAGACAGCGCTTTTGGCCAAAGCGCTGTCTAAGGGGGGGGGGGGCTTAGACAGCGCTTTTCAAAAGCGTTGTCTAAGGTGTGCCTAAAAAATTTAAAATAAGAGGGTCTTATAAAGCGCTTTTGGCCAAAGCGCTGTCTAAGGGTGGGGGCTTAGACAGCGCTTTTAAAATTTTAAAAAGCGCTTTCTAAACCTTTAGCAGCGGAGGTTTAGACAGCGCTTTAAAGCGCTGTCTAAGGCTAAAAAAGCGCTGTCTAAGGTCTTGTTTGTTGTAGTGGTTGTTCCTAAGACACCAAATGCTCCACATAACCGCAAGCCAAATCAACCTTTCACTCCATTTATATGCCTTATGATGCCTACTTATACCAAACCAAAATAAGAAATTATGCCAAACTAAACCTGGTCTCGTCGCAATAACATCTAACCACTCACCAGTATTTTCCCAAACAGTTGCTGCAACTGAGCATCAGAAGAAAAGATGATATGAATCCTCGCAATAGAGTTGCACAACACACATAAACAATCATTTGGAGAACAAAGAACACCTCTCGACCGAAGCTTATCCTTTGTCGGTAGCCTGTTTAAAAATCACCACCAACCAAAAGCTCTTATGCTAAAGGGAGCTAGGATATTCTAAAGCATAGAGAATGCATTGCTGCTAGCTTCATAGTTTATGTTGTGATATGCTTTCGTTATAATGACTTTGTAACCAGATTTTACAGAGTAATAATAATCCTGGATCTGACATCCAAGTTAAAATGTACCTCATCTGCATGTTAGGATAGAAAGAATCCATCATAACGTACATATAAATCGTGCAACAAGTTAATATTAATGTTTCTTAGATTATGGGGGAAACCAAGATCACCCCCACCAGCCTCGTTCCCAACTACCCATTGTAGCCACTATAACATTTTTATAACTGCTAATAAGGAACATCACAAGGTATCTAACAACTAGAAAAACTACACCTATCCACGCCGCCGTCCAAAAGGGAATAGAAATTTCATCACCAAATGAACATGAAATATTACCTGCCAAACCTACAAAACCAGACCTGGAACTCAACAAAAAAAATTCTACAGCAAATAAATCCTTCCACCATGTTGAATATGGATTTCTTCTATCTTCGCTTTGCCCCGTAAGAATTTTGACGTGAACGTCTCCATAACGGGCCTCCAGGATCTTGCTCCACTACACGTCTTTTCCGTGAGGATTCTCCACTTCAGCTTACTCAAAAGTGCTAAATTAAAGCTCTTAATATTTTTCACCGCCAGACCACACAATGAAAACGAAAAACAAATCTAATCACACCCTACCTAATGTATTTTATTTTGAATTATCTCGATGTCAAAGTTCGCCATCTTTACTCTTATCAGTAAGGGGATGCTAGAGTTAGGAGGTCCTTCAGGTAGCTCCTCGAGATAGAAAGTGATGGGTTTAGATCTTCCTCGAGCTTTAGTTAGTGTTGCAAGCTGGTCTGGGGGTAGCGTTGAGCATCTCTTCGAAGTTCCTTTTTACCGAGACCACATCGTTCTCGTTGTTCATCCCACCTTCGAATATGAATATGGCGGATGGAAAGTTATCCAAGGGACTATGTGTCGCCAAGTAGGAACTTCCTTTGTCAGGGACATAGAAGTCCTCAGGGAGGGACACGTAAAGGGCGACCTGAAAAGCGGTGCTATTGAACGGAGAATCCTCTTGGTCCCTCTTCGTGGCATGGTCGTCATGTCAAGGAGGCTCACTCTTCTTGGTGTATTGCTTGAGGTGACCTTCCTTGATAAATTTCTTAATTGCATCCTTCAGGTGGACGCAGTCTTCCATGAAATGGTCGTGATTTCTATGGAAACGACAGTACTTGAACTTGTCAGTATTGGGCTTATGGGCCGTAACTTTGAGGAAATGAACCATGCCCTGCTTGAACTCCGAATTTATACACTCGACCAAGATGCACTCGTGGGGAGTGTCTAACATAGTTTATTCAGATAAACAACCTACAGGTCCTCTGTGCTCGTGGGAGTCACGAGGTTTATCTTCTTTTCTATGTTCCCCGCCTCGTTGAGGAACCGTGAAGTCATCGTACTTAGATGTTTTGAGTTCATCATGGTTACGGGATTTCCTAGGGTTGTGGGCGGCCTCTTTCTCCTCGTATCTAATGTATGTTTGTGTTTTATGTAAGAGTTCATCCAACGAACGAGGAGGATCGATGCCGACAGCTCTAGAAAACTCGCTGCGATGATGTAGTCCTTTCTCTAGGAGATACTTTTTCATGTAGTCGGAAGTATCGACCTCGACACCTTCGTGGTTGAATCTATGAATGTAGGGCTGGAGGGTTTCATTCTTCCCCTAGATGATCGCCTCGAGTGTTTCCTTGTACTTTCGGTGTCGTTTGAAGGCGATGAAATGTCTGGTGAATGTCGACTTCAGGTTTCTCCAAGAGGTGAATGTCTGGTGAACAACCTACATTTGACGGCTCCTTCAACATTGTGATAGTCGAGAATGGCGTCAATGCTCTCAATATGGTCGTCTAGGTCAGTGGTCTCATTGTGAGTTGTGAGATTTGGAGGTGTTATGGATTGGTCCTGGAACCAGGCATGTCAGGTACTACCTAGTTCATCGGGCACAGGCCCAAGGCCCAATACTTTAGAACGTGGGGAGAACATCTCCCCAATGTGCTCCACATCTTCCACAACTTCCCCCGCAATAGTCTCCTAGCCTTATGGAGTAGTTGGACCAGGGACAAGATCACATGCTAGGTTTTATCTATTCCTCTACAAACTTTGGAAGTTCTTCCTTGGGCCTAGCTGATCCAGCCCATGAGAAGAACCTTGGCCCAGCGTTGGGGGCACACTATAATACCCCTTTTTCGCTAGAGGGTCGGGTATTTTATCCTTACTTGTTTTTTGTACTTGCTCGCTCCATAACTCTTTCTCACTTTGGCATCAGAGTACCTTGCAGGTACATCCCCCATTTTCTCCACCGTAGAAGTTGTTCACTCTAGAAGGTTCCTTTTGATCAGGTCAGATCAGTGGCGCCATCTGTGGGAAATCAAGTTATCCCCGTCTTTTGAAACAAAGGACCAAAACTTCACCTTGTTTCCATCAACCAACCAGTATGACTAGTGAACACGGTGACAACCGCGACCAGGTCGTCACCGATCACGCTGTTGATGGAGATGATAACCTCCATGTCATCCACAACTCCGACCACTAGGATGGATAACTTACCACCTCGCCGCCTAAACTAGCTGCCAACGGCTTCTCCTGACGTCACATTGTAGCCACATTCGAGTCCATCCTGATACCAGTTGAAGGAGATCTTATGATCATAGTTATGGCCAACGCTCTCAACCAGACAAATATCATATTGTTTCAACAGAAAGAGAGAATCATTGTGTTAGAAAGAGAGCGTCACACCACCTCTCCTCATCGGAGACCCCAATGTTCACACAACAACTCTCCCCGTAGTCGTGGACACATACCTCAGCTGGAGATATCCTTGCCAAAGGCCTCCAAAAAGCGTGGTCGCTCCCCTCCGTGTCGGGGACGACGCTCCCTAGAGCCCAAGAAGAGAAAAGTCAGAGGATGCCCCAAGTAGTCCACCAGCCAGCCAAGGGTATCCCCCGCCGCGACTAAAGCCCTAGGGACAATGAATACTCACCCCTGAAGAGCGACAGGGAAGACCCCTGCTACCCACTTTCTTGGGCCATCATGGAGACCCAGCCCCCGTGGGAATGGAGAAACCCATAACCTTTCCGCGCACTACGCCAAAAATAATTTTTCGCAACAGAACAAAGACAACGCTATTAGAAATAAGCGCTGCTATATGTTTTAAAAAAAAGCACTTTTAAATGATCACCTTAGAAAGCGCCTTTTGAAAGCGATGCTAAAGGCCTTAAGATGACTTCATCTTTGAAAGTGCTTTCTATAAAGTGATGCTAAAGGTTAACCTTATAAAGCGATGTTAAAGGCCCCACCTTAGAAAACGCTTTCTAAAAGCTCTGCTATAAGGCAATGCATAAAAAGTGCTTTAAGTGTAAACCATATTTAGGAAATTAAGGATTTTATTTGAATTAATCACAAAAATGACAAAAGGGGGTCCAAGTCGCGCTCATGAGGTAGGGAAAGACATAGTACATGTACATTAACCACTGGGGTGATGATACATCCAATGTTTAAAACACAAAGATAAATATATATAGGGTGGCTAATTCTTTAAAATATTTAAAATTAATCAAATAATAATATTTTTTGAAAATGTTTTGAAACAAAATAAAAATTATTATTTGAATGTTTAAAATTAATATGTTTAAAATTATTTGAATATTTTGAAAACGTTTTGAAACAAAATAAAATTATTATTTAAAACAAAACAAATACTAATATGTTTTGAAAATATTTAAAAAAATTAAAACAAAATAAAAAGAAATTATTTAAAATATTTAAAATTAATCAAATAATAATATTTTTTGAAAATGTTTTGAAACAAAATAAAAATTATAATTTGAATGTTTAAAATTATTTGAATTTTTTTAAAATGTTTTGAAACAAAACAAATAATAATATGTTTTGAAAATATTTAAAATGTTTTGAAACAAAATAAAAAGAAATTCTTTAAAATATTTAAAATAATCAAATAATAATATTTTTTGTTATTTTTGTGGAAATAATCATTTGAATGTATGAATGAATTATGTGCAAAATACTATTCAAAAATGATTTATTTTTAGTGTTTAAATAATTAATTGAAAAATAATATAAGAAATATTTAAAATAAAAAATTATATTAAAAAACATCAAAAATAAAAAAAAATGGCAGGGGGGGGGGTCGAACCAGCACCCTTAAGGTAGGGAAAGGCATTGTATACGCGCATTAACCACTAGGATGATGATACATCTAATGTTTAAAATACAAAGACAAATTTATATGGGGTGCCTAATTGATATGCCTCATATTTGAAAGCGCTTTCTATTAAATGCTGCTAAAGGTTTACCTTAGAAAGCGTTGCTAAAGGCTTCACCTTAGAAAGCGCTTTCTAAAAGCGATGTTATAAGTCAATGAATAGAAAACGCTTTCTGTGAAAAAGCACTGATTTAGGGATTTTATTAATTAACAAATATAACCCCCCAAATAGAAGCCCTTATCATTTGTTTCATAACTCTCGGACCGTTTCTTTCTTTCTCTCCCAATAATTTGTTTCAATCATTATGAAGAAGAAAATCGTTCTTTACATTACCATTGTCGTTTTCAGGCCGCCTTTCTTGCCATTTTTATTCGGTTGCTTAGTATTCTTGCCATTGTTCGTGTTTTGTTGTTGTTGTTGTCGTTCTGTTGTCGATGTTCGTGAAGAAGAAAAATCGGGTATGACTTTCTTACAGTTAGCATTGTTGTTGTTCTGCTGTTGTTGTCGTTGGTGTTGCCATTGTTGTTGTACTGTTGTTCTTCTTCTTGTTGAATGGTTTACGGTTACTAAGGACCAAAATATATTAAGATTCATATGCATTGTTGTTGTATTGTTGTTGTTCTGTTGTTGTTTTTCATTCTTTATTTTAAAGAATCATATACATTTGTTGAATGTAGTTCAAGATAAAGTATAGGTTATAGATTTCGGGTTGTTTTTATTGTATTATTAGTATTATTTGTTGAGATTATTAATCCAGGCTTTCTTACTCTTGTTTTTACATTGAAAGGACAAAATATGAGTGTGAATTGTTGGACTATAGTTTCTTATCGTATTGAGTAAAAGAAACATTGTTGAATACACCTGTGACTTGAAATAGTTTAAAATGAATATCAAATTCCACCAAACCACCTAATTTCCATACTATTTGAGAAATAAACTTTACAATGAAACATAAGTATTAAGATCACAAAAAGAACTGGTGTATCATCTGAATTCATTAGATCATGAATGGATAACATATCAGAATATGAAGGTTTTGGTTGATACGTAAGTGAGATTATTTTAAATACTCGTGTGTATTTGTATATTTAATTATTTCTGTGAGATTGTTCTAAACTTGTGTTTTTCCTTTATAGAGCAATACTAGTATACCGAGCACAAAGTGGTGCTCGAGTATCACGGTCTAAAGCAAACAATATTACATGGATCAAAGTGGAGGTATATTAATTTTCACAATGTTTCTTATAATAGTGATGCTACTTGATAACACAAGAAAACTATATATTAATTCTTATTTATTTTTCTATATGTAGTGTCCTTGTCAGCGTAATGGTATAGACTGCGGCTATTTAGTTTTGAGGTTTATGAGAGAAATCCTTAATTTGTATCGATTAGAGATTCTCATCATGGTATGGATTTATAACTTAGGATTTATTTTAATATTTATTGGATATTTCATATAATTTATTATTTTAAACTAAATCATGCATATTGCATTTTGTTATGTAGTACTTTGTTGAATACATGTGTGCTCATTACACGAAAGATAAATTGGAAGAAATCAAAGAGGAATTATGTGAATACCTCATTGAGAAAAGAATCATATAAGGTATGGAAGTTGGTGTGTAGTTATGGAGTGTAATTGTATAGTTTTGGAAGTTGTTGTATATTAGGAGATCTTTAAAAGTTAAAGAATTAAAATGGTTTAATTATGTGAATGGTTTATGGATTATAATTTTTCGGTTTAATTATGTGCACCAATGGTTTATGTGAATGGTTTATGGATTTTGGTTTAATTATGGAAATGGTTTATGTGAATGGTTTATGAACAAGAATGGTTTAATTATTATGTAAATGCTTTATAGATTATAATGCTTTAATTATTATGTGAATGGTTTATGAACAAGAATGGTTTAATTATTATGTAAATGCTTTATAGATTATAATGCTTTAATTATTATGTGAATGATTTATGGATTAGAATGATTATTATGGAAATGACTTAAAATATGAATCACATATGGATTAGAATGGTTTATGTGATTTAGAAGGCCTAGAAATGGTTTATGTGATTTAGAAGGCTTAGAAATGGTAATGGCTTATAATTGAATTTTACAGGTTTTTGGAAGGAAAAAAAAGAAGGAAAATGTGATTTTTTTTAAACCGTTAAAAAAACGTGAAGAAAAGAAAACGCTTTTAAGCAAAAACACTTCCTATAATTAACAAAAAAAAACACTTTCTACTAAAAGTGTTGCCTTAAAGTGGAAATAAAAAATACATTAGACATCGCTTTAAAAAGTGTTGTCAAAAGGGGGACAATAGACAACGTTTTTTCCTGAGAAAGCGCTGCCTAAAGATGCCAATAGAAAGCATAAAATGATAGAAAAAGCGCTGCTAAAGGTTCACTTAAGAAAACGCTTTTTCAAGTAAAAAAGCCATGTCTAAAGACCTACTTTAGAAAGCGCTTTAAAAGTTAAAGTGTTGCCTAAAGTAGGTCTTTAACAACACTTTCTCTTTGAAAAAAGCGTTATTTTTACCAACGGCAGCGCCACCTTAGGCGGCGCTTTTAAGCATTGTTAAAGGCAAAAAAGTGTTGTATTTTCCCTTATTTGGCATAGTAACGTACGATGGGATTACCGACCCCGATGACCATGTTGACAACATCAATGCCATGCTCAACTATCGCAACGATGTCGGGAAAATGTTAAGTGCATGTTGTTCTCCACGACGCTCAGAAATGGGGTCATGGCGTGGTACAAGAGTTTGGCTCCCGAATCCATCACTTCCTAGAGAAGCCTGAGATCTGCATTCACAAGGCACTTCACAACCTCTTGACGTCACCCTAAGACAGAGGCTACACTTGAAGCCAACATCCAAGGAAAGAATGAAACGTTGCATTCGTACATCAAACAATTCAACCAGAAGGTCTTCGAGGTAGATATGACCAGCTATATGAAAAAGTACCTCCTCGAGAAGCGATTTCTCCCCAGAAGAGAACTAAACAGGGAAGATGAAATCGAACCTCCATACTTTCTGGATGAGCTTCTACATAAAGCTTAGGCATACATTAGGTACGAAGAAAAATAGGTTTCCCACAACGTCAAGAGCAGCCGCAACCAAGACAAGACGAAAAATCCCAAACATGACGACTATATTGCTCCTCGCTGCACCGGGGAGAGGCGGAAAGATGACAAACCTCATGAGGTTCGCGAAGGCAGAGGGCCATCTGGGCGCTTCTTCGAATACACATTGCTCACCACTCCCCGCGAGCGTATCCTCGTCGAATGTGTCAATTCGGAATTCAAGCAGGGTGAGGTTCCCCAAACTGAAGGCACCCAAGCCCCACACCGACAAATCCAAATAATGTCGATTTCACAAAAGCCACGGGAATGTGATAGAAGACTGCATTCACCTGAAGGACGCAATCAAGAGAGTATTAAAATAGGGACACCTCGAGCAATACACCAAGAGGAGCGAGCACCCCAGCATGAGGACCATGGCTCAAAGAGATGTCGCGAAGATACTTCGTCTGACGACTCTCCTTTCCTAGTAGCCCTTTATGTGTCTCATCCTGAAGATTTCTTCTTCCCCGACACATATACGGAAAGTTATCTAGCTGCCCACATCCCCTGGGAAAACATCCTAACAGCCCTAGTAATCTTCGGAGGCGGGATGAACAACGAGAACGTCGTAATTTCGGTGAAAGGAAATTTAACATACTCCTGCTGACCACACCCGATCAACTGGAAACCTTGACCAAATCTTGAGGGAAGTCCAACCTCATCTCCTTCTACCTCGAAAAACTCCCTAGGGGATATCCTAACTCGAGCATCCCATTACTGATAAGGGGAAAAATGGTGCGCTTCGATGTTCGTCGCATCCTGGTCGACCAGGGAAGCTCCATCGATATCATGTACACCCACTTATTCAAAACCCTCAAGCTCGATGAAAATAATATGTCCGCTACATGGGATCCGACCTCTGTGGATTTAATGGATTAACCATGAGGTCGTGGGGATACGTGGAGCTCCTCGTTCTGTTTGGAATGAACGAAAAATCCAGGGAGGTCAAAGTCCAGTTCTTGGTGATAGAATGCCCATCCTTATACAACTGCATTCTTGGTCAACCAACTCTAGTCGAGCTCACCGTCGTGCCCTCGATACTCCGCTTGAAGATGAAATACTACACCAAGATGGGACGCGTAGTCACTTTGCACGGGGACATCAAGGCAATTAGAAGATGATTTGATGCAACAGTTAGAGGACAGGTCGTGATCAATATGGCCATAAAAGGAAACAAGAAACCTCAGATCGAAGAGCAGAAGCCATCTCCGTAAATCAATTTCATTGACCTCGACTCCCGAAAGTGTTCCCAGATGATGTTGTGGATGTGTCGCCAGAGCGAGAAGTGGAAATACGTATCGATCTTGTGCCAAGAACGAGACCTATTTCAATGGCATTGTATCGCATGTTGGCTTCCGAGTTATCTGAGTTGAAGAAATAGTTATAGGAACTGTTAGAAAAGAAATTTGTGAGACCGGGTGTATCGTCGTGGGGAGCACCGGTATTGTTGGTGAAGAAGAAGGTTGGTAGCATGAGGTTGTGTATTGATTACAGACAACTGAATATGGTGAGGATTAAGAATAAGTATCCACTTTCGAGGATAGACGATCTGATGGATCAGTTGGTTGGTGCTCGTGTGTTCAGTAAGATCGATTTGCGATCGGGTTATCATCAAATAAGAGTGAAGGATGAAGATATTCAGAAGACTGATTTTAGTACTCGGTATAGACATTATGAATATGTAGTGATGCCATTTGGAGTTACTAATGCACCTTGTGTATTCATGGAGTATATGAATCGGATTTTCCATGAGTATTTGGACCAATTCGTTGTTGTGTTTATAGATCACATTCTGATTTACTCTAAGTCAAAAGAAGAGCATGCTGAACATTTGCGAATTGTGTTGCAAGTGTTGAAAGAGAAGAAGCTTTATGTGAAACCGTCGAAGTGTGAATTCTGGTTGAAAGAGGTGAGTTTCCTGGGTCATGTGATTTCGGAATAAGGGATTATTGTGGATCCGTCCAAAGTAGATGTAGTACTACAATGGGAGACTTCGAAGTCAGTGACAAAAATTAGAAGTTTCTTGGGATTGGCCGGTTATTATCGGAGGTTTATCGATGGATTTTCGAAGTTGGCACTTCTGTTGACCCAATTGACTTGTAAGAATAAAGCATTTGTGTGGGATTCTCAGTGTGAGAAGAGTTTTATTGAGTTGAAGAAGAAGTTGACTACTGTGTCAGTTTTGATTTTGCCGAAAGCGGATGAACCGTTTGTGATTTATTGTGATGCTTCTTTGATGGGTTTAGGTGGAGTATTGATGCAAGATGGTCAGGTTGTGGCGTATACTTCGCGTCAGTTAAGATTTCACTAGAGGGATTATCCTACTCACGATTTGGAGTTGGCATCTGTGGTGTTTGTCTTAAAGATTTGGATACATTACTTGTATGGTTCGAGATTTGAAGTTTATAGTGATAATAAGAGTTTGAAATATCTGTTTGATCAGAAAGAGATGAATATGAGACATTAACGTTGGTTAGAATTCCTGAAGGATTATGACTTTAATTTGAATTATCATCCAGGTAAGGCTAACGTTGTAGTCGATGCCTTGAGTCGGAAGACATTGCATATGTCGGCTATGATGACTAGAGAGTTGGAGTTGATTGAGCAATTTAGAGATATGAGTTTGGTTTGCAAACAGACAACTCCTAGTGTGATGTTGGGAATGCTTAAGGTTAATAATGATTTTCTTGATCGTGTTCGAGAGAGTTAAAGGTCAGATGTGAAACTAGTGGACTTTATGGTTAATTATGAACAAGTTGTAAATAATGAATTTCGAGTTGATGAACAGAGAGTACTTAGATTTCGAGATCGTATATGTATTCTTGATGGTATTTATTTGAAGAGAATGATTCTTGAAGAAGGGAATATGAGTGGTTTGAGTATTCATCCAGGAGAGAAGAAAATGTATCAGGATTTAAAGAAGATATTTTTGTGGCCTGGTATGAAACGAGATATGGCTCAGTTTGTGTATGCGTGTTTAACTTGTCAGAAGTCGAAAGTGGAACATCATAAACCTGCTAGTTTGATGCAACCATTGGATATACCCGAGTGGAAATGGGATAGTATATCGATGGATTTTGCTACGGGGTTACCTATTACTCCAAGGGGGCATGATGCCATTTGGGTGATTATTGATAGGTTGACAAAGTCATTGCATTTTATTTTTATTGGTATTACTTATTCTTTGCAGATATTGGAAAATATTTATGTGGGTGTAATTGTGAAGTTGCATGGAATACCTTTGAATATTGTGTCGGATAAAGATCTGAGGTTTACTTCAAGGTTTTGGGAGAGTTTGCAAGAGGCGTTAGGTTCGAAGTTGAAGTTGAGTTCAGCTTATCATCCTCAAACTGATGGACAGACAGAGAGGACGATACAATCTTTGGAGGATTTGTTAAGGGCTTGTGTGCTTGAACAATGAGGTGCTTAGGATAGTCACTTGCCATTGATTGAGTTTACGTATAACAATAGTTATCATTCTAGTATCGTAATGGCACCTTTTGAAGCTTTGTATGGTCGAAGATGTAGAACACCTTTGTGTTGGCATGAGTCAGGTGATGGTGTAGTACTTGGACCTGATATTGTACAAAAGAATACTAAGATGGTGAAGTTGATTCGAGAAAAGATGAAGACTTCATAGAGTAGAAAGAAAAGTTACCATGACAAGAGAAGAAAAGATCTTAATTTTCAAGAAGGAGACCATGTATTTTTTAGGGTTACTTCGGTGACCGGTGTGGGAAGAGCTTTGAAGTAGAGGATACTTACTCCTAAGTTTATTGAGTCGTATCATATTTCGGCGAGAGTTGGACCTGTTGCTTATAGAGTGGCGTTGCCACCGAGATTATCAAATTTGCATGATGTGTTTCATGTGTCACAGCTTCGGAAGTATGTTCCGAACCCGTCACATGTGATACCGATGGATGAAGTTGAAGTAAGAGATAATCTTATAATTGAAGCATTACCAGAACGAATCGATGATCGCGAGGTAAAGCAGTTGAGAGGCAATAAGATTGTCCTTGTACGAGTGGTATGGGGAGGAGTTGTCGGTGGGCATATGACTTGGGAATTGGAAAGTAGGATGCAAGAGTCATATCCGAATCTTTTTTCTTGAGGCAAGTTTTCAAGGACAAAAACCTTTTAAGTGGGGGAGAGTTGTAACACCCTGAATTTTACTTAATTATTTTATTCATATTATTGTGTGTTGGTGTGTATAGCATAATATATATTATCAAATATAATTGTGGTTAAAAATTATATTGTGGTGGATAATTGTATTATTATGTGATAAATAAAATTAAGGGAATAAAATAGGAGATAAGGACAAGGAGGTCAATTTATAAAAGTAGTAAGGGTAAAAGAGGAAGATCATAAGTTAGGTCTTAGGGGTTATGTTGGAAATAAGAAAAAAGGAAAAACATAATCATGTTAGAGAGAACAAGAACGGCCGTGAAAGTTGTGAAGAGGAGAAGAAGAGGAAAGGGCTTATTCGTGAAAAAGAGTTCGCGAAGAAGAAGAAATTCTCAACAAAACCTAAGGTAAGGGTGAGATTCTTCCATCTTAAGGGTTTTATAATGGGAATTGGGTAGGTTAAGGATTAGGGATTGAAGTTGTGATGAATTAAGGAGAAATTGAGTGGAATTAGGTGTTATTGATTGTTATTAGTGGATAATTGTATGTATTAGATGATGAAATTGATTAATATTGTGAAATTCGGCTGTGACTGGTAATGTGTATGATGATTTTCGTAGCAAGTTTGAGTGTTAAGAGCAAAGTTGCGCGCTTAGCAAGCTGGAGCTCGCTCAGCGAGCAGAGTCTGAAAAATTATTTAATTGCTTAGTAATGTCTAGGAATCGTTGTGGTGTAGTTAAAGGTAGTGAAAGGGGAGTTACACACTTAATTATAGGGATAATTAGTGTAAATTGAATTTAAATGCAATTGACATGTTTGTTGGATTTGTTATTGTTGTAATAAGTTACATATGTTGTTGGTGGTGTATGTGTATGTAATTGTTGTGATATATGATGTTGTTCCGTTTGTGATAGTTGAAGTTGATTTAATTAGTTGTATGCTAGAAATGCATGATGAAAATGATAATTGCGATGTTAATGAATTGTGGTATGAGGAATGGTTTGCGATGAGTAGTTGAATATATGTTGTTGTTGTTGAGGTTGTATGATGTAATCATTGTATGTATGCATGCATGTCATTAATGTTGCATGACATGTTGCTTAGTTGTATAACATACCAAGGTGGGGTATGTCGTTGTTGTGATGTTGGTGCAATCATGAAATAGGGATCTTACGTGGCCATGAAATAGGGTTCGAAGGTGTGATCATGAAATAGGGGTCATACTGGACCATGAAAGAGGGGTCGAGAGTTCCGACGGGAACTGGATCTTGAAATTGAGATCGAATATGGTACCGCATGCATGATGTTGTGGTAGTATAGGATGTGTTGTATGTGATGTTGTTGTATATGTGTTTTTGATGTATATGATGTCGTTGAGGTGTGTGATAGTTGTAGTTAAGAAGTGGTGTATTGTTTTCTGATACTTGCTTAATTTCTAATATATTACTCTTTGTGATATAAGTATCTCACCCCTTCTGTTTGAATGTTACACTTATGTTGGTAACGTGTAGGTGAGCAGGAAAAGTCGAGTGGTGGTCAATAAAGTCGGTGTACTTCATGTTTTAGGGTGTCGGCTCTGATACGTCGCTTTGGGAGTCTGGACGACGCTACTTTTATCTGTTATTTTTTATAGAAAACATTTTCTTGTAATTGAATTTTAATGATGTTGATTTTAAAAATATTTACGCTGCATGTTGAATACTTACTTTTGAAAATGTATCATCGAGCCATTTATGGTGTTTTGAAGTTGATTGTGACACTCGAATAAAAATTTGAAAATTTTACTCTTATTTTTATTAATATTTCTGTGGGGTAATTTCGGTGTTACAACAACTCGTAATCTGCCTCAGAGAGAATGCAGACTTGTTCGCGTGGAGCGCTGTCGAGATGTCTGAACTCGACCTTGAGGTCGCCTACCACTAGCTTTCCATAGATCCAGCCATTAAGGTCGTAGTATAGCGTAGGCGCAAGCAATCTCTCGAGAAAGCGGAGGTTGCCGAGCAGACTATAAAACACCTATTAGAGGAAAATTTTATTTCTGAAGCCTAATACACAACCTAGCTCTCTAATGTAGTTCTTGTTAAGAAAAATATTGGAAAATGACGAATATGTATTGATTATACCAATCTTAATAGGGCATGTCCCAAAGATGCTTTCCCTTTACCTAACATTAATAAACTAGTAGACAATTCTACAGGTTCCAAATTGTTATCATTCATGGACGCGTACAACTGATACAATAAGATCCCCATGTCGGAGACAAATAAGCGACACACGACCTTCATGACTACGAAAAGCAATTACTTCTATATCGTAATTCCCTTCGGGTTGAAGAATGTCAAAGCTATATACCAACGCATGATCAACAAAGTCTTTCGAGAAGAGATTGAGGACATGCTCGAGGTCTACATGGACGACATGATCGTGAAATCCCACGAGGATCCCGATCACGCCCTCCACCTCATGAAGATATTTGAGCAGGCGAAAAAATGTAAAATGAGGTTCAATCCTGAAAAATGCACCTTTAGCGTGCAAGCAGGGAAATTCCTCAACTTCTACCTCACAGAGCAAGGGATCAAGGCCAACCCCGACCAATATCGGGAATTTTCCAAATTCCTGGCCCTAAAGTAGAATAAATCCATCCAGTCCCTCCATAGGATGCTCGCCTTGCTATCTCGCTTCGTCGCCAAATCTGCACAACACATATTTCCTTTCTTTAAGCTACTACGGAAGAAGCCACGTTCGAATGGAATAAGGAGTGCGAACAAGCCTTACTCCACCTTAAAAGGACTTTCTCCGAACCACTAGTTCTATCACGACCACAAGAAAAGAAGACATTATACCTATACCTGTCTGTAGTTATCGAGGCATTCAGCGAGACCCTTGTCCACGAAATGACCGACAGACAGAAACCAATTTATTTCACGAGCAAGGCCATGCAGGGTCCCGATCTCGGATATCAACAGATCGAGAAGGTTGTGTTGGCTTTGATAAACGTAGAAAGAAGGTTACAACATTATTGTAACACTCCAAAATTTTCCCTCTCATTTTCATATTTAGCATATCACTTTGCATTTTGCATTCATAGTTTCATGAAATAATCAAAAACATTGCATCATAACCATCACAGCAGGGGCATAGGTTTGTGATCAGTGAACAAAGCAACTGAAGGCTATACAAAGGCTATCAAAGGACCACAAAGCTTTTTAACCTTGTGTAAATGGCCCACAATATCCTACAAGTATTCACTTGAAGCCACAAGTCCTATACAGAGGTGTTATGATCAAGGGAGGCAAGCAATGCAACGTCTCCCAGCAAAAAGGAGTCAGATGAGGGTTTCTAATGAACTGGGCTTATCAATGAGACTTTGGTCCAAGCATGGTTTCATGGTTCTCTACATGATGTCAAGTACCTATGGTTCAAATTTCACCATTGGACTCATTTTGGAAGGCCCTCAATTGTTCAGTTGATTGAAAATCAGAAAATTGGAGAAAAGTCAACCAGGATGAGTAAAAGGTCAACTCTTGAATTTTTGGGATCAAAATCATGAAATTATGATCACAAGGCTCTTAGGTACCAATTTGAATCAAGAGAGAATGGAAAAAAATCAAGAAAACTAAAACTTACCATTTTTGGAAAGTTTGGGTTTCCAAAAATGGCAAGTTTTGGTCACTGTTGTAGCCACTTCAAGAGAGGCTTTTTCCCAAAAAAAAAGTCCTATGAAAAGTATACCTTGATAAAATGAAAGAGGACATCCTAAGCTTCAAAACCATAGGTGGAACTCCTTTATAGGATCAAAATTGAGAAAGATATGGCCGTTCAAAGTTTGAAAAAAAAACAAGGCAATACAACAGGATGAATCGATTCATCCATGTATGAATCGATACATAAAACTATTATGAATCGATACATCCATGTATGAATCGATTCATAATGCGTTTTTTTGCTAAAATTAGCTTTCTCTTCAGTATGTATCGATGCATAACCTTATGAATCGATTCATGATGCTGTTTTTTGCCATTTTGCTGCTGTTTTTGATGCAAAACAAGGGGGAATGCTATGCTATCTTTGGGGTTGAACGTGGAAATGATTGGTACACATTCTATAGCTCATTTAGCTTCACTTTGGCCTCAATTCAAGCTTCACCATTGCTGCTACATCAAAGTGGTCTTCACCACAAATGTTCATGAGCTAGAGTACACTAGATTCATTGGTTTCAAGCTGAATTATGCCATTGATCCTTGTTACATCAGCAAGTTATCATTGAATGTATGCATGTCCATTCTAATTGTTATGCATCCCACAAACTAGAGAGCAAAATCAAGCTAAAATCCTTGAACTACTAAGCTTGTGTTCCACTTCACTAATCTCCATCATAAGCTTCATGGTGTTGGATGCATTAGATTGGTTCTAATTGAAGAAAGTTCTAGAAATCCAGCTGGCATAACTGTCCCAACTAACTTCACTCACTTAACTCACTTCACTCAGTTAACCAAGGCTTGTTAACTCTGGTTCTAACTGTTAACTAGAGGTTCAAGGCTCTATATAAGGAGGAGTGGTGCTAGAGTGCAAGGTTCAGCTTCATTCTTCACTAAAATCACACCAAATTCTCCAAGTTTTCTCTGCATTTTCTCTGCAAAATCACTGCATTTGGAAGGATCAAGCCTCCATAACCATAGCATTGATCTTCTCCTTCATTGTGCTTCATCTAACACCATTCATAGAGCATTTTTCATGGAGTTTTGAAGCTGAAATTTTGGAGTTACTTCTTCTGAATTTTCTGCATTTTTGCTTCCATACTCCTTGGTCTTCATCTACAACACTTCAATCTTCATCAAGTCATCATCAACATCAAGATTTGAAGCTTCTTCATGGAGTTTATGGCTTGAATCCTCCAAAATTTACTTCTGAATTTTTCTGCATATTCATTAATTCCTCAAGATTCTTCACCAACAAAGTGTTTATTTCACTTCACAAAGAATCAATCTCAATCAAGGAAGCCGTAGGAACCTCCTCTCTGGTTTTCTTCAACAAAATTCAGCACTACATTTCAGGTTTCATATTCAATTCTTCTGACATGAATTCTTATTTTTCTTGTTGTTTTATGTTGATTGAAGCTTAATAGGAGCAGTGCTTGTGCTGGCTAGTTGATATGCACCCTAGGTGCTTAGATTCAATTGTTAGGTTGATTCTTGTGAGCTTCGATTTGCATTAATTGTGAACCTTAGGAGAAAACTAAGCCTAGGTTAGTGATGTGCTTGAGGAGACGAATCTATCCATGGTCTCATTTCTCAATTTGGTGAACATTTGTCCAAGCCCTAACCGGAGAGTAATCGGAGAAGATGACCGGAGTTTAGCTCCGGTGACCGGAATAGTGAGTCTAGCATTAGGATGAGAACATGTCACAACCGTTAGATCAGTTTCCATCCAGTGCACCAAAATCTGCCACCACATTAAGGAACATGTGCCAACCATGTGCCATCATTTATGAAGAGTTTTTTTTAGACCACTATCTGCACCCCTGCATGTGTGAGTCCAGCCCAATTCAGTTCATTTTTTTTCACTTCCTGCACCTCCCTTCATTTCTTTTATTTCTCTTTCCTATTTTTGTTTTCATATAATTCAGTTTGACTTTAATCCATTAAAAATAGTTCTATTCATCTAAAAATTCTCAAATAAATCATGGATATTCCTTTTGTTTCTAGTTTTTTTTATCATATTTTTATTTTATTTTTTCATTGATCCACGTGCCAGAATTAAATCTCCATTGTGCATAGCTTCTTTTGCTTCTTTTCTTGACCAGTCTGTCTTGTTTATTTTCTACAGCTTTCAATATTTGGAGTTTTGATCCCATTTTTTTTGAATTGTGTTCCTGAGATCTTTTAGTTTTCATGTGATTTTTCTCAGAATTTTTAGAAAATTATTTCTGGAGTTTTGGTCTGGTATCTTGTGATGTAAGTTTTCTGTCCTAACTTGTGTTCTTGCCATCATTTGGCCTAGTTCCTTTCTGAATTTTTGTAAATCCTTTTGGAAAATTAATATGATATGTTTGAAGATCATTTGGTTTCAGTTGTAGAATTTTTAGATGTCTGGTTGATTATTTGTGGATTTTTGTTCTCACCTTGTCCCATTTTGCTTCTTTTGGTTTATTAGACCTCTTATAGGCTTAGAAGGGCACTTGTTCCAACTTCTTCTTCTTATTTGGGGTTCCTTTGGGGTGTGGGTACATACCTGGTCCTAGGATAGGTCTTGTTTCTTCTGGATTTTTAGGTTTGCTTCTTATTTAAGTCATTCGTTTCTTTAAGTGTTTAAATTCCATATTTTGGTTCCGTTGCTTCTATTTTGACATTGTTTGGTATTGTGTGACTTCTCTCTTCATCTTGCTGGCCTCCTAAGCCATTCTTTATATCATTTTGATTCTGGTTTTGAACTTTGTGCTTGTATTCATTTGTGCATGCTAACCTTGCAGGGGCTATGGTAAGTGTGAGATGTGGGAATTGAGTTCCACATCTCCAATTCTCATCTCTTCCTTTTATGTTTATGTGAACTAACTCTCTTTTGTTGGGCCTAGGCCTTTCTCATCCCTTCTTCTTTTATTCTTTCCTTCTTCATTAGGGTAGAAACCACACTAACCCTTAGGACATCTATGCATGTTAACACTTAGGATTATTTTAGTCCCCCTTTAGAATTTTTCCTTTGAGATCCTTTTGGTTCTTTTTCTCTTCTCATCTCATAACTCTAAAAAACACTTTAATGTGAAGTGATGTCTTGATCCATAGCCTTATCCCATGAGGTATGCTTGTAGTCTTCCCATGTTGGGATAGTACAAGTTTACCTTGTGATGCACAAGTCTGATCAAGGTATCTTCTTCATAAAGAAAAGCATAAAAAACACTTCTTCATCTGTAAATACCAAAACACTTAATAATTCAACAAGTTAGTGAGCCTAAGCCCTAATCTTTGGGATCAAGTTTTGGGGATCTTCTCCTTACTTGAGTATGCTTGTTCTATTATTCCATCTTGGAATGTAGTGACAAGTGCACATTCCATTGGTGAGAGCTTAAGTTCACTTCCTTGTGACACACTCATAAAAGCTTCATAAAATACACAAACCAACAATAAGCGTCTTTCCTTCGGGATTTCTTTTCTCATCTCCTTCGCTCCGTCCGCGAACTTGCTCCTACTTGTCATTTTGCAAGACGGTTACGCACTCGTCGTCCGAGTCTGCAACACCTGAGCAATGGCATAGGCAGTTCAAGCCTTAATTCACAAGCAATTTCCCTTTGTTACCCCTAGTTAGGGGAACTACGGCATCTCTGATCCTCATTACCCTGATGAGGTACGTAGGCAGCGGGGTAGGGCCCGTTCGAGCACAATCTTTATTTTCCCTACATTTTTTCCTTTTCATTTCTTATTCATTTCCTTTCTCAGTTTTCTTTTCCAGTTCATTTTCTTTTCTTTTGCAGCAGTTTTCATACCTTCACCCTTTGAAATAGTTTCTTTTGCGAGCGTGGATCCCGTCGGGTACGGCGGACGATCTGGGTGCTAATACCTTCCCAGGTCGTAACCGACTCCCGAGCTCAGTCTCTTTGGTTCGTAGGACCTGTGTCCTTCCTCTTTCTTTCTTCTGGTTTGTGCAGCATTACCATTCCCTTTCTTCGGGATAAAAATGCCTGGCTGGCGACTCTATTCTTTTTTCCGCGACACTTTCGCGTTTGTACTAGGATGAAAATCCCGGGAGCGACAGCTGGCGACTCTGCTGGGGACTACACACCAGATAATCTTTGGTTCCCCTGTGAGTCTCTCCTAGCGCTTGTTTGTTTCTGTTTCATTGGGTGATGTTTTGTTTGTTGTGGCTTGTTGTATGTTATTGTTGTTTATTTACAGCTTTCTTTACAGCTTTATTTACAGTTTTCAGTATTTATTTACTGCATCATGTATATACTGGACTGTCTGGACTGGTTTTCTTTGGTGGGATGGGTGTTACTGGTTCTTGAGAGATATGAGTCAAGTACCCGGCTCGAGTGCACCATAGGACTTAGAGTGGTTCCACTTTGGCCTCATGAGATCTTGTCATGGGGGTAGTAGTGAGTTCCACACCCAGGTTGCGATTGTCTTAGAAATGTCTTGATTTGGGGATCTTCCTCTCTCATTACATAACCCTGACAGTTATGTGCAGTTGGGGACCGATCATTGAGAACCTTGTGGAAACATCCCTCTTTAGTGATGACAATGGCAGCCCACGTTTCGTGGCAAACCCATTCGCATCCGAGGGCCCACCTAGGGATCGCATAGGATGACCTTGTTTCCCGGACTCAGCTGAGGCCTCCCTGCGTAGTATATAATGCCAAACCGATTCCCTGATTTGGTCATGAGCCATTTCTCGGAGATGGTGACAGTATTATTGCTACGTGGCTTTGAGAGTCCGTGATGTCTGACCCGGAGCTTTTTACCCGTGAGATTGGGAGGGGTTTACAGGTTTGCAGGAACCCTTGACCTCAACATACCCTTCATCATCAGTGTGATCTTGTGTTTTGGTCCGGTTATTATAATCCTGGAGTTCTTGATCCTTGGTTTTGAGTTCTTATCAGATGGTTATTATTCAGAGGACATATATCATCAGATACTTGGTTCTCAGCTCAGTGTTCCGTATTCAGACAGATACCAGTTCTCGATCACTTGCCAGCTGCATACATACTATCATGGCATTTTAGCATACATGTTCAGTTATTTCCGAGAATCCCATACCTGAATTATTGTTGTTGGATTTTTGTATCATAATGTGGATCCAAGTAGATATATTCTTTGGAAATAACTGAATATGGCATTTCATACCATTTGCATTGCATTTCTGTTTCACAGGCAGGGCTCATCCGTTCTTTGTTCACCATCCACAGTTGAGACTCTAGTTCTCGGATCAGACTTGAAGCAACTTTTGAGAAGATCATGGACCCTGGAGAGCAAAGCCAGTCTGCAAGTGTTGGGTTGACAAAAGATCAGTGGGACCAACTTTTGGAGGCTATGATGACTTTGGCAAGGCAGGATGACCGTAATTCCGCTCAAGCTCAGCCTGTACAGACCCCTGTTGGGAATCCAGATGTTCAAGAGCGCCAGGTCGCCCGAAGTGGACATTCTTCTTCTGTTGATGCGGCAGATTATCACAGTTTCGCTTTCACTATGCCAGATCCCCAAGAGGCAATCCCTGTGGTGAGATTCCCAGATCCGCGAATTATGGAGAGGGAAGAGAGATTTCGTGTGTTGGAGGAAGAGATCAAAGCCCTTCAAAATCGTAATGTCATTGATCTAAGTGCTGCAAGCATGTGTTTGGTGCATGGCCTGGTAATACCTCCAAAGTTCAAAGTACCGAAGTTTGAAAAGTACAAAGGGGATAGTTGTCCAAGACAACATTTGGTAAGATTTTGCAGAAGGATGGCCTCACATGAGCATAATGACAAATTGATGATTCATTGTTTCCAATATAGTCTGAGTGAGGCATCGTCGAATTGGTATATGCAGTTAGAAAGCAGTCGTATTTAGTCATGGTCAGACCTAGCCAATGCATTTGTGAAGCAGTATGACTACAATCTTTACAGGGCTCTTAGCCGCATGGATTTGCAAGTTTTATCCCAAGGAGATGGTGAATCTTTCAGAGAGTATGCCCAGAGGTGGAGAGAAGTAGCTGCTCGGGTGCAACCCCCACTCTCGGGCAGAGAGTTGGTTGATCTTTTCATAGAGACCTTACAGGGGCAGTACTTGGAGAGGTTGAGTGGCAGTGGAACTTCGAGTTTCTCGGACTTGGTGATAGTTAGAGAACGCATTGAGAGTTTTATTAAGATGGGAAAGATCCAAGGCATTTCAGATAGCTCAGCTGAAGAGAATGAATCTGTTGTCAGTTCCCAAGATAAGGATGTGATTGATGCAATCTGGGAAGATCCTCAAACTCCATTGACTTATCCACATTACCCAGGCATTTCAACTGCTCAGAGTCAGCAACATTCTGAAGACATATGTCAGATATCAGTTAATAGTGAACCTCCCCAGTATCAACAACGACCATGCCAACAGAAGAATACTCCGCAAAGGCGTCGTTACTACACTAAGAGATCCAAAAGGTGTTTCGATCCATTGCCAGTACCATACAGTCAAATACTCCCATGCCTGATCGATAGTGGATTGATAGTGCCGAAGAAACCGGGTCCGGTACCTTTTCCATATCCACCAAGTTTTGATCCCAATGTTCAATGTGGTTTCCACGGCAACGCACCAGGGCATTCAGATGAAGAATGCAAGCCTCTCAGGGATAAGGTTCAAGATTTGATTGAGTCTGGGTTGATTTCAGTGACGCCTCAAGGCATTCAAGTTAACAAGTCTCTGTTTGGTCATGTGGGTTCGTCAGCTCATGTTATGGAGGAATTTATTGAAGATATATGTGAAGGTGATTCTCAGTTTGATTCTGAAGAGCGGTTGTGTACCTCACTTTGATCCCTTTTGAGGGGAACTACGTCGCTCTGATTCTTCATTGGTCTTTGGTCAATGGAGATACGTAGGCAGAAGATCGTCAGGTCTTTCCGAGCAACCTTAGGTGTCAAAATTATGTGGCAATTTCATCTCAGTGTCACTCTTCTCTTCAGACGTCTTGTGAATGTTTGAACGTCGAAAGCTTCAGGTCAGAATAATGGGGAATGAAGTATGGTGCTGACATGTTGTCAGCGGATTGAAGACTGTAGATCTTATCAAGAAAAGCTGCTGACTACTTGTAATACCTCAAAATTTGCCCTCTCATTTCCTCAACATTTTGCATATCATTTTGCATATATGGATTCATAAAATAACCAAAAAACATTGCATCATATATAGCATAGCCGAGGCGTGGGTATGTGATCAATGATCGGAGCAACCGAAAGTTATGAAGAGGCTACCGAAGGGCCACAAAGCTTCTCAACCTTGTGCAAAGGGTTCACAATATCCCACAAGTCTTCACTTGAAGCCACAAGTCATGGAAAGTTTTGGTTTGATTGAAGGAGGCAAGCAGTGCAATACTTCTTGAGGGAAAAGAGCCGAATTAGGGTTTCATTTCTACAGGGCTTCTACATAAATTTTTGAGTCGAAGTGGATTTCTTTGACTTATATATGATGTCAAGTGCCTAGGGTTCAAATCTCGTCCACAAATTCATTTTGGAAGGGGTTCGACTGGCCGGACGACGGAAAATCGAGGAATTGGAGAAAAGGCAATCGGGCTAGGTAAAAAGGGTCGACTCCGGACTTTTAAGATCGAGATCGTGAAATTAGGGTTACAATGATCCTATGGTTCAAACTTGATCAAGAAATGATGGAGGAATCATAGAAAAACCAAAGAAAAATCATTTGAAAGGTAGTTAGTTTCACCATTTCCCTCCACCTTTCCTTCCACTTTCTTTCCACACTTCCTTTCATTCTTTCCGTCTCATTTTTCCACTTCAATTCCACTCCATTTCCCTTGGAAACTTCCACCACCTTCCACCATTTTCTAGAGTGTTCCAAGGAATATTCCCTTTTCCAACCCTAACCCTAACTAACTTCCAAACCTAATTTTGGATCCCAAACCTAATATTTGGGCCCCAAACCCAAACCTAGCTCCTAGCCTAGTCTCTATTTAAGCCATTTTCATCCAAACAAAAAGGGTTGAACACCATTTTCCAATCTCACTCTTTGATAAGCACTTTTTTCTCTCACTTTTCCTCTCCCTCTCACCAAAGCTTTTTCAAATAAGCTCTTCAAGTTTCACATTGAAACTTGAAGATCTTGAAGCTTAAGCCTCCAACCTTCATATTTTGTGGATTGAAGAAGGATAAGCTACTGAATTTTGTGAGGATTATCGACTTATCAGAAGCACACGAAGATTCAAGCTCAAGAACGCATTTATTTTGCGATTTCTTGGTTTTCGGTTTTCTCTTCGATTCAAGCTCCGATTCTTGCAACAATCACCGAAGCACTCCTCCGCTTCGTAGGTTGGTGATCTTAATCATTTCTTCTTTAAGTTATTCTCTCCATCTCGCCATTTTTGGCATTCTTTAAGTGCTTTTCGCTTTGTTTAAAATCAATTCCGTTTCGATTATGTTTGCTTGTGATTTGTGATTTTGGTTGAATTTGGATTTAAGGTGTTAATAGATATAGGTTCTACCATGTGTAAATAAGCTCCAATTGAGTAGAAATTTGTGTTAGCATGATTAAGTGGGGGTTAGGATTGTTTAGAAGGAAGATTGTGGCCAAAAGCACTTTTTTTCAAAAGCATTTTTCACTTTTTGTTCAGTGTTAACCGGTTAACGCATTTGGTTAACCGGTTAACGCATGCGTTTTTGGCCAGAATGCTGTATTTTTCTGCCCGTTAACGGGTTAACCTATATGGTTAACCGGTTAACGCTGTTCATTTTTGGATTTTTAGCCTATTTTCTTGCTCAATCTTGCTTCCTAGTGCCTCTAATGTTCATGTATGTTTAGGTAGTGATTTTAGGGAATTTTTGGGTCCATTTCCAGTAGCCAATTTATTTTTTTCGAGTCGTTTCGACATGATTCCATTTACTTTTCTATGTTTTGTGTTAAAGGTGCAAATGTGATATAAGTGATTCTTGATGTTGTTTGCTACACTTTAATCATTTGTTTCACATGTTAATTGCTTGCTTAAATCCAACATATGCTTCATGATTATTGTCATTGCTTGCTTGATTGATAAAGTGATTAAATACCATGTTGATTTTTTGCCAAAAGTGATTAAATGCTTCACATGTTCATGCAAGTTTCTTGTGCTTAATTGACCATATCTTAACATGAGTTCAATTCTGATTTTATGCCATGCATGTGTAACAATTGATGCTTGTAGTGATACTTGTTCAATCTCATGATAAAATGCTCATGTGTGCAACATGAAAAAAGTATGTTTGTTCTTGATTGATCATTGTCATTTTTAATCAAATAAATGATGTAAATAAATTCACATGTTTGAGTTCATTTTGTGATGCATGTAGATTCATGTCAAGTGACATTAATGTGTTGTTTATCATTCACTTTGTGCACATAAATAAAAATAATCAAATTTGGATTTTGCATTTCATAACTGTTTTTGTATATAGCTGCTGTAAAATACATGTAGTTTGTTATATTAGTATGATGTGTGTGACTTTCTACACCTACTTTTTCATGTTGCATGCTGGCTGTAAAAAGCTGGTGGGTGTTAGGCTTAGTTTCAGAGCTGTTTGTGTATTAAGGGGCTGTAATAGGTGTTGTATTTTGATTTTAGCATTTTTCTAGTTCCTTTAGGATTAAAATAGAGTCTAGTTTAGGTCTAAGGTGCCTTAGAATTTAATTAGGATTTAATTAATGTGTGTTTGCCTTATTCTTTTTAATAAAAATGTGCATTAACACTTGTTTTGTAGTGGGGAAGATTGAGGTAAGTTTACTCCACTTTATCCTTTATTTTTTATGCATTTCTTTTAGGCTGTTTAATTCATTTTTCCTTCCATATTTGTGATTGGTAGGATTCCCCATTGTTAGGACCAACTTATCTTCCTTAGGAAGTAAGTTGCATCCTTTTTTCCTTTTTTTCTTTTCCTTTTTCCATTAGGAATAGAAAACCTCACTAACCACTAGGATCACTTTGTAAATACATAATACATTAGGATTGAGTCTTAGTCCCTTAGATTTTTCCTTTTATCAACTTGAGTCATTCTCTTTCTCATCTCAAAAGAAAAGCAATAAAACACTTAATAAAAACCGAACAATCTTGTACGACACGAGACTTTGTTGCGGAGTGTTTATACGCGTCCTGTTTCGGGGCGAGGTGTAAATACTTCCCGTGATAGACAGGTCTTAGTACAAGACCGTTCACAAACAAATTCAAAACACTTCTCATAAAAGACAAAAACAAACAATAACCGACTATCCTGCGGGAACTTCTCTTCTCATCTCATTCACTCACATCGCGAACTCGCGGCGACTTGTCACACATGCAAGACGGTAAACGCACTCGTACCATACGAGCCTGCAACACCTGAGCATAGACACACGCAGTTCCAGCTGTAAAAAACACAAACAAATAGTTCCCGCCTAGGTTAGGCGAACTACGTCGACTCTGATCCTCATTATCCCGATGAGGTACGTAGGCAGCGGGGTAGGGCCCGTTCGAGCACATTCTTTATTTTCCCTACATTTCCCCTTTTCTTTCCATTCTCTCTTCTTATTCCTTTCTCATTTTCCATTCCCTTTATTCCAGTAGCGGTTTTATTCAGCAGCATTCGTATTTTCTCACCCTTTGAAACAAACAAGCAAGCGTGGATCCCGTCGGGTACGGCGGACGGATTGGGGTGCTAATACCTTCTCAATTCGTAACCGACTCCCGTATCCAGATCTTTGGTTCGCAAGGCCTCGTCCTTTCCTTCTTCCTCAGGTTTGTGCAACATTACCTTTCCCATTCATTCGGGATAAAAATGTCTGGCTGGCGACTCTAACCTTTCCGCGCCACTTTCGCGTTTGTACTAGGATGAAAATCCCGGGAGCGACAGCTGGCGACTCTGCTGGGGAATTAACCTGATTCTTCCGGTTTCCCTTGTAGAGTCAATCCTAGCGCCTGTTTGGTTTTGTTCTTTGGGTGTATATGTGTTTGTTGCTGAGTGCTTTAGTTTAGCTTTACTGTTTTATTTACAGTTTTATTTACAGCTTTACTTTATCGCATTTATTTACCGCTTTCAGTATTTTATTTTCCATGCATCATATTATACTGGACTGTCTGGCTGTGCTGGTTTTCATTTTTTCTGTGGGTTGGGAGTTACTATGAGATAAGCCAAATACCCGGCTTGAGTGCACCATAGGATTAGCGTGGACATGTTGTGCTCGCATGGTTACATGATGAGTGGTGATGTGTTCCACACCCAGGTTGCGACTGTCTTGGGACTATTCTGTGTGGGGGTTCTTCCCCACTTCAGGGTACAACCTTGATAGTTATGTGCAGCTGGGGACCGATCATTGAGAACCTTAATGGAAACAACCCTCTCCAGTGATGACAGTGGCAGACCACATTTGTTGGCAAACCCACTCGCATCCGAGGGTCCATTGGGAACTCGCATAGGATGGCCTGGTTCTTTCATAGGAATTCAGTTAAAGCAAACTAATCGTATGACGATAGTATTGTACCCTTCGGGATGAATGTACTATTGTTTCTCGACTCAGTGCTTGAAGCTGGAAACTTGTGAGGGATGCTTGTTTTTCCGGACTCAACTGAGACCTCCCTGAGTAGTACATAATGCCAAACCGATTCCCTGATTTGGTCATGAGCCATTTCTCGGAAATGGTAAACGTATTATTGCTATTCGGCTTTGAGAGTCCGTGATGTTGACCCGAGTAGCACACCCGTGAGATTGGGAGGGGTTTACAGGTTTGCAGGAACCCTAAACTTCAACATACCCGCTTTGCCAGTGTTGTTTTATGATATTATCTGGTGCTATATGGTTCTTTGATTCTGAGATCCGGGATTTCTATTCAGAGAGATTGTTACTGTGATTACCATGGTGACCCTGATATTGTGATTGTTATTATGACTCTCCACAGACACTTGGCTCGTTGTTCAGCTTCAATACCATCAGTGATTGTTATATTATGTGATCCAGTTCTACAATTATTGGGTTCTCAGTTATGGGGTTCTGTACAGAGATGATGCTACTATTATGGTTCTATTCAGACACTTGACTCAATGCTCAACACCGGCACCAACATCGGACTATTGATCACATGCCTATTGCATACATGACATCATAGCATTTTTGCACACATGTTCAGTTATTTTCAAGGATCACATATCTGAATCATGCTGTTGGATTTTTCTGTATCAAGACTTGAATCAAAGCAGATAGATTCCTCAGAAATAATTGAACATGGCATTTGCATACATCCTTGCATTCTTGACAGGTGTTCAGAGATAGATTATTTTCCTAACTTGACCTCTCATCAGAATGACCAACTTGAATCACAATCATCAAGGTATATATTTGAAGCAACTCCAGGCGGAGGTAATCGAAGGAAGACCCAACTGGGGCAAATCAGGGCAGAGGTATAAGTTTTATTTCAGAACCAGAAACTGCTGAAACGGGAAGTCAACCAGATGAAGACTCAGATTAGCTTGGTTATGGAAATTCTGAACGAAGCTATTTTCATCCCTATTGAGGGGAACTACGCTGCTCTGATTCTCCATTGGTCAATGGAGATACGTAGGCAGGAGATCACATGAGATCTTTCCGAGCAACCTTATTTATTAACCTTATCAACCTCTGCCCGCCAGATGTCGTTTGTCAGCATTCAACCTCAGCTTCCCAAGAGATTCCTAGGGCCAGAGCATATGGGTAAAGTCCAGAACAACTTGAGAAGAAGTTTGATCATACTTTGAGGTCGTACGTGCAACGAGTTTCCTCATTTACTCAAGTTCAAACCAGTTGGGCTAATCACATCAGGATCATCTCCGACAAAGCTTCCTTTGAGGTTTCAATGCCAAGTATGACTACCGTTCTGGGGCACCTGGCCTTTTAATTGAAGATTGCAAATCTTTCCGAGACAAGGGTAAAAACAAGGTCGCGAATGTGATTGACTTCAAGACTATTGTGTTCGCACCAGGTAAAGGTGGGAATATGGTGCCGAATCAGTAATAGAATGAACATCCAGACTGCTGACTGCTGAAAGTCTCCGAGAGCAACAAACCCAGACGGAGTCGGACCTCCTCAATAATGGCGACCACGACGTAAAGGCTAGATGCAAGTACCACTCAGGGGCATTTAGACATGCCATTTGACAACTGTGATGCGTTCAGGCACAAGATGCAAAATTTGGCCGACTCAAAGGTCATCATGCCAGAAGGTCTGCTCACATATTGAAATCTCCTTATCAAATTGGCGTCCTAGTTTGCAAGGGCATCTTCAGAAGCAATAAGTCCAGACGGAGTCAAGTCTCCTCAATGATGGCAATGTTCAGCTTCTTTACTGCATTTTCATTTGTAGTTTATATTGTTTGTTTAAACATTTGTATGCATGCATGAAACTTATTTGTTTTTGAATGATAACCATAATAAAATGCACATGTTTCTCTTGAAGTAATCCATTCGTATTCACTCATGATTTTGTGTATGTGCATTGCAGTACCAACTATTGTGCTTAAACTCTATTAAGGAGGATGACGAAATGAAAACGCAAAAATCTTTAATTGTGTGCTTTTGAGGAAGACCCTGTTGACGATGTACAGGCATTGTTTCAAATCCTAAACACCGGAGATATAAGGGAGATACACCCTCGCCAACCCATTTGAGCCTTGAAGTAGGAGTTTCTTTTCGCATGAAAAACCCTTGCATTTAACCCAGGGGCAGGGTAGGCGTCAGTTAGTTTGACCGAGCGTTCAAATTTCAAAAGGAGTGCAAATCTGAGGATCCATTACCTTTCGTTGTACCAAATCAAGAGGTCCAATGACCAGAAACCACAATGGTTATCCCAATCAAGAGGTCCAAAGACCGGAGACCACAATGGTTATCCCTCAACAACCAAGAAGTGGGACAGTCACGACCCTTTCAAAGCAATCAAGACAAACAGTGTCACACGATTTGTTCAAAAAAAAAGAATTGAAAAAAAAATGAATGAGAAAGCCCGCTAAGTCGAAACTTGAAAACAAACGACTTAGGCAAAAATTAGGGCATCCCGCTGGACTTCACAATCAAAGATTCACAAGAATCAGTCCAGGCAAAAGTTAGGGATAAGAAAAAGAATGCAAAAGTGAAAAACGAAAAGGATTACACAAGAAAGATCCTCAAATAAGAACAAAGTCGTGTGGCACAGACACGAAAGACTAAGGGGTGACTGACTCCCAACAACGACCTGTTTGGTGCTTACACCGTTAGTGTAATTGGTTCCTCAACCATCACAAAACCCTTTTTGAGAGGTGAACGCTTGTGAAAGTTAGCTGAAAATAGGAATGGAGAACATCACGAAGATGGGCGGGCACAAATAAACTTCGAGCCTATATCCTTTGTTTTTATAACCGTGAACCAGGCCACGATACAACCCTCAAAAGTCCTAACTGAAACAGGGTTATTTTTGAGAGCGTACTACCACGAGACCGCGTTCCTGACTCCTATGAGTTGTGCTAAAAGTTCTTTGTTGGTGTTGCATGTGCATGCTTTCATTCATCAAAAATCAATGTCGTATCTTAACCAGTGATTCACTCACAAAGGTTTGCGACATCTTTTTCAGTAAAACTTCAAAATTAACATGTGTGTTGCATTAGAATTTTCATTCTTAGAATAAACATTTTCTGCTTGCATACATTTGTTTGGCATCATAAAAGTTCACATATGGAATCTCAGTTCAAAAGCTTAATCTTGCCAAGTTGAGAAGTCTGAAACTTCCAAAGGACAATCTATCGAGGTGCACTTTTCAAGAAGACTCCATTGAGTAGGGACTTTCCCGACAGTCGTGGTAAGAGCCAACTAAGCCGGGGCAATCACGTCGAGCAATTTCTTCAAAATTCAACCAAGTTGGGGCAATCACTTCGAGATTCAAATCTCTCAAAGAGCCATCAGGCGGAAGCATTATTCAAATTTCAGCCAAACTGGGGCAATCACTTCGAGATCCAATCTCTCAAAGAACGATTGGCATATGTGTTTTCTTCAAAGCACAGTCGTTCAGAGGTGATCACTTCAAGACTTGTACTGGAGCAGGCCACCACAAGAGCATGAGAAGTCACGTTTTTCCGAAGACGGTAAATCCAAAGCACCTATCCAAAGTCCAAAATACTGGGGCAGAATATTTCATGGTGATATGAGGTTTTTCATGAATCCTCGCGAGGCAAATTTCTTTCATAGACCATGCAGTCTGGGTCAGTTATTTCGAGATCCGACGAATCTCTCCAAGAGTTTGAAGACACTGAGGCATCTCGTATGCAAGTTTTCTGTAAAATCCTCTTGAGACATTATCTTTGGATAGATCATAGTAAGAACCATTGTTCACTCATGATTAGTCGGCAACCTATCAACCCAGGGCTAGGGGCAAGGCCAGTGTCGGCACAGTACTGCAAGAGTTGTTTCATTGGCAGACTTCATTGATCAGAATTCCTTAGCAAGTCTCATTAGACAATTCCTTCTCCAGTAGTGCGGAAAATGGAAGGTTGCTTCTTGAGCGGAAGGGTATCATCATCTCTCATTCCCAACATGAGAGGATTTATCTTTTATCCCTAGCAAGTGGCAACTTGAGCTCTTATCTTCAGCGGGAAGCTTTATCATTGACATTATCTGTCATCCCCAGTAAAGTGGAAGTTGAAATCTCTCCCAGCAAGGCAGCAGAATGTGGGTGTCGTCCCCAAGTAGAATTTTCCCTTCAGACAGGGGCAATCCTCAACAGTACAAGGAGTTCTTTCCTCCCCAGCAAGTTGCTTCTTCAGCAGTATCATACCTTGGGTTCTCAGCCAAGTCAGGAGGTCCTCACTTCCCCACCAGAGTTCAAGATGAGTCCATCTCCAGCAGGGTCTTGGTTCTCCAATCTCAAAGTCCAATTTATTTTTGGCAGTGGCGGTTGTTCAAAGTCGGTGAATTATTAACAGCTTTCCCCGCAGAGTTGCTTCCTCCTCACCAGGATGAACTAGATCAATGCAGTGATCATCGTTTCTTCCCAGCCGAATTATCTGGAAATACCGGCAGTCTCCTTATCAGGAGATCTTTTTTGCATTGTCATTCGCATAATCATCATTACATTTGCATCCTCCAAAGCGTAGCATTTCCATCGTCATGGAGCATTACGCCATAAAATTCAAACATATGCATGCCAGCATGGGCCCGTTTTGAGGTATAAGACCTGTTATATCTCCCATCAGATTGAAGTGTTCCCCACAGAATGCAACTTCATTTCCCAGGGTGGATGCTTCCACCAAGTCTTGTTGTTACCCCCAGTTGAGTCTTGTTTTAGTACAACAGTCTCATTTTTTCGCGTCTCCGTTTCAGTACAACGGTCGCGTCTTGGGCTCTCGTTTAAGTACAACGATCCCGTTCCTTTCGAGTCTCCATTTAAGTACAATGGTCTCGTATTTGAGTCTTGTTTCAGTACAACAGTCTCATTTCCTTTCGCGTCTCCGTTTCAGTACAACGGTCGCGTCTCAGGTTATCATTTAAGTACAATGATCCTGTTTGCTCGGGCTCTCGTTTAAGTACAACGACCCCATTTCATTCGAGTCTCCATTTAAGTACAATGGTCTCGTATTTGAGTCTTGTTTCAGTACAACAGTCTCATTTCCTTTCGCGTCTCCGTTTCAGTACAACGGTCGCGTCTCGGGTTATCGTTTAAGTACAACGACCCCATTTCATTCGAGTCTCCATTTAAGTACAATGGTCTCGTATTTGAGTCTTGTTTCAGTACAACAGTCTCATTTTTTACGCGTCTCCGTTTCAGTACAACGGTCGCGTCTCGGGTTATCGTTTAAGTACAACGACCCCATTTCATTCGAGTCTCCATTTAAGTACAATGGTCTCGTATTTGAGTCTTGTTTCAGTACAACAGTCTCATTTCCTTTCGCGTCTCCGTTTCAGTACAACGGTCGCGTCTCAGGTTATCATTTAAGTACAATGATCCTGTTTTCTCGGGCTCTCGTTTAAGTACAACGACCCCATTTCATTCGAGTCTCCATTTAAGTACAATGGTCTCGTATTTGAGTCTTGTTTCAGTACAACAGTCTCATTTCTCTTCGCGTCTCCGTTTCAGTACAACGGTCGCGTCTCAGGTTATCATTTAAGTACAATGATCCTGTTTGTTCGGGCTCTCGTTTAAGTACAACGATCCCATTTCATTCGGGTTATCATTTAAGTACAATGATCCCGTTTCATCCCGTCTTATCTTCTTTTGAGTTGTCATTCGAGGATGGCATGCTTCCCAGTAAATTTCCACCTGTTTCTATTTTTCCGCTACCTATTCGGAGGTCAAAATCAGAAAATACATAAATAAATAAATGGGCAGATGGCATTTCCATTACCCTCGGTGTGCAAATTTTCAGGTTTTATTCGAGTATTCAATCACTCCATACCTTGAACGCCTAAAAGTTGTTGCAATCATCCGTTCAGGTCTGCAGTTGATTGAATAGGGGCAGCTGTAATACCTCAAAATTTGCCCTCTCATTTCCTCAACATTTTGCATATCATTTTGCATATATGGATTCATAAAATAACCAAAAAACATTGCATCATATATAGCATAGCCGAGGCGTGGGTATGTGATCAATGATCGGAGCAACCGAAAGTTATGAAGAGGCTACCGAAGGGCCACAAAGCTTCTCAACCTTGTGCAAAGGGTTCACAATATCCCACAAGTCTTCACTTGAAGCCACAAGTCATGGAAAGTTTTGGTTTGATTGAAGGAGGCAAGCAGTGCAATACTTCTTGAGGGAAAAGAGCCGAATTAGGGTTTCATTTCTACAGGGCTTCTACATAAATTTTTGAGTCGAAGTGGATTTCTTTGACTTATATATGATGTCAAGTGCCTAGGGTTCAAATCTCGTCCACAAATTCATTTTGGAAGGGGTTCGACTGGCCGGACGACGGAAAATCGAGGAATTGGAGAAAAGGCAATCGGGCTAGGTAAAAAGGGTCGACTCCGGACTTTTAAGATCGAGATCGTGAAATTAGGGTTACAATGATCCTATGGTTCAAACTTGATCAAGAAATGATGGAGGAATCATAGAAAAACCAAAGAAAAATCATTTGAAAGGTAGTTAGTTTCACCATTTCCCTCCACCTTTCCTTCCACTTTCTTTCCACACTTCCTTTCATTCTTTCCGTCTCATTTTTCCACTTCAATTCCACTCCATTTCCCTTGGAAACTTCCACCACCTTCCACCATTTTCTAGAGTGTTCCAAGGAATATTCCCTTTTCCAACCCTAACCCTAACTAACTTCCAAACCTAATTTTGGATCCCAAACCTAATATTTGGGCCCCAAACCCAAACCTAGCTCCTAGCCTAGTCTCTATTTAAGCCATTTTCATCCAAACAAAAAGGGTTGAACACCATTTTCCAATCTCACTCTTTGATAAGCACTTTTTTCTCTCACTTTTCCTCTCCCTCTCACCAAAGCTTTTTCAAATAAGCTCTTCAAGTTTCACATTGAAACTTGAAGATCTTGAAGCTTAAGCCTCCAACCTTCATATTTTGTGGATTGAAGAAGGATAAGCTACTGAATTTTGTGAGGATTATCGACTTATCAGAAGCACACGAAGATTCAAGCTCAAGAACGCATTTATTTTGCGATTTCTTGGTTTTCGGTTTTCTCTTCGATTCAAGCTCCGATTCTTGCAACAATCACCGAAGCACTCCTCCGCTTCGTAGGTTGGTGATCTTAATCATTTCTTCTTTAAGTTATTCTCTCCATCTCGCCATTTTTGGCATTCTTTAAGTGCTTTTCGCTTTGTTTAAAATCAATTCCGTTTCGATTATGTTTGCTTGTGATTTGTGATTTTGGTTGAATTTGGATTTAAGGTGTTAATAGATATAGGTTCTACCATGTGTAAATAAGCTCCAATTGAGTAGAAATTTGTGTTAGCATGATTAAGTGGGGGTTAGGATTGTTTAGAAGGAAGATTGTGGCCAAAAGCACTTTTTTTCAAAAGCATTTTTCACTTTTTGTTCAGTGTTAACCGGTTAACGCATTTGGTTAACCGGTTAACGCATGCGTTTTTGGCCAGAATGCTGTATTTTTCTGCCCGTTAACGGGTTAACCTATATGGTTAACCGGTTAACGTTGTTCATTTTTGGATTTTTAGCCTATTTTCTTGCTCAATCTTGCTTCCTAGTGCCTCTAATGTTCATGTATGTTTAGGTAGTGATTTTAGGGAATTTTTGGGTCCATTTCCAGTAGCCAATTTATTTTTTTCGAGTCGTTTCGACATGATTCCATTTACTTTTCTATGTTTTGTGTTAAAGGTGCAAATGTGATATAAGTGATTCTTGATGTTGTTTGCTACACTTTAATCATTTGTTTCACATGTTAATTGCTTGCTTAAATCCAACATATGCTTCATGATTATTGTCATTGCTTGCTTGATTGATAAAGTGATTAAATACCATGTTGATTTTTTGCCAAAAGTGATTAAATGCTTCACATGTTCATGCAAGTTTCTTGTGCTTAATTGACCATATCTTAACATGAGTTCAATTCTGATTTTATGCCATGCATGTGTAACAATTGATGCTTGTAGTGATACTTGTTCAATCTCATGATAAAATGCTCATGTGTGCAACATGAAAAAAGTATGTTTGTTCTTGATTGATCATTGTCATTTTTAATCAAATAAATGATGTAAATAAATTCACATGTTTGAGTTCATTTTGTGATGCATGTAGATTCATGTCAAGTGACATTAATGTGTTGTTTATCATTCACTTTGTGCACATAAATAAAAATAATCAAATTTGGATTTTGCATTTCATAACTGTTTTTGTATATAGCTGCTGTAAAATACATGTAGTTTGTTATATTAGTATGATGTGTGTGACTTTCTACACCTACTTTTTCATGTTGCATGCTGGCTGTAAAAAGCTGGTGGGTGTTAGGCTTAGTTTCAGAGCTGTTTGTGTATTAAGGGGCTGTAATAGGTGTTGTATTTTGGTTTTAGCATTTTTCTAGTTCCTTTAGGATTAAAATAGAGTCTAGTTTAGGTCTAAGGTGCCTTAGAATTTAATTAGGATTTAATTAATGTGTGTTTGCCTTATTCTTTTTAATAAAAATGTGCATTAACACTTGTTTTGTAGTGGGGAAGATTGAGGTAAGTTTACTCCACTTTATCCTTTATTTTTTATGCATTTCTTTTAGGCTGTTTAATTCATTTTTCCTTCCATATTTGTGATTGGTAGGATTCCCCATTGTTAGGACCAACTTATCTTCCTTAGGAAGTAAGTTGCATCCTTTTTCCTTTTTTTCTTTTCCTTTTTCCATTAGGAATAGAAAACCTCACTAACCACTAGGATCACTTTGTAAATACATAATACATTAGGATTGAGTCTTAGTCCCTTAGATTTTTCCTTTTATCAACTTGAGTCATTCTCTTTCTCATCTCAAAAGAAAAGCAATAAAACACTTAATAAAAACCGAACAATCTTGTACGACACGAGACTTTGTTGCGGAGTGTTTATACGCGTCCTGTTTCGGGGCGAGGTGTAAATACTTCCCGTGATAGACAGGTCTTAGTACAAGACCGTTCACAAACAAATTCAAAACACTTCTCATAAAAGACAAAAACAAACAATAACCGACTATCCTGCGGGAACTTCTCTTCTCATCTCATTCACTCACATCGCGAACTCGCGGCGACTTGTCACACATGCAAGACGGTAAACGCACTCGTACCATACGAGCCTGCAACACCTGAGCATAGACACACGCAGTTCCAGCTGTAAAAAACACAAACAAATAGTTCCCGCCTAGGTTAGGCGAACTACGTCGACTCTGATCCTCATTATCCCGATGAGGTACGTAGGCAGCGGGGTAGGGCCCGTTCGAGCACATTCTTTATTTTCCCTACATTTCCCCTTTTCTTTCCATTCTCTCTTCTTATTCCTTTCTCATTTTCCATTCCCTTTATTCCAGTAGCGGTTTTATTCAGCAGCATTCGTATTTTCTCACCCTTTGAAACAAACAAGCAAGCGTGGATCCCGTCGGGTACGGCGGACGGATTGGGGTGCTAATACCTTCTCAATTCGTAACCGACTCCCGTATCCAGATCTTTGGTTCGCAAGGCCTCGTCCTTTCCTTCTTCCTCAGGTTTGTGCAACATTACCTTTCCCATTCATTCGGGATAAAAATGTCTGGCTGGCGACTCTAACCTTTCCGCGCCACTTTCGCGTTTGTACTAGGATGAAAATCCCGGGAGCGACACTACTGAAAGTATTCAAGATCAACATGTCCAGACGGAGTCAAGTCTCCTCAACAATGGCATTGCTCAGCTTCTTTACTGCATTTTCATGCGTCGCTTTTATATGTTTGTTTGAACATTTGTATGCTTGCATGAAACTTGTTTGTTTTGAATGATAATTAATGAAATGCGCATGTTTTTCTTGAAGTAATTAATTCGTATTTTTACTTATAATTTTGCATGTGCATTGCAATACCAACTGTTGTTCTTAAATTCTGTGATGGAGGATGACGAAATGAAAACGCAAATATCTCCAATTGAGTGCTCTTGAATAAGAACCTGTTGACGATGTACAGGCATTGTTTCAAATTCCCAAACACCGGAGATATAAGGGAGATAAACCTTTGATAACCCCTTTGAGCCTTGAAGTAGGAGTTTCTTGTCACATGAAAAAACCCTTACATTTAACCCGGGGCAGGGTAGGTGTCAGCTAGTTGGACCAGACGTTCACGCTTCCATAAATGAGTGTATCTGAGGATCCCTAACATTTCATTGTACCAAATCAAGAGGTCTAAATACCGAAAACCACCATGGTTATTCTTCATCGACTGAAAAGTGAGACAGTCACGACCCTTACAAAACAGTCAAGACAAACAGTGTCACACGATTTGTTCAAAACGAAAAGAAAAAGAAAAAAAAAGAAATAAATAGCCCGCTAAGTCAAAGCTTGAAAACAAGCGACTTAGGCAAAAATTAGGGCATCCCGCTGGACTACAATTGCAATAATTCACAAGAATCAGTCCAGGCAAAAGTTAGGGATAAGCAAAAAATGAAACAAAAACGAAAAAATGGAAAGGATTACATGAGAAAGATCCTTAAGCAAGAACAAGTCGTGTGATGCAAGCACAAAAGACAATAGGGGTGATTGTTACTCCAACAACCTCAATGGTGCTTAAACTGTTAGAGTAATGGTTCCTCAATCAATACGAAACCCTTAGGAAAGGTGAGCGTTTGCGAAAACTAGCTGAACATAGGAATGGAAGGACATCACGAAGAGGGGTGGGCACAAATAAGCATTGAGCCTATATCTTTGTTTCTATAACCGTGAACCAGGCCACGATACAACTCTTAAAAGTCCTAATTGAAGCAGGGTTAATTCGAGAGCGTGTCGTCATGAGATAGCGTTCCTGACTCCTACGAGTTGTGCTAAAAGACCCTTGTTGGTATTGCATATGCATGTTCATTTCATAAAAAAATATTATACTGTCTTAACCAGTGATTCGTTCATAAATGACATCTTTTCAATAAAAGCTTCAAGATTAACATGTGTTGCATTAGAATTTTCATTCTCAGAATAAAACATTTTCTGCTTGCATACATCTGTTTAGCATCAAAGAAGTTCACATCTGGAACCTCAGTCTAGAAGCTTAATCTTGCCAAGTTGAGAAGGCGGAAACTTCGGAAGGACATTCATGTCAAGGGGCACTTTTCCAAGAAACTTCGTTGAATAGGACCTTTTCCAACCAGTTGGGTTAAAGGTAGCCAATTTGGGGCAATAACGTCGATCAATCTCTTCAACAGCCAATCTGGGGCAATCATTTCGAGATTTAAATCTCTCACAGAGTAGTTAGCATGGGTGTTTTCTCCAAAGCAAGGCTCATACTGGGGCAGCTCACCCTAGAAGAACTAGAAGTTACTCTCTCTAGAAGACAGTCGATCAGACGCACCTACCCAAGGTTCAGAATACTAGGGCAGAACACCTCATGATGATGCAAGATCTTGGGGAAAATTCCTCCATGGACCATACAGTTTGAAGTGGTTACTTCGAGATATTCAAGAGTTTGAAAACACTGAAGCATTTCAGATGCTAGGTTTCTGTAAAATCCTCTTGAGATAATATTACGGTATGCCAGACCGTTCCCAGAATGAATGTCTGATGATTTATCCCAGTAGGGTGCTTCCCTAGTCAGAGAACTTATCCGCAATTGTTATGGTTTCTTCATCATACACGGCTAAAGTCCAATAGTCATTGGCATCTTCACGGTTAAAGTCCAATCTTTGTTGGCATCTTTTCAACTATGACTAGTTGGCATCTATATGCGTTCAGTCTCCCACTTCAGCTGAGTGTGGCAATCTTCACTTTGATTTGCTTCGACTCTCGAGTCGATATCATTGCTTTTGTTTTCTCAACCCTCGAGTTGATGTTGTTTTGTTTCCCTCGACCCTCGAGTCGGTATTGTCATCTTGTTTCCTCAACCCTTGAGTTGATGTTGTTTTGTTCTCTTCGACCCTCGAGTCGATATCATCGCTTCTGTTTTCTCAACCCTCGAGTTGATGTTGCTTTGTTATCCTCGACCCTTGAGTCGATATTGTTGCTTTCATTTTCCTCGACCCTCGAGTCTATGTTGCTATTTTATTCCATCAACCCTCGAGTTGATGTTGCTTTGTTATCCTCGACCCTTGAGTCGATATTGTTGCTTTCATTTTCCTCGACCCTCGAGTCGATGTTGTTGACGTTTTTTTCCAACCCTCGAGTTGATGTTGTTGTGTTCTCTTCGACCCTTGAGTCGATATTTCCGTTTCTTACGACCCTTGAGTCGATATCATAGTCTCCACTTCTTCAACCCTTGAGTTGATACCTAGTGAGTCTGTCATAAAAGAAAATTCAAAAATCATATCATCCTGGCTCAGCCACACTGGATTCATTTATGCCCGGGGCAGGTATGCATATCTTTGTGCTTACAGGGCACAGTATTTCGCAGTGACACGAGGTTTTCAGGAATCCTTGCGAGACAAATTCTTCCATAGTCTATACAGTTTGGGGCAGTTATGTCAAGATTCGGCGAATCTCTAAAGAGTTTGAAGACTTGGACATTTTGGATGTCAGGTCTTTTGTAAAATCCTCTTAGGTTGATCTTCAAGCAGTCAACTAGTCCAGAAAATGCAAGAGGTCACTAGATGATATTCCCCACAGAGTTAATATTGGATTTTCATCTCTGTCCGTGAAATATTTCCCAGCAAAGTTGCCGTACTTTTGGGTATTTGATGATACATCCAGGTATTCATCACCTCAGTCAGAGTTGAGTGTCCAGACCTCTTGACTTGTCTTCCCCCGCAGAGTTGTATCTCTTGTGGCCAATCAGGCATTTGTTTACCGCTCGTCTGCGTTCTTCAACACTCGTCTGTGTTATCCCTAAGCAGAGTTCTCACCAACAGGGGAATATCATGCTTCATTGCTGCTCGTCTGCATCTTTCAACACTCGTCTGTGTTGACCTTTTGGTATTGCTCGTTTGCTTCCCCCAGCAGTGGTTTATGATTACCTTGATTTTGCTCGTCTGCAGTTTCAAACATTCGTCTGTGTTTGGTTATATCAGTTGCCGTTTGCTCGTCTGCAATTTTCAACACTCGTCTGTGCTTTGAGATGTAATATTTTTGTTGTTAACTCCTCAACATTTGTCTGTGTTCTGATATGGTATTTGTTGTTGCTCGTCTGCAACTTCTCAACACTCGTCTGTGTTGTAGAATCTCATATGTGGTTGCTCGTCTGCAACTTTCCAGCACTCGTCTGTGTTTGGTATGCCTGATATTTGTGGTACTCGTCTGTATCATTTCCTGAAGCACTCGTCTTTGTTTCTCAGATCATCGTCTGATACTCGTTTGTATCATTGACCCATAACACTCGTCTGTGTTATCTTGATGATCATCCAATACTCGTCTGTATTGAAGAGGTTTCAAATCCTGACAGTGGGAATTAAATGTCGAAATGGTTACCGGTCCTGGCGTAACAGGTAAATCCGAAGGAGGCTCGTCTGTCTCAGGCACCAATTATTGTTGTTGCTGCACCTGGCGTCACAGGTTTGCTAAGAAGACTCGTCTGTCTTGTACCATATATCCGCGGATAATATATGAAGAAGGTTCGTCTACCTTGATTGCATGTCTATCCCACAGACTTAAGTGCATTACCGGTCCTGGCGTAACAGGTAAATCCGAAGGAGACTCGTCTGTCTCATGCTATATGCATTGTTTTGAGGACTTGTATGTCCAGCTCCTGGCGTCACAGGATTGTTTGAAGACTCGTTTGTCTCATGCTATATGCATTGTTATTGAGGACTCGTCTGTCCAGTTCCTGGCGTTACAGGATTGTTTGAAGACTCGTCTGTCTTAGCACTCTTATTCCAGATATCAGTTTTAACTTGGAAGAAGCTCGTCTGCTTTTTCTCTCCTTCAGCCACCAAAGCGTAATTTGGTTGGGTTTATTTCCCGGTGTTGCATTCTTCGTCAGAGTGCAAATTTCTGGTCTTCTTGGTATTCAATCACAGTTTATCTTGAATGGTCAATAGCTCGTGCTACCGTCCTTTTCAGATTAACAGATGATTGAATAGGGGCAGCTGTAACACCCCAAAATTTTCCCTCTCATTTTCATATTTAGCATATCACTTTGCATTTTGCATAGCATTTTGCATTCATAGTTTCATGAAATAATCAAAAACATTGCATCATAACCATCACAGCAGGGGCATAGGTTTGTGATCAGTGAACAAAGCAACTGAAGGCTATACAAAGGCTATCAAAGGACCACAAAGCTTTTTAACCTTGTGTAAATGGTCCACAATATCCTACAAGTATTCACTTGAAGCCACAAGTCCTATACAGAGGTGTTATGATCAAGGGAGGCAAGCAATGCAACGTCTCCCCAGCAAAAAGGAGTCAGATGAGGGTTTCTAATGAACTGGGCTTATCAATGAGACTTTGGTCCAAGCATGGTTTCATGGTTCTCTACATGATGTCAAGTACCTATGGTTCAAATTTCACCATTGGACTCATTTTGGAAGGCCCTCAATTGTTCAGTTGATTGAAAATCAGAAAATTGGAGAAAAGTCAACAAGGATGAGTAAAAGGTCAACTCTTGAATTTTTGGGATCAAAATCATGAAATTATGATCACAAGGCTCTTAGGGACCAATTTGAATCAAGAGAGAATGGAAAAAATCAAGAAAACTAAAACTTACCATTTTTGGAAAGTTTGGGTTTCCAAAAATGGCAAGTTTTGGTCACTGTTGTAGCCACTTCAAGAGAGGTTTTTTCCCAAAAAAAAAAGTCCTATGAAAAGTATACCTTGAGAAAATGAAAGAGGACATCCTAAGCTTCAAAACCATAGGTGGAACTCCTTCATAGGATCAAAATTGAGAAAGATATGGCCGTTCAAAGTTTGAAAAAAAAAACAAGGCAATACAGCAGGATGAATCGATTCATCCATGTATGAATCGATACATAAAACTATTATGAATCGATACATCCATGTATGAATCGATTCATAATGCGTTTTTTGCTAAAATTAGCTTTCTCTTCAGTATGTATCTATGCATAACCTTATGAATCGATTCATGATGCTGTTTTTTGCCATTTTGCTGCTGTTTTTGATGTAAAACAAGGGGGAATGTTATGCTATCTTTGGGGTTGAACGTGGAAATGATTGGTACACATTCTATAGCTCATTTAGCTTCACTTTGGCCTCAATTCAAGCTTCACCATTGCTGCTACATCAAAGTGGTCTTCACCACAAATGTTCATGAGCTAGAGTACACTAGATTCATTGGTTTCAAGCTGAATTATGCCATTGATCCTTGTTACATCAGCAAGTTATCATTGAATGTATGCAGGTCCATTCTAATTGTTGTGCATCCCACAAACTAGAGAGAAAACTCAAGCTGAAATCCTTGAACTACTAAGCTTGTGTTCCACTTCACTAATCTCCATCATAAGCTTCATGGTGTTGGATGCATTAGATTGGTTCTAATTGAAGAAAGTTCTAGAAATCCAGCTGGCATAACTGTCCCAACTAACTTCACTCACTTAACTCACTTCACTCAGTTAACCAAGGCTTGTTAACTCTGGTTCTAACTGTTAACTAGAGGTTCAAGGCTCTATATAAGGAGGAGTGGTGCTAGAGTGCAAGGTTCAGCTTCATTCTTCACTAAAATCACACCAAATTCTCCAAGTTATCTCTGCTTTTTCTCTGCAAAATCACTGCATTTGGAAGGATCAAGCCTCCATAACCATATCATTGATCTTCTCCTTCATTGTGCTTCATCTAACACCATTCATAGAGCATTTTTCATGGAGTTTTGAAGCTGAAATTTTGGAGTTACTTCTTCTGAATTTTCTGCATTTTTGCTTCCATACTCCTTGGTCTTCATCTACAACACTTCAATCTTCATCAAGTCATCATCAACATCAAGATTTGAAGCTTATTCATGGAGTTTATGGCTTGAATCCTCCAAAATTTACTTCTGAATTTTTCTGCATATTCATTAATTCCTCAAGATTCTTCACCAACAAAGTGTTTATTTCACTTCACAAAGAATCAATCTCAATTAAGGAAGCCGTAGGAACCTCCTCTCTGGTTTTCTTCAACAAAATTCAGCACTACATTTCAGGTTTCATATTCAATTCTTCTGACATGAATTCTTATTTTTCTTGTTGTTTTATGTTGATTGAAGCTCAATAGGAGCAGTGCTTGTGCTGGCTAGTTGATATGCACCCTAGGTGCTTAGATTCAATTGTTAGGTTGATTCTTGTGAGCTTCGATTTGCATTGTTTGTGAACCTTAGGAGAAAACTAAGCCTAGGTTAGTGATGTGCTTGAGGAGACGAATCTATCCATGGTCTCATTTCTCAATTTGGTGAACATTTGTCCAAGCCCTAACCGGAGAGTGATCGGAGAAGATGACCGGAGTTTAGCTCCGGTGACCGGAATAGTGAGTCTAGCATTAGGATGAGAACATGTCACAACCGTTAGATCAGTTTCCATCCAGTGCACCAAAATCTGCCACCACATTAAGGAACATGTGCCAACCATGTGCCATCATTTATGAAGAGTTTTTTTTAGACCACTATCTGCACCCCTGCATGTGTGAGTCCAGCCCAATTCAGTTCATTTTTTTTCACTTCCTGCACCTCCCTTCATTTCTTTTATTTCTCTTTCCTATTTTTGTTTTCATATAATTCAGTTTGACTTTAATCCATTAAAAATAGTTCTATTCATCTAAAAATTCTCAAATAAATCATGGATATTCCTTTTGTTTCTAGTTTTTTTTATAATATTTTTATTTTATTTTTTCATTGATCCACGTGCCAGAATTAAATCTCCATTGTGCATAGCTTCTTTTGCTTCTTTTCTTGACCAGTCTGTCTTGTTTATTTTCTACAGCTTTCAATATTTGGAGTTTTGATCCCATTTTTTTTGCATTGTGTTCCTGAGATCTTTTAGTTTTCATGTGATTTTTCTCAGAATTTTTAGAAAATTATTTCTGGAGTTTTGGTCTGGTATCTTGTGATGTAAGTTTTCTGTCCTAACTTGTGTTCTTGCCATCATTTGGCCTAGTTCCTTTCTGAATTTTTGTAAATCCTTTTGGAAAATTAATATGATATGTTTGAATATCATTTGGTTTCAGTTGTAGAATTTTTAGATGGCTGGTTGATTATTTGTGGATTTTTGTTCTCACCTTGTCCCATTTTGCTTCTTTTGGTTTATTAGACCTCTTATAGGCTTAGAAGGGCACTTGTGCCAACTTCTTATTCTTATTTGGGGTTCCTTTGGGGTGTGGGTACATTCCTGGTCCTAGGATAGGTCTTGTTTCTTCTGGATTTTTGGGTTTGCTTCTTATTTAAGTCATTCGTTTCTTTAAGTGTTTAAATTCCATATTTTGGTTCCGTTGCTTCTATTTTGACATTGTTTGGTATTGTGTGACTTCTCTCTTCATCTTGCTGGCCTCCTAAGCCATTCTTTATATCATTTTGATTCTGGTTTTGAACTTTGTGCTTGTATTCATTTGTGCATGCTAACCTTGCAGGGGCTATGGTAAGTGTGAGATGTGGGAATTGAGTTCCACATCTCCAATTCTCATCTCTTCCTTTTATGTTTATGTGAACTAACTCTCTTTTGTTGGGCCTAGGCATTTCTCATCCCTTCTTATTTTATTCTTTCCTTCTTCATTAGGGTAGAAACCACACTAACCCTTAGGACATCTATGCATGTTAACACTTAGGATTATTTTAGTCCCCCTTTAGAATTTTTCCTTTGAGACCCTTTTGGTTCTTTTTCTCTTCTCATCTCATAACTCTAAAAAACACTTTAATGTGAAGTGATGTCTTGATCCATAGCCTTATCCCATGAGGTATGCTTGTAGTCTTCCCATCTTGGGATAGTACAAGTTTACCTTGTGATGCACAAGTCTGATCAAGGTATCTTCTTCATAAAGAAAAGCATAAAAAACACTTCTTCATCTGTAAATACCAAAACACTTAATAATTCAACAAGTTAGTGAGCCTAAGCCCTAATCTTTGGGATCAAGTTTTGGGGATCTTCTCCTTACTTGAGTATGCTTGTTCTATTATTCCATCTTGGAATGTAGTGACAAGTGCACATTCCATTGGTGAGAGCTTAAGTTCACTTCCTTGTGACACACTCATAAAAGCTTCATAAAATACACAAACCAACAATAAGCGTCTTTCCTTCGGGATTTCTTTTCTCATCTCCTTCGCTCCGTCCGCGAACTTGCTCCTACTTGTCATTTTGCAAGACGGTTACGCACTCGTCGTCCGAGTCTGCAACACCTGAGCAATGGCATAGGCAGTTCAAGCCTTAATTCACAAGCAATTTCCCTTTGTTACCCCTAGTTAGGGGAACTACGGCGTCTCTGATCCTCATTACCCTGATGAGGTACGTAGGCAGCGGGGTAGGGCCCGTTCGAGCACAATATTTATTTTCCCTACATTTTTTCCTTTTCATTTCTTATTCATTTCCTTTCTCAGTTTTCTTTTCCAGTTCATTTTCTTTTCTTTTGCAGCAGTTTTCATACCTTCACCCTTTGAAATAGTTTCTTTTGCGAGCGTGGATCCCGTCGGGTACGGCGGACGATCTGGGTGCTAATACCTTCCCAGGTCGTAACCGACTCCCGAGCTCAGTCTCTTTGGTTCGTAGGACCTGTGTCCTTCCTCTTTCTTTCTTCTGGTTTGTGCAGCATTACCATTCCCTTTCTTCGGGATAAAAATGCCTGGCTGGCGACTCTATTCTTTTTTCCGCGCCACTTTCGCGTTTGTACTAGGATGAAAATCCCGGGAGCGACAATTATTTCCTCGCCCATAAAATTAAAGTTCGAACATATCAGCCCATAAAAACAACTGCTCTGACGCCCAGACATGGTCAGAAAAATGTTAAAGTAGTCCCTAGAGTGGTCGGACTTCAACATCCAATACGAAAGAAGAAAAACCCTAAAAGCACATGTCTTGTCCGACTTTGTTGATCGAGATGACCCACCTACCAACCCCTATGAGAGGCGCCCACAAATGGACAATCTTTGTGGACGGATCCTCTAGCTTAATGAGCAGCGGTGCGTGTATCATCCTCAAGAACGAAGATGGAATCTTTATCAAAGTCTCGTTGGCTCTAGCCTTCCCGCCTTTGAACAACCAGGCCGAATACGGGGTATTTTTGGCAGGATTTAGGCTCACCGAGGACCTCGGGGTGAAGGAAGTGAAAATCTTCACCGACTCCCGACTTGTTGCATCTCAGGTACGAGGATAATACCAAGCCAAAAATGACAACCTCATCGAATACCCGACTCTCGTCAAGGAAAAACTGGAGCAGTTAGACTCTTGGGAAGTCCAACATGTCATATGCGAGCACAACACGCAGACAAACATACTATCTAAACTGGTAAGCACAAGGAAAAAGGGTGGTAATAAATTCGTTATCCAAGAGATCCTCCCACGTCCAAGCATCGAGAAACCAACCACACCCCTCGAGTGAATGCCATTGGCGATGCCAACTGCTGGATGACACCAATTTACAACTACCTCACGAGGGAAGAACTACCTGTCGACCCGAAGGAGGCTTCAGGGGCCAAAAGAAGAGCTTGCTCCTATGTTCTCGTTGAAGGAAAACTCTACATGCGAGGATTCTCCATCCCACTCCTCAAGTACGTCGACGAGGCAAAGGTCAGCGACATCCTGAGAGAAATCCATGAGGGAATAAACTCCCAACACCTCGGGGGAAGATCCCTAGCGTGAAAGGCCATACGAGAAGGATAATACTGGACGACAATGTAGCAAGACGCAAAAGAGAACGTCAAGAAATGCGACAGATGCTAGAGGCACGTGGACATGCACATAGCTCCTCCCAATGAACTCAAGACCTTATCGTCCCCATGGCCCTTCGCATGGTGGGGGATGGACATCCTCAGACCCTTCGTAACAGGTTCTTAACAGAATAAGTACCTCATCGTCGACGTCGACTACTTCACAAAGTGGATCTAAGTCGAAGCCCTCTCCAAAATCACAGCTTGGAATATACTTTGTTTCTTTAAAAGAAACATCCTCACCCGATTCGACATACCTTAAGTCCTTATCACCGATAATGGGACACAATTCATTGACAGAAGTTTCCAAGACTTCGTCGCCAACCTAGGAAGACTTATTCCAGGTCTTCAAACTCGTCCTTCAATAGAATCAGAAGAATCCACAAGAAGGCAAACTGGCCGCGAACTAGGAAGACTCATACCACGTCCGAGCCAAGATGGACAACGGAGCCCACTACCTCTAAAACCTGCAAGGTGAAGAACTTGCACAACAATGGAACTCCGAAAAACTTAAGCAGTATTATAGTTGAACAAACTGCATGGCCACGCCTCGAATAAGGGTAACAACACAGCCACAGGAGCATGGAACGTACGACCATAACTTTCCATCTCAATCGAAAGGATGGCCCATATTCCTGGATGATGGATAAAACCCCTCCCCGGTAGAGGATACTTCAAACGAACTCCATTATCGTAGTACCACACTGGAAGGACACCCAGCTCGCGATGGAAAGGTCCAAGCCGCGAGATCATGACCTCGACCATTGTCCTCGTCCTGCTACCCCGAGAAGGCAAAGCCTGCAACCTCGGCGGTTCCATAAACTGACGAGCCAATAGGTCAAGCAACAATGGTTCAAAAATAAGATACATACAATATACCAAAAAATCATATTATTTAATCAACCGGCCAAAACCTGGCTAGCACAAAAGGTACAAAATGGGAACTACGCCTGCAGTTACAAAAGGGACTACGCCCAATTACAAATAATAACAAAAAAACAATGGCATGTAGACCGACAAAATAACAACAATGCGCAGGCCGGGAAACTATTCCTCTTCGTCATCCTCTTTCTCATCCTCAATTAAAGGCAGTCCCCTCAGTCACAAGGTCTAACCAAGGATTGATGACTCAGAGCTGTTACACGGCGTTATCACAACCCAGCTTGAGGGTCTGCATGCAATCATTCTCGAGCTCCTGAATCTGGGAAATCGGGTCATCCCGAGTCCTCAGGGCCGCATCTTCTTCACCCTCACCCTCAGCAGGGGCTACCAGGCGCTCCAACTCCGCCAACCTTGTCTAGAGACGCTTGACCTCCTCGTTAGCCTCGTCGAACTCAACCTCTTTATCTTTCAGCTTTTTGTTTTCATCGACCAAAGAGTCTCGCTCGAGCTTGACCTCTCCCAGCTCGAACATCAACCTTTCTTGGAGTCGATGATGTTCCTTGTAATCCAAAAAGTCACTTTTAATCTTCTCCCTCTTAACCCTCACCGCCTCAAGCTTCTCTTTGACAGCCTTTAACTCAGACATCGGGCAAGCATCATTAGATAGAACCAAGGCCGTCTACATGACCCTGATCATAACAGTAATGTCCTGGGAAACGTTCGCCTACCTGGTCGCCTTGTCCAGCCCCAGGATGACCTTAGCATCAGCATCAGACACCCCTACAGATCCTTCCCCGCTGAAAAATCTCTCATTGAAGATAGAAGGAAGGCAGGAGATACACCCCAGGGTTCTCGTGCACGTCCACGCCCGCGGGAACACCAGTCGGCAAGCCCTTAACCCCGTTGGCGCTTGGTAGGAGGAGTCACATGATCAGAAGGCTGGATGGAAAGAGTTCATGCGGCAGGAGGAGAACGAGGAGGAAAAGTAGGAGTCGTCGAGTCGTCGATCAAATCCTCGGCAATTACCTGTCTGACATCACCTTTGGTAGTTTTTTTTAAGCTTTGCATGTTTCTTTGTTCGACAACTTTAACACACGCTCCTTGAGGTTACGCATGATAGCTGCAAAGAAAAAAAGCATAATTCAATCGTCAGATAAAAGATAACTAAGACAAAGGGAATGCGAACACAACCTACCTAAGAGACAGATGGACTCCTTGTCTGTTTTACATTCGAGCACCGCCTTAATATTGATCAGGCAGACATCATAGACGGGTTCCCTGGTTTCTGACAAAACGGGCCTATCCTGCCGATCCACTCGCAGAGAGGGTGTAAAACGTTCGACAAAGTTAACCAACTTCAGTTTGGTAGCCTTCTCCTCGGGCCCTAAATTCTCGGGCTTCACGAGGAACTGGTCGGTAGAGCGATTATAGTGAGCCCGCTGCCACTTGAGCGGAATTATCGAGACAAGACACTCAATGTCATGGGCATCCTGGTGCTTGGCATATATGTTATCCAAGGCCCGCAGAGTAAGGGGCTTCACTGTGTACCACCTTCCCTTGAAGTTCATGAAAAAATCAACATATGTCCTAAACAGCCTCCTCGGCTGCTTAAACAAGACCCAACTATGTCTCCCATTCACGGACAACCATTGCAGATGAAAGACCCGGAAGAATAGAGGCAGAGTACATCCAATCTCGAGGTGTTGGCACACCGGTTCAAACGCCCGAACGAATGCAATAAGATTTGGATGTAGTTGGGAGGGGCCTAAGTCGAGCCATCTGAAAACGCCCTCCTGGAATTCGAAGAAATGGAGACTGAGCCTTGCCTCTCTAAATGTGAATTCGTACATAGGGAAGCGTGTTCCCCTAAAGACCGAGAAAACCCATTGTCCGAGACGAAGAGCATAACATTCCTAATTATTAGGAGCCCCAAGATATAAATCCTCCATGACGGTGTGTATGCTGTGAGGGTAATCCACGAAGCAAGAACCTGTTTCCAATGGCTCATCCACGACCCATGACAAGTAGGGCGCACCATAAGCAGCGGACTCGTATTCATCCAACTCATGCTCATCCGACTCATGCTCGTCCACCTCTCTCTTATCCATCTTTTTGTCCACTTCATCCACTAGGACATCCTCGGCCATTCCGTGCGGGTCCATTTTACCCTTCTACTGCAATTCAAGTAAAAGGACGAGGATCAGAGTCGAGAAAAGAAACACGCAGCAAGGGACGAGGGAAACCTTCCTCGGGGGATCCATGAAATGCTCGACAAGTTCATTAGATAGTTCATGGGATTCCTGAGACATTCATCAAAAATTCATAGGATACCCAAGACATTCATCGAAAATTCATAGGATGTCATGGACATTCATCAGAAATTCATAAGGTGCCCGGGATATTCATCGGAAATCCCTTAATTGACACCCGAGGAGGGTCCTCCTTGACAGTTTACAAGAAATTTCAATCGGAAAACCGATACTCTATCCGGAAGATTCATAAGAGGATTCATATGTACATGCTGAGGAGGGACCTCCTCGGCTGCTCCGGTGGGTAACCACTAAGAAAAAACAAGGAAAATCTACCACTAATGAGAAAAGGGAGGAGATTTACTTGAAATGTACGACGGCGAGGAAACGTTATGGTTATTGAGACGATAGAAAGACGTTTTTTTATGAGAGCAGAGAAATTTCTGGTGATCGTCTGAGGAGAAATCAGTACTGAAAGAAAAGTGTGGGGGGGAGTCCCCACCACCAAATCTTTTATAAGCACCCTCAAGGGGAAAACCGCCTAAGCTGCCTAGATTCCCCTAGGTAATCATAGGTATTTATGTGTCGTCACGCATAAAACGAAAGGGCTCGCATTAAATACCATAATGGCACAAAATGAAGAGATAGACAAGTCATCCTTGGGTTCTCCAAAAGCCATAAGACTGCAGCTTTTAAAGCACCGGGCACGCAAACCTCCTCGACATCCTAAAACGCCAAGGAAATCTCATGCACCCGCCGTGGCCAAGCTACAACCACGACTAACCTCGAGCGCGCGATCTTCCTCGAAAGCCTAAGATGCCAAGGAAAGTCTCATATGTTCGACGTTGCCAAACAACAGCCAGAATGGCCTCGAGCAAACGTCCCTCTTCGACATCTAACCAGCTCCTAGAATCAATAAACCACCTCATGTCACCTGCCCAACAAATATACCCTTAAGTCATCACTCCACACCGGAGTTGCGACTTGGGGGGTTCCTGTTCTGGACTGGTCCTGGAACCAGGCATGTCGGGCACGGGCCCAAGGCCCAATACTTGAGGACCTGGGGAGAACATCTTCCCCACATGCTCCACATCTTCCACCAACTACCCCCGCAATAGTCTCCTAGTCTCGCGGAGCAGTTGGACCATAGACAATACCATATGTTAGGTCTTATCTGCTCCTACACAAACCTTGGCAGTTCTTCCTTGGGCCTAGTTGATCCAGCCCATGAGAAGAACCTTGGCCCAACTCTGGGGGCACACTATAAAAACCCTCTTTCACTAAAGGGTCAGGTATTCTATCCTTACTTGTTTTCTGTACTTGCTCACTCCATATCTCTTTCTCACTTTGTCATCAGAGTACCTTGCAGGTACACCCCCCTATTTTCTCCACCGTAGAAGTTGCTCACCCTAGAAGGTTCCTTCTTATCAGGTCAGATCATGAGGCTTCTCCATTCCAGAGAGGAGTTGAGTCTCCATGATGGCTCGAGACAGCGGGCAACAGGGATCATCTTCGTCACTCCATATAGGTGACGGAGGGGGATCGCCTCTAGGGCTCCTACTGCGTCGAGATGAGTCTCTAGGTCGACTTTTCGGCTTGTCTGGTCGTTAGTTGGCCTTGGTCTTCTTAGGGTCTGAGGAGAACCGCTCCTTGTGGGGAGGGGAGAGACCGTATTTTTTGGTGGTTGTTGGTTGATGCCTCTTCATTCTCCAAGCATGGTCGGTGCCCCTGTTGTCGAGGCAATAAGCTTTGAGATACGTCTTGTCATCGTCTTCGTAAGGAAGAGCGTGAACGGGGTTCTTGTCGTCGTGGGGAAGAACTTCGTGAATTATATCGACGATGTCTTCGCTGAGGAGAGTGGGAACGAAGGTCATCTTCTAACATGGCGATCCTTGCGTTCTGTGAGAATAATAGGTAGTTCGACTGATTGAGAGCATTGATCAATGCGACAACTTAGGATCGACGTTGGGAGGTACGGGGATAACCCTGTAGACTCCCGGGGGCCACACACTATTGGTAAATATCGTTGGTCACGGGTTCAGGAGTATGGGTGGCAGTCCGTTCGTCCCTGGAGTCAACTTCTTGGATCACAGGCGGATTGTTGTCACTGTCGGTAGGAAAATTGACGAAGGCAACTTCATGGTTGTCGTCGTGTTCGCTAGTTATGATGATCGGTTGATTGAAGTTGATGCTTTGGTCTCTCGTTTAAGAAAGAAAGACAGAGGAGCTGAGTATTCCCACAGACGGTGTCACTGATCTCACCTAATCATAATGGACATTCAATGACCAACACAAAGCTCCAGCGGTTGATGGAGATGAGGGGTGTACCTGCAAGGCACTCTGATGTTAAAGTGAAAATCATAATGTAAGAGAGGAAAGTACATAAGGTAAGAAGAGAAGTGGTTTTTTAATACCTGGTCCTCTAGTGAAAGATAGTATTTATAAAGGACCTCCGACGATGGATCATGGTCTCCACTGTGGGCTGGATTCTCAGGTCCGCAATGGAGACTGTCAGGATCTACACAGAAACAGGGGAAGACCTAGCACGTGGTCTTCGCCATGGTCCAACCGTCATATGGTATTTCTTCGGAGTAGTGGAAGACAAATTCATTCGGGAGCGGTTGGCCACATGTCCATAAGGAACACGTGGATGAAACGTCCCCAACGGCTACTTTAGTTTGGACCGTCGTGCTGGGCATTCTGTGATAGTGAGGGACTGGATCGTGCCCGACGATAGGACAACCCAATACCCAATCCATAACAAACCCCTTATCAAATTCATTGTCTATAATCATTAGATCAACTAACTATTATTTTTTTCCTTTGTAATTATGCTTGTCACCTACTAGTAACTTGTTAGTATATGTATCTAGTATTAATCAAGTGTATGTTATACTCAGGCCAAGAAATTAGGCCCAATTTAAAGTAATTATGTATGTTTTTTAAATAGAAGTTGTTTAAGCTTGGGTGGAACTTGGGTTTGTACCCATCAATGGAAGTATTATATTTATAGAATGGACAAGGTAAGTTGTAGTTTTTTTTTTTTTTAAATTCGATTTCTTTGAATTTTCCAGAAAAAAAAAAAGTTAAACAAAGAAAGAGTAAACAAAGAGGAAGTTGTAGTTAACATTTGTAACATACATATTGTAGTATGAATGTTAAGTTTATATATATATATATATATATATATATATATATATATATATATATATATATATATATATATATATATATATATATATTAAGAAGAAAAAAATTTAACAGTCATACTAGAGTATGTATGTGATAGTCTATTGTTAGAGCTAAATTATAAATTTAGGCAGCAAAGGAAAATGAGACAAAACAAACTTTAGAATTTTTACTAATTAACACAGCTTAAACATTACAATATAAAAAGTTATGGTTTACTAAATTAATTGGGTTACGAGCAACTTTGAAAAAATAACATTAAATGTAAATTAGAACATATTACTAATCGCACCCCGTTCCGTAAAAATAAAAATCATTTAACAATACTTTTCTTTTTCTTTTTGAGATATGCAATCTCCTCTTTAAATTGAATCATATTCTTAAAAATAGTGATTCTGACGTTTTATAGAGAGGTGAAGAGATAAGAGTTAAAATTTAAAATAAATATGATTGTTCTTATGATTCTGTTGAAAATGGCATTGAATAAAAAAATGGATATCTCAAAATATATAATCCCTTTCCCTTATTAGGGGTATCCTTGAATTTTTTTTTAATATAACACACTTTATAAAATTATTTTCCAAAATAACATACATTTGAAAAAAATTACCAAACTAACATAGTTTGGTAACATATTCGCCAAATGAAATGAAGAACATATGCATATTAGGAGCAATTCGCCAAATGGATTGACTAGCCCTAAAATTATTGGCCTAATTCGCCATACCATTTGGCGAATGAGTGTACTTGCATGTACCAATTCGCCAAATGGTTTGATGCATCTTCCATGTTATTTTTTTTTTTATTTTTGGATTTAAGTTTTTTTATATTTTTGTGTTATTCATATATATATATATATATATATATATATATATATATATATATATATATATATATATATATATATATATATATAAATATATATATATATATATAAATATATATGTATATATGTATAAGTAAATATATATAAGTATATATATATATATATATATATATATATATATATATATATATATATATATATATATATATATATATATATATATATTTTTTACTTATACATACATACATACATATATATATATATATATATATATATATATATATATATATATATATACACTTATACTTATATATATATATTTTTTTTTCTTTTATAAATATATATATATATATATATATATATAATTATAATATGAAATAAAATTATATTTAAAGAAAATTATTAATATAAAAGAAAATTAGAGAATATGAGAAAGCGAAATATAAAGCAAAAGAAAATTCTTATTAATAATTCATGAACGACATTACAAAAACTAATGTCCCGCCCGATCTAACTGCCCCCCAGTACCACATCCACGGGGATGACCCCGTCTTCGAACTCTACCACCAGGTGGTCGAGGTTCCGCTTGTATTTGTGTGTTTGGTGGAGGCGGTTGTTGTTGAGTCCATGATTCAGCCTGTCCCCAATTACGTGGAAGGTTGCTGCCAAAGGCGCTGCCGTAACTGAGTTGTGTGCCCATGTTTTCAAAGCTGGGTCGGATAGGTTGGGCTGGGTTGGATTGGGTTGGGTGAGGACGATAGGCTTGACCAAACGAGGATATTGCCTCGTTTTGAGAACGAAACAAAGGTGGGGGGCTATAGGTTGGTGTGGACATGAAGGGGTTGTCGGGGGTATATTGGTGTTGGTAAGGCTCTTGTTGTTGTGATTGGGTTTGTGGCATGAAGGGGTTATGTGTTTGGATGAATGGCCTATGGGTGTTTGAAGTCGATGGCTGGAATTGGGTGGGGTAGTCATGTTGTGGAGTTGGTGGTTGGGCGTATGCTGCGGCCTGGGCGCGGGGGTCAATCAAGTATGGGTTATCAGACACCCATTGTTGCATAGTAACTGACCTAAACCAAACTAAATATTCTCTAGTTGGTTTGACGTTTTGCAGCACTTGGTCAGTTAGGACATGTTGGCGTCGATCCCTCCATTGTTGACGTAACTCCCTTGCAAAGTCTCTCCAATCTTCCATGTTCCACATGTCACTTACTCTTTTCAAATGCCAATTTCCCAAACATGTCGGAGGGCCCGGAATATCCTGTTGCATTCCGAACTGCATTTTCACCCGATCTGTTTGGTGCATTTCAATTGTAGTGAAGCGGATGATTGGAGTTTTTGCCGTCCAAATTTCAGCATCTTCCGGGTTAGGCTCATGGTCGAGGGCTAAATATGGGCGCCAGATGAACTACGGAAAAAAAAAATTCGTTTAGTATAAAATTATTTTAGTTAATAAAATGCAATATATAGTAAAAAAAGTTGCAAACCCTAGGTATATATACATGTATAAGTATATATATAAATATACATATATATATGTATACGTGTATATATATATATATATATATATATATATATATATATATATATATATATATATACATATATATATATATATATATATATATATATGATATTTGATTTAACAACATGCAACATACCATTTGGCGAATGCATGTTGAATTTACAACACATTCGCCAAATGGAATGGCGAATTGGTGAAGAAATTTCCTTCCTAGCCAAACCATTTGGCGAATCCTTAAGTAAAAACACATCTTCATCAAATGGTTTGGCGAATGTGTGGCCAAAGTGTGTTAGTTTGGTATTTTTTTGGAAAACTATGTTATTTTGGAAATTAAAATAAAAAACTCTGTTATTTTAAAAAAAAATTCGGGTATCCTTATCGTAAAGTGAGTATTGTTGCTATAATGAGTATTGTTACATTATCTTGGGTTTGGTATTTGTGATTTTATTTCTGATTTTAAACAGGATTTTATTAATAGACGGTAGAATAAATCATTTTAAATTAATTGATCGTAAAATCGGATATTAAGATTAAAAAAAACATTATTAACATTGACTCATACAAAAATTGAAAAATTAGAAGAATTGAGGTGAAACAAAGAAAATAAATTACTTAGGGTTTGAACCAGGAAGGAATTTGGAGAAGTTGAAAGAAGAAAATTAGGATTCAAATAAGGAAAGAAATTAGAAAAGTTCAATAAAGAAGACAAACAAAAATGTGCATGTCTTGCGATTGCAAGCTGGATGAAATTTGGAGGAGACGATTTTTTTTCTTTCAAAATATAGGTTTTTCAAAAAGTAATTTCATAACCCATAATTACCTTTTTATAATAAAAAAAACTTTATTATAGCCTTAACTAGGGCTGTAAATGGGCTTATAAAATTGAGAACCGGTTCGATAGAGTCGTTTCAATGGATCGACCGAAATGGTCTTTGGTATGATATTGGATATATTTTATATCTGTGTCCAACATGAATATTTTGTCCATTTATCCAACAAGTAATCGGTATGTACTCGTTATAAATTCTAAAATTTTCACTTCTCATTTTTTCCTCTCTATTTTTCTGACAAATTCTAAAATTTTCACTTCTCCTCATTTTTTCCTCTCTCACACACACACACATCTCAAAACTCTATATATCTTTTTCTATTATGATATTTTATACGTTGTTTGCATGTTTAAGGTATCAAATAGTTCTCTATCTTGTATCAATTTTGATCTAAAGAACAAAAATATTTTGATTTTGGAATCATTCTTGAGTTCTTGACCTAAAATGTTTCAATTTTGACATATGATTTTGATTTGAGGTTTTATTTGTAAATTTTCTTGCTGAGCTGAAGTTGTATTTTGGCCTATTAATAAATTGTGTTGATGAGGTTGTACTTCATTAGGGTTCAGCCTAGGATTTTGATTGGAGGTTATATCTTGTAAATTTGGTTGTTGAGGTTCTATTTTGGCCTAATAATAAATTATGTTGTTAAGGTTGTATTAAGTTACTCGATTTTGTTTTTGTTTCGTATTCTATTATTATTTGATTGATATTTAATTTTGTGTCATGTCTTTTCAAGATTCTTCATTGACTCCAACCATAGATGATCTTATTGATATTTACATGTTGTTTCATGGGGAAGAGGAGACAATGGATGGAGTAAATATAAAGATTGGTGAGATGATTGGTTTGGAACTTCCAGTTCCACTTCCAACTGACAACATTACCCAAAATACATCTACTACTCAAAATACAACTACTTTTGATGAGCCAGACCCTCCAGTTGAACCAACTCAGAATTCACAGAGCCAAGTAAATGCCTTTGGTAAAGCTCATCGTCCCAAGAAATATGTTGTTCATACTGAGATGTTATTTATTGAAATGCCTGATGGTGCCAAGAAATAGAAATGCAAATGGTGTGGTAAGCTTTACACTTATGATGTGAAATGGAAAAGTACTTCTAATGGTAAGAAACATTTAGAAAATTTCATTCAAAGAAAGTTGAGGTTAAGAGGTAATACTTGCAAAGAAGTTGCACAGTCTAGGTTAAATGTAGGTGTTAATAATACTCCTAGTTTGGCAACTTGGACATATAACCATGTCAGGGTTAGAGAAGTTGCAGCTCATATTGTCGTACCTCGAAAAATACGATCCTCGCGAAGGACGCAGGAAAACAAACAACAGAGTCGCCACCTAATTCTATTTATTCTAACGAGAGAAATGGAAGATATAGATAAAACCTATACGGAAAGAACTTGGTTGTTGGAACCAAATTCTAGGTTCGGGGGTTGGTTATGCAAGAGGAAGGTTTTAGCACCTCTTACGCCCGTTGTACTCAATGATAAGCTCTTAGTCTAGTTTGCGTTCGAATGTTAACTTATGATAATGTCTTCTTCTTAAGGGTAAACGATATCTGGAGAATGAGTGGTTTTGTTCTTAGGGTGCTCGGCAAGGATTAAGATCCTCGTGCCTACATATTCCCTCGTGCAATGGGAAAGTCAGAGCTTCGTAGTTCGTGGTACTACAGTTGGTTGGTTCGTTTTAGAGGCGTCAACTGCTCATGTGCGTGGCAGATGCCTCACACGGAAACAATTGAGGAAAGGCATCGGAGATCCGATAACTTTATTTTACACCTTTGAGAAAGAATGTGTTTAATAGTTATTAAGTATCTTAATTTTGAATTAAGAAAAATGGTTGATCGTTCGTTGGTTTGTTTTAGAGGCGTCAACTGCTCACGTGCGTGACAGATGCCTCACACCGAAACAATTGAGGAAAGGCATCGGAGATTCGACAACTCTCTTTTACACCTTTGAGAAAAGATGTGTTTAATAAAGGTTAAGTTTTTTGAAGTTAAGAGGCGTCAAATGATCGCTTACGAGGCAGATGCCTCATATTCAAACAGTTGAGGAGAAGCATAAAAGATTCTACATTTCTCTTTTACATCTTTGAAAATAACTCGACGTTTGATCGAGGTTTGAATTCACGTATGAGAAATTTTTAAGATTAGAGTTGAATTGGTATGGAGTACCTAAAGGTTTAGGTCAAGGTAGATGGAGAGGCACGATGCGCTCGACTTACGGGTGCTAGAAATTGATTATGAGGCACGATACGCTCGACTTTGGGAGATTTGGATGTAACTTGATATGTGGATCAAGTTCTAAAGGCTAGCTAAGAAAAACAAGCGCGATGCGTTGATTCGTTTGAGTTTGAAAAAGTTGAGAAAAAGTATGAAGTGTAAAGTAGTGTTTATGGCGATCGTAGAACGATCAACTTACGTGTGTGTATGAAGTGAAATGTGAGAATTTACTTGGCGTTGGACCAAGAAATTTGCTTATCCTTGAAGTGATTAGTCTTAGTGTACGTTCGTATTTTACTTAGCAATTTATGGTCGAAGTGCAAAAGTAAATCACACAAGTGTAAAATAGCATATTATGAATATACGACTAAATCACAAGCAATGATAATCAAGCATATACAAGCACATCACACACATAAAATCGAACAAATGAGAATAGCTAATTAACCAAGTTAAATAGAAATATTTAATATGATTAATTAACAAATTAATTAATCGATATTAAATAAAACTATTTAAAATAATTAATCAACAAATATGTTTTTGGATTTTGGTATTTATAAGAGAAATTAATCGACAAATACGAAATAAATTAAAATTTAAAAGAAAGATTAAGAACATAAATGTTTTTTGAGTTTTTGAAAGTTTAAAGAGAAATAATTAATTAATTAAATCAAATGAAAATATTTAATAAAATTAATTAATTAATTAATTAATTAGATTAAATAAAATTATTTAAGATAATTAATTAATAAAAATGTTTTTTAGATCTTTCATAAAAAAGAAAATTAAACAAATAAATAAATAAAAAAAGAATTGGGCTGGGAGTAGTCAGTAAAACAGGGAGGTGTTGTTAGTAGAAAGTGAAATCCAGGCCCAAAATGATGAAGCCCAGGGCACTGGGGCTATCGTGGACACTTGGTCAACAAATGTTGACTTGTATTGTTGAATCTTGAGTGTTGGATCATAAGGAAACCAAGTTGACTCCTAATCCAAAGGTAAAAGCCAGGTTCGCATGGCAAGAAAATACGGTATAACACATAACGACATAAGGAACACCATCGGGCCAAGTGTGGAGGACACCGGTTGCAACTCCCATATTATTTGATTATTTATTTAATTAAATATTGTCGTATGTTGGTGTCGTTTTGCGTTAAGTTGCTAAATTGTGGTTGAATTAATTTAATTAAGTTGAATAAGTCGATTTAAGTTGATTTAAGATTTGCATTGTCGTTATTTGGGCTAAGTTGAATTAATTAAGTTGTGGGTTATTAGTGGAATTGTGGTAGCTTGATTAATGAGCTTGTTGGTAATTAGAAGTAGTAATAGTGGGGGTGTGTGGTTTAGGCACAATAGAATTATTAAGACTAATTAAAATAAAACCATAAATTAAGTGGAATTAGTGGAAATAGGTTAACAGTAAGAAGAACAAAAGTTGGAAAAGAGGTAGTTACGTGAAGTGCATAGGAGAGGCAACAGCTAGGATTCCGATCGAAAAGTGTTAGAGTCGCCTTCAATCTAAAGGTAAGGGTGGGGTTCTAACCTTATAATCGGAAATATATGATGAATTCGTTTGGGATTGGATACAAAATTATTACTGTCAATTGTTGTTTGTGTAAATTAATGAGTTGTTTGTAAATAAGTTGTTTTGGTGTATAAGTTGTTTTAATTGATTAAGAATGTTAAATTGTGTTGATGAAATAGCCGTAAATGGATTATTTGATGATTATGTATGAGATGAAATTTTGAAGACGTTACAGAGACGAGACGAAGCAAGAGAAACATATAGCGTAGCAGTTTTGGGCTGTGGGACGACCGTACCTTAAGCCAGACGACCGTTTGGGATTTGTGGCGTCCGTCACATCCCTAGGATGACCATCACAAACCATTTGTGACGAGGGTTACACAGAGTGTGACGATGGTCACACTGGGTCTGGGAGGATTTGGTTGTTTTGGGTTTTGTTTCTTGTTTCAGTAATGTTGTTTGATCATGAATCACTTCCAGTGGCATAATTAAGTTGGGAAATATTGTTTGAAGTATCATAGATTCTAGTAATTAATTAACAGAGAATTAATAAGTGATACAAAAAGGAATTAGTAGAAGAAAATTAGTTAACAGTGGTATGAGATAAGTAGTAGGTTAGTGTGTTGGTTGATGTGACAGAGTTAACAGAAGCATGTTAATAGCTTAATAATAAGTAGTAATAATATAGCATATTAATTAGTTTAATTAATCGGTTTAGTCGGAACTGGGGGTGGATAGGAATGTAGTAGATTTGGTTGTTTTTGTTGTGTTGCTTTGTTATAAGTTGTAAAGTTGTTGTTTGTTGTTCATGTTGTAGAACCTTATAAGTGGAAAAGGTTATGAGTTATAGGCCTTTGGCCAAAGTTGAATGTTTTTATATTGTTATGTTGTTACAGTTGTCGTTGGTTGATAATCATGTCGAGTCACATAACATATCATATTCAAGTTGGAGCTAATTGCTCGGTAAGTTGGCTTGGATTTGGTAATATAAAGTTGAAAGATTATGCCATGTGTTTACGCCTCTATTAATTGACATGATTATAAGTTGGGAGTTTTGCTCCATTGGTACCACATGCATCGCATTTGTCTAAGTTGCATATTAAGTTGTCCTGTCGTATCTTGTGTTGGTTTTTAAGCTGTTTGTAAAGTTGCAAAGTGGTGATCTATGTAATCTAATTCAATATGTTATTTATCATATTCTTGATTATATTTTTAGATATCTCACCTCTTCAATTTGAATGTTGCCCTTTGTTGGTAACGTGCAGGTAATCTAGAGTAGGACGGAGTACCTTAGTAGATTCGAGTCGATGTTGTTGCTATGTTACGTAGCACTCGGGGGGATAACGCTTGTTTTATGTTGATGTTTACAATTGTCATAATTTCTAAATTTTGAGTTGTTTGATTAAATAATTGTTGTTTCCTTAAGTTATTTTGATGTTGAATACAATTTAAGTTGTTTTTGTTGAATCTGTTGCGTAGTAATAAAGTAGTTGTTTTAAAGACTTATCAAGTGTTGAATGATGTTTTAAAAGTTGAAATGTATCATCTCAATTTGTTTAGTTGAAGTTTTATACTCTGATTTCGTTAATAATTATCGGGTATAATTGGGGTGTTACACCTGTCGCTATTTACTCAGCCAGCACAACGGTCACAAGCATTAAAACAAGGAAATGCAATTTGAAGTCCAATTGTGATATCTTATTATCTCTCACCTTGTTCTCTCTCTCAAAATTGTTTATCACTTTCTCTCTACAAATAATTTTTTACCAGAAAATTAAAAGAGCCGCCAGAACCCTAAAACATGCCGGAGAAGACGGTGGCCAACGACGGCCACCGCCGTCTTATCCGGCGAGACCACCCCAACCAAAATTTTACGAACACAAACCATATGTATTTTGTAACTTTCTATCCAAATCCAAACTCAGTTTTTGCAAAAATAAAAACAAAAAATAAAAAAAACGGCTATGAGACGAGATCAAGGGTCCCAGAGATAACACACAAATTTCAAAACATGACAAGGCTAAACAAATGACATGGCAAGTATAAACCAAGATTTAAAGGATAGAAAAGAAAAGTAAAGAAGATACCATCGAAGACCTATTCTCTGAGAACTCAGGTACTTTTTCTGAATCTTCTTCCTCTTTTGCGTTCTTCTTCTACTTCTTTTGTATGTTGCTTTTATTTCAATTGGTTCTTGTTGTTTGCTGCTTTGATTGTTGTTGGTGTGCTTTTGTTGTTTTGTATGAATGAGGAATGAATTTTGAGCTCCTCTTCTTCAAGTTTCAGTGTGAGACTTGAAGCTGAGTTTTTTTTTTGTTTTTTTGAGCTTTAGTGTGAGGTATTATATGATTTTCTGTAGAGTGGCTAGGGTTTTTCAATATGTGTATTTTTATGCCAATGATTGGTTTTTATAAGAAAATATTGAGATTGTCTGATACGTGTGAGGAGAGTGAAAATCGTGTGAAATTTTGGCGTGGTATGTGGGAGTCGTATGAATCCATTGGAAATCTTTTTGCACATGATTCTTCTTGCGTAGAATATGGAATTGTGAAATTTGTCATATATGCCTTGTTTTACCTTTGCCAATTGTGTGGTCCCCTGATAAAAAATTATTTTCCCCTGCTATGAATTTTTTTTTTTTTACTGTTTGTTTTCCATACTGCTACTGAACTTCAACTCTTGCCCATGTTTTATTACTACTCAAACCTTGGCATTTTGAAGCTTATACCAATTTTATGTGTTATTGCTCAATACTTTATTAATAACTTTATTTCTGCTCATGGAAATTTGACCAGGCTTGGTGTTTCAACAACACTCATGATGCTACTGAGGTCGTGGAATTGATGGTTTTGAGGATGATGAACAATCAATGATTTGTAACTTAGAAGGTGTATAAGATTTTCCTGAACTTGTTCAAATTTGTTCATGTTATTTTCTTGTAGCTAATACCATCCTATTGTTGCAGTAATTTAGTTTCACCATGGAGAATATAAGAAGGCACAAGTGTAACACCCTAATTTTTGCCCTAAGTTTTTCATCTGCATTTTTGCATACAAACAAGATCGCACTGGCTTTCGAGTTTCTTCTCAGATGAGGGTCTATGCTTCGCATGGGGATCACCATTGTTTTTACTTCTTTATATTTGTTTATATTTACTGATCACTAACCAAAATACCAAAAATATGTTGCAGTGTCCTTCTTCTTCTCTGTGTTGCAGGTGTTCAAAGACAGGGCAATGATTTTAATTCAAATACGTTTGTTCAGTCACAATTCGATTTCAAGTGGATGTTTGACCTATTATTGGTCAAACTATCAAAAGATTGTGTTGACTTCCAGTTGTGTGTGCCAGTGGTTTATTCCTCAGACGATGCGTTTCCAAAAGTTCAAATGGTGTTGAGTGTGAAAATCAACAGTCATCAGGCAGTTGTTTTGTGCGAAGTTTGGTTTGAATCTTCAAGTGTTTATCAGTTCATCGGTTCTTCAGTTCATTAGCGATTCATCTGCGGATTTATTTTCCTCAGTTTGGTTTCGAATCATCAGGGCATGAATCAGACAGTTTTCAGATGACAGTTAGCTTAAGTTGTGAAATCTCAGTGGGTCTGTGTTGGCTGTGTTCAGTTTTCATCAATGGCTTGTGCAAAAATAATCATGAGTTGGTTGTGGGCTTAAAACCAGGTTATCCATACATCCATTATCCATTTCCGTTTGAACCATTCCCTTTTCAATAAACATTTTTCCATTCTTTTCTCTTCCTTCGATTATCCGTATTCTTTAGCCATTTTTATTATTTCTTATCCAATTTCATTACACATTTCTTTTTTTTTTAATTCATTGTTATCTCATATTACATTACCAAAATTCTCTACAAAAATTATCAAAAAAAGAGAAGATAAGACCCATCATCATTTTTTTAGCCGTTATTCTCTACTAATCATTTTTTTTAATCATCCATTAATTCATTATCCTTTTTCAATTAAACCATTTCTTATTTTCATTCAATGACTATTTCTCTTTCATTTTTTTCTCTCAATTATTCGATTATCCAAATGACCATCATTCTAAACCATTTTTTTTTATTTCTATCATCCACTATTATTCATACATCCTTTTAGCTCAATTAGCCAAACTACCATTTTTTTTATTTCTAATTTTCCATTTTTAAATACCTAATTGCCAAATATCATTCCCAATTTTTTTTATATACTTATTTTCCATTTTTTAAATCCATGTCCTTTTATTAATAATAAAAAAAAAAGAAAAGTAATACTATAAGCCCATATTTTTAGAGCCCCGTTTACACTTGTATGACAACAATAAAAAAATTTTCATTTGAATAAGGCCCATGTTACTTTGGTATCAGCCAACAACAAAAATGCCTCACATCAGCCAAGGCAAAATGCAAGCCTAGCCTTTGGCCTCACATCACTCCCAGCCACCAAGGCCTAAGCCGTATGTGGTACATGCCAAGGCATTTCACAACAAATCCATCACCAACTCCCATCAGCCAAAAGCAACATCCAAAGCAGCTTATTTCTTTACGCCAGCCACAGCAAAACAACAGGCCTAGCCATTTCCCAGCCGAAACAATCCGTACGGCAACCAAAAACAAACACTCCTCACGTGCATCCTGCATCCTGCCACGCCTAGCAACACGCGAACTTCCATACAACTCCAACTTCACAAGCCTCCAGCCGAAATAACAAGACATCCAAGCCACACGCCCATAAAGCAATTTCTGGCAGCAACTACCGCAAGCTCATATCACCTCAGCTTCAACTCATCAAAGTCGTACCAAAGCCAAAACTCAAGTCCACAGCAGGCCCAAGTTTCCCGCAGCTCAACAACATCCAAAACCTTTCCCGCGGCTGGACATACACACGAGCAACGCACCTGTTTCAACAAAACGCAAAGTCACAAGAACAAAAGCAAAAAACGCTGTGACGCAAACGCACGAGAATTTCATGAACCTTCAAAACGCAAAATCAAATTCAAAACGCAGCAAATAATTTCCTCTTCCCCTTCTTTAAATAGGACTCCTCACTCTCATAAATATCAAGCTTTCACAGCCTTTGAACCTCTGTCAAAATCAATCCTCAACCCTAAACCCCTTTTCTTACCCTCTTTCCCAGTCTTCAATTTGAAACACAAAAAAGGGAATCAAAACCGAAATTGAAAGAGGAAGAGAGAAGTTTGTTTTGTGAAATTGAAAGAGGAGAAAAGAGAGCTTCGAAGAAGAAGAAGAGAAGAAGCATTTCCGGATTTCTTTTTTGAGGGTGAGGGTTCCGTGTATACCTGTTTATTGCCCTGTTTGCGCTTTGAAAGTTGAAGGAGGAAGAAGCTATGTTGCTTCTGTTTTGTTTTTCCTTTTATATAATTCATTTTCTTTGTTTTTTTTCATTTTTTTAAAATTTTTTATAAGAGAATGTGATATGTGTTTAGCTTGGTTTAGATCCTTTTGGATCTATTTGATATCCATACCTCCCGTTGACTTCCCCATTCCCTCTCCACTTTATTCCATTTTTTTTTTAATTTGTTTCATTTTCTTATGGTATTTGTTTAGTTTAATTTGGATTTAAAGAATTCCATAAGAGATGTTTTTTTTAGAAGAAATATTTAGAGAAAATTTTAGAAGTAAGTTAGAAAATATATTTTTAGAAAAAAAGTTTTAAAAATATTTTAATGCTTTATGGATTTATTTTTAATCCATTTTCATTCTTCATTTTTATTTTATTTTTGGTCGATGACAATCTCCGATTCGTAGATTGTTGATTTTCGATAAGTTTAATCTTCATTATTTCAAATCTATGGATGAATGATCATTTAGATCATTCTCCATACTTTGAGATCGTGATAGGTTGCTTTTCGATGAAATTCAACGAAAATCTCGATTAAGATTAGACCTTCCTTTTTCTTTTAGTGTGGCATGTTTTCGGAGAACGATCCATTATATAGTTTCTCTAACATGTATTAACACAAATATTTTCCACTTTAATTAGTGGTGGCCGGCCTCATTTGTAGGGTAATTACTCCGTAAATTACTCGGCGATTGCTTAACATAGACCTAAAGTTGTCCCGATTCGAATTAAGATCCACTTGGATCCGGTTGCCTCGATCTTATTTTTCTTTTCGTGGTTGTGCTTGATTAAGTTCATCATACCACTTTATATTGTAAATATTATAACATTGTGAATATATAATTGTTTAAATTTAATCTCTCGCACCTTATCCTTTTATTTTAATCTCTTGCTCCCTTATCTCTTTATTATGCTTTATCATATAATATCATATATCATTTGTTTATGTTCATATTGTGCTTGTGGTTTTTATTTTTGTCCATTTGGATATCAAAACACTAATAAAGGATTAAACACTTAAAAGACTTGTGACTTCTAATTTTGGACTAATGGTTACTATCCCTAGCTTTTGGAGAAGGACTTAGACTTTAAGATCTTCCCCCTTGCTCAAGTTGGAATGGAGTAGAAACCTCGGCCTCAAGATTATTTCATTAGCCTTTGAAGAAGAAATTCCGATCTTTGAAGAATTGTGCATATTATGGTTTGGTAAACTCTTTCCTTAACTTTTAATTCAAGTACTAGGATTAGTCCCTTCATCTCCTCCCCATTCTTTAATTTTCAAAACTTCTCCCTACTTCAAAAACCTTCTTGTTTTCTAAACTTCAAACACTTTCATAAATAAACCTTGACTTAGGTCAAGCGATTTTTAATTTTTTCACTTTATTTTCTTAATCAATGTTAATTTATGTAAATATATCAAAAACCATTTTCTTACATACTTTAAAAAATGCAAACCCACTCAATTGTTTTTGTGCTTTGTGCACCTTTTCTTTTTTTTCACATGTTTAGATATGATTCATCTTTTCTAGCGGAATTATTCGCTAAAGGATGACGACTTATCTCTACATTTTAAAATCAATTCAACTCATTTGTTTCTTTTCAAATTTTGTACCACGAACTACGAGGTTTTGATCTCGCATTGCACTTTATGGGTACGTAGGCATAAGGCGTTAAAACCTTATCAAACACAAAATCATTAAAAAAATATTCTTCTCCTCATCTCTTCCATCTTTTTAAGCAAACCAATTTCAGACCAAAAAGCAATAAATATTTCAAAGGGCTCCCGTGGAGTACCACGGACGAGTCGGGTGCCTAAAACCTTCCCGGTTCGTAACCAATCCCCGTACCCATTCTCTGTTTGATTCTTTTAGCTTTTTAGCTTTTAAGATTCATTAAGGTTTTGTTCGTTCTTTTTCCTTTTTCCTTTTGGAAATAAATAAAAGCGCGGTGGCGACTCTGTGTATATCGAGTTAAGTTAATCAATAACTTACACTCATGATTTTACCGCTACAGAAAAGTGGCGACTCTGCTGGGGAGTAATCTCTAAGCGGATTCAGCCTACTTTGATTTATTTATTGCTTTGGTTTGAATTGTTTGTTATTTGGTTGTTCTATTTCGGTTTTGGTGATCCTCTGTGTGAGATAGATTCTAACCCGGATCTGAGTTGAAACTTATGATAGGACGGCGATATTCGAAGCGATATGCGATGGAGTAGTCCAAAGCAATATCAATTTGATAATCTCCACTCGGTTAGGCTCTCTTGGACTATCAATGTCATGACGAGTAATCGTACGTGGCATTATTTTCCGACCTTGAGCTGATCATACTGAGGACCGTAGTACCCTTAACCCATCCAAGCCAATTTAGGAACGTAGTGCGGAAGCTGTCTGGGTGTAAACCTAAGGCGGTTGTCACGCGATACTACACTCGGACGAGGTCTATTTTAAGAATGTTATCGGTTGGGGAGTAATCCAACGTACCGGTGATATTCTAAAGATGGCTGTTAACTCCGGGCACCTCTGTTAGCACCCTTTTGATTTTCTGCAGGTACAATGAAGATAAAACCTTAGTACTTACCTGTGTGGGTTGGTATTCTGTTACCTTGACTTCATGCTCGTGACTCGGAACCTAATCCTGTGTGCCTTGTGTGATCTTGTTTGTGTTTGTTGCATACATGCCATCATACATTCATGAGCATTATTCGTAAGATTTCAAAGGACTTATAAGGAACTTTTGCAAAATTTCAGATGTCCATGGCTATGAATTTTGAAAGGAGGAACACAAAGAAGTACACCTTCAAGAATCCTAATGTAGTAGAGTTGAGAAAGCTAGGAGCTTTGGTTGTTGATACCCAAGAATTCCGAGGATGTCATGGGAAGCTTTTATATATGTTGGATACTGATGTACCTGAGGGGATTCTCCCTACTTTAGCTCAGTTCTATGACCCGTTGCACCATTGTTTCACTTTTCTGGATTATCAGCTTGTGCCGACTTTGGAGGAGTATTATCATTGGTTAGGTTTGCCTATTCTGGACAAGGAGTTTCTTTTCACTGGTTTAGAGAAGGAGCTTACTATCAAGGTCATCGCCAAAGCACTGTTTCTTAAGGAGTCCGATCTTAATGGGAAGTTTCTTCCAAAGGGGAGTGTTCGTGGTATTAATGCTAAGTTCTTGATGGGAAAGGCTTCTACTTCACTTACTTTGGGTTATAAGGATGCATTTGAGGCTATTCTTGCTTTGCTTATTTACGGGATTGTCTTGTTTCCGAACTTGGATGGTATTGTGGATGAGAATGCTATTCAGATCTTCTTGAAGAAGAACCCGATTCCCACTTTACTTGGAGATATGTATCATGCTTTTCATTATAGGACCTCCAAAGGTGATGGAAAGATTGTTTGTTGTGCGCCTCTTCTTTATAGGTAGTTTATTTCACACCTACCGAAGTCGGATGTATTCAAGGACAATAGAGAGAATCGAAGATGGTCTCAAAGGTTGATGTCACTTTCTCATAAGGACATGACATGGTATAGTTCTCATTATGATACTGGAGTTCTTATTGATAGTTGTGGAGAATTTCCTAATGTACCTCTTCTTGGTACACGTGGGGGAATTAGCTACAACCCCATTTTGGCTAGACGACAGTTTGGTTATTGTTTGAAGGATGTTCCAAACAATCTTGTCTTATCCCATTTCTTCTTTCTTAATGGTGCTGATCATATAGAGATGAAGAAAAGGATTGCTCATTCTTGGCATGCTGTTCACCGGAAAGAGAAGGGTCAATTGGGAAGACAACACCTTCCTCCTTCCGAATGTTATATTCAGTGGGTTCGATCTAGAGCTTCCAAGCTCAAGATGCCTTATCCGCTTGAGGAGCCTATGTTTCCCATATTACCTTTGTCTGCTTTCCTACCTCCTGTTGATGAGAAGGTGATTCTTCAAGAAGAGTTAGAGAAGATGAAGAAAGAGAAAGAAGAATGGTTACTTGAGAGGACTACTATGCAGGAGCAGCTGAAAGAGAAGGATGATCTTATTGAGCTACTTGAGCGGCGTATCACGAAGAGGCCGAGAGAGGATTTATTTTCCTCTAATGCTCCATCTACTATTCCTCCTACTTCCGGTGCTTGGAAGGCCATTGTCGACAAGTTGGTGAAGGATAAGGAAGATATGGAAGAGCGGTACAAGAATGAGATCAAGAGGATTCGTATGAAGTATCAGCCAGGATTCAGAGCTTCTTCGGATATGATTCCCTAGGCTTAGTTTACTCTTGCTCTTATGTATTAGGATTATTGATGTTTGTACTTCATTTGTAATCCTCACTTTGATATTAATGAGAATGAGTTTTTAAGTATTTCAAAAATGTTTCTTTATGAATATTGCAAGTTAACTTATAATCCTTTGAAATCTTTGCATCTGCATACGCATACCATGCATCATACTCGCATTTGTCTTGCTTTTTGAGTGTTCTCCAGGGATCTTATTGTTATTTTCTTGGTTTTCATCCAGTGTTCCTGTCAAGCTGACTCACTGTTTTGATACTCGAGCTAATCGGAGAAGAGTGATGGAAACTTTGCAACAAGAGAATCGCGAGCTGCGCGAAGAGGTTACTTATCTGAGGGAAAGCTTGGAAAGAGTGTCTGCTATGATGGAAAATTTGGTGGCTGCTTAGAATCAGCCACCTCCTTCTCCTGTTCAGAATACTGTCATCTCCGAGGTCGTTACCGCTTCAATTCCGGTTTAGACTGTTATTTCTCCTCGCTATCGTATACCTGCTAGCACACCTTGGGGCATGCCAGTTTATTTTATTCCTGCTGGATACCGTCCTCCTCATCAACCTGAGACTGCTACATTTAATACTCTCCCACCACTAGTGTGGACTACTCTTCCTCCAGTTGTGACTACTATACCGCCTGTGGTGCGCAATATTCCACACTATGATGAAATGATTTACCATACTGAGCCCAGTGAAGGTGCTGGAGTTGCCGAAAGACTTGATGACTTCTAGGGATGCTTTGTTGAGATCCAGAGGGAGATGAGAGCCTTGAAGCATAAGGATTTGTTCGGAAAAGATGCTTATGACCTTTGTCTGGTCCCAAATGTTAAAGTTCCTTAAAAATTCAAGTTGCCCGAGTTTGAGAGTACAAAGGCAACACTTGTCCGTTGAGCCATCTGACGATGTATGCAAGAAAGATGTCGGCTCAGACTGATAATGATAAGCTGCTGATTCACTATTTCCAGGACAGTTTGACCGGTGCACCCATGAGGTGGTATATGAGTCTGGATAATAGCCAAATCAAGACCTTCAATGATTTGGGAGAAGCTTTTGTGAGGCATTACAAGTACAACGTTGATATGGCGCCAGATAGAGATCAACTTCGTGCTATGTCCCAGAAGGACAAAGAAACTTTTAAGGAATATGCGCAGAGATGGAGAGAGCTGGCAGCCCAGATTGTTCCTCCGCTGGAAGAAAAAGAAATGACGAAGATCTTATTGAAGACGTTGGTTTTTTTTTATTATGAGAGGATGATAGCAAGCGCTCATTCCGATTTCACTGAAATGGTGAGCATGGGGATGCGTTTAGAAGAAGTTGTCCGTGAGGGACGGTTGAGTTAAGAGAACAGTAATGGTTCAAGCTCTAAAAGGTTCAACTTTGGGAAAAAGAAAGAAAATGAGACTAATGCAGTATCCCGTGAAAGTTATAGAAGACCTCACAATCGTGGGAACTACCATTCGCAGCATGTGGCTTCTGTAACACCGATGATCAACGTGGCTCCAACTTTGCCAGAAGTTCCAAAGTATCAACCTCGTTATCAGCAACCTTCTATGCAACAAGGTGGTAATCAACAAGCTCGGGCTAAGCCATGTTTTGATCCTATTCCGATGCCGTATGCGGACTTGCTTCCGTCTTTGATTGCAAAGAATCTTGTGCAAACTCGTCCTCCACCTCCAGTTCCAGAGACTATTCCATGGTGGTATAAGCCAGAGGCTCGTTGTGCTTTTCATCAAGGTGCCCCGGGGCATGATGTTGAGAATTGTTATCCACTGAAGTTTGAAGTACAGAAGTTGATGAGGAACAATGTTCTGTATTTCAATGATGTTAATCCAAATGTGCAGAAGAATCCGTTGCCAAGGCATGGTAATGCGTCTGTGAATATGGTTGATGGTTGTCCTGGTTTGTTCAAAATTTATGAGGTTCGTCATATCCGAAGATCTTTGGTTGAGATGCATGCTTTCTTGAGTGAATATCACAATATTGATCACGACTATGCTGTATGTTGTATTTGCTCGGTGAATCCTCGTGGTTGCGTGATTGTTAAGAGGGATATTCAGAAAATGATGGACGATAAATTGATTGAAGTGACAACAAAAAGAGATGAATATGAGAATGAAGTGAATGTTATTATGCCTCAGTTCAATCTTCCTGAGAGGGTGGTTATTTCTTTTGATAGTCGCAAGACTGCTGTTACTCCATTGGTGATTAATGTGCCTGGTCCAATGCCATATGAGTCTGACAAAGTTGTCCCGTACCGGTATAATGCTACAATGATAGAAAATGGTAGGGAAGTCCCTCTTCCTACTCCAAAGTCTGTAGTTAGCATTGCCGATGTGACGAAGGTTACCCGAAGTGGTAGAGTGTATGCTTCAGATCCTCCGAAAAGAGTTGAAGATACAAGTGCAAGTAAGCAGATTATGGATGTTGTTGCCCAATCGGGCCAGGCTGGTAATAATGAAGATGAAGTGCTAAAATTGATAAAGAAGAGTGAGTATAACATCACTGAGCAGTTATTACAGACTCCATCGAAGATATCGGTTTTATCACTTTTGATGAGTTCTGAGGCTCATAGGCAGTCTTTGCAGAAGATTCTCGATCAAGCTTATGTTGACCATGATGTGACTGTTGATCAATTCGATAGTATTGTAGCGAATATCACATCTTGCAACAATTTAAGCTTCTGTGATGAGGATTTGCCTGAAGAAGGAAGAAATCATAACTTGGCTCTGCACATTTCGGTGAATTGTCAGGAAGATGCCATGTCCAAGGTGCTAGTTGATACCGGCTCGTCTCTGAATGTTATGCCAAAGTCGACATTGTCAAAGCTTGCGTTTCAAGGTGCTCCCATGAGGCACAGTGGGATTATAGTGAAAGCGTTTGACGGGTCAAAGAAGACAGTAATTGGAGAGGTGGATCTTCCTATTCTTATTGGACCGTTTATATTCAAGATTACTTTTCAAGTAATGGATATATGTCCCGCATACAGTTGTCTCCTCGGAAGACCATGGATCCACGAGGAAGGAGCTGTAACATCCACTCTTCATTAGAAATTGAAGTTTGTGAGAGAAGGTAAATTGGTGACCATTGAAGGTGAGAGGGCGATGCTTGTGAGCAATTTGTCTTCTTTCTCTTATATTGATGCCGAAGAAGAGGTGGGAACTTCGTTTCAAGCTCTTTCTGTGGTGGATAATGTTGCTAAGAAGAATGCCCCCATGTCTTCTTTCAAAGATGCTATGCGAGTGCTGGAAGCTGGTCAGTCTGATGGTTGGGGGCGAATTATTGATGCTGTCGACAACAAGGAAGGTTTCGGTATCGGCTTTGCACCTGGTGCAGTTATCAAAGACCCAAAGACTATTCAAGAAGGCTTCTGAAGTGTTGGATTTATCAACGATCATTCCACTGCTGCCATCATTGAAGATGATGAAGACGAAGAAATGCCTGACTTTGTTACGCATGGAAAAATTTTCCAGAACTGGATCACTGTTGGTGTTCCTTTTATCGTCCATTCTTCAAAGTAATTTGTTTTTATTTTCTTTCAAAAATCCTTTCACTCTGCCCAAGGTGAAAGGGATGTTTGTTGGGCTTTGTTTCAAATTTTATCATCATCAATAAAATGTTATTTTGTTATTTCCATATGTGTTTTTCCTTTTTACTTTATTATGAAAAATGGTAACATAAAAAACCCAAATAATAATGATTGTTTATCTGCATATTGTTTGCATTTTTGTTCATGCTCTAAAATAAAAATAAAATCATTGTGCAGATTGATTGATAAACCCATTGAAAACAATGATCCTATGCCCTCTCCCAACTTTGAACTCCCTGTGTTTGAAGCTGAAGAAGAGGATGATGAAGAGATTCCTGATGAAATTTCTCGGTTGCTTGAGCACGAAGAGAAGATTATTCAGCCTCATGGAGAGTCTATAGAGATGGTCAACTTGGGTTCTGAAGATGAAAAGAAAGAAGTTAAAGTTGGAGCATTGCTTGGTCCTGATGTTAGGAAGAGGATTGTAGAGCTTCTCAAAGAATATGTTGATGTATTTGCTTGGTCTTATCAAGACATGCCAGGTCTTGATACTGATATTGTGGAGCATAGATTGCCGTTGAAGCCTGAATGTCCACCTGTAAAGCAGAAGCTCAGAAGAACTCATCCAGACATGGCAGTAAAAATCAAAGAGGAGGTTCAAAAGCAAATTGATGCAGGTTTTCTTGTGACGTCAACTTATCCTGAATGGGTGGCCAATATCGTTCCTGTTCCGAAGAAAGACGGAAAAGTCCGAATGTGCGTTGATTACAGAGATTTGAACAAAGCCAGTCCGAAAGATGATTTTCCATTGCCACACATTGATATGTTGGTAGATAATACAGCTAAGTTTGATGTGTTCTCTTTTATGGACGGATTTTCCGGTTATAATCAAATAAAGATGGCACCTGAGGACATGGAAAAGACCATATTTATTACACCATGGGGAACATTCTGCTATAGAGTGATGCCCTTTGGATTGAAGAATGCTGGTGCGACGTACCAAAGAGCTATGACTACACTTTTCCATGATATGATGCACAAAGAAATCGAAGTATATGTTGATGATATGATTGCCAAGTCGAAGACTGAAGAGCATCATGTTGAACATTTGCTGAAGTTGTTTCAAAGGTTGAGGAAGTATAAGCTTCATTTGAATCCGAACAAGTGCACATTTGGTGTACGTTCCGGAAAGTTGCTAGGTTTCATTGTCAGCCAAAGAGGCATCGAAGTTGATCCTGATAAAGTGAAAGCTATTCTGGAAATGCCTGCTCCAAGAACCGAAAAGCAAGTAAGAGGATTCTTGGGCCGCTTGAATTATATTTCGAGGTTTATCTCTCACATGACTGCCACATGTGCTCCGATCTTCAAGTTGCTTCGGAAAGACAAAGGTTGTGTATGGACAGATGATTGTCAGAAAGCGTTTGAAAGTATCAAAGAATATCTGCTTGAACCTCCTATCTTGTCTCCTCCGGTGGAAGGTAGACCGATGATCATGTACTTGACTGTGTTGGAAGATTCCATAGGTTGTGTGCTTGGTCAGCAAGATGAATCTGGAAGAAAAGAACATGCAGTTTACTACTTGAGTAAGAAATTCACTGATTGTGAGTCTCGGTATTCCATGCTTGAAAAAACTTGTTGTGCCTTAGCATGGGCTGCAAAGCGTCTTCGCCAGTATAAGCTTAATCATACAACTTGGTTGATCTCTAAAATGGATCCAATCAAGTATATATTTGAAAAGCCTGCTTTAACTGGGAAGATTGCTCGTTGGCAAATGTTATTATTAGAATATGATATCGAGTACCGAACTCAAAAAGCTATAAAAAGTAGTATCTTGGCTGACTATTTGGCACATCAACCGATTGATGATTACCAACCAATCAAGTTTGATTTTCCAGATGAAGATGTGATGTTTTTGAAAGTGAAAGATTGTGATGAACCTTTGATTGAGGAAGGGCCGGATCCTGGATCTCGATGGGGTTTAGTTTTTGATGGTGCTGTGAATGCACGTGGAAGAGGAATTGGGGCAATGATCATTACTCCTCATGGTTCACATATTCCTTTTGCCGCAAGATTAACTTTTCCTTGTACCAATAATGAAGCTGAGTATGAAGCCTGCATTATGGGTCTTGAGGAAGCTATTAATTTGAGGATTAAGCATCTTGATGTATATGGAGATTCTGCCTTGGTAATTAATCAGATTCAGGGCACGTGGATAACTCATCAACCCCACTTGATCCCCTATAGAGATTATGCCAGGAAGATATCAACTTTCTTCACCAAAGTTGAGTTCCATTATGTTCCTCGTGATGAGAATCAGATGGCGGATGCCTTGGCAACCATAGCTTCTATGATAAAGGTGCACCAGTGGAATGATGTTCCCATGATCAGTGTAATGCGACTGGAAAGACCAGCTCATGTGTTTGCAGTTGAAGAGGTCCATGATGACAAGCCTTGGTATCACGATATTAAATGTTTTCTCCAGAGTCAGGAGTACCCGCTTGGGGCATCTGATAAGGATAAGAGGACTTTGAGGAGATTGGCAGGCAATTTCTTCTTAAATGGAAATGTGCTTTACAAGAGAAATTTTGACATGGTCTTGCTCAGATGCGTGGATAGACACGAAGCAGACATGTTAATGAAAGAAATTCATGAAGGATATTTTGGCACTCATGCCAATGGGCATGCAATGGCTAAAAAGATGTTGAGAGCAGGTTACTATTGGCTGACAATGGAATCTGATTGTTGCAAGTATGTGAAAAAATGCCATAAGTGTCATGTGTATGCTGATAAGATTCATGTGCCACCATCTTATCTCAATGTGATTTCTTCCCCATGGCCTTTCTTTATGTGGGGAATTGATATGATTGGTATGATTGAACCCAAGGCTTCGAATGGGCATCGTTTTATTCTTGTGGCAATTGACTACTTCACCAAATGGGTGGAAGCAACATCGTATGTTAATGGTTCGAACTTGAACAATAAGATTGTCGCTCCCGATAGATGGGGAATGGCCCAAATAAAGGTACAAACGCGAACGGTCGGCGAAAGGGACAATGAGAACACACAGCAGTGAACTCACTGGAGAAGAAAAGAGTCGCCAGCTAGGCATTTTTATCCCGGAGGAAAGGCAATGCTGCATAGACCTAGAAAGATATGGATAAGACGGTTGCGAACCAGAGAGACTGAGAAAGGGGGTTGGTTACAACCTGGGAAGGTATTAGCACCCAGATTGTCCGCCGTACTCGACGGGATCCACGCTTAAAAGATTTGTGTTAAAAAGGGGTAGTGTCAGTGCAATCTGTGTATAAAATAGCTGGAAAAGGAAATGTACAGGTGTCAGTGTAAAAGAAGTGTAAGGTGTGATATATACTGTGTCAGTGTGAGAACAGGAGTGAAATGCTCAAGATCATGAGGCTAAAAGAATAAAGCTGGAAAGAGGGGAATATACAGAGACTTTTGTTCGATAACTGTTAAGTTATGCCTACGTATCCTCTCGTGCAATGAGGAAGTCAGAACACTGTAGTTCGACCCAAAGAGACTGAAAGATGAATTGACTTGTGAACTGCTTACTTGTATATGCTCAAGTGTATGACCTGTCTGGCTCAGGTGCAAACTGTCTTGCATTAGACGGAAAAAGCGAGTTCTCGTTTGTGAGTGAAGATGATGAGAAAAGAATCCCGAAGGAGACGATTATTGTTTGTTTTGAGTTTTCAGTCTTTTATTGCTTTTGAAAGTTTGTCATAAGTTAATGAGCTTAAGCCTAAGCCAATGGGTTAGTAAACTCATCACATCTTCCCTCTGATTAGGGGTAATGAGAGTACCTTAAGTGTGAAGTCAGATTCTCACACTTAATCACCTTTGATGTAGGATTAAGATCATTAACCTACTTGTGATTATTTAGATGTTTTTGTGGTTTTTGTTTAGTGTTGAGTAATGAGATTAAGCCATAATCAGGGATTAAACATACTCATTACACCATCCTAATAGAAGGATAATAGATGAGAATGTTTAAGCTGAGGAAAGCTCCTCAACTTAATCCATGATTAGGGATTAAACTCATGACAAAACAAAGCCTTTATTAAGTGGATTTTAGTTAATGATATGATGATGAAGTGAATTTTATGATTTGTAAGACAACTTGAGGGGGACTTGTCCATTAACACTAGGGTTAGTCCTTCTTAACCAATTAAGGAAGAATTAGAACCCTAATGCAAGGCCCAAGTTACAAGTGTGATGTCTTGGTGATTATTATGTGAATTGATTAAGAGATTTAAACGCATTAAGGGTTTAACACTTAGGATTAAAGTTATACACTCCATCCTAATAGAAGGATGCAGGCATAAACTTAATCACAAAGCCTTAAAGCCTTTAGGGTTTAGTCCCTGATTATGAGGTGAGAAGAGAGGACTCAAAAGAGACACAAAGGTAAAACTAAGTGGGGGGAACTAATCAAAATCCTAATCATTGTCATGCTTGGTTGTTCCTAAGGTTTGTGAGGTTTACAAGAGAAGTCTTCAATGGAACCACCAGGAAGCAAATGAAAGGATCAGGAGAAGCAAAGTAACTTGCTTCACTTAAGAAGTCAAGTCACTTGGAGAAAGAAAGTAAGAAGAAGAAGAATGAGCAAGCTCAAACTCAAACACATAACAAAATGCAGCAAGGATGCATGAAAGAGATGAAAAGAAATTGTGAGAAGTGAAGGCAAATTCACTTCTCAAAGTTACTTACCACCTGAAATGTTAGTGAAAGGAATGCAATGCAATGCAAAATGGGATGCAATGGCATGATGAGAAACAAAACCAGAAGCACATACATGATGTTAATGATGCTATGAGATGATGCAAACATGAATCAAGACATGAGGATGATCATATGAACTAATGGATGCAGATGAGACAGATTAAGAACCATGAACCAACATGAAAAGTTATGAGGTGCAAATGACATACAACATGGCATATACATGATGCAATGATCAAACATGCTTTCAATATGTCTTAAGATGTTCAATGAATCAAAAGAATGCATAGAATGCTATGGCAAGTCATGTTATGCAAGCAAATGCAAGGTGGATGCATATGGAAGCCCAAATTAGGGTTTATGATCAAAGCACCAAACACAAACCAAAATCAGAAGCAAACATCATTACAAAAAAATTGAAAATGCACTCAAAGGATCCCTAAACCTATACTAACTCACTGCCCAAAGGAGAAGTTCCAACTCTTAACCTAATTCAAGTTATGATTTCCCTAAGTTATCTAGGGTTTTAGGGTTCCTTAACAAGAAAAATACCAAACAAATGAAAAATGTAAGATCAATTCATGCCAATTTAATCTCACAAACTACATGATATGCTAAACACAATGCAAAAAGAATCAAAGTCCAACTCTCAATGGTTAGGCAGAAATGATTTTTGGAAGTTTGGATCAAAATAATGCATCAAAATGATTTTAATTCCATGAAAAATTCTCAAAATGCATCAAGATCAAAAAATAAATTTGGTTTGAGGGTTGGACAATGTTTCTAAAAGTTTTTAAATGTTTCATGAATTTTTTGGTGATTTTTAAATACCTAAAAGTATTTTTAATTAATTAATTCTCATTAATCAATTAAAAATAAACTCTTAACTATTTAAAAATATTTTTTGAATGCAAAAAATAAAAATAAAAATATTTTTGTGTCCTGAAAAATAATGAAAACCTTGACAAAAATCTTCATAATTTTTAAACATTTTTTGCTATTTTAAATAAATTAGAGAAAAGAAATGAAATAAAATGAAATAAAAATTGAATTAAATGAGAAGTAAGCCAATCCAACGCATCAGATTCAAAGTTGGGGGGTCAGAGGTTGACTGCGCGCGCAATCCTACGGCTGACATTCAAACTTGCTAAAACGAATTAATTAACTTAATTAATTAGGATTAGGGCTAAGTGGATGATCTGAGCCATTGGATGCACGCGCGGGAGTGGACTTAGTCAACCCATCCAACGTCCAAGATTCAAACTTCATTAATGACTGGGATTAAACCCTAATCATTTTCAGGTGGCCGGAGAAGACCTCCGGTCGTCTTCTCCGGTGGGAACCCCACCTGAAAATTCCTAAAACCCTCAAAACTTCACTAAAATGAAATCTAAAAGAACAGAAATCATTCCCAAACCTCACTGAATCAAAACCCTAACACAAAACTCATTTATATTTCATCAATCACACGAATCGAAAGAAAACATTTCTTAGGGCAAGACTTTCAGAACACGATTAAACTCTCATTTCTCAACCATTTCAAAAAATAAAAACATCAGAGTGACCAATGAATCATGAAGAACAACTTAAGAACTTAAAAATCCATTTCTGGAAAAAATGTTCATGAAGCTACCTGAGTTTGAAGCTTTTCAGTTTGCAACTTTCTGACCTCCTTTCTTTGTGCAATCAACTCCTTTTATGCTCCTGATGACATACTGATGCTTAGAAGGAGTTTGTGTTGGCTAGTTTGGGAGTTTGAACAAGTTCTGTTCAGGATGGTATGAGAATCGTGTTCTTGATTCTTTGAGTTTCAGGTTGATTTTAGGGGTGCTTTGTGATCAGGGTGATGTGTTGAGAAGGTTTATGAAGTTTGTTTTAGTGTTTGTGGCTTGAGGAGAGAGTTTCGAATGCTTTTGCTCTATGGAGTGAAAATGAGAATGTGGTGCTATGGCTTGTTTCAGGCTGGCTTGTTATGTGCTTTGGCTTGCATTTTCTTTGTATAAACAAATGCTATTGGTCAGAAGATGTGACATGCCCTTTTGTGATAGGTATGGTTGCTTTTGCAAAATGTCAACTTTTGTGTAAGAGAAGCATGGGTCATGTTCTAGCCAAGTACATGGAGAGTGTGCTGCGCAGCATGATGTGAGGGAAAGGCTAGGATGGTTCAGCAACCTAGGCAACAAGTGGATGAGATGTGATCATGAGTTTTGCAACTTGGCTCATTTTGGTTTTCATGAAAGAAACTTGATCCATGGGCCATGAAACATGTGATCCTTGGGTGCATTCTGATTTTTTTGATGTTGTGTGATCATGTTGTGTGGATTAGAAGCCCATTTGATGACTTAATTGGCCTTGAGAAATGAATTTGCAACTTTGCCTCTTTGGTGCATGACTTGAAATTTAGTGATTTTTGCCAACTTTGACAAGCCATAACTTTTGATCAAAAATGAATTAGGTCATGTTCTTGTACTTTTTGAAAAGGGAAAGATCTATTCTACAACTTTCATGACCAAAGTTTTTCCATTTGAAGCTTTCTTGAATCAAAAAGTAAGGGTTGAAAAAGTTGCCTAAAATGACATTTTCATGAAAAGTCAAACTTGCCCAAAAAGTCAACTTTGCAAAAACTTGAGATTCTTGAATTTTGTAAACTTCCAACTTCTTCCATGATCAAATAAAGATCATATACAATCAAAATGATGAAGAATGCCCTTTGGTTGGGTCATTGGGGACCTCAGATGCCCTGATTTTGCACTGACTTGCTTGAAAAGTCAACTCTTGATCAGATGACTTCTCCATGGAATTTCTTCATGAAAATTGATATGCACACTCCCTATACCATATAGAGACCAATAGAAACAAGAATGACCAAAAAATCTGGAGTTATGGCCTTTGAAACCAAAACCCTAATTCTAGGTCATCTGTGCAGTCAAGCCTGGCTCTGCTTCTATGCCATTTTCAGTTCTTGTGATTCTTTGACATTCTTGACTTTGAAAGGATATAATATGATGTTTGAACACTCATAGACCCCCTTGAAGTGATTGATGACCTTTGGAGTGGCTCAAGAAGCTCTTGGATTGCTCAGATCACAAACCCTAGATACAGATGACTTAGAATCAATGCAGTGGATCAAAAAATGTGATGTGAGATGGTATGATTGTGTTTATGCCTATGAAATGATCACAAGCCATGGTGTGAATGGGTGAGGGCAAATTTGGGGTGTTTACAGCTTCCCCTATTCAAACATGAGTTAGCTGTGCAGGATGTAAGCAACGGCTTAACAGGCCAACAAGATAACTTGTGGTTGAATACCAAAGACAGTCCAAAATTTGCACTCACATCATGAAGAAGAAAAGGGATATAGATTGTAAAAGAAAATAAAGGTATATTGTAAAGTGTGGGCGACGGAGGACGACCTTCGAGTAGAGGACGACTGCTGGGTAAAGACCAATGACGGGGATGGCCGACATGCTGGAAAGTGCGGGAAACAAAGCGATGACGGGGACGGCCGACATGCTGGGGATAAAAGGTATTATGATGGGGACGGCCATCAAGATAAAGCTGTAAAATCTCTGGGGATTAATGAAACATGACGGGGACGGCCATCAAGTTCACAAAGTAAAGTAACCAATGATGGGGACGGCCATCGGGCTAAACTGATGAAGGACGATCATCAGGAAAAGGCAAAGGGACCACGACGGGGACGGCCATCGGGTTAAAGAATAAATGAAATAAACAGATGATGAGGTACGGTCATCAAAGGTGAAGGACGATCACCTAGCAGGGGACGACTGCTCTGTTGGGTTAAGATGAGGGACGGTCATCTAAGGTGGAGGACGACCACCTGGCAGGGTACGGCTGCCGAAAATATCGCGACATAGGACGAATGCCGGATAAAAAGGTCAACGATGGGGACGACCATCGGACGAGCATGATGAAGGACGATCATCAGGAGGTGGAGGACGACCACCTAGCAGGGGACGGCTGCTCTCAAGGTTTATCATGACATAGGACGAATGTCAGATAACCAAAATCAACAATGTGGACGGCCATTGGATAAAATGATGAAGGACGATCATCAAAAGGTGGAGGACGACCACCTAGCAGGGGACGGCTGCTAAATATCACGACATAGGACGAATGTCGGATAGAAAATCAACGATGGGGACGGCCATCGGATGAGCATGATGGAGGACGACCATCAAGAGGTGGAGGACGACCACCTAGCAGGGTACGGCTGCTCTCAAGGTTTATCATGACATAGGACGAATGTCGGATAGAAAATCAACGATGGGGACGGCCATCGGATGAGCATGATGGAGGACGACCATCAAGAGGTGGAGGATGACCACCTAGCAGGGTATGGCTGCTCTCAGGGTTTATCATGACATAGGACGAATGTCAGATAAAAAAGAAAATTTGCTTTGCTGACGATCTACTGGGGAATAGCAAACACGGACGAGTGTTTACATCCAAGAAACAAAAATTATAAGTGTTTAGATGTCTGTGTATAGGTTAAAGATGCGGACGAGCATCCCTAAGACTACGATACGGACGAGTATCGGGTAGAAAAAAATATTGACACGTGTTCAGAGATGATGATACGGACGAGTATCAACTGGTTAACAGAGAACACGGATGAGGGCTGAATCTGAGGGGACTCTCCTGGGGGAATAGTAGACACAGATGAGTGTCTATATTCAAGAAGACAAAAGTGTTTGACACGGTGTATGGATTAAAGATGCGGACGAGCATCCTTAAGACTGTGATACGGACGAGTATCAGGTAGAAACAAACGCTTGACGCATGTTCTGAGATGATGGTACGGACGAGTACCAACTGGATAACAAAGAACACGGACGAGTGTCGAATCTGTGGGGATATAAATGGTGTATACCAGATACGGACGAGTATCTGTATAAGTGTGAGTAGTGTATAGATGAGTATTTAACTTGTTGGGGAGAGTGACACGGACGGGTGTCAAACAAGAAGAGAAGTATAGTATAAACAAGTATCTGATGTACAAAGTGTTTATGTTACTGTACTGGGGAAAATGACACGGACGGATGTCAAGGAAAGTTATATAAGTGAGTGCAAAGAGGACGTCTTTGGCTTTCTGCTGGGGTTACGACACAGACGGGTGTCAAAAAGTATCTATAATACGAGTGGTATTGTTTGCACAGAGTGTTCAGGCGACCTTACTGGGAAGTACTGACACGGACGGGTGCCAAAGAGGGTATATACTGGTGTTTGTGAAAGTGAGGCAACTGATTTTGCTGGGGAATCTCCGCTGGGGATTCTGGGGGGGGGGAGTTTGTATGATGACGGATTGTCATTATTCACAAGTGTTTGATTCAAAACATGGCTTATGATTATGCTATATGTTTGATTTTTGCCGTAATGCTCCGTACTAGACGGAATGCTACGCTTTGTGGGTGAACATGATGTGAATGCTATGATTATGCAAAGATACCCAACCGGGATTCGGATCCCGTTGCCACGAAGATCTTCGGCCGATCTGCTTGAAATGGACATCCCAGCTGGGGGTGAGATCATTGGTAGATCTGATGAGATGATTTCTGCTTGGGGATATGGGTCAATGATAGACCTATCTCGGTAATGAGGGGACCCAGCTGGGGTTTGTAGAAGCTTTCGTCACTCTGTTGTGATTCTTTCACGCGTTGCTCTTCTGGATAGAGGCTGAAGCTCTGTGGGGAGATGATTCCCTGACTGTTGTACTCAGCTGAGGGTGAAATGGCAACTCGGCTGGGGAGAAAGAGAGATCACTGAAAGATCTTCCTAGAGATTCTGTTGAGGAGGATTCTTGACTCAGCCGGGGATATGGGCGCCTTCTAGTATTGCCCTGTTGGAGAAGTGATGCCCGGCAACTCTGATGGGGATAAGTAATAAGTGGCAACTCAGCTGGGGAGAAGACACTTTGGGTGCTAAGGCTGAGTGTCGACTTGTCAGCTTGCTGGAGTGAAGCTTTCATGCCCCAAGTTGCATTCTGGATACCCGCAATCCTGCAAAGATAGGGAAACGCACAAGTAATCCCGAGGTATCCTTTACCGGATTCCGTCATAGGAGTTAGACACTTCTGAGAGTAAGTATATTTCCTGCAAGCATGTGACTTTTATTTTTGAAAGTAAGCATCTGTATTCATGCAATCAAACTTTTGGAGACATCAGACATTTTGCAAATAAAAATAAAATGGACGAGACAAAACGTGACTGAAAATCCGATTTTATTAATTCATGTGCCCTGAATTGGCGAGATACAGTCAAAGAAACATATCCCCTGAAATGAGGAGATTGTTACAAATTGAGAAACAAAATGCTGGCAATGGACGACGCTTTAAGGAGCTTCCTCTTTTGCTATGATTCGTATGACTTTTGACGTTCTTCTCGTCTTGCTTTCTGAAGAAGGCTGATTCTGAAAGAAGCTTGATCCTTTTGAAGCTTATCAAGTTGTAGGTGATACAGACGAATTCAGAGTGCAGTTGTTCGCTTATTCCCTTATTTTGCATGGATCGCCCTTTCGGGTTTTCAATCCATCGGGATACCCATTTTTGCTTGAGCTGTCCAATGCGGCTTTTCAACTCAGCAGGTGTACATTTTTTCTTGTTTATTTCCCTTATTTTTGCCCGAGTCTTTTATTCTGTTTTTGACTCGCCGAGATGCCCTATTTTGCCTGGACTTACATTCTGTTTTTATGTCCAGCGGGTCGTTTTTATGCGAAGTATTTTTTAACTGCATCTGAATTCACAGGGGACGGGAAGTCTTCACCATCCATAGTGCTGAGCATCAGTGCTCCACCTGAGAAAACTTTCTTCACCACGAATGGTCCTTCATAGTTCGGAGTCCATTTGCCCCTGTGGTCTTTATGAGGAGGGAGGATTCTTTTCAGCACAAGATCCCCTACTTGGTACTCTCGGTGCCTGACTTTCTGATCGAAGGCTCTCTTCATTCTCTTCTGATATAGCTGCCCATGACAGATTGCAGGCAATCTTTTCTCTTCGATCAGACTCAGTTGTTCGTATCGGGATTGGACCCATTCTGCTTCGTTCAGCTTAACATCCATTAGTACCCGTAAGGAGGGTAGCTCAACTTCAACAGGTAGAACTGCCTCCATACCATAGACAAGCTGATATGGTGTTGCCCTAGTGGATGTTCTGATTGACGTGCGGTACCCATGCAGGGCAAACGGTAGCATCTCATGCCAGTCCTTGTAGGTGACTACCATCTTCTGCACAATCTTCTTGATATTCTTATTAGCCGCCTCAACAGCGCCATTCATCTTTGGCCTGTAAGGAGAAGAATTGTGATGTTGAATTTTGAAGTCCCGACATAGCTCTGCCATCATTTTGTTGTTCAAGTTGGAACCATTATCAGTAATGATTCGCTCGGGAACTCCATATCGACAGATGATATCTCTTTTCAGAAATCTGGCTACCACTTGTCTTGTGACATTGGCATAGGAAGCTGCTTCGACCCACTTGGTGAAATAATCAATGGCAACCAGGATGAATCTGTGGCCATTCGAAGCAGTCGGCTCAATCTTGCCAATCATGTCAATGCCCCACATAGCGAAGGGCCAGGGTGAAGACATCACATTCAAAGGATTGGGAGGCACATGCACCTTATCTGCATAAATCTGGCATTTATGGCATTTTCTGGCGTAGGCACAACAATCAGCATCCACTGTGATCCAGTAATAGCCTGATCTCAGTAACTTCTTAGCCATGGCATGCCCTCCAGCATGGGTTACAAAGGATCCTTCGTGCACTTCATGCATTAACAAATCTGCTTCTGTCCCGTCGACGCATCTGAGGAGTACCATATCAAAGTTTCTCTTATACAGGGAACCATCAGTGTTCAGAAAGAAACTACCAGCAAGCCTTCTCAAAGTCTTCTTATCATTGGAAGATGCCCCAGGTGGGTATGTCTGATCCTCCAAGAAACACTTAATGTCATGGAACCAAGGCTTATCATCTTTGACAATGTCTGCTGCGAACACATATGCTGGTCTGTCAAGTCTGGACACTGAGATCTGAGGTACAAAGTTGGCATCCTGAACTTTGATCATGGACGAAATGGTAGCCAGAGCATCTGCAAACTGATTCTCGTCCCGAGGGATATACTCAAGCTTGAATGTTGTAAAGAAAGTCAATAACCTCCTTGTATAATCCCTGTAAGGTATCAGATGATCCTGGTGGGTGTACCATTTGCCATTGGTTTGATTGATTACCAGAGCTGAATCTCCGAACACGGTCAATGTCTTGATCCTGAGGTCAATGGCTTCCTCAAGACCCATAATGCAAGCTTCGTATTCAGCTTCATTGTTAGTGCAGTTGAAAGTGATTTTTGCCGAGAAAGGCATGTGAACTCCTTTAGGTGTAATGAGTACTGCACCAACACCACGACCATTCATATTAACAGCCCCATCGAACATCATAGTCCATTCTTCTTCTGGGTCAGGCCCTTCGGTGTGAACAGGTTCTTCATGACCTTTTGCTTTTATGAACATGATGTCTTCATCAGGGAAGTCAAATCTCATAGGCTGGTAATCATCAATAGGTTGCTCAGCAAGATATTCAGACAATACACTGCCCTTGATGGCCTTCTGCGAAGTGTACTGGATGTCATATTCTGTAAGGATCATTTGCCATCTTGCAACCCGTCCGGTAAGAGCTGGCTTCTCAAATATGTACTTAACTGGGTCCATTTTTGAAATCAACAAAGTGGTGTGGGTCAACATATACTGTCTCAGTCGGCGAGCAGCCCACGCTAAAGCGCAGCAAGTTTTCTCGAGCAGTGAATAACGTTGTTCACAGTCGGTAAACTTTTTGCTTAGGTAGTATATTGCATACTCTTTTCGACCAGACTCGTCGTGATGGCCCAACACACACCCCATTGACTCTTCTAATACTGTCAAGTACATGATTAGAGGTCTTCCTTCAACTGGAGGCATAAGGATTGGAGGTTCTTGCAAGTATTCCTTGATCTTGTCAAAAGCCTTCTGGCAGTCTTCATTCCACCTGACCGTTTGTTCTTTTCTCAACAATTTGAACAAGGGTTCGCAGGTTGCCGTAAGGTGAGATATGAACCTTGAAATGTAGTTCAATCGACCTAGAAACCCTCGAACTTCTTTTTCAGATTTTGGTGCAGGCATTTCTTGAATGGCTTTGACTTTAACAGGGTCAACTTCAATCCCTTTCTCGCTTACAATAAAACCCAGCAGCTTACCCGATCGCACCCCGAATGTGCACTTGTTGGGGTTCAACTTCAGTTGGTACTTCCTCAGACGCTTGAATAGTTTTAGCAGATTTACCAGGTGATCTTCTTCAGTGAGGGACTTGGCAATCATGTCATCCACGTAACATTCGATTTCTTTATGGATCATATCGTGGAATAATGTTACCATAGCCCGTTGATATGTCGCACCGGCATTCTTGAGCCCAAATGGCATTACCTTGTAGCAGAACGTGCCCCAGGGTGTGATGAAGGTTGTCTTCTCCATGTCTTCAGGTGACATTTTAATCTGGTTGTATCCTGAAAATCCGTCCATGAAGGAGAATACCGAGAACTGAGCCGTATTATCCACCAATACATCAATGTGAGGTAAAGGGAAGTCATCTTTTGGGCTGGCTCTGTTCAGGTCCCGGTAAGCAACACACATCCTTACTTTGCCGTCTTTCTTAGGCACAGGTACTATATTAGCAACCCACGGTGGATAGCTAGTTACGACAAGGAACCCGGCGTCCCATTGCTTTTGTACCTCTTCCTTGATTTTCATTGCCATGTCTGGGCGAGTACGGCGCAGTTTCTGTTTAACCGGTGGGCATTCTTCTCTTAAAGGCAGCTTGTGCACAACAATGTCGGTGTCCAACCCTGGCATATCTTGATAGGACCAAGCAAACACGTCCACATATTCTTGAAGCAGGTCAATCAGTTGTCTCTTCACTGAGTCTTGTAAGCAGGCCCCGATTTTAACTTCTTTCACGTCTTCATCTGTACCAAGATTAATCGTTTCGACCTCCTCCTGATGAGGAGTGATAACCTTTTCCTCCTGTCTTAACAACCTGGCTAGCTCTTCAGGAAGCTCATATTCTTCTTCAACCCCTTCATCAGCTTGATTGATCGGATTGTCAAAGTCATACGAAGTCATAGCCGTGCTGTTGTCGGTGCAGTCTGGAAGGCACTCTCTGCAAGGGTTCAGTTTGTTCATTTTAGTGATTTGATTTTAATCTTGTTTAGAAAAGTGAAATAAAAATTGTCATTTTGAAAATACTGCCATTTATTTTTTGTACAAAAAGAAAAATGGAAAAACAGTGAGCGGAAAAGAAAAAGACTCATTTGCAAAAGATGTCTGATATTTCATTGATTAATCTTGTTGCACAAAAAATTATAGATGGCCCGATTACAAAATGAGTCTTGTCATCTTGGGCAAGATGCAAGACTTTGATGCATGCTATAAAAATACAGGAAATAATAATTACTCTGCAGGAGTAACTCTTATAATTTCCTGGGAAGACCAGTTTGAGATACTGCTCCCCGGGATCTTTGGACGGATCCAACTCTCCAGGTTGAGGTCGCTTTCATCCTCGTCTTCCAAATTGTTGACAGCATCGGGGGTGAGCATCCCCCCACTAACAAAGTTGGGCTCCTTAGCAGCCTCTGCTTGATCTTGTTGAGTTGGTTTGTAACCCAACCCAAATCTATCCTCTTTCTTCTCCACAGGCAACAGTTTGCCCCAGCCTTGGGCAGTTCCTTCTTCAACAACCTTCCGGGCTTGTTGGTATGATGTCATTGAGGTTCCAGGTACAGCAGATGTTTCATTTATGTTCAAGGCCTCAAACCCTTGACTCATTGTCTCGTGGATCTCCCCATCCATCTCAATATATTTGTAGGTAGCCAGGTGGCTAACGAAAATATCCTCCTCTCCACAGATAGTAACGACTTGGCCCTCCCACTCGAATTTTAATTTCTGGTGAAGGGTTGAGGTCACGGCGCCAGCGGCGTGAATCCATGGCCTACCCAATAGACAGCTGTAGGCAGGCTGTATATCCATCACGTAGAAGGTCGTTTTGAAAGTTTGTGGGCCAATCGTTATAGGCAACTCAATTTCTCCTAGAACCGATCTCTTAGAACCATCAAAGGCTCTCACTACCAGGTTGCTGGGACGTAATGCCAATCCGTCATACTCTAGCTTCACAAGGGCTTTTTTAGGTAAGACATTGAGGGATGATCCTGTGTCTACCAGCACATGGGAAATAACTGCACCTTTACATTCCATGGTAATGTGCAAAGCCTTGTTATGATTGCGGCCTTCCGTGGTCAAATCAGTATTGGTAAACCCTAGCCCATGACCAGCATTAACATTTCCAACCACAGCTTCCAACTGATTGACGGTGATCTCTTCTGGCACATAAGCTGCGTGCAAGACTTTTAGTAGTGCGTTCCGATGAGCCTCGGAGCATATAAGCAATGATAGGATTGAGATCTTGGAAGGCGTCTGGTGAAGCTGGTCCACTATCTTGTAATCACTTTTCTTGATGATTCTCATGAATTCATCAACTTCTTGATCAAAAGGTGTTTTTAAAGCTTCTTTAACAATCTGTTCTTCTTGCACCAAGCTCTTCCCTTTTGCCTTGGCAGCAGCTTCTGCTTCGGCAGTGGGTCTTTGAATTTGTGGAGCAAAGAGACGTCCGCTTCGAGTGAAGCCTCCGCCTCCTCCCACATTATCTATTTGTGGTGCAGGGGTTGATGATTCAAGAGTGATTTTCTGTCCTCCGCAGTATAGATCAGAGCCGTAATGCCAGGGGATGGCATTACTGCTTTCATAGGGTACTGGCCCAGGCACCGTGATAGTGACTGGACTGATCGCAGTTGCAGAAGGGATCATGATAGTCTGTGGATCATAGTATATTGTGACTAGTGCTCTGATAGGAGTGGCATTTTGTGAATTATAGGCAGAATCATTTTCAGGATCATAATAAATTGTAACTGTTGAGACATTTGCTGCTGAAGTTGTAGGAGACATTGTTGGAAGGATGGGTGTTGTTGTTGTAGGAGATTCTGAATGAAGTGGTGCTGAAGTTGTAGAAGGGATGTTTGCTGATATCTGGTCCGTTGAAGTAACAGATGAAGCATTTGTTGATGAGATTGAAGAGTTGCTTGGAACAATGGTTGTTGCATTTGTAGAAGACACGGGAATTGTTGCTGATGAGATTGCTGGATTGGTAGGAATTGATGTTGTGATTTGAAGCAGGCCACTCTGGATGAGGCCATCTATGCCATCTCTCAAGTTATCACAACCATTCACTGAAATGTTGCAATAAGCACACCCTAGCTCACATCCCGGGAACATTTGACATTCGAGGAGTTGAGCTTTAATCTCTACCAACGGTGTCCGAATCTGACCCACACTGGTTATCAAGTAAGACGGCTTGTCTTCTTCAATAGCATTGATTCTGGGACCTCCGTGGTTTGGCATAGGGTTCTTGTTAACATTCGGTGGTGGTGCAAAGTTCAGTGCTTTAGAGTCTACCAAGTCCTGTACCTTCATGTGCAAAGCTCTGCACTTTTCTGTACTGTGGCCAGGTGCATTTAAATGAAAAAACATCTGGCGCTGGCGTCATAATTTCTGGGTAGACTTGCAGGATCCGGAGGTGCCAACGTCCTTAGCTCAACCAGGTTGAGTTTTAGGAGTTGTGGCAGTAATGTGGCATATGGCATAGGGATCGGATCGATCACCCTATTGGCCTGAGAAGGTCTCTGTTGGAACGGTCTTTGCTGATTGTTGTGGTTGGTGTTGTTGTAGTTTCTCTGAGGAGGATACTGAGTTTGTTGTTGATAACTTTGTTGCTGTGGTTGATAAGCTGGTTGTGGATGAATTGGAGCGGGAATGGTGACTGCTGCCACAGACCTATGAACATATTGGGGTCTGCCCCTGTTGGTGTGGATAGCATTGGTCTCACCAGTTCTTCTTGGGCCCGCAAAAGGCTTCCTTGTGTTGCTGGATGAGCTGGCACCGTTGTCAGAAATTTTGCCCATTTTTAACAGGCTCTCAATTCTCTCTCCAGCTATAACGACATCTGCAAAGCTGGTAGAGGAGAAAGCAGCCAGCCTGTCAATGTATGTTCCTTGGAGGGTGTTCATAAACATATCTGCCATCTCCCTCTCTGACATAGGTGGCTGGACAGCAGCAGCCAGCTGCCTCCACCTCTGGGCGTACTCGCGGAAGCTTTCCCTGGATGACTGTGACATTCCCATTAGGAGGGTCCTGTTGGGTGCCATATCCAGATTATACTGGTATTGTCTGATGAAGGCCTCTGCCAAGTCCTTCCAACACCTAATGGTTGCTCTAGTCAGATGTGAGTACCATTCCCTTGAAGCCCCCGTTAAGCTATCCTCAAAATAAAACATCCATAGCTTCTCGTCCATGGTATATGCTTTCAACCTTCCCAAAAAGGATTGTAAGTGGGTCCTTGGGCAAGAAGTCCCGTTATACTTCTCAAAACAAGGAGGCTTAAACTTATGGGGAATCCTGACCCCGTCCACTAAGCCCATGTCCATAACATCAAAACCCAAGGAGTTTTGGGACTCCAAGGATCTTAATTTTTCAGCAATTTCATCCAGCCTTCTGTCATAGGCCTCATCCCCAGCACCCATTACTGTGAACTGATCCTCCTGGGGGTCTTCTTGCAGCACTCTGCCTGTAGTGGCAGTCCCTTGTACATTGGTAGGGATGTTGATCTCTGGATGAAGGTGGGGTCCAAATACAGGGGGGTTGACATGAGGTTGGACCCTCTCATTGTTGCTTGTCCCTGCAGTCCCTAGATGAGGGTCTTCCTGATTCTGCCTTTCTACCATTGCTCTCAATCTCTCTTGGCTCTGAGCCATATTGTTCATCACTTCCATAAACTGTGTCATCTGAGCTCTCATTTCCAATCTTTCATTGGCCATTTGGTTCCTGACCTCTGCAAGGTCCTGTTGTACCTGGTCCATCTGTATGCCCGGAAGATTGTTACGGGATGGATATCTGTGTGGACGGTTGAGTGGGAATACCCGACGTCGAGCAATAGTTCCTGAATATCACAACAGAGTTAGCGACAATGACAAAATAAACCTACAAAACAAACAAAGGGTTAGCATGCAATGCAGTATGCTTATTTGTTTCCAAGGTATCCGACTTGGCACTTGGTTTTGACCTTTCCAGACCCTTGAAGATGCTGTTGATGTTACTTTTGAAGTAAACTCAGATGGAACAAACTGATACATATATTACAAAAGGCAAATGATACATAGTTTGTTCTTTACAAAACATGCCCTCTGAGGGGTCAAAATACAACACAAGAAAATAAAAGTACATGAAATGAAAACAACAACAAGCAAAAGTCAGACACCAAGACCAAACTCATCCTCCTGAGCTTCCTTGAGAAGTGCTTCAGTCACAGGATCAGCTGGACGCTCCGTGAGATTCCTGATAAGGAGATTCCTGGTAGTAACAGCTGCAGTTAACTTCTTGTGTTGACTCTGGTCCTTTGACCTCTTCACTCCAGCTCTGATCTTCAGCTCTGAGATCTCCCTCTGGGCTGCTGCCAGGGCTTCCTGCTGCTCTTTTGCACTAGCTTCCAGCTGCTCAATCTTGTCCTGAGTCCTCTTATCTTCCAGAGTACGAGCTTCGGTGATCCTGACCCACCTAGCTTGACTCTCCTTCAGATACAAGTCAGTCCTGGCCTTTTGGAACTGGGCTTCCTTTCAAGCATTCTTTAAGATCTGTTCTCCAGCCCTAGACTTCTTGATATAATCCTCAGACTTCTCAATCCTAGCCAGATGCTCCACCTTCAACTTTTCCAACCTCTCAATATCCAACCTACCATCACTCCTCTCCCAGAGGGTCTTCTGTAAAGCCTGAGTTAACTTCTCATTTCTTTCTTTCAAACCCTCAAACTCCTCTAAGCTGACAGTGGCAGGAGGTGGTGCTGTGGATAGTCCAGGTATATCTTCCATGGTGAAGGGCATCCCAGAAAATTGAGCCCTGGCATGGGACCACTCATAGTACTGTGCTGATGCCACATTATTTCACTTCCCCAGAATGGTTACTCCTTTAGTCTGAACATTGTCCCAGGCCCAGGATGCCTGCCTGACAATAGCCAGATTAGGCTTGTTCTCACAGAAAAGAGTCTCAGCCAAGTCTTGTGCCTTAGGATTGTGGACCAGTGCATAGCCCAGTTGTCTTTTGAATAGCAGGGGGTTGTAATTGATGCAACCCTTAACTCCTATCAGGGGTACATTGGGAAACTGCCCACAACTGGTAATGATATCCCTGCCCTTTGTGCTTTGAGTGCACCACCTGATATCAGTTGAAGTCAAAGCAGTGAGTCTTCTAGCCCAGTTCCTTTGCTGATGAGGATTCAAGAATGCATCTGTCTTGGGCAAATGCTTGAGAAGCCAAGTATGGAACAAAGGAGCACAACACCTCACTAATCTTCCCCTCTGCTTTTCATTCCTCTGGTGCACTGAGTAGTAGAAATCCCCCAATAAAGTGGGCACTGGGTTCCTCAGAATGAAAAGGTGGATTGCATTCTTGCTAATGAATCTAGGCTCATCTGCAAATAATATAATCCCATATATGCTCAGGGCCAATAAAGCACAGACTGCTTTCCACTCTCTCAAAGAAGCCTTCAGGGTAGCTTGAGAGATCAAGAAATCCAGATGCAGGCCAGAGATTCCAGCCTTAGTAGTCATATGCTGCCCAATCAGAACTGGTTCCAGATGCAATGCCTTTGCTACTTCTTCATTACTTGGAGAAGCCATCTCAGGGTTGAAGGGGACTCCACCCCTGATAGGTATACCAACCAATGATGAATACTCTTCTAACAAAGGGCCCAACTGAAAATCCTGAAAAGTGAAACACCTCAGTGGGGGATCATAAAACTGCAGGCAAGTATGAATCAAGCTCCTCTGTGAAGGGTCCAAATCCATAACCACATCAAGTATGCCTCCATAGTGTTCTCTGAAAAGTGGTATATGGTCTGGAGTAATCAGGGTCTGGATCCTCCTGATGTCAGCTAGCTCAGGCTGAAAGAAGTGGTAGGAGATATTACTCTTCTTAGGTGCCATGTTGTTGAGGAAGAGCTGAGACAGATGCTGATGATGGAGAATGATACTGATGATGGGCCACTGACAGGCTGAGACTGGTGACTGAAGCAGGTAGCTGATAGCTGAAGTAGATAGGTCTATGCTAATGATGGGGTCAAAACCAAGCCAAAATAAAGTATGGATACCCTGAAAAACAAATAAGCAAATGTTAAAATGATGCAATGATGATGTATGCAAATGATATGCAAGGGTTTGTGACTGAGCTGGATCTGATCAAATGCTCTGATATAAGTCCATGTATGTTCAAGAAATCCAGATGGAGGTCTATAAGTCCAGTAACCAAGGTGGGGGACTCAAATAAAGAGCCACATGTCCAGGGTTAAAATCACAAGAACTGTTCCAAAATGGAGTACTCTTAATCAAACAAAGTAACAGGGTATGTTGAGGTCAAGGGTACCTGCAAACCTGTAAACAGCCCAACCCCCTCACAGGTAGTGTTCTAAAACAAGGATCCTCAGACTTGGATCAGTTATGAGAAGTGTAAACACTTCTAACCCGGAGGTACAGTGTTTACAATAACCATAAAAGATCCTCCTCTAATTCACCTCAGTTTCTGAAGGTCAATACTAAAGGTCATGCAGACTTAGCAGGCTTCCCAGATAGCCCTAGCATTGCAGGAAATCTGCAACACATAGTTCTCAAGAAGAAACCCATATCTGAACCGTGTTTCATATTCCCGCACCAGACCGAGATGGAATGGGAAAGAATATGAACCACTCTAGCCTAGGTGTCACTCAGGTCCCAGGTATAGGACCTCAACTCTCAATAGAACACCCACCCACCAAAGCAACAAAACAAACCCAGCCAGCACAGTATGACAATGTGATATATGCAAAGCCATAAAGAAAGCAATAAAGCAATTGTACATAAAGCAAAAATAAATACAAATACAAGCACAAATAGCACATAACACCCCAGTAAACACAAATCAATCAAGCGCTAGGAGGAACCCACAAAAAGAACCAGAAGCCCTGGTTGCAGTATAAGGGTCCCCAGCAGAGTCGCCAAGCTATCGCTCCCGATAGATGGGGAATGGCCCAAATAAAGGTACAGACGCGAACGGTCGGCGAAAGGGACAATGAGAACACACAGCAGTGAACTCACTGGAGAAGAAAAGAGTCGCCAGCTAGGCATTTTTATCCCGGAGGAAAGGCAATGCTGCATAGACCTAGAAAGATATGGATAAGATGGTTGCGAACCAGAGAGACTGAGAAAGGGGGTTGGTTACAACCTGGGAAGGTATTAGCACCCAGATTGTCCGCCGTACTCGACGGGATCCACGCTTAAAAGATTTGTGTTAAAAAGGGGTAGTGTCAGTGCAATCTGTGTATAAAATAGCTGGAAAAGGAAATGTATAGGTGTCAGTGTAAAAGAAGTGTAAGGTGTGATATATACTGTGTAAGTGTGAGAACAGGAGTGAAATGCTCAAGATCATGAGGCTAAAAGAATAAAGCTGGAAAGAGGGGAATATACAGAGACTTTTGTTCGATAACTGTTAAGTTATGCCTACGTATCCTCTCGTGCAATGAGGAAGTCAGAACACCGTAGTTCGACCCAAAGAGACTGAAAGATGAATTGACTTGTGAACTACTTACTTGTCTATGCTCAAGTGTATGACTTGTCTGGCTCAGGTGCAAACTGTCTTGCATTAGACGGAAAAAGCGAGTTCTCGTTTGTGAGTGAAGATGATGAGAAAAGAATCCCGAAGGAGACGATTATTGTTTGTTTTGAGTTTTCAGTCTTTTATTGCTTTTGAAAGTTTGTCATAAGTTAATGAGCTTAAGCCTAAACCAATGGGTTAGTAAACTCATCACATCTTCCCTCTGATTAGGGGTAATGAGAGTACCTTAAGTGTGAAGTCAGATTCTCACACTTAATCACCTTTGATGTAGGATTAAGATCATTAACCTACTTGTGATTATTTAGATGATGAAGTGGATTTTAGTTAATGATATGATGATGAAGTGGATTTTATGATTTGTAAGACAACTTGAGGGGGACTTGTCCATTAACACTAGGGTTAGTCCTTCTTAACCAATTAAGGAAGAATTAGAACCCTAATGCAAGGCCCAAGTTACAAGTGTGATGTCTTGGTGATTATTATGTGAATTGATTAAGAGATTTAAACGCATTAAGGGTTTAACACTTAGGATTAAAGTTATACACTCCATCCTAATAGAAGGATGCAGGCATAAACTTAATCACAAAGCCTTAAAGCCTTTAGGGTTTAGTCCCTGATTATGAGGTGAGAAGAGAGGACTCAAAAGAGACACAAAGGTAAAACTAAGTGGGGGGAACTAATCAAAATCCTAATCATTGTCATGCTTGGTTGTTCCTAAGGTTTGTGAGGTTTACAAGAGAAGTCTTCAATGGAACCACCAGGAAGCAAATGAAAGGATCAGGAGAAGCAAAGTAACTTGCTTCACTTAAGAAGTCAAGTCACTTGGAGAAAGAAAGTAAGAAGAAGAAGAATTAGCAAGCTCAAACTCAAACACATAACAAAATGCAGCAAGGATGCATGAAAGAGATGAAAAGAAATTGTGAGAAGTGAAGGCAAATTCACTTCTCAAAGTTACTTACCACCTGAAATGTTAGTGAAAGGAATGCAATGCAATGCAAAATGGGATGCAATGGCATGATGAGAAACAAAACCATAAGCAAATACATGATGTTAATGATGCTATGAGATGATGCAAACATGAATCAAGACATGAGGATGATCATATGAACTAATGGATGCAGATGAGACAGATTAAGAACCATGAACCAACATGAAAAGTTATGAGGTGCAAATGACATACAACATGGCATATACATGATGCAATGATCAAACATGCTTTCAATATGTCTTAAGATGTTCAATGAATCAAAAGAATGCATAGAATGCTATGGCAAGTCATGTTATGCAAGCAAATGCAAGGTGGATGCATATGGAAGCCCAAATTAGGGTTTATGATCAAAGCACCAAACACAAACCAAAATCAGAAGCAAACATCATTACAAAAAAATTGAAAATGCACTCAAAGGATCCCTAAACCTATACTAACTCACTGCCCAAAGGAGAAGTTCCAACTCTTAACCTAATTCAAGTTATGATTTCCCTAAGTTATCTAGGGTTTTAGGGTTCCTTAACAAGAAAAATACCAAACAAATGAAAAATGTAAGATCAATTCATGCCAATTTAATCTCACAAACTACATGATATGCTAAACACAATGCAAAAAGAATCAAAGTCCAACTCTCAATGGTTAGGCAGAAATGATTTTTGGAAGTTTGGATCAAAATAATGCATCAAAATGATTTTAATTCCATGAAAAATTCTCAAAATGCATCAAGATCAAAAAATAAATTTGGTTTGAGGGTTGGACAATGTTTCTAAAAGTTTTTAAATGTTTCATGAATTTTTTGGTGATTTTTAAATACCTAAAAGTATTTTTAATTAATTAATTCTCATTAATCAATTAAAAATAAACTCTTAACTATTTAAAAATATTTTTTGAATGCAAAAAATAAAAATAAAAATATTTTTGTGTCCTGAAAAATAATGAAAACCTTGACAAAAATCTTCATAATTTTTAAACATTTTTTGCTATTTTAAATAAATTAGAGAAAAGAAATGAAATAAAATGAAATAAAAATTGAATTAAATGAGAAGTAAGCCAATCCAACGCATCAGATTCAAAGTTGGGGGGTCAGAGGTTGACTGCGCGCGCAATCCTACGGCTGACATTCAAACTTGCTAAAACGAATTAATTAACTTAATTAATTAGGATTAGGGCTAAGTGGATGATCTGAGCCATTGGATGCACGCGCGGGAGTGGACTTAGTCAACCCATCCAACGTCCAAGATTCAAACTTCATTAATGACTGGGATTAAACCCTAATCATTTTCAGGTGGCCGGAGAAGACCTCCGGTCGTCTTCTCCGGTGGGAACCCCACCTGAAAATTCCTAAAACCCTCAAAACTTCACTAAAATGAAATCTAAAAGAACAGAAATCATTCCCAAACCTCACTGAATCAAAACCCTAACACAAAACTCATTTATATTTCATCAATCACACGAATCGAAAGAAAACATTTCTTAGGGCAAGACTTTCAGAACACGATTAAACTCTCATTTCTCAACCATTTCAAAAAATAAAAACATCAGAGTGACCAGTGAATCATGAAGAACAACTTAAGAACTTAAAAATCCATTTCTGGAAAAAATGTTCATGAAGCTACCTGAGTTTGAAGCTTTTCAGTTTGCAACTTTCTGACCTCCTTTCTTTGTGCAATCAACTCATTTTATGCTCCTGATGACATACTGATGCTTAGAAGGAGTTTGTGTTGGCTAGTTTGGGAGTTTGAACAAGTTCTGTTCAGGATGGTATGAGAATCGTGTTCTTGATTCTTTGAGTTTCAGGTTGATTTTAGGGGTGCTTTGTGATCAGGGTGATGTGTTGAGAAGGTTTATGAAGTTTGTTTTAGTGTTTGTGGCTTGAGGAGAGAGTTTCGAATGCTTTTTCTCTATGGAGTGAAAATGAGAATGTGGTGCTATGGCTTGTTTCAGGCTGGCTTGTTATGTGCTTTGGCTTGCATTTTCTTTGTATAAACAAATGCTATTGGTCAGAAGATGTGACATGCCCTTTTGTGATAGGTATGGTTGCTTTTGCAAAATGTCAACTTTTGTGTAAGAGAAGCATGGGTCATGTTCTAGCCAAGTACATGGAGAGTGTGCTGCGCAGCATGATGTGAGGGAAAGGCTAGGATGGTTCAGCAACCTAGGCAACAAGTGGATGAGATGTGATCATGAGTTTTGCAACTTGGCTCATTTTGGTTTTCATGAAATAAACTTGATCCATGGGCCATGAAACATGTGATCCTTGGGTGCATTCTGATTTTTTTGATGTTGTGTGATCATGTTGTGTGGATTAGAAGCCCATTTGATGACTTAATTGGCCTTGAGAAATGAATTTGCAACTTTGCCTCTTTGGTGCATGACTTGAAATTTAGTGATTTTTGCCAACTTTGACAAGCCATAACTTTTGATCAAAAATGAATTAGGTCATGTTCTTGTACGTTTTGAAAAGGGAAAGATCTATTCTACAACTTTCATGACCAAAGTTTTTCCATTTGAAGCTTTCTTGAATCAAAAAGTAAGGGTTGAAAAAGTTGCCTAAAATGACATTTTCATGAAAAGTCAAACTTGCCCAAAAAGTCAACTTTGCAAAAACTTGAGATTCTTGAATTTTGTAAACTTCCAACTTCTTCCATGATCAAATAAAGATCATATAAAATCAAAATGATGAAGAATGCCCTTTGGTTGGGTCATTGGGGACCTCAGATGCCCTGATTTTGCACTGACTTGCTTGAAAAGTCAACTCTTGATCAGATGACTTCTCCATGGAATTTCTTCATGATAATTGATATGCACACTCCCTATACCATATAGAGACCAATAGAAACAAGAATGACCAAAAAATCTGGAGTTATGGCCTTTGAAACCAAAACCCTAATTCTAGGTCATCTGTGCAGTCAAGCCTGGCTCTACTTCTATGCCATTTTCAGTTCTTGTGATTCTTTGACATTCTTGACTTTGAAAGGATATAATATGATGTTTGAACACTCATAGACCCCCTTGAAGTGATTGATGACCTTTGGAGTGGCTCAAGAAGCTCTTGGATTGCTCAGATCACAAACCCTAGATACAGATGACTTAGAATCAATGCAGTGGATCAAAAAATGTGATGTGAGATGGTATGATTGTGTTTATGCCTATGAAATGATCACAAGCCATGGTGTGAATGGGTGAGGGCAAATTTGGGGTGTTTACAAATATGATGAAAGAGCTTTGTGAAGATTTCAAGATTCAACACCATAATTCCTCTCCTTATAGACCGAAGATGAATGGGGTTGTTGAAGCTGCGAACAAGAACATTAAGAAGATCATTCAGAAGATGGTTGTGACATATAAGGACTGGCATGAGATGCTCCCGTTTTCTTTGCATGTGTATCGTACATTTGTCCGCACTTCAACAGGGGCAACCCTTTTCTCGCTTGTTTATGGTACAGAAGCAGTGCTCCCCGTCGAAGTTGAGATCCCATCAATGAGAGTTCTGATGGAAGCCAAGTTAACTGAGGCTGAATGGTGTCAGAGTAGATTTGATCAGTTGAATTTGATTGAAGAAAAGAGAATAACAACTTTGTGTCATGGTCGGTTGTACCAGCAAAGAATGAAGAAAGCTTTTGATAAGAAGGTCAAACCTCGTGTATTCAGAGAAGACGACCTCGTGCTCAAAAAGATTCAGTATTTCCTTAAAGATTCTCGGGGCAAGTGGACTCCGAACTATGATGGCCCATATGTTGTTAAGAAAGCCTTCTCTAGCGGTTCATTAATTCTTGCAACTATGGATGGTGAGGAGATCACTCGCCCTGTGAATGCGGATGCAGTCAAGAAATACTTCGCCTAAAAAGTAAAAGAACAGCTCGCTAAGTTGAAAACCCGAAAGGGCGGCTTAGGCAAAAATGAGCGTCTCGGTGGATTGAAAACCCGAAAGGGCGGTCCAGGCAAAAATTAGAGACAAAAACAGAAATAATTATCCCGGTAGATTGAAAACCTGAAAGGGCAATCTAGGCAAAAGTTAGGGATCATGGCAAGTAACTGCGTCGACAGACTGAATCACTTGTAGCAACCGAGGATTTCAGATTCTATCCCTCAGAAGAATTATTCATCAAAGATTCTTATTCACTCATCCTTGACTGAAGTTTCGGACACAGTGGAGTTCAAAGTTGATAGGGAGAATAGTGATCATTGTATCTCAATGTAGCCCTTTTTCCATGTATTTACCATTTTTCAAACTTGTAATGATCCATGGAGTCATGCCATTTGCTGACTACCATTCTATCAATAAATTTGAGCTTTTACCTAATTGTTTGCAATTCTTTATATTTGTTTCTGTTTACAAAATTTCAATTTATTGTTGATGATGATTTTTGAAACAAATTTAATAAATTTAATTTTTGAAGATTTAAAAAAAAAAACATTTTTCTTTTGATATATGAACAAAGAAAGGATATCAATAGTGATTCCAAGAATGGTAAAGTCTGGATGTGTGTAACTCGTCTCTCCCAAAGCAGGGTTTGATTCGGTTGTATCCATTTGAAGTTCCTGAATAATCTTGACAGATTGATGTTAATAATGTTTTGTTCCCCAACAATAAGCATGAATGGAGATTGTATGTTTTCCCCAGAAGAGCTGTTGGAAGGGATGTTCTTGAGAATCCCTAGCTGAGTTTTGATCTCTTCTTCAGCAAGTTATCTTTGAATTGAGAAGTATTGGGAATCCCCAGCTGAGCTCTTGTTCCTCAGTTTGAGTTGTTTGCATCCTTGAATATAGAAGTATTGATATAGCAGTCAGTTTAGAGGTTTTCTTTTACCCTATGTTGGGTATAGATTTAAAATCCCTCGTAACTGTGCTTTGGCTATGATGTTAATTTCTGATATCCCCATATGGATCCCCAGTAGGTCTGCATGTGTTGATTTCCAGCAGATTCCTATGTGATTTTTAGCAGGTCTTGCACTCTATTCCCAGGTGGAGTAGGAGTGATATGACAGTTATCCATTGAGAAGTTTGATTTTTTATCCAGAATATTTTCACCCTCAGCAGATTATTACCTTTCCTCAGCAGGATGATATTCCTAGCAGATGCTTCCTTGTCATAAGCCTTGTAGTAGGGTTTTATTCCTTTGATGGCTTATGATGTTCCCCTGCAGATTTCAAGTTGAATCTCCAGCATGTTTCCCTGCATTGTTGCCTTGGGATTAGCCGAGTATCCGGTTGTTGTGGTGTTCGTGTTACCCTTTTCTTATCTTTATGTCTGTTTTGTCAGCATATTCATAAGCATATTCATACGCATAAGCATAGCATTGTTTTCTTGCATTCTTGCGTTTATCATTGTTATCTGCTCTTTGGGTGTGGATTTTCCCCCACGGAGTGTGTGTGTCGTATTCCTCTCAAGTTTAGAGTGTCGACCATTAAGCAGAAAGAGTTAATCCTTTCTAATTCCCCACCGAGTTTGTTTCTCGTGGATGATTTTTTGATTCAGCTTCCTCCCCAGTTTATTATCTGGATGGAATTTCCCCAGTTGAGATATTTCCTCCTCGGGATGAGTCTTGTTTGACCGTTTCTTTCCAATTTGTTCTTGGATTGAACTTTGATCCCCTTTGGTAGGTATATTACTTTGAAATTAGGCTATCAATAATCGATAGTGGGTAATATTACCAAATTAATCAAGTTCTTTTACTTGTACTCCTACCCAGTAAATTCGGTAGTCGAGATTTTATCCTCTTACCCAGTAAAAAGGTAATAGAGTTTGTTTTCCTTTGCTTAAGCTCCTACCCAGTAAATCAGGTAGTCGAGAATTGTTCTACCCAGTAAATCCGGTAGTCAAGTTGTTTTTCTCTTACCCAGTAAAAAGGTGATAGAATCAGATATTTTTCTCTTACCAAGTAAAAAGGTAATTTGATTGAGTTCCTACCCAGTAAATCAGGTAGTTGATCATACTCCTACCCAGTAAATCCGGTAGTCGAGATATTGTCCCTTACCCAGTAAAAAGGTAATAGAAATTGTTCCCTTTGATTGAGTTACTACCCAGTAAATCAGGTAGTTGATCATACTCCTATCCAGTAAATCGATAGTCGAGTCCCTTATACTCCTGCCCAGTAAATCAGGTAGTTGAGAATTTGTTCTGCCCAGTAAAAGGTAATTGAGTTATCCCTCTGTATTTTTGCTCCTATCCAGTAAATTGATAGTCGAGTCTGTTATATTTTCCTACCCAGTAAACAGGTAGTTGATGATTGCTTATCCAACTCAGTATTCCTCCATTATTTGGTCTTGAATACTTTGTTTGATTGATGTTCCTGGCAGGGTGTTTATTTCCCTGGTTGAATCTGTTCCTTGATTATTTCATATCTTTTCCCAAGTGGAGTCAGCTATCCAGTGATTTATTTTCCTGGATTTTTTGGTTGTCTGTTTTGTTTCCCCAGCGGGATTTTTCTTCTGTGTCCCCAAGTGTTTGCTGTTCTCTGGTGGTCATATTTTCCCCACAGAGATCTTGGGTTTGCATATCATATTCATATCATATCATTTGTTCTCTTAGGACAAAAATTGGGTATTCTGTATTTAAGTCTCTCCCATCTTGTAGAGACGAAGATGTCAATCTTCATATCTCCGGATTGAAGAAACTTAAATAGGGGCAGCTGTAACACCCTAATTTTTGCCCTAAGTTTTTCATCTGCATTTTTGCATACAAACAAGATCGCACTGGCTTTCGAGTTTCTTCTCAGATGAGGGTCTATGCTTCGCAAGGGATCACCATTGTTTTTACTTCTTTATATTTGTTTATATTTACTGATCACTAACCAAAATACCAAAAATATGTTGCAATGTCCTTCTTCTTCTCTGTGTTGCAGGTGTTCAAAGACAGGGCAATGATTTTAATTCAAATGCGTTTGTTCAGTCACAATTCGATTTCAAGTGGATGTTTGACCTATTATTGGTCAAACTATCAAAAGATTGTGTTGATTGCCAGTTGTGTGTGCCAGTGGTTTATTCCTCAGACGATGCGTTTCCAAAAGTTCAAATGGTGTTGAGTGTGAAAATCATCATTCATCAGGCAGTTGTTTTGTGCGAAGTTTGGTTTGAATCTTCAAGTGTTTATCAGTTCATCGGTTCTTCAGTTCATTAGTGATTCATCTGAGGATTTATTTTCCTCAGTTTGGTTTCGAATCATCAGGGCATGAATCAGACAGTTTTCAGATGACAGTTGGCTTAAGTTGTGAAATCTCAGTGGGTCTGTGTTGGCTGTGTTCAGTTTTCATCAATGGCTTATGCAAAAATAATCATGAGTTGGTTGTGGGCTTAAAACCAGGTTATCCATACATCCATTATCCATTTCCGTTTGAACCATTCCCTTTTCAATAAACATTTTTCCATTCTTTTCTCTTCCTTCGATTATCCGTATTCTTTAGTCATTTTTATTATTTCTTATCCAATTTCATTACACATTTCTTTTTTTTTAATTCATTGTTATCTCATCTTACATTACCAAAATTCTCTACAAAAATTATCAAAAAAAGAGAAGATAAGACCCATCATCATTTTTTTAGCCGTTATTCTCTACTAATCATTTTTTTAATCATCCATTAATTCATTATCCTTTTTCAATTAAACCATTTCTTATTTTCATTCAATGACTATTTCTCTTTCATTTTTTTCTCTCAATTATTCGATTATCCAAATGACCATCATTCTAAACCATTTTTTTTATTTCTATCATCCACTATTATTCATACATCCTTTTAGCTCAATTAGTCAAACTACCATTTTTTTTATTTCTAATTTTCCATTTTTAAATACCTAATTGCCAAATATCATTCCCAAATTTTTTTTATATACTTATTTTCCATTTTTTAAATCCATGTCCTTTTATTAATAAAAAAAAAAGAAAAGTAATACTATAAGCCCATATTTTTAGAGCCCCATTTACACTTGTATGACAACAATAAAAAAATTTTCATTTGAATAAGGCCCATGTTACTTTGGTATCAGCCAACAAAAAAAATGCCTCACATCAGCCAAGGCAAAATGCAAGCCTATCCTTTGGCCTCACATCACTCCCAGCCACCAAGGCCTAAGCCGCATGTGGTACATGCCAAGGCATTTCACAACAAATCCATCACCAACTCCCATCAGCCAAAAGCAACATCCAAAGCAGCTTAGTTCGACTCAAAGAGACTGAAAGATGAGTTAACTTGTGAACTGCTTACTTGTCTATGCTCAAGTGTATGAACTGTCTGGCTCAGGTGCAAACTGTCTTGCATTAGACGGAAGAAGCGAGTTCTCGTTTGTGAATGAGTATGATGAGAAAAGAATCCCGGAGGAGACGATTATTGTTTGTTTTTGGTATTTTCAATCTTTTATTGATTCTTTGAAGTTTGTCATAAGTTAATGAGCTTAAGCCTAAACCAAGGGTTAGTAAACTCATCACATCCTCCCTCTGATTAGGGGTAATGAGAATACCTTAAGTATGAAGTAAGCACCTCACACTTAATCACCATGATGTAGGGTTAAGATCATTAACCTACTTGTATTTATTTAGATTTTTTTGGAGTTTTGTTTAGTGTTAAGTAATGAGTTTAAGCCATAATCAGGGATTTAATGGACTCATTACACCATCCTAATAGAAGGATAATAGATGAGGAGATTTAAGCTAAGAAAGGCTCCTCAACTTAATCCATGATTAGGGATTAACCTCATGACAAAAAAAAGCCTTTATTAAAGTGGATTTTAGTTAATGGTAAGATTAAGAAGTGATTTTTAGGGTTTGTAAGACAACTTGAGGGGGACTTGTCCATTAACACTAGGGTTAGTCCTTCTTAACCAATTAAGGAAGAATTAGAACCCCAATGCAAGGCCCAAGTTACAAGCTTGATGTCTTAGTGTTTATTAGATGGATTGATTAAAGGATTTAAACACATTAAGGGTTTAACACTTAGGATTAAAGTTATACACTCCATCCTAATAGAAGGATGCAGGCATAAGCTTAATCACAAAGCCTTAAAACCTTTAGGGTTTAGTCCTTGATTATGAGGTGAGAAGAGAAGACTCAAAGATGACACAAAGGTAAAAGCTAAATGGGGGACTAATCAAACCCTAATTATTATCATACTTGGAGATCCTAGGGTTAGTGAGGCTTAAGAGAGAAATAATCTTCAAAGAGCCACCAAGGAGAGAAGCAGATGAAAGGAGAAAGAAACAAAGAGAAGCAAGACAACTTGCTTCACTTAAGAAGACAAGTTTCTTGAAGGAAGAAAGTAAGAGATGAACATGAATGAGCAATCTCACTCCAATACACAAGACAAAATGCAGCAATGGTGCATAAAAGGGATGAGAAGAGATTATGATAAGTGAAGGCAAATTCACTTCTCTAAACAACTTACCACCTGAAAAGTTAGTACAAGATACATAAAGGAAGAAATGAGATGAAACAATGCATATGGTGGGGCAAATGCCAAAGTCAGAAACATACACATGATGCAAATGATGTCAAGAGATGGTTCAAAGTCATACAAGATGCATATATGTGAGCATACAAGAGAATGAAGGCATATGGAGCATGCTTTGAACCATGAAAGTTCATGAAAGTTTATGAAATGCAATGAAAGCATGACATGTCAAATGAATGATGCAATGATCAAACATGATTCTAATATGTCCTAAGATGTATTATAGGTCATATGGATGCACAAAATATCATGGCAAGTTCTTGAATGCAAGCAAATGAGAAATGGATGCAAAGGAAGGCACAAATTAGGGTTTATGAACAACATGCAACACAAAATTTCAAAGTCAGAAGCATAAGGCATGACAAAAAATTGAAAATGGGATCAAAGGAACCCTAACCCTACACAAGTTCAATGCCCAAAGGAGGGGGCCTAACTCTTAACCTAATGGGGGTTATGAATTTCTTAAGTAACCTAGGGTTTCAAAGCACCTCACAATGAAAAAATGCAAAACAAATTGAAGATGAAAGATAAATTCAAACCAATTTTACCCTAGAAACTACATGATATGAAGGATGCAATGCAAGAAGAACCATCATCAAACTCTTCATGGTTAGGCAGAATGAAATTTTCCAAGTTTGAACAAAAATATTGCCTTTAAACAAATTTAATTCCAATGAAAATTGTCAAAATGCATTAAGGACCAAAAAGAAATTTGTTTTGAGAGTTGATAATGTTTCTAAATGCTTTAAAATGCAATGTGAATTTTTTTTGTGATTTTTAAATACCTAAATGCATTTTTAATTAATTAATTTTCATTAACTAATTAAAAAATAAACATTTAAATGATTTAAAAATAATTTTTAATTCAAAAAATAAAAATAAAAATATTTTTGGGTTCTGAAAATTAATGAAAGGCTTGACAAAAAATTTCAGAATTTTTTAATATGTTTTGCTATTTTTTAAAATTCGTAGAAGTTAAATATAAATAAAATGAAATAAAAATGAATAAAATGGAAAGTATGCAAATCCTAAGACTGAGGTTTAAACGAATTTAGAGGGAATTGACTGGCGCCAGATCCTGTGGCCCAGATTCAAACTGGCTGGATTTGAATTAAACCTAATTAATTAATTTAATAAATCAGGATTAGGGTTTTAATGGTGAATCTGGTCCATTCATTCGCGCGCGGGTCAACCCAGGTCAACAAGATCTATGGCTCACATTCAAACTGAGCCCTAACCACCATTAATGCACTAATGACTTTCAGGTGGCCGGAAATGACCTCCGGTCATCTTCTCCGGCCACATCTCCCCTGAGATTTTGCTATCTCCCTCAAAACTTCACCCCAAGCCCCCTAAAGCTCCAGAATCACTCAACAAACATCAAGGAACAAGAATCAAACATCAAATCTCATTTATTTTTCATTAACAACATGATTCGAACAAGAAATCAAAAACTGAACAAAATTTCAGAACACTCATACATCCTTAATACTCAACCATTTTTTATCATTCAAGGTTCATTGTGACCAGTGGAACATGCTTTATCATTCTATAACCAAAGAAACAATTTCTGGAAAAAAGTTTCAAGAGGATACCTGAGATGGAGCTTTTGCTTTTGGAGCTTTCAGGCCAGTTCCTTGCTTCAAAGTCCCTCCAATGATCTCCCTGAAGATGCTTTGAGGCTTAGTTGGAATGTATTGTGGCTGGTTTTTGAGATTAATGAAGTTCTGACCAAGGGGAGCGAAAAATCGTATTTCTGTTTGGGATGGTTTCAGGATCAAATGATGGTTGGGAAATGATCAGAGGATCATGGTGAGTGATTCTATCAAGTTTGTTTTGAGGTTTGTGGCTTGTGTATTGAGATTCGAAGAAAAATGCATAAAGAGGGATTTTTGAGAATGCTGGCTTGTGGGAGAAATCAGACTTGTGTGTCTGTTGCTTTGAGTTGCTTTTGGTCCACTTATCACACTGTGATAGGTCTGTGGAGTTGGTGTGGCCTATGCTGATTGGTATGGTCCAATTTGCCAAAAGTCAATGTTAGGTGTCCTTTGAGGTATGGGTCATGGCAGGCCAAGGACAAAGGCATGTCTGCTGCAGCTTGATTCAAGGATGATCATGGAAATGAATTTGAGGCCAATTTGCAAGTGGATTGGAGTTTATGTGAGGTTTTGCAAATTTCACAAAGTTTGTCCCTTTTGAAGTTTCTTAATGATCAAAGCATAAAAATGAGCAATTCTTTGGTGCATTCTGAATTTTAGGTCATGACTTATGTTTGTGTAATGCTTAGAAGCTGATTTGAAGTCACAATTGGCCTTGGCATGAAGTTTTGCAACTTTCCTCCTTTGGTGCATAAGTGAATTTTCATGATTTTCCCAACTTTGGCAAGCCATAACTTTTGATCCAAAATGAATTAGAATGAGTTTTTGTACTTTTTGAAAATGGGAGATCCATTCTACAACTTTCATGACCAAAGTTTTCTCATTTGAAGCATTTTTGAATCAAAAAGAGGAGGTTGAAAAACTTTCCCAAAATGGCAAGTTTACATCATAAGTCACTTTCCCAAAAAGGCAACTTTGCAAATGGCTTGCAATTCTTCAATTTTGTGAACTTCTAACATCTTCTATGATCAAATAAAGATCATACACATTCAAAATTATGGAGAAACCCCTTTGGTTGGGTGATTGGGGGCCTCAGATGCCCTGATTTTGCACTGACTTGCTCAAGAAGTCATCTTGTGATCAGATGCCCTCCCCATTGAATTTCTTCATGAAAATTGATATGCATGATCCTCATATCATATAGAGACCAATAGAAACAAGAATCACCAAAAAAATTGAAGTTATGGCCTCTGAAACCAAAACCCTAATTCCAGGTCATCTGTGCAGTTAAGCTTGGCTCTGCTTCCATGCCTTCCTCAGTTCTTGTGATTTTTGACTTTATTGATCTTTGGGAGGACATAATATGATGCTTGGACATACATGGACCCTCTTGAGATGATTGAAGACCTTTGGAGTGGCTCAAATGGCTCAGGGATGTCTCAGATCACAAACCCTAGATGCAGATGACTTTGAATCAATGCAGTGAAGTAAAAATGTAATATGAGATGCTATGGTTGAACTTATGCAAATGAAAAGATCACAAGCCATGGTGTGAATGGTTGAGGGCAAATTTGGGGTGTTTACAGCTGCCCCTATTCAAACATGAGTTAGCTGTGCAGGATGTAAGCGACGGCTTAACAGGCAAACAAGATAACTTGTGGTTGAATACCAAAGACAGTCCAAAATTTGCACTCACATAATGAAGAAGAAAAAGGGATATAGATTGTAAAAGAAAATAGAGTATGATTAAAAGTGCGGGCGAAGGAGGACGACCGTCGGGCTGAGGACGACTGCTGAGGATGAAGCAATGACGGGGACGACCGACATGCTGGGGAAACAGAGAGATCTTGACGGGGACGGTCATCAAGTAAAGAAATAAGACTTTCTGGGGATTAAAGGTAAATGATGGGGACGACCATCGGGTTAAAGAAATAAATGATGAGGAACAGTCATCAAAGGTGAAGGACGATCACCTGGCAGGGGACGGCTGCTCTGTTGGGGATAAGATGTGGGACGGTCATCAAATGGTGAAGGACGATCACCTGGCAGGGGACGGCTGCTCTGAAGTATCACGACATAGGACGAATGCCGGATAGAGAAGGTCGACGATGGGGACGGCCATCGGATAAGCATGATGAAGGACGATCATCAAGAGGTGAAGGACGATCACCTAGCAGGGTACGGCTGCTCTGAAGTATCATGACATAGGATGAATGTCAGATGAGAAGGGGTTCTAATGAATAGAGACTCCACTGGGGATGATGAAGGACGATCATCAAAAAGGTGAAGGACGATCACCTGGCAGGGTAAGGCTGCCGAAAGGGTATCATGACATAGGACGAATATCAGATAGAAAGAAAATAGTTTAACAAGTTTTGTTGGGAATTCTTCTGGGGAAAGGTAGACACAGACGAGTGTCTAATTTCAAGGAAACAAAGATATAAGTGTTTGACACGGTGTATAGATTAAAGATGCGGACGAGCATCCTTAAGACCGCGATACGGACGAGTATCGGTAGAAACAAACACTGACGCGTGTTCAGAGATGATGATACGGACGAGTACCAACTAGTTAACAAAGAAAACTGACGAGTGTTGATTCTGAGGGGATTTAAGTGATATATACAAGATACGGACGAGTATCTGTATGAGTAGAAAGTATGAATGAGACACAGATGAGTGCTCAACTTGTTGTGGAGAGCAGGACACAGACGGGTGTCGAAAAAAGTGTATTATAAACAAGTATTCGATTCACAAAGTGTGTAGGTAACTATGTTGGGGAAGGTGACACGGACGGGTGTCAGAGATGTGTATAGATATGTGTAAACATGTGTTGTGAGTGCAAAAGGGACACTTTGGCTTCCTGCTGGGGATATGACACAGACGAGTGTTAAGGAGTACCTGTTTGCTCGGGCAATTTACTGGGGAGCGATGACACGGGCGAGTGCCAAAAGGAGTGTGTATCTGTATCTGTAAGGGAACTGCTCTGGCTCTCTGGCGGGGAACCAGGAAATACTCTGTATATCGTTGACGGATTATCAGTATTTACAAGTGTTCGGTTCGACACATGGCTTATGATTATGCAATATGTTTGATTTTTGCCGTAATGCTCCGTATTAGAAGGAATGCTACGCTCTATGGGGAAAGTATGATGTGAATGCTATGATTATGCAAAGATACCGATCCGAGATTCGGATCCCGTTGCTGTGAAGATCTCTGGCTGATCTGCTTGAAGTGGATTTCCCAGCTGGGGATAAGATCATTGGTAGTTCTGACATATATGGCTCTGTTTGGGGAAATAGATCACTGATAGATCTTTCTTAGTAATGAGGGACCCAGCTGGGGTTTGTAGAAGCTTTCGTCACTCTGTTGTGAGATCTTCCGGCATTGCTCTTCTGGATAGAGGCTGAGACTCTGTGGGGAGATGGTTCCCTGTCTAGTACCTGGCCGGGGAAGAAGAAAGATCACTGAAAGATCTCCCTAGGGATTTCTGCGGGGATCCTGCCGAGGATGATACTTGACAACTCAGCTGGGGGATATGAGCACCTTCTAGTACTGCTTTGGAGAAGGAAATGTTGGAGAAGTGATGCCTGGCAAATCTGATGGGGAGGAAGCATCCATGGTGCTGTTTGGAAGGTGTACTGAGGAAATAAGGATTTGGGCAGCCTACTGAGGAGAAGCTTTCATGCCCCATGTTGTGCTTTGAACACCTGCAATCCTGTATGACAAAGAAACGTACAAGTTTCCCGAGGTATCCCTTACTGGATTCCATCATAGGAGTTTAGACACTCCCGGGAGCAAATATATTTCCTGTAAGCACGTATTGTTTTAGAAAGGAAGCATCTGTATTTATGCAATCAATATCTATCGGACATTTTGCAAATGAAAAATAAATGTACGAGACAAGGTATGACTGAAAATCTGACTTTATTAATTTATGCACCCTGAATTGGCAAGATACAGTCAAAGAAACGAATCCCCTGAAATGAGGAGATTGTTACAAAAATTGAGAAACAAAAAGGGACGTTGGCAATGTTGACGACGCTTTCAAGAAGCTTCCTTTTTGCTATGATTCGTATGACTTTGACGTTCTTCTCATCTTGCTTTCTGAAGGAGACTGATTCTGACCGATGCTCGACCCTTTCGAAGCTTAACAGGTTGTAAGTGACACAGATGAATTCAGAGTGCAATTGTTCGCTTATTCCCCTATTTTGCGTGGATCGCCCTTTCGGGTTTTCGATCCACCGGGATACCCATTTTTGCCTGAGCTGTCCAATGCGGCTTTTCAGCTTAACGGGTGTACATTTTTTATTTTATTTTTCCCTTATTTTTGCCCAAGTCTTTATTCTGTTTTTGACTCGTCGGGATGCCCTACTTTTGCCTAGACTCACATTCTGATTTTATGTCCAGCGGGTTTGTTTCATGCGAAGTATTTTTTAACTGCATCTGAATTCACAGGGGACAGGAAATCTTCACCATCCATAGTACTGAGCATCAGTGCTCCGCCAGAGAAAACTTTCTTTACTATGAATGGACCATCATAATTCGGAGTCCACTTGCCCCTGTGGTCTGTATGAGGAGGAAGGAGTCTTTTCAGCACAAGATCTCCTACCTGGTACTCTCGGAGTCTGAATTTCTGATCGAATGCTTTCTTCATTCTTTTCTGATATAGCTGCCCATGACAAATTGCAGCCAACCTCTTCTCTTCAATCAGATTTAGTTGTTCGTATCAGGATCGGACCCATTCTGCTTCACTCAGCTTGACATCCATCAATACCCGTAGAGAGGGTAGTTCAACTTCAACAGGTAGGACTGCCTCCATACCATACACAAGCTGATACGGTGTTGCCCCAGTGGATGTTCTGATTGACGTACGGTACCCATGCAAGGCAAACGGTAGCATTTCATGCCAGTCTTTGTAGGTAACTACCATCTTCTGCACAATCTTCTTGAAATTCTTGTTAGCTGCCTCTACAGCACCATTCATCTTTGGCCTGTAAGGAGAAGAATTGTGGTGTTGGATTTTGAAGTCCCGGCATAGCTCTGCCATCATTTTATTATTTAAATTGGAACCATTATCAGTAATGATTCGCTCGGGAACTCCATACCGACAGATAATGTCTCTCTTCAGAAATCGGGCTACCACTTGCCTTGTAACATTTGCATAAGAAGCTGCTTCAACCCACTTGGTAAAATAGTCAATAGCAACCAGGATGAATCTGTGGCCGTTCGAAGCAGTCGGTTCAATCTTGCCAATCATATCAATGCCCCACATAGCAAAGGGCCAGGGTGAAGACATCACATTCAAAGGATTGGGAGGCACATGCACTTTATCCGCATAGATCTGGCATTTATGGCATTTTCTGGCATGGGCACAACAGTCTGCATCCATTGTGATCCAGTAATAGCCTGATCTTAGCAATTTTTTAGCCATAGCATGCCCTCCATCATGGGCACCAAAAGATCCTTCATGCACTTCGTGCATCAACAAGTCTGCTTCTGTCTTATCAACGCACCTGAGGAGTACCATATCAAAGTTTCTCTTGTACAGGGAACCGTCAGTATTCAGAAAGAAACTACCAGCTAGCCTTCTTAATGTCTTCTTATCATTGGAAGATGCCCCAGGTGGGTATGTTTGATCCTCCAAGAAGCACTTAATGTCATGGAACCAAGGCTTATCATCTTTAACAACATCTGCTGAGAATACATATGCTGGTCTGTCAAGTCTGGATACTGACATCTAAGGTACAAAGTTGGCAGCTTGAACTTTGATCATGGATGAAATGGTAGCCAGAGCATCCGCAAACTGATTTTCATCTCGAGGGATATACTCAAGCTTGACAGTTGTGAAGAAAGTCAATAACCTCCTTGTATAATCCCGATAAGGTATCAGATGATCTTGGTGGGTGTACCATTTGCCGTTGGTTTGATTAATTACCAGAGCTGAATCTCCGAACACAGTCAAAGTCTTGATCCTGAGGTCAATGGCTTCCTCAAGACCCATAATACAAGCTTCGTATTCAGCTTCGTTGTTAGTGCAGTTAAAGGTGAGTTTTGCCGAGAAAGGCATGTGAACTCCCTTAGGTGTAATGAGTACTGCACCAACACCACGACCATTCATATTAACAGCCCCATCAAACATCATTGTCCATTCTTCTTCTGGGTCAGGCCCTTCAGTGTGAACAGGCTCTTCATGATCTTTTGCTTTTATGAACATGATGTCTTCATCAGGGAAGTCAAATCTCATAGGCTGGTAATCATCAATGGGTTGCTCAGCAAGATAATCAGACAATACACTGCCTTTGATGGCCTTTTGAGAAGTGTACTGAATGTCATATTCTGTGAGGATCATTTGCCATCTTGCAACCCGTCCGGTAAGTGCTGGCTTCTCGAATATATACTTGAATGGTTCCATCTTTGATATCAATAAAGTAGTGTGGGTCAACATATACTGTCTCAGTCGGCGAGCAGCCCACGCTAAAGCACAACAAGTTTTCTCGAGCAGTGAATAACGTTGTTCACAGTCGGTAAACTTTTTGCTTAGGTAGTATATTGCATACTCTTTTCGACCAGACTCGTCATGCTGGCCCAGCACACACCCCATTGACTCTTCTAATACCGTCAAGTACATTATTAGAGGTCTTCCTTCAACTGGAGGCATAAGAATTGGAGGCTCTTGTAAGTATTCCTTGATTTTGTCAAAAGCCCTCTGGCAGTCTTCATTCCACCTTACCGTTTGTTCTTTTCTTAACAACTTGAACAAGGGTTCACAGGTTGCTGTAAGGTGAGATATGAACCTTGAAATGTAGTTCAACCTACCTAGAAACCCCCGAACTTCTTTTTCTGACTTCGGTGCAGACATTTCTTGAATGGCTTTAACTTTATCAGGGTCAACTTCAATCCCCCTTTCACTCACAATAAATCCCAGCAGCTTACCGGATCGCACCCCGAATGTGCATTTGTTGGGGTTTAACTTCAGTTGGTACTTCCTCAGACGCTTGAATAACTTCAACAGATTCACCAGGTGGTCTTCTTCTGTGAGGGACTTGGCAATCATGTCATCCACATAACATTCAATTTCTTTGTGGATCATGTCATGGAATAATGTTACCATAGCCCGTTGATAAGTTGCACCAGCATTCTTCAGTCCGAATGGCATCACCTTATAACAGAACGTGCCCCAGGGTGTGATGAAGGTTGTCTTCTCCATGTCTTCAGGTGACATTTTGATCTGATTGTATCCTGAAAATCCATCCATGAAGGAGAATACCGAGAACTGAGCCGTATTGTCGACCAATACATCAATGTGAGGTAAAGGGAAGTCATCTTTCGGGCTGGCTCTGTTCAGGTCCCGGTAATCCACACACATTCTCACCTTGCCATCTTTCTTAGGCACAGGTACAATATTAGCAACCCACGGCGGATAGCTGGTCATAGCAAGGAACCCGGCGTCCCACTGCTTTTGTACCTCTTCCTTTATCTTCATTTCCATATCTGGGCGAGTACGGCGCAACTTCTGTTTTACTGGCGGGCAGTATTCTTTCAGCAGTAGCTTATGCACGACAATGTCGGTGTCCAACCCTGGCATATCCTGATAAGACCAAGCAAAAACATCCACATATTCTCGAAGCATGGCAATCAGTTGCTCTTTCACTGAATCTTGTAAGCAGGCCCCGATCTTGACTTCTTTCACTTCTTCTTTTGTACCAAGATTGACCGTTTCGACCTCCTCCTGATGAGGAGTGATAACCTTCTCCTCTTGCCTTAACAACCTGGCTAGCTCTTCAGGTAGCGCATAATCTTCTTCAACCCCTTCGTCATCTTGATTGATTGGATTTTCAAAGTCATACGAAGTCGTAGCAGTGTTGTTGTCGGTGCAGTCTGAAAGGCACTCTCTACAAGGGTTTAGATTGTTTATTTTAGTGATCAATTTTAATCTTGTTTAGAAAAAGTGAAAATGAAGTTATTTATTTTGAAAACATTGCCGTTTTATTTTTGTACAAAAAGAAAAATGAAAAGACAGTGAGCGAAAAAGAGACTCGTTTGCAAAAGATGTCCGATATTCATTGAATAATTCATTTGCACAAAATTACAAGATGGCCCGATTACAAAATGAGTCTTGACATCTTGGGCAAGATGCAAGACTTGATGCATGCTTTAAAATACAGGAAATAATAATTACTCTGCAGGAGTAACCCTTATAATTTCCTGGGAAGACCAGTTAAGGACTTGGCTCCCCGGGATCCTTGGACGTATCCAGCTCTCCAGGTTGCGGTCGCTTTCCTCCTCGTCTTCCAAGTTGTTCACAGCATCCGGGGTGAGCATCCCCCCGCTGACAAAATTGGGCTCTTTGGCAGCCTCTGATTGATCTTGTTGAGTTGGTTTGTAACCCAACCCAAATTTGTCTTCTTTCTTCTCCATGGGCAGCAGCTTGCCCCAACCTTGGGCAGTACCCTCTTCAACAACCTTCCGGGCTTGCTGATAAAACGTCATAAAAGTTCCCAGTACAGTAGATGCTTCATTAATGTTCAGGGCCTCAAACCCCTGGCTCATGGTTTCATGGATCTCCCCATCCATTTCAATGTATTTATACGTAGCCAGATGGCTAACAAAGATGTCTTCTTCCCCACAGATGGTGATGATCTGGCCTTCCCACTCGAATTTCAGCTTCTGGTGAAGGGTAGACGTAACAGCGCCAGCGGCATGGATCCAGGGTCTACCCAACAAACAGCTGTAGGCCGGCTGAATGTCCATCACATAGAAGGTAATTTTAAAATTCTGCGGGCCAATCATCACGGGCAGATCAATCTCCCCAAGCACTGATCTTTTAGAGCCATCAAATGCTCTCACCACCAAATTACTCGGACACAGTGCCAAGCCATCATACTCCAGCTTCACTAAGGCCTTCTTTGGTAGGACATTGAGTGATGACCCAGTGTCCACCAGTACATGAGATAGAACAGCACCCTTGCATTCCAAGGTGATATGCAAAGCCTTGTTATGTTTACGTCCCTCAGTTGTTAAGTCAGCATTGGTAAAGCCCAGCCCATGACTGGTGTTGACATTTGCCACCACAGTTTCTAGCTGATTAACGGTGATCTCCTCTGGCACGTATGTTGCGTGCAGGACTTTTAATAATGCATTCCTGTGAGCTTCAGAACACATCAATAGTGATAATATGGAGATTTTTGAGGGAGTTTGGTGAAGCTGGTCCACCACCTTATAATCACTTCTTTTTATGATTCTCATGAACTCGTCTACATCTTGCTCAAAAGATGCCTTCTGAGTTTCTTTGATAGTTGGCTCTTCAGATACCACACTCTTTCCTTTTGCTTTGGCAGCAGCTTCTGCTTCGGCATTAGGTTTTTGCACTTGTGAGGCAAAAAGGCGTCCACTTCTGGTGAAGCCTCCGCCTCCCCCAACATTATCAATTTGTGGAGAAGAGGTTGATGAATCCAGAGTGATTTTCTCCCTGTTGCAGTAAAGATCAGAGCCATAATGCCAAGGTATGGCATTGCTGCTTTCATAAGGAACGGGCCCAGGTATCGTAATAGTAACCGGGCTGACTGCTGCAGAGGAGGGTACTGTGATGGTGTGCGGATCGTAGTAAACCGTGACTGGTGACCCAGCTGTTTGTTGTTGGAAATTGTTGCTGGGAGGAACATTTGATGGGTCATAATAGATTGTAACTGCTGAGATATCTTCGTTAATTTTTGCTGGCGTTGTAGAAGATTCTGCTAAAAACATGGATGCTGATGTTGTAGAAGAAATGGTTGTTGAAATTTGACTTATTGAAGTGATGGACGGAGCCATTGCTGATGATATTGATGAATCGGTAGGAATGACTGTTGCTGATGTTGTAGTAGAATCGGGAATTGTTGTTAAAGGAATTGCTGGATTTGTAGGTGCCGTTGTTGAAATTTGAAGGATACCATCCTTGATAAGACCGTCTATGCCGCTTCTCAAATTTTCACACCCGTTGACCGCAATGTTGCAATACCCACAACCGAGCTCACACCCGGGGAACACTTGGCACTCTAGAAGCTGAGCTTTAATTTCGACCAAAGGTGTTCGAATTTGTGCAACACTGGTGATTAAGGTAGATGGTTTGTCTTCCTCAATGGCATTAATCCTCGGCATGCCATGATTAGGCATAGGATTTTTGTTGACATTTGGAGGAGGTGCGAAGTTGAGGGCTTTAGAATCCACCAGATCTTGGACTTTCATTTGTAAGGCCCTGCATTTTTCTATATTGTGGCCAGGTGCAATGGAGTGGAAAGCACACCTGGCGTTGACATCATAATTCCTTGGGAGATTGGAGGGGTCTGGTGGTGCCAACGTCCTTAACTCAACCAAGTTAAGTTTCAGGAGTTGTGGCAATAAGGCAGCATAAGGCATAGGGATAGGATCAATCACCCTGTTTGCCTGTGATGGTCTTTGTTGAAAGGGTCATTGTTGTTGATTGTTGTTGCTGTTGTTGTAGGTTCTCTGTGGCGGATACTGAACTTGTTGTTGATATTGCGGTTGTTGTTGTTGTTGATATGCTAATTGTTAAGGAATCGGAGTTGGAATTGTGACAGCTGCTACTGATCTATGAACATACTGAGGTCTGCCCCTGCTGGCATGAATGGCATTTGTCTCATTGGTCCTTCGGGGTCCCACGAAAGGCTTCATGGGATTACTGGATGAGCTTGCACCATTATCAGAAATCTTGCCCATCTTTAACAGACTTTCAATTCTTTCCCCAGCTATAACTACGTCAGCAAAAGTGGTGGAAGAAAAGGCAGCCAGCCTATCAATATATGTTCCTTGCAAAGTATTCATGAACATGTCGGCCATTTCTCTTTCCGACATGGGTGGTTGGACAGCAGCAGCAAGTTGTCTCCACCTCTGGGCATATTCTCTGAAGCTTTCTCTGGAGGACTGGGACATTCCCATCAGGAGGGTCCTGTTAGGAGCCATGTCCAGGTTGTATTGATACTGCCTGATGAAAGCTTCAGCTAGGTCCTTCCAGCATCTGATAGTAGCTCTGGTCAAGTGTGAATACCACTCCCTTGAAGCCCCAGTCAGACTGTCTTCAAAGTAGAACATCCACAACTTTTCATCCATGGTATATGCTTTAAGTCTTCCCAGAAAAGACTGCAGGTGAGTTCGTGGACAAGAGGTTCCATTGTATTTCTCAAAGCACGGAGGTTTGAATTTGTGGGGAATTCTCACCCCGTCCACTAACCCCATATCCATTACATCGAAGCCTAAGGAATTCTGAGACTCCAAAGATCTCAACTTCTTAGCAATTTGATAACGAGAAAACGTATCGATTATATTAATAGATTTCATTGACGTTTTATCGCATATTCACCGTTTTAACACTCGATTTCTCGAGTTTTTCTTACCATTTTGCAGGTACATCATTATATGGAGCTAAATCATGAATTAAGAGAAAAAGGAACAAAAGAAACCATAAAAAGATGAAGAAATGAAGAAGCCTGCAAAAGACTGCATAATTTGTTGCAGTCACGGTCGTCACCAGGGTGTCACGACCGTGACACCCCAAAAGAAGGCCTTACGATCATCACAACATTGTCACGACCGTGACACTTAAAAACCACAAGTTACGAGCGTGAAGACCTTGTCACGACCGTGACAAGGGTAAAAGTAGGTTATTTGACCAGACTTGGTCACAGGACGTGTGTGTGAAGCTGCTACTTTCCAGATTGACCCTGCATGCCACGTTCCTAGAATTACTCAACTTCTCCTACGAGGCCCATGCAACACTCAGCCAAAAGCCCAAAATCACTCTTCTATAAATAGCATTAGTTTTATGCAGAACACACAGAGCATTTTTTATTCGAATTTCTGCGGAAGCTCTGCCGAATTGTTTTACGAACCAGTTTCTATTTCTGCATTATTTTTCAGTTTTCTTTCTTATTGTATCCAACCCAAACATATAACAATTTCCAATATCAGGAAATTGTTATACATTTATTTTTTTCTAAACCTTCAGCATTCGTTTATTTTCGATTTCCGCCAACTCCGAGCTTTCCGGTCTGTGGAAGAAGGAGTCTGCTTTAATATTTGTTAACCAGGTTTTTTATAATATTGCAATTTTAATATTTATAATGTTTATTTATTTTTCTGCCATGAGTATTTTATTATTTAATTTTCTGTCTCTGTCTGGTTCAACATCAATGAGTAGCTAATTATCTTAGGGCGGTATGTAATTAAAACAAACTTAATCGGTAAAATTTAATCATAGGCTTAAAATAATTAATAACTTAACATTCTGGCTGATACTTTTTAATTTAATTCGACCTTTTCGTTACGAGAGTAAGAAAAGAGTATTAGGTTAGGTCAAGACCACGAGAGTGTGAGATTTTAACCAGATAGCTAAAGTTAGGCATTTAAATTAAACACAGCGAGAGCGCTTTAAAATAAATTAGAATTATTTAGTTTCCAAAAATTGTCTCTAAACACTTATGGGCTAGCGAGAGCAGGCATAGGGCTTTAGGGGTAAGATCCGAGATAAGACCACGAGAGTGTGAGTTGAGGGTATTTAAACTGGTAACCTCTACCGAATAGATTAAGTAAACATCTTTATAAGCCTAGGTTAGATTGACCCACCTAAGTTAGTATAATTACATACCGACCGCCTTAGTATCATTTTATTAAAACATAAATTTAATTCCGCCTTTAATATTCTAAAATCAACAAAAAATCGTGACAACCATTCACCTTAGCTAAACTAGAAGTTCATCTAGCACTAAGTAACCATAGAATCCCTGTGGATCGATAATCTTAAATATTACTTCGATAGGCTGTGCACTTGCAGTTAAGATACCGCTAGACGCATAATTAGACACGTCTTTAGCCCATCAAGTTTTTGGCGCCGTTGCCGGGGATTCCTTAATTTAGTTACTAGTGCATTTAGGTAGCATTGTCTAGACTAAGGTATAAACTATTTAATTTAATTTAATCTCCGAGTGTATGCCAAGTACTCACTCTAAAAGCGAAGACTTGCAACCTCTAATCCCTGAATCGGAACGCTTCTTACACGTAAGAAGACGTATATTCGATTACGAAAAAAGTTACAGTATTCCAGATCTTCAATTAGATCCGCCTAAACCAGTCGTAACATCAAAGGACGCAGAGATGGCTGAAGAACAGACTCATCCACTCAAGTATTACGCCAGTCCTTCGCAAGCTGAACCACATTCAAGCATTGCAGCACCGGCTATCAACCGAAATGATTTCGAACTAAAACCTTCGTTGATATCAGTCGTGCAACAAAATCAATTTGCCGGAAATCCTACCGAGGATCCGAATCTTCATCTTTCGATCTTTGTGCAATATGCAGATACCGTAAAGGCCAATGGAGTTACCCAAGAAGCTATTAGACTACGTTTATTTCCCTTTTCGCTTCGAGACAGAGCAAGAGCTTTGCTTCAATCTCTGCCTTCGAACTCAGTAACTACGTGGGAGGAACTTAAGAGAGTTTTCCTGAATAGATATTTTCCACCTAGCAAGACAGCTATGCTGAGAGCTCAGATCAACGGATTTAAGCAAAGGGAAAGCGAATCATTATTCGAAGCTTGGGAACGCTATAAAGATCTGCTGAGACTTTTTCCACATCACTGATTAATAGAATGGATGGTCATCCATACCTTCTATAATGGACTCTTGTACAATACAAGAATGACAATTGACGCTGCCGCAGGCGGTGCATTGATGGACAAAGAATATAATGATGCTTATGCACTTATTGAAAGTATGGCTCAAAATCATTACCTTTGGGGAAGCGAGAGAGTCGCAACTGAGAAACCAACAAAAGGAGGTATGTACGAAGTGAGTAGTATGGACCAAGTCAATGCGAAGTTTGACCAACTAAGCCAAAAGATCGACAACTTGGCCATAACACCAACAGCCACCGTGGCTGCAGTAACACCTAACTGTGAGTTATGTGGAGTCCCAGGACACGAAGTTTCTGATTGTCAATTATTGACAGGTACTCCCACTGATCAAGTGAATTATGCTCAAGGAAGCCCATACTCAAACACATACAACCCAGGTTGGAAAAATCATCCGAACTTCTCCTATAAGAATAACAATGCTTTGTACGCACCAGGTCAAGCACCAGCTACATCACCAGGATATCAAAAGACTGCTCCCAATGTCCCTAGAAAATCGAACCTTGAGTTGATGATGGAGAACTTTATAGCTAACCAATCTCAAACAAACAAGGACTTCTTAAACCAAAACATTCACACTAGTGAGCAGATTAAACAATTAGTGAGCAAGGTAGATGCATTAGCTACACATAACAAAATGCTTGAAACTCAGATTTCACAAGTAGCTCAACAACAAGCACCTACTGCTGCACCAGCTGGAGTATTCCCTGGACAACCTCAACCTAATCCGAAAGGACATGCCAATGCCGTAATATTAAGAAGTGGCAAGGAACTTGACGGACCTACCGATCCAAGACTTGACAATCCAGCCATGTACCAAAAACCGGATAAACCGACTGAAGTGGTGAATGATCCAGAAGAAAAGGAAGATAACAATCAAGAGGTAGTGGAGAAAGAACAACCTTATGTGCCTCCACCACCCTATAAACCACCAATTCCGTACCCTCAAAGATTAACAAATTCCAAGACGACGGGTCAATTTAAGAAATTTGTTGAACTTCTGAAACAGTTGAATATTACTATTCCGTTTACAGAAGCAATTACCCAAATACCCTCGTATGCTAAGTTTTTAAAAGAAATCTTATCCAATAAGAAAAAGATAGAGGATAACGGAACAGTTACACTTACTGCCGAGTGTAGCGCCATAATTCAGAATAAAATGCCTCCTAAGCTAAAAGATCCAGGAAGTTTCTCTATACCCTGTGTAATAGGAAAATTCGTCATTGACAAAGCTCTATGCGATTTAGGAGCCAGTATCAGTGTTATGCCCTTAACGATTTGCAAAAGGCTAGACATGGGAGACCTTAGACCAACTAAAATGTCTGTTCAACTAGCCGATCGCTCTGTTAAATATCCTGTAGGCATACTAGAAAACGTCCCAGTACGTATAGGACAATTCTACATCCCTACTGATTTTATAATCATGGACATCTCTGAAGACTCCACTACACCTATCATACTAGGAAGACCATTCTTAGCTACCGCCGGAGCCATAATAGACGTAAAAAGAGGAAAGCTAACCTTTGAAGTAGGTGAAGAAAAAGTTGAATTTATTTTAACACAATTCTTACAATCACCAGCTATAGAGGATACATGCTATCTATTGGACGTAATTGACAAATGTGTAAGAGAAATGGAACTGAAAGAGACCACTTATTCTGAAATAATGAAAATTCAAATCCCTCCGATTTTCGAAGATGATAATTGGCGGAAACCATATCAGGATGATAGTCTAAGCGAAAGTTTAGCACTTACACCGGATCCCATGCCAAGTAAAGATAAACCTACATTAGGATTAAAAACTTTACCTCATAACCTAAGGTACGAATTCTTAGACGTTGAATGTAAAAGACCAGTTATAATAAATTCCAGTTTAGGAACTATAGAAACGAAGAAACTTTTAGATGTCTTGAAGAAATATCCAACTGCGTTAGGATATAACATATCTGATCTCAAAGGAATATGTCCTTCAGTCTGTATGCATCATATTCTGCTAGAAGAAGATTGCAGAACCTCCAGAGAATCTCAAAGAAGAATTAACCCAACCCTTAGCACTGTAGTAAAAGAAGAAGTTAAAAAATTACTAGATGCCGGAATAATATATCCAATCTCTGATAGTGAATGGGTTAGTCCAATACATGTAGTGCCAAAGAAAGGAGGTATCACTGTTGTGAAAAACGCTCAAGGCGAATCGATATCGCAAAGAGTAGTGACAGGATATAGAGTGTGCATAGATTATCGTAAACTAAACAAAGCCACTCGAAAAGATCATTTCCCACTACCTTTTATAGATCAAATGTTAGAACGATTAGCCAAGCATTCTTACTTCTGTTATCTTGACGGTTACTCAGGATTTTTCCAAATCCCTATCCATCCTGATGATCAAGAGAAGACTACATTCACATGCCCATATGGAACGTTCGCTTATAGACGAATGCCCTTTGGATTATGCAACGCTCCTGCAACCTTTCAAAGATGTATGATGTCAATCTTCGCAGATTTTATAGACAACATCATGGAAGTGTTCATGGACGACTTCTCTGTATGCGGGCAAAGTTTTGAAGGATGTTTATCAAACTTAGAAATGGTGTTAGAAAGATGTGTAAAAGTAAACCTTGTGCTTAACTGGGAGAAATGTCATTTTATGGTCAATGAAGGAATCGTATTAGGTCACGTAATATCCGACAAGGGAATTGAAGTTGATAAAGCTAAGATTGAAGTCATAAAAGATCTTCAACCCCCTAAAACCGTTCGAGAAATACGAAGCTTTTTAGGACACGCCGGTTTTTACCGACGATTCATCAAAGATTTCTCGAAAATCACTAAACCTCTTACTGGTTTATTAATGAAAGACGCTGAGTTCATATTCAATGAAGATTGTCTTAAAGCATTCGAAACTCTAAAAACAACCCTCATCACCGCACCAATCATGCAACCCCCTGACTGGAGATTACCCTTCGAAATCATGTGCGATGCGAGTGACTATGCTGTAGGCGCAGTTCTAGGCCAGAGGAAGGAAAAGAAACTTCATGCGATTTACTACGCCAGTAGAACCTTAGATTCTGCCCAGATGAACTACGCCACTACTGAAAAAGAATTGTTAGCAGTTGTCTTTGCGCTTGACAAATTCCGTTCTTACCTGGTAGGAGCGAAAATAATCATTTACACAGACCATGCTGCTATCCGATATTTATTAACTAAGAAAGATGTTAAACCAAGACTCTTGAGATGGATTTTACTCTTACAAGAGTTTGATCTCGAAATAAAAGATAAGAAAGGTACTGAGAACGTCGTAGCGGACCATTTATCTAGAATAGAAGGTATTAAACCCGAACAAGTGCCGATTAACGATGATTTTCCGTATGAACAGCTGATAGCACAAATAGGAAGCGACCTAGCTCAGTTAGACATAAATGAATCAGAACCCGTGGAAACAATCCAGACAACTGTAGGACTGCCATGGTACGCTGACATTGTCAACTACCTAGCCGCAGGAGCTCTTCCACCCGATCTAACCTATCAGCAGAAAAAGAAATTCTTTCATAATCTAAAACATTACTATTGGGATGAACCATTATTGTTCAAAAGAGGACCCGATGGAATATTTCGTCGATGTATTCCCGAAGAAGAAATAGAAGATGTCATTGCTCAATGTCATTCATCTCCTTATGGTGGACATGCAAGCACTTCCAAAACTTGTGCAAAAATCTTGCAAGCCGGTTTATTCTGGCCTAATCTATGGAAGGATGTCCACATCGCTGTTATAAATTGCGACCGGTGTCAACGCACTGGCAATATTTCAAGAAGAGATGAAATGCCTCAAAAAGGAATATTAGAAGTAGAAATCTTTGACGTCTGGGGAATAGATTTCATGGGACCATTCCCATTATCTTTCGGTAATAATTACATACTCGTAGCTGTTGATTATGTTTCAAAATGGATTGAAGCTATAGCTTCTCCTACAAACGATACACGAGTAGTAATAAAGCTTTTCAAAAATATAATCTTTCCCAGATTTGGTGTGCCTAGACTCGTCATAAGTGACGGTGGCTCGCACTTCATTTCAAAAATCTTTGACAAATTACTATCTAAGTATGGAGTAAGACACCGTGTGGCTACACCATATCACCCACAAACAAGTGGACAAGTCGAAGTCTCAAACAGAGAAATTAAACAAATCTTAGAAAAGACTGTCGCCATATCTCGGAAAGATTGGTCATCTAAACTTAATGAAGCTTTATGGGCTTATAGGACCGCTTACAAGACACCCATAGGTACTACACCTTTCAAACTAGTTTATGGAAAATCTTGTCACCTCCCAGTAGAACTAGAACACAAAGCTTATTGGGCGATTAGAACTCTCAATATAAACTATAATGCTGCAGGAGAAAAGCGAATCCTAGACATTAACGAATTAGAAGAATTAAGGTTAGATGCTTATGAGAATGCTAAGATATATAAAGAAAGAACTAAGCGATGGCATGATAAACGCCTATCTAGGAAAGAATTTAGTGTGGGAGACGTTGTACTCCTCTTTAATTCAAGACTTAGGCTCTTTCCTGGAAAATTAAAATCTAAATGGTCAGGACCCTTTGAAATAACTAAAGTATTCCCGAGTGGAGCAATAGAAATTAAGGGTAGGAATAGTGAACCATTCATAGTAAATGGACAACGTTTAAAACATTATCATAAAGTTGAAAATAGAGATTATGCAAATAATCTAAGGCTTTTAGAGTTGTCCATTGATTCCCCTGATTAATCTAAACCTAAGCATTACGTCAGGCTTTTGACGATAAAAACAGCGCTTAGTGGGAGGCAACCCATTTACTCATTTAAACTATTCTCTATTTCATATTGTTATTTACCGTTTTATTATTTATTTACTTGTTTTGTCATTTTATAGTTTTATTTCATATTACTAGTATTGCTTTAAATTATGCATTTCATTTTCTTATTTTAATCTTAAATCACTTTTTACAGATTTTCTAAAAGTCTTTTCCACTTTCCTTCTTCCCCTGATTTGTTTCCTCCATATTTGCACTGACCATGGCTAACCAACCCATAAACCATATGGAAACCAAATTTAGAGGTAGGAACCAAAGAATGAAGTTTGAAGAGTTATCACAGAGGCAAATGGATTTGACCCTGTACCCGGATGATCAGACTATGGAAACCCTAGGTATACATGATAGCATCCTGTACTTGTTTAACCGACTTGGATGGGAGAATGCATTGATCCAGAATAAGTTTGTGACTTACCGCGAGCTCACCCTTGAGTTCCTTAGCTCCTTAATTTACCTACCTGAGCGCGGTTTTGGATTTAGGAAAGGATTTATTAGTTTCCGCCTGTTTGGAATAGAATATGACTTTAACCATAAAGAACTAGCTGATTTATTAGGATTCCCTAGTGGACCATTTGCTTTTACTACCACACAGGTAGAATTGATGGATATTGAGCTAGATTTCTTTTGGGGAACTTTAACCGGAAACTACCACCCTGAACCAAATAGCATGAATAATGATGAGATCCATAATCCTGCTCTCCGTTACTTCCATAAAATCCTTGCCCACACCTTCTTTGGAAAAGAAGAAAACATTACCGGAGTTTCTAAAGATGAGATATTTATTATGTCATGTTTCACTAATGGACAGCCTGTTAATGGTGTACCTTTCATGATGCAAACCTTCACCTGTATCCAAGAAGAACCTGAATTACCTATATTAGTAGGAGGTCTTGTAACCATGATTGCTGATGCCATAGGACTTAGGTACCAACTACACAGGTGCAACCGTTTAGGAACAATCCGTCCTATGAATCTTAACTTCTGCTTTAATAGACATATCATAAGGAATTTAGGACATCCACCTTTTGAGTACCTAATCCGGAATGAAGTAGTAACCCTGTTCACATTGCCAAACCATGCTAGAGTAAGTGTTCACAATAAGGATAACTGGCTTTATGAGTTAACCCCACCTGATTATCCATCTACTCCTGAAACACCTCAGTCTTACAAGATAAAAGACGATATAATGACCGATGTCGAAACTGACCCTGAGACACCTCCTGGTTACCATGACATTGACCACACTGAAGAAGTAAATGAAACGCCTGAAGTGAATCAAGGAGATTATGCTAACAACCTACAGAATATTATGAACACTCTTGAAGCTTACCAAACTGACATTAATTCATTTAAGGAAGACATTAAAAGCATGCGATTGGATATTATAGGTTTGACTGACATAACCTGCGAACAATTCTATCACTTGAACTCCGCAATCGAAGATTTGAAGAAACGCTTTTGAAAATGCTATAAGTGATTTAGTTTATTTTTCTCATTGTTTTCGTTTCTAGTTAGATTTATTTTTCGCAAACAATTTCATACCGTATTTTCAATTATGTAATTTCATTTCAATTACCATATGCAATGCACTTTTAGTTTACAAATTTTTTCCATTTTGATTAATTTATATGTCTTCATTATATGTACTGTTATGCTTGCATTTATTCATATTATATAAAATCTCTCATGCCATGCAAGTTAATAAAGTACTATGTTGCAATTAATTGTTATATGGTGTTTATATTAAATATTGAGTGAGATGTGACCAAAAAATTATTATATAAATGATATGAAGCGTAAGAGATAATGTTTCTGGAAATTATTCAAGGAAATCAACCCTCACGATCGTGACACCCACCTCACGACCGTGACGACCCTTATTACAGGATTCGTGAGAAACAGAACTGTTTCTCTTCGTGCCTCTTCTTCTTCTTCCTCCATAACTTCCAAAAACCACCCATTTTCTCCATAACTTCAGTAACCCCCCATTACCAACTTTAAACTCATTAACCTCCCATTATCACCACACCTATCACATTCTCACCTTCCAACATTTATTCCGAATCATTATTTCTCTCATTTTATCATTTTCTCACAAAAATCAAAAATCTTCATCTTCCACTCTAAGCTCTTGCATGCAATGGATGCCATTCAATTCAGAGAAGGTGATGCTGGAGAAACCCAGAGAGAACGATTTATCCGATTCCAGAACCGCGGTGTGCAACCTACACGTTATATCGACACTGTCTGTTTGAGGGAACTCAGAATGCTTACTAGTGTCCAGAGCCTGCTTCAAAAAGTCGGTCTGTGGGATCTTTGCAGTCAGCCTCAGCCCACATTCGAGCTTCTGACATTGGAGTTCCTTAGCTCGTTCCAGTACACCACTCCTGCCGGTTCTCAGAGTCATCTCACCGGTTTTGCAAAATTCAGATTGCATGGCCAAGAGTTTAACCTTTCGCAAAACAGGATAGCCGAGTTGCTAGGCTTCGATCACGGAACTGAAGCTCATCTCCGCGTGCCGGACAATTTTAGTGAAACTGCTTTCACTTTATGGCACGACATAACCAATACCCGTGCCTCAGCCTTCCAAAGCCTCAATGCTACACACATTCACAATCCGGCAATCCGCTATTTCCATCGAGTCATTTGCAACACCATATTCGCTCGAGAAAGCAACCATAAGCTCAACTCCAAGGAGCTTCTATTCTTGCACTGTGCTCTAAATGACGAGCTGATTAACGCTGCCCCGTTCATGCTTTATCACATCCAGGCTATTGCGCATAGAGGATCAACCCCATTTTTCATAGGCGGCATTGTCACCTCCCTCGCCATTCAGTTGGGGCTTGGTGACTTGGTCGTAGATCAGCCTTTCAGAGAAGCAGAATTCCTCACCACGAGTTATTGCAGGTCCGCTCACCTGATTGCGCAGCGAGAGGATGGCAGGTATAGCCCTGTTGTCCATGGCACCATTTTCCACCATATCATTCTGCCGTCCCGCGACCGCATCGACCCATCCAGCCGAGCCAACTGGCTCTTTATTTTACCAGATGCTGCCGAACACGTCCCTATTCATGATGATCAGGCAGACCCTCCAGCGGATGAGATGCAGGACGCTATGGATGCAGTTGAGCCTGTCCAGGATATACCAGAGACATCTGCCCGACAGCCTCCTGCTCCGGAATTCACTCTTGAGGATGTCCTCCGTGCGATTCATCAGCAGAACCAGATGAACGCCGCACTGGAGCGAAGGCAGAAGGAGCAGTATGATGCTTTACTCGGCACTATTGCAGCAAACCAGACATCTACTAATGAGAAGCTCGACGAAATTTTCAGCGAGCTAGAAGCCCTCCGCATTGACATCACTGCTGCCATCGGCCCCGGTTCTGACCCTGAAGCGACTCCTTCCAGACGCCGCTCCCGCACCAGAAGCCGAGCCCGCGGTCCTCAGCAGCCATAGTTTTAGTTTGCTTATGTTTGTTTTTCGTTTTTGTCGTTTGTACTGTACTTTCACCGCATTTATATCACAACATTGAGGACAATGTCTGATATAGTGTGGGAGAGGTACCTTTCATTTCCGCATTTTCCCTTTTCGCACTTTTCCATTTCGTTGTATTTCTTTTCGCAAGTTAATGAAATGAGCAAATCTTTGTGCTATTTTCTTTAGTTTCAAACTTTCCCCGATTATTTAGCCATACCAGAAAAAAATCTTTAATTATTCGCATTACCCGACTTACCTACGGAATCGTAATTAGGAAGCCGAGAACGATTAAACAAGACCAATACAATCTTGACACCTTTGACTTCCCACTTAAGCGATTCCATTCCGATTACCATTACGAGTACACTTTAAGTTTCAGTTCAAAAGTAACCCCTAGTAGTTTATACTAGCAGTCAGCACCGTCTGAACACAAACCACGTGGGGAGCCGATGAATATAAGTGTTTGATGCCTAATCAATAATGATCCTTCATATCTCGATGCAAAATGAAAAGAAATTGCACCAAAGTACACGGTCGCATATACAAGAAACGAGAAATATGAGAAGGAGTCCATTGCGGGTTGGTTCAGAGGTACTGGTTCTGAACTCGGTAGGGCGTGCTACGGCTCGATCCCCCACAACCTCCAAATTGGATAAAATATGTAGGGTTACCGCACTCGTGTACCAGACCCCGTGCTTAAAAAGGATCAAAGTCGCTAACCGGCTACTCCACTACGTGCGTGCTAAGGCAAAGGGCTTAATGTGATTGCGCTAGAATGAAACCGGGCGAAACAAGATCGAAAAACTCTAGGTGAAATCGTAAAGTAATTGGCGATTGTTTCGTTTAAAGGGAAATCGACGACATAGCTTGTTGCTTGTGTCATTAGTGTATCGGTAGTGTAATGTCAAAGTACCGGTCTATCCGACAAAACGATCCCTCGTACGGTTTGTTATGAGTATGCGTAAATAAAAGTTTGTCCTCCGATTTTCAACCGACTATTTGCTTGAGGACAAGCAAAGGTTTAAGTTTGGGGAAGTTTGATAACGAGAAAACGTATCGATTATATTGCTAGATTTCATTGACGTTTTATCGCATATTCACCGTTTTAACACTCGATTTCTCGAGTTTTTCTTACCATTTTGCAGGTACATCATTATATGGAGCTAAATCATGAATTAAGAGAAAAAGGAACAAAAGAAACCATAAAAAGATGAAGAAATGAAGAAGCCTGCAAAAGACTGCATAATTTGTTGCAGTCACGGTCGTCACCAGGGTGTCACGACCGTGACACCCCAAAAGAAGGCCTTACGATCGTCACAACATTGTCACGACCGTGACACTTAAAAACCACAAGTTACGAGCGTGAAGACCTTGTCACGACCGTGACAAGGGTAAAAGTAGGTTATTTGACCAGACTTGGTCACAGGACGTGCGTGTGAAGCTGCTACTTTCCAGATTGACCCTGCATGCCACGTTCCTAGAATTACTCAACTTCTCCTACGAGGCCCATGCAACACTCAGCCAAAAGCCCAAAATCACTCTTCTATAAATAGCATTAGTTTTATGCAGAACACACAGAGCATTTTTTATTCGAATTTCTGCGGAAGCTCTGCCGAATTGTTTTACGAACCAGTTTCTATTTCTGCATTATTTTTTCAGTTTTCTTTCTTATTGTATCCAACCCAAACATATAACAATTTCCAACATCAGGAAATTGTTATACATTTATTTTTTTCTAAACCTTCAGCATTCGTTTATTTTCGATTTCCGCCAACTCCGAGCTTTCCGGTCTGTGGAAGAAGGAGTCTGCTTTAATATTTGTTAACCAGGTTTTTTATAATATTGCAATTTTAATATTTATAATGTTTATTTATTTTTCTGCCATGAGTATTTTATTATTTAATTTTCTGTCTCTGTCTGGTTCAACATCAATGAGTAGCTAATTATCTTAGGGCGGTATGTAATTAAAACAAACTTAATCGGTAAAATTTAATCATAGGCTTAAAATAATTAATAACTTAACATTCTGGCTGATACTTTTTAATTTAATTCGACCTTTTCGTTACGAGATTAAGAAAAGAGTATTAGGTTAGGTCAAGACCACGAGAGTGTGAGATTTTAACCAGATAGCTAAAGTTAGGCATTTAAATTAAACACAGCGAGAGCGCTTTAAAATAAATTAGAATTATTTAGTTTCCAAAAATTGTCTCTAAACACTAATGGGCTAGCGAGAGCAGGCATAGGGCTTTAGGGGTAAGATCCGAGATAAGACCACGAGAGTGTGAGTTGAGGGTATTTAAACTGGTAACCTCTACCGAATAGATTAAGTAAACATCTTTATAAGCCTAGGTTAGAATACCCACCTAAGTTAGTATAATTACATACCGACCGCCTTAGTATCATTTTATTAAAACTTAAATTTAATTCCGCCTTTAATATTCTAAAATCAACAAAAAATCGTGACAACCATTCACCTTAGCTAAACTAGAAGTTCATCTAGCACTAAGTAACCATAGAATCCCTGTGGATCGATAATCTTAAATATTACTTCGATAGGTTGTGCACTTGCAGTTAAGATACCGCTAGACGCATAATTAGACACGTCTTTAGCCCATCACAATTTCATCAAACCTTCTATCATAGACTTCATCTCCATCTCCCATTACAGTAAACTGCTCTTCTTGAGGATCTTCTTGCAAGATCCTGCCTGCAGCAGTGTTGCCCTGTACATTCCTTGGGATGTTGACTTCCGGATCTAGATGAGGTCCAAATACTGGTGGGTTAACATGAGGCTGACCTCCCTCATTATTACTAGTTCCTCCAGTTCCAGGATGAGGTTCTTCGGGGGTTTGTCTCTCTACTAATGCCCTTAACCTTTCTTGGCTCTGGGCCAAGCCAGTCATCACAGTCATGAATTGGGTCATTTGGTTTCTCATCTCCACTCTTTCATTAGCCATCTGAGTCCTGACCTCAGTCAGGTCCTGCTGTACTTGCTCCATTTGGATACCTGGAAGGTTGTTGTGAGTAGGGTACCGGTGCGTACGGTTGACGGGGAACACTCTTCTGCGAGCAATATTTCCTGAGATCACAACAGAGTTAGAAACAAATAATAACAAAACCTACAAAACAAAACAAGGTTAGTATGCAATGCAATATGCTTATTTGTTTTCCAAGGTATCCGGCTTGGTTCTTGGTTTTGACCTTTCCAGACCTCGAGGAAGATGCTTTTGACTTTGCTGAGAAAAAGAAACCCCAAAATGGAAACAAACTAAAATATATTACAAATGGTGAATCATACATGGTTTGTTTTACAACATATGCCCCCTGGAGGGTCAAAATACAACAAAAAAGGAAAGTACATAAAATGGAAATGAACAACAAGCAAAGAAGTCAAACATCCAATCCAAACTCATCCTCCTTGACCTCCTTCAGAAGTGCCTCAGTCACTGGACCAGCTGGATGCTCTGTAATGGTCCTAATGAGGAGGTTCCTGGTGGCAATAGCAGTGGTCAGCTTCTTGTGCCTGTCGTGGTCTCTTGATCTCTTCAACCCAGCCCTAAGCTTCAACTCTGAAATCTCCTTCTGGGCTGCCAACAAAGCTTCCTGCTGCTTCTTTTTATTGGCCTCTAACTGTTCAATCCTAGCTTGAGTTTTCTGGTCCTCTTGTGTCCGGGCTTCAGTGATCCTGACCCACCTAGCCTGACTCTCTTGCAGATATAGCTCAGTCCTAGCCTTCTGAAGTTTGGCTTCTTTACAGGCATTCTTCAATATTTGTTCCCCAACTCTTGCTTTCCTGATGTAGTCCTCTGTTTTCTCAATCTTGGTCAGATGCTCCACCCTAAGCTTCTCCAACCTCTCAATGTCCAGACGACCATCACTCCTTTCCCAAAGGGTCTTCTTCAGAGCTTGAGACAGATTCTCATTCCTTTCCTTCAGCTTCTCAAATTCTTCCAGGCTAACAGTTGCTGCTGGCTGTGTTGTGGATGGTCCAGGTATATCCTCAATGGTGAAAGGCATTCCAGTAACCTGAGCTCTAGTACGGGACCAATCATAGTACTGACCTGAAGCAACATTATTACATCTTCTAAGAATGGCCATCCCCTTTGTCTGGATGTTGTCCCAAGCCCAGGATACTTGTCTGACAGCAGCTAGATTAGGCTTTATTTCACAATACAGGGTCTCAGCTAAATCTTGCACTCTAGGAGGGTGGACCAAAGCATAGCCCAGTTGTCTCTTAAACAGCAAAGGATTGTAGTTGATGCAACCCTTTACTCCTATCAGAGGTACATTTGGGTATTGCCCACAGCTGGTGATAATGTCTTTGCCTTTGGTGCTCTGGGTGCACCATCTGATGTCATCTGAAGTCAAAGCAATAAGCCTCTCAGCCCAATTCTTCTGCTGGTGAGGATTCAAGAAGGCATCTGTCTTAGGTAGGTGTCTGAGCAGCCAGGTATGAAACAAAGGAGCACAACATCTCACCAACTCCCCCCTTTGTTTCTCATTCCTCTGATGAATGGAGTAATAGAAATCTCCAAGCAATGTGGGTACTGGGTTCCTCAAAAGAAACAAATGAATGGCATTCTTGCTGATAAATTTGGGCTCATCTGCAAATAGAATAACCCCATATATGCTGAGGGATAACAGGGCACAGACTGCCTTCCACTCACCCAAGGAGGCCTTCAGGATGGCCTGAGAAATCAAGAAGTCCAAGTGAAGACAAGGGATTCCAGCTTTTGTTGTCATGCTTTGTTCAATCAAGGCAGGCTCCAGGTATAGTGCTTTTGCTACTTCTCCATTGCTGGGAAAAGTCATCTCTGGGTTGAAAGGGATTCCACCCCTGATAGGTACTCCAATCAATAAGGAAAACTCTTCCAGCAGAGGTCCTAGCTGAAAGTCTGAAAATGTAAAGCATCTCAAGGGAGGATCATAAAACTGTAAGCATGTGTGGATCATACTCCTCTGAGAAGGGTCCAGGTCCATAACCATATCCAGGATACCTCCATAATGCTCTCTGAATAATGGGATATGGTCAGGGGTGATAAGTGACTCGACCTGCCTGATACCAGTCAACACAGGTTCAAAGAAATGGTATGAAACGTTGCTCTTCCTGGGAGTGGCCATGAGTGCTGATGAAGAGCTGAAGACAAGTACCGATGAAAATCAAGACTGATACTGGAGATAGGCCACTGATAGGCTGATGCTGGTGATGGTGAAGATGGATGATGAAGCAGAGGTCTATGCAGGAGAAGGGGTCAAAACCAAACCGGGTATAATGTGGATACCTTGAAAAATAAATAAACAAATGTTAAATGATGCAAAATGATGAGTATGCAAATGATATGCAAGGGTTTGTGATCAAGCTGGATCTGATTATTTGTCTTGATATAAAGCCCATGTATGTTCAAGATATACAGATGGGGGTTCAGAAATCCAGTAACCAGGGTGGGGGACTCAAATAAAGAGTCATATGTCTAGGGTTAATCACAAGAACTGTCCAAAATGAGGTACTCTTAAACAAAACAAGTATCAGGGTATGATGTGGCCAATGGTACCTGCAAACCTGTAAACAGCCCAACCCTCTCACAAGTGATGTTCTAGAACAAGGATCCTTAGATCTGGGTCAGTTATGAGAAGTGTAAACACTTCTAACCCGGAGGTACAGTGTTTACAATAATCATAAAAGATCCTTCTCTAATTCACCTCAGTTTCTGAAGGTCATAATAAAGGTCATCCAGACTTAGCAGGCTTCCCGGATAGCCCTAACACTACAGGAAATCTGTAGCACAGAGTTCTCAAGAAGAAACCCACATATGAACCGTGTTTCATATTCCCGCACCAGACCGAAATGGAATGGGAAAGAACATGAACCACTCTAGCCTAGGTGTCACTCAGGTCCCAGGTATAGAACCTTAAACTCTCAATGAAGCCCCACCCACCAAGACAGCAAACCAGATCCAGAAATGATAATGATAGTATGAAATATGAAAAACTGTAAAGGAAAGCAATAAATAAAGCTGTACATAAAGCAGTAAATAAAGCAAATAAATAAACACAATTAGCACGTAACACCCCAGTAAACACAAATCAAACAAGCGCTAGGAGGAACCCACAAAAAGAACCAGAAGACCTGGTTACAGTATAAGGGTCCCCAGCAGAGTCGCCAAGCTGTCGCTCCCACCAAGTGACACCCAGCCAAGAGGGGTACAGACGCGAATGGTCGGCGAAAGAGAAAGAGAACACACAGGGGTGAACTCAGAAAAGAATAGAGTTTCCATCTAGGCATTTTTATCCCGAAGGAAAGGTAATGCTGCATAGACCTGAGAAAAGATGGATAAGGCGGTTGCGAACCAGAGAAACTGAGAAAGGGGGTTGGTTACAACCTGGGAAGGTATTAGCACCCAGATTGTCCGCCGTACTCGACGGGATCCACGCTTAAAAGATTTGTGTTTTAAAGGGGTAGTGTCAGTGCAATCTGTGTATCAAAGCTGGAAAGAATGCAAGTGTCAGTGTAAGAGAAGTGTGAAGTGTATAAGAGAAGTGTCAGTGTAGGGACAGGAGTGAAATGCTCAAGATAATGAGGCTAAAAGAAAAATGCTGGAAGGAGGGGGAATATACAGAGACTTTTGTTCGATAACTGTTAAGTTATGCCCACGTATCCTCTCGTGCAATGAGGAAGTCAGAACACCGTAGTTCGACTCAAAGAGACTGAAAGATGAGTTAACTTGTGAACTGCTTACTTGTATATGCTCAAGTGTATGACCTGTCTGGCTCAGGTGCAAACTGTCTTGCATTAGACGGAAGAAGCGAGTTCTCGTTTGTGAATGAGTATGATGAGAAAAGAATCCCGGAGGAGACGATTATTGTTTGTTTTTGGTATTTTCAATCTTTTATTGATTCTTTGAAGTTTGTCATAAGTTAATGAGCTTAAGCCTAAACCAAGGGTTAGTAAACTCATCACATCCTCCCTCTGATTAGGGGTAATGAGAATACCTTAAGTATGAAGTAAGCACCTCACACTTAATCACCATGATGTAGGGTTAAGATCATTAACCTACTTGTATTTATTTATATTTTTTTGGAGTTTTGTTTAGTGTTAAGTAATGAGTTTAAGCCATAATCAGGGATTTAATGGACTCATTACACCATCCTAATAGAAGGATAATAGATGAGAACATTTAAGCTGAGAAAGGCTCCTCAACTTAATCCATGATTAGGGATTAACCTCATGACAAAACAAAGCCTTTATTAAAGTGGATTTTAGTTAATGGTAAGATTAAGAAGTGATTTTTAGGGTTTGTAAGACAACTTGAGGGGGAATTTTCCATTAACACTAGGGTTAGTCCTTCTTAACCAATTAAGGAAGAATTAGAACCCCAATGCAAGGCCCAAGTTACAAGCTTGATGTCTTAGTGTTTATTAGATGGATTGATTAAAGGATTTAAACACATTAAGGGTTTAACACTTAGGATTAAAGTTATACACTCCATCCTAATAGAAGGATGCAGGCATAAGCTTAATCACAAAGCCTTAAAACCTTTAGGGTTTAGTCCTTGATTATGAGGTGAGAAGAGAAGACTCAAAGATGACACAAAGGTAAAAGCTAAATGGGGGACTAATCAAACCCTAATTATTATCATACTTGGAGATCCTAGGGTTAGTGAGGCTTAAGAGAGAAAGAATCTTCAAAGAGCCACCAAGGAGAGAAGCATATGAAAGGAGAAAGAAACAGAGAGAAGCAAGACAACTTGCTTCACTTAAGAAGACAAGTTGCTTGAAGGAAGAAAGTAAGAGATGAACATGAATGAGCAAGCTCACTCCAATACACAAGACAAAATGCAGCAATGGTGCATAAAAGGGATGAGAAGAGATTGTGAGAAGTGAAGGAAAATTCACTTCTCTAAACAACTTACCACCTGAAAAGTTAGTACAAGATACATAAAGGAAGAAATGAGATGAAACAATGCATATGGTGGGGAAAATTCCAAATTCAGAAACATACACATGATGCAAATGATGTCAAGAGATGGTTCAAAGTCATACAAGATGCATATATGTGAGCATACAAGAGAATGGAGGCATATGGAGCATGCTTTGAACCATGAAAGTTCATGAAAGTTTATGAAATGCAATGAAAGAATTACATGTCAAATGAATGATGCAATGATCAAACATGATTCTAATATGTCCTAAGATGTATTATAGGTCATATGGATGCACAAAATATCATGGCAAGTTCTTGAATGCAAGCAAATGAGAAATGGATGCAAAGGAAGGCACAAATTAGGGTTTATGAACAACATGCAACACACAATTTCAAAGTCAGAAGCATAAGGCATGACAAAAAATTGAAAATGGGATCAAAGGAACCCTAACCCTACACAAGTTCAATGCCCAAAGGAGGGGGCCTAACTCTTAACCTAATGGGGGTTATGAATTTCTTAAGTCAACTAGGGTTTCAAAGCACCTCACAATGAAAAAATGCAAAACAAATTGAAGATGAAAGATAAATTCAAACCAATTTTACCCTATAAACTACATGATATGAAGGATGCAATGCAAGAAGAACCATCATCAAACTCTTCATGGTTAGGCAGAATGAAATTTTCCAAGTTTGAACAAAAATATTGCCTTTAAACAAATTTAATTCCAATGAAAATTGTCAAAATGCATCAAGGACCAAAAAGAAATTTGTTTTGAGAGTTTGATAATGTTTCTAAATGTTTTAAAATTCAATGTGAATTTTTTTGTGATTTTTAAATACCTAAATGCATTTTTAATTAATTAATTTTCATTAACTAATTAAAAAATAAACATTTAAATGATTTAAAAATAATTTTTAATGCAAAAAATAAAAATAAAAATATTTTTGGGTTCTGAAAATTAATGAAAGGCTTGACAAAAAATTTCAGAATTTTTTAATATGTTTTGCTATTTTTTAAAATTCGTAGAAGTTAAATATAAATAAAATGAAATAAAAATGAATAAAATGGAAAGTATGCAAATCCTAAGGTTGAGGTTTAAACGAATTTGGAGGGAATTGAATGGCGCCAGATCCTGTGGCCTAGATTCAAACTGGCTGGATTTGAATTAAACCTAATTAATTAATTTAATAAATCAGGATTATGGTTTTAATGGTGAATCTAGTCCATTCATTCGCGCGCGGGTCAACCCAGGTCAACAAGATCTATGGCTCACATTCAAACTGAGCCCTAACCACCATTAATGCACTAATGACTTTCAGGTGGCCGGAAATGACCTCCGGTCATCTTCTCCGGCCACATCTCCCCTGAGATTTTGATATCTCCCTCAAAACTTCACCCCAAGCCCCCTAAAGCTCCAGAATCACTCAACAAACATCAAGGAACAAGAATCAAACATCAAATCTCATTTATTTTTCATTAACAACATGATTCGAACAAGAAATCAAAAACTGAACAAAATTTCAGAACACTCATACATCCTTAATACTCAACCATTTTTTATCATTCAAGGTTCATTGTGATCAGTGGAACATGCTTTATCATTCTATAACCAAAGAAACAATTTCTGGAAAAAAGTTTCAAGAGGATACCTGAGATGGAGCTTTTGCTTTTGGAGCTTTCAGGCCAGTTCCTTGCTTCAAAGTCCCTCCAATGATCTCCCTGAAGATGCTTTGAGGCTTAGTTGGAATGTATTGTGGCTGGTTTTTGAGATTAATGAAGTTCTGACCAAGGGGAGTGAAAAATCGTATTTCTGTTTGGGATGGTTTCAGGATCAAATGATGGTTGGGAAATGATCAGAGGATCATGGTGAGTGATTCTATCAAGTTTGTTTTGAGGTTTGTGGCTTGTGTATTGAGATTCGAAGAAAAATGCATAAAGAGGGATTTTTGAGAATGCTGGCTTGTGGGAGAAATCAGACTTGTGTGTCTGTTGCTTTGAGTTGCTTTTGGTCCACTTATCACACTGTGATAGGTCTGTGGAGTTGGTGTGGCCTATGCTGATTGGTATGGTCCAATTTGCCAAAAGTCAATGTTAGGTGTCCTTTGAGGTATGGGTCATGGCAGGCCAAGGACAAGGGCATGTCTGCTGCAGCTTGATTCAAGGATGATCATGGAAATGAATTTGAGGCCAATTTGCAAGTGGATTGGAGTTTATGTGAGGTTTTGCAAATTTCACAAAGTTTGTCCCTTTTGAAGTTTCTTAATGATCAAAGCATAAAAATGAGCAATTCTTTGGTGCATTCTGAATTTTAGGTCATGACTTATGTTTGTGTAATGCTTAGAAGCTGATTTGAAGTCACAGTTGGCCTTGGCATGAAGTTTTGCAACTTTCCTCCTTTGGTGCATAAGTGAATTTTCATGATTTTTCCCAACTTTGGCAAGCCATAACTTTTGATCCAAAATGAATTAGAATGAGTTCTTGTACTTTTTGAAAATGGGAGGATCCATTCTACAACTTTCATGACCAAAGTTTTCTCATTTGAAGCATTTTTGAATCAAAAAGAGGAGGTTGAAAAACTTTCCCAAAATGGCAAGTTTACATCATAAGTCACTTTCCCAAAAAGGCAACTTTGCAAATGGCTTGCAATTCTTCAATTTTGTGAACTTCTAACATCTTCTATGATCAAATAAAGATCATACACATTCAAAATTATGGAGAAACCCCTTTGGTTGGGTGATTGGGGGCCTCAGATGCCCTGATTTTGCACTGACTTGCTCAAGAAGTCATTTTGTGATCAGATGCCCTCCCCCATTGAATTTCTTCATGAAAATTGATATGCATGATCCTCATATAATATAGAGACCAATAGAAACAAGAATGACCAAAAAATTAAAGTTATGGCCTCTGAAACCAAAACCATAATTCCAGGTCATTTGTGCAGTTAAGCTTGGCTCTGCTTCCATGCCTTCCTCAGTTCTTGTGATTTTTGACTTTCTTGATCTTTGGGTGGACATAATATGATGCTTGAACATACATGGACCCTCTTGAGATGATTGAATACCTTTGGAGTGGCTCAAATGGCTCAGGGATGGCTCAGATCACAAACCCTAGATGCAGATGACTTAAAATCAATGCAGTGAAGTAAAAATGTAATATGAGATGCTATGGTTGAACTTATGAAAATGAAAAGATCACAAGCCATGGTGTGAATGGGTGAGGGCAAATTTGGGGTGTTTACAGCCAGCCACAGCAAAACAACAGGCCTAGCCATTTCCCAGCCGAAACAATCCGTACGACAACCAAAAAAAACACTCCTCACGTGCATCCTGCATCCTGCCACGCCTAGCAACACGCGAACTTCCATACAACTCCAACTTCACAAGCCTCCAGCCGAAATAACAAGACATCCAAGCCACACGCCCATAAAGCAATTTCTGGCAGCAACTACCGCAAGCTCATATCACCTCAGCATCAACTCATCAAAGCCGTTGTCGCTCCCGATAAATGGGACTGGCCCAGATAAAGGTACAGACGCGAACGGTCGGCGAAGGGAACAGTGAGAACACACAGCCGTGAACTCACTGGAGATGAAAAGAGTCGCCAGCTAGGCATTTTTATCCCGGAGGAAAGGCAATGCTGCATAGACCTAGAAAGACATGGATAAGACGGTTTGCGAACCAGAGAGACTGAGAAAGGGGGTTGGTTACAACCTGGGAAGGTATTAGCACCCAGATTGTCCGCCGTACTCGACGGGATCCACGCTTGAAAGATTTGTGCTATAAAGGGGTAGTGTCAGTGCAATCTGTGTATAAAAGAGCTGGAAAAAGAAGTACAGGTGTCAGTGCAAAAGAAAGTGATGTGTGATATGTATAGTGTCAGTGTAAGGACAGGAATCAAATGCTCATGATAATGAGGCTAAGAATGAAGCTGGAAGGAGGGGGAATGTACAGAGACTTTTGTTCGATAACTGTTAAGTTATGCCTACGTATCCTCTCGTGCAATGAGGAAGTCAGAACACCGTAGTTCGACCCAAAGAGACTGAAAGATGAATTGACTTGATGAACTGCTTGCTTGTCTATGCTCAAGTGTATGATCTGTCTGGCACAGATGCAAACTGTCTTGCATTAGACGGAAGAAGCAAGTTCTCGTTTGTGAGTGAAGATGATGAGAAAAGAATCCCGAAGGAGACGATTATTGTTTGTTTTTTATGTTTTCAGTCTTTTATTGCTTTTGAAAATTTGTCATAAGTTAATGAGCTTATGCCTAAACCAATGGGTTAGTAAACTCATCACATCTTCCCTCTGATTAGGGGTAATGAGAATACCTTAAGTGTGAAGTCAGATTCTCACACTTAATCACCTTTGGTGTAGGATTAAGATCATTAACCTACTTGTGATTAATTAGATGTTTTTGATGTTTTTGTTTAGTGTTAAGTAATGAGGTTAAGCCATAATCAGGGATTAAACAGACTCATTACACCATCCTAAAAGAAGGATAATAGATGAGAGTGTTTAAGCTGAGGAAAACTCCTCAACTTAATCCATGATTAGGAATTAAACTCATGACAAAACAAGCCTTTGATTAAGTGGATTTTATTTAATGATATGATGATGAAGTGATTTTTAGGGTTTGTAAGACCACTTGAGGGGGACTTGTCCATTAACACTAGGGTTAGTCCTTCTTAACCAATTAAGGAAGAATTAGAACCCTAATGCAAGGCCCAAGTTACAAGTGTGATGTCTTGATAATTATTAAGTGAATTGATTAAGAGATTTAAAAACATTAAGGGTTTAACACTTAGGATTAAAGTTATACACTCCATCCTAATAGAAGGATGCAGGCATGAGCTTAATCACAAAGCCTTAAAGCCTTTAGGGTTTAGTCCCTGATTATGAGATGAGAAGAGAAGACTCAAAAGAGACACAAAGGTAAAACTAAGAGGGGAGACTAAACAAAACCCTAATCATTGTCATGCTTGGTTGTTCCTAAAGTTTGTGAGGTTTTCAAGAGAAATCTTCAAAGGAGCCACCAGGAAGCAGATGAACAGGATCAAGAGAAGCAAAGTGACTTGCTTCATTCAAGAAGTCAAGTCACTTGAAGAAAGAAAGTGGGAGGAAAAAGAATGATCAAGCTCAATCTCAGACACAAGTAAAAATGCAGCAATGGATGCAAGAGAGATGAAAAGAAAAGTTATGAGAAGTGAAGGCAAATTCACTTCTCAAGTTCACTTACCACCTGAAATGTTAGAAAGAAATGCAATGCAATGCTAAATGGGATGAAATGGTATGATGCTAAACAAAACCAGAAGCATGTTGATGATGACAATGATGCTATGGAGTACTACAAACATGAGACAAGGCATGGATGTGTTCATACAAGTTCATGGATGCAAATGATGCAAGCTAGGAAGCATGAACTTTACATGAAAAGTTATGAAACATACATGGCAAACAAAATGGCAAATATGGGGTGCAATGATCAAACATGCTTTCTACATGTCTTAAGATGTCAAATGAATCAAATGGAGGCATGGAATGGCATGGCAAGTCAAGTCATGCAAGAGAATGCAAGAAGGATGCACATGAAAGCCCAAATTAGGGTTTATGAAACAAACATCAAACAAAAACCAAAAACAGAAGCAAAACCTAAGATAAAAAATGGAAAATGCCAATCAAAGAATCCCTAACCCTATACTAAACCAAAGCCCAAAGGAGAGGTCTCAACTCTTAACCAATCTCAAGTTATGATTTTTCTAAGTTATTAGGGTTTTTAGGGTTCCTAAACAAAAGAAATGCCAAACAAATTGAAAATGAGGAAACAAAACATGGCCATTTTATCCTAGAAGCTACATGCTAAACACAAGACAATGCAAAAAGAATCAATGTCCAACTCTTCTTAGATAGGCAGAAATGAATTTTTGAACCTTGGATCAAAATAATGCACAAAAAATGATTTAATTCAATGAAAAATTCTTAAAATGCATCAAGATCAAAAAAGAAATTTGGTTTGAAGGTTGGACAATGTTTCTAAATGTCTTAGAACATTTCATGAATTTTTTGGTAATTTTTAAATACCTAAAAGTATTTTTAATTAATTAATTTCCATTAATCAATTAAAAATAATCTTTTAAATATTTAAAAATACTTTTTTAATGATAAAAAATAAAATGAAAATATTTTTGTGTCATAAAAATTAATAAAACTTAGGAGAAAAAGTTTCATAACTTTTAGAAATTTTTTACTATTTTAAATTAATTATGCAAGTTAAATGAAATAAAATGAAATTAAAACAAAATAAAATGAAAGTAAACAGAAAGGAGGGCCAGGATTTGATCTGGGCTTGGTCTGGTTGACTGCGCGCCAGATCCAAGGGCCCAGATTCAAATCTGGCTAATTAATACTTATGAATTAAATAATCAAAAATTAAATGGATAATCAGGATTAGGGCTTCTAATGACTCATCTCAGCCATTCATTCACGCGCGGGAGAGTCCATCCAAGGGACCAAATTCAAAGTTCGTTAATTAATGAGACTTAGCCCTAATCACATTCAGGCTGCCGGAGAAGACTTCCGGTCGTCTTCTCCGGCGAGCATCTCCCCTGAAAATCCCCAAACCTCCCAAAAACCTAACTAAAATGAAATCTAAGAAATGGGAAATGATCTCCAACCACTCACGAATCAAAACCCTCTCTCAAAACAAATTTTTATTCCCTAACAAAGCTGAATCGAAGCAAATAAGAACTAGGGCACGCAAGTTTCAGAAAGCAATTAAACTCTCATTTCATCACCATTTCAAAAACTAAAAGCATACTCATGATCAGGAAGACATGTAGAACAAGTTTAGAATAAAAGAAATGATTTCTGGAAAAATATTTTTCAAGCTACCTGAGATTCGAAGCTTTCACTCTGATGACTTTCTGGCCACTTCCTTCAGTGCAATCCACTCAACTTGATCCCCAGATGATGTTTGAATGCTCAAAAGGAATTTATATTGGCTGGATGAGGAGTTTGACAAGCTTCTGCTCAAGCTCAGTCAGAAATGGCAGGGATGATTTAGGCAGTTTCAGGCCATTGTGAGTGGTTCTTTGTGATCCATATGGTGAGTGGAGAAGCTTTGTAAAGTTTGTTTGGATGTTTGTAAGCTGTGGAAGAAGTTTCGAATGAAACTGCAAGTTGAGGTGAGAAATGGCAGTGGGGTGTTCTTGCTTGTTTCAGGCCTGGCTTTTGGTGGTTTGAGGTCTATGAAGTATGGTGAGTTGATCTATGGAAATGGTTTTTATGTTTGCAAGCTGAGAAAACAAATTCGAAGGGAGATGCAAAATGGAGTGATTTTGTGTATCTGTTGAATGAGAGAGTTTCAGCCTTGCCTCTTGATACATTTTGCTTGCCAAATGATATTGTATTTTAATCCTATAGGTCAGATGATGTGACCTGGCCTATAGTGATTGGTAAGTTTGCTTTTGCACAAAGTCCACCTTTTGTGTAAGAGAAGTATGGCTCATGATCTAGGCAAGTACAAGGCATGGGGCTGCGCAGCAAAATGAGGGGAAAGGCTAGCCAAAGTCAGCATCCAATGTCACAAGTTGTAGGAAGTGTGATGAGTGGTTTTGCAAGTTGTTGCAACTTTGGTTCACATGTGATTTCCTTGTCCAACAAACCATAAACCATGGGCATTCTTGGTTCAATTCTGATTTTTATGACTTATAGAATGTTTGCATACTGGTTTGAAATGAATTAGAGGTTACAAAGGGCATTGGCTCATGGTTTTGCAAAATTCACATTTGAGGCATGCCTTGAAAATCAATGATTTTAGCCAGCTTTGTCACACCATAACTTTTGATCCAAGAAGAGTTTGATCATGTTCTTGTACTTTTTGAAAAGGGAAAGATGTAATCTACAACTTTCATGACCAAAGTTTTTCCATTTGAAGCATTTTCGGATCAAGAATCAAGGCTTGAAAAATGACCTAAAATGAAGCATTCTTGAAAAGTCAACTATGCCCAAAAAGTCAACATTTGCAAAAACCCTAAATTCTTGATTTTTATGAACTTCAACCTTCTTCCATGATCAAATAAAGATCATATACACTCAAAATGATGAAGATCACCCATTGGTTGGGTCATTGGGGGCCTCAGATGCCCTGATTTTGCACTGACTTGTCTGAAAAGTCAACCCTTGATCAGATGACTTTCCCATGGAATTTCTTCATGAAAATTGATATGCATACTACCTATACCATATGGAGACCAATGGAAACAAGAATGACCAAAAAATTTGGGGTTATGGCCTCTGAAACCAAAACCCTAATTTTAGGTCAACTGTGCAGTCAAACTTGGCTCTGCATCCATTCAAACCCTAGTTCTTGTGATTCTTTGGAAATCTTGACCTTGAGAGGATGTAATATGATAGATGAACACACATGGATCCCTTTGAAGTGATTGGTGGCCTTTGGAGTGGCTCAAGAAGCTTTGGGATTGCTCAGATCACAAACCCTAGGTGCAGATGACTTAGAAACTATGCAGTGAATCAAAATTGAGATATGAGATGATATGATTGTGTTTATGCATATGAGATGATCACAAGCCATGGTGTGAATGAGTGAGGGCAAATTTGGGGTGTTTACAGCTGCCCCTATTCAAACATGAGTTAGCTGTGCAGGTTGTAAGCAACGGCTTAACAGGCAAACAAGATAACTTGTGGTTGAATACCAAAGACAGTCCAAAATTTGCACTCACAGAAATGAAGAAGAAAAGGGATATAGATTGTAAAGGAAAATAAAGTATATTGTAAGGTGTGGGGGACGGAGGACGACCTTCGAGCAGAGGACGACTGCTGGGTAAATAGCAATGACGGGGACGGCCGACATGCTGGGGATAAAAGGTAAAGCCAAGACGGGGACGGCCGACTAGCTGGGGAAATAAAATCATGATGGGGACGGCCATCAAGATAAAGCTGTAAAATTCTCTGAGGATTTAATGGAACATGACGGGGACGGCTATCAAGTTCATAAAGCAAAGTAACCACTGATGGGGACGGCCATCGAGCTAAAAAGAAAAGGGACCACGACGGGGACGGCCATCGGGTTAAAGAATAAATGAAATAAACAGATGATGGGGTACGGCCATCAAAGGTGAAGGACGATCACCTAGCAGGGGACGGCTGCTCTGTTGGGGATAAAAGAAATATGATGGGGACGGCCATCAAAGGTGGAGGACGACTGTAAACACCCCAAATTTGCCCTCACCCATTTCACCATGGCTTGTGATCATCCTCATATGCATAAATACAATCATATCATCTCACATTTCATTTTTGTTTCACTGGATAGTTTCTAAGGCATCTGCACCTAGGGTTTGTGATCTGAACAATCCCAAAGCTTCTTGAGGCACTCCAAAGGCAACCAATCAACTCAAAGGGGTCCATGTGTGTTCTTATATCATATTTCATCTCCTCAAAGTCAAAATTGCAGAGGAATCACAAGAACTAGGGTTTGAGTGGGTGCAGAGCCAGGATGAACTGCACAGTTGACTGAAAATTAGGGTTCTGGTTTCAAAGGCCATAACTCCAAATTTTTTGGTCATTCTTGTTTCCATTGATCTCTATATGGTATAGGTAGTATGCATATCAATTTTCATGAAGAAATTCCATGGGGAAGTCATCTGATCAAGAGTTGACTTTTCAGACAAGTCAGTGCAAAATCAGGGCATCTGAGGCCCCCAGTGACCCAACCAATGGGTGATCTTCATCATTTTGAGTGTATATGATCTTTATTTGATCATGGAAGAAGGTTGAAGTTCATAAAAATCAAGAATTTAGGGTTTTTGCAAATGTTGACTTTTTGGGCATAGTTGACTTTTCAAGAATGCCTCATTTTAGGTCAATTTTCAAGCCTTGATTCATGATCCAAAAAGGCTTCAAATGGAAAAACTTTGGTCATGAAAGTTGTAGATCTCATCTTTCCCTTTTCAAAAAGTACAAGAACATGATCAAACTCTTCTTGGATCAAAAGTTATGGCATTGCAAAGTTGGCTAAAATCATTGTTTTTCAAGTTGTGCACTAAGTGGAAATTTTGCAAAACCTTGAATCAATGCATCATGCAGCCTCTAGTTCACTTCAAACCAGCATGTGAACTTTCTCTAAGTTACAAAAATCAGTTTTGGACCAAGAATGTCATGGTTTCATGTTTGGTTAGGCTAAGAAGTCACATGTGAACCATAAGCCAACCAACTTGCAAAATCACTCATAACATTGTGCCAACTTGCTGCATTGAGTGCTGAGCCAAGCTAGGCCTCTCCCTCACCCATGCTGCACCAGAACCAACCTTGTCCTTGCCTAGTCCAAACACCATGCTTCTCTTACACATAAAGTGGTTTTTGAGCAAAAAGTGATCTACCAATCCATAAAGCACAAGTCACATCAACTGACCAATCAGAATTGTTTATGATTTCAATTTGCAAGTTGAACATATCACAAGCCAAGGCTGAAGCATCCTCATTCACAACTTACACAAAAACTCACCTCATTGCAAGTTCCTTCGAATTTCTTTCCACAGCCATCAAACATTCAAACTCTCATCATCATTCAACTCACCACACCTCATAGACAAGAAACACCCCAAGCATAAGCCTGAAACAAGCCTGAAAACTCCATTGCCATCATTCACCTCAAGCTGCAGATTCTATCGAATCTCTCTCCACAAGTCTCCAACACACAAACCAACACCACAGATCATCTATACACATCATCTGGACCTTAAACACCCCATCACCATGACCTGAAAGTGCCAGAATCTCATCTGCCATTTTTGACTGAACTGAAGCAGGAGCATTCGAATCTCTTTCTCCAGCCAACACAAACTCATTTTGAGCATTCAAGCACCTTTGTGGGACCAAGAGGAGCAGCTTGCACTGAAGGAAGAGGCCTGAAAGTTCCTAGATTGAAAGTTGCAAATCTCAGGTAGCTCGAAATTAATTTTTCCAGAAATGATTTTTCTTGTTACAAACTTGTTCTTTATGCTCTTCTGATCATCCTGATGCTTTTAGTTTTTGAAATGGTTGTGTTTTGAGAATTTAATTTGTGTCTGAAGCTCACGAACCCTAGAACTTTCCCTCTTCGATTCAGATGATTTAGGAAAGATAAATTTGTTTTAGGTTAGGGGTTTGATTCGTGAGGGTGTTAGAAACGTTTCCCAATTCATAGATTTCATTTACATTACGTTTTGAGGAAGTTTGGAATTTTCAGGTGAGCTTCTGGCCGGAGAAGACGACCGGAAGTCTTCTCCGGCCACCTGAAAGTCATTTGTGCCCTAATTGTGTAATTAATTCCAGTTTGAATGAGGAGCGTAGGATTGCGTTGACTGGTTGACTTCCCACCCTTTTTGATGGCCCAGATTCTCCATTAAACCCTAATCAGGATTAATTAAATTAATTAATTAAGTTTTAGAAGTTTGAATGTGAGCCACACGATCACGCGCGCAGTCAACACTCTTAAACTCAGAATCAATCTCATGCGTCCATTCTGATTACTTCTCATTTTTATTTGTTTTATTTCATTTTTATTTCAATTAATTTGTACAATTTATTTAAAATAGCAGAAAATTCATAAAAATTATGAAACTTTTTCTTTAAGGTTTTATTAATTTTTATGACACAAAAATATTTTTATTTTATTTTTTATCATTAAAAAAGTATTTTTAAATATTTAAAAGATTATTTTTAATTGATTAATGGGAATTAATTAATTAAAAATACTTTTAGGTATTTAAAAAATTACAAAAAAAATTCATGAAATGTTCTAAGACATTTAGAAACATTGTCCAACCTTCAAACCAAATTTCTTTTTTGATCTTGATGCATTTTGAGAATTTTTCATGGAATTAAATCATATTTTGTGCATTATTTTGATCATGGATTCAAAAATTCATTTCTGCCAATTGGTGAAGGTTGAGACATTGATTCTTCTTGCATTGTCTTTTGTTTTGCATGTAGTTTCAAAGATAAAAAGGCCATGATTTGATCTTGCATTTTCCAATTGATTGGCATTTATTTTGATAAGAACCCTAAAAAACCCTAATAACTTAGAAAAATCATATCTTGAGTTTGGTTGAGAGTTGAGAGCTCCCCTTTGGGCAGTGGTTTATCATAGGCCTAGGGTTTCTTTGGGTGCCATTTTCCATTTTTTATCATGAGGTTTGCTCCTGTTTTTTGGTTTGTGTTTGATGTTTGATCCATGAACCCTAATTTGGGCTTTCTTTTGCATCCTTCTTGCATTCTCTTGCATAACATGACTTGTCTTTGCATTTTGTGCATGCTTATGATTCATTTGACATCTTAAGACATGTAGAAAGCATCTTTGATCATTGCATCTCATATTTGCCATGTCATTTGTCTTGTATGATTCATAACTTTTCATGTTTGTTCATGCTCCTTGACTTGCATCTTTGGCATTCATAATCTTGTATGATCATTTCCATTGTCTTGCCTCATGTTTGTAGCACCTCATAGCATCATAATCATCATCAACATGCTTCTGGTTTTGCTTGGTCCCATGTCATTTCATCTCATCTTGCATTGCATTGCATTTTCTTTCTAACATTGCAGGTGGTAAGTAAACTTGAGAAGTGGATTTGCCTTCACTTCTCATACCTTTTCTTTTCATCTCTCTTGCATCCATTGCTGCATTCTTATATGTGTTTGAGTTTGAGCTTGTTCATTCTTGCTTCTCCCACTTTCCTTCTTCAAGTGACTTGACTTCTTGAATGAAGCAAGTTGCTTTGCTTCTCTTGATCCTTTTCTTCTGCTTCCTGGTGGCTCCTTTGAAGATTGTTCTTGAAAACCTCACAAACCTTAGGATCAACCAAGCATGATAATGAATTAGGGTTTTGATTAGTCTCCCCTCATAGTTTTTACCTTTATGTCTCCTTGTGTCTCTCTTCTCATCTCATAATCAGGGACTAAACCCTAAAGGCTTTAAGACTTTGTGATTAAGCTTATGCCTGCATCCTTCTCTTAGGATGGAGTGTATAACTTTAATCCTAAGTATTAAACCCTTAAGGTGTTTAAATCTCTTAATCAATTCATCTAATAAATATCAAGACATTACACTTGTAACTTGGGCCTTGCATTAGGGTTCTAATTCTTCCTTAAGTGGTTAAGAAGGACTAACCCTAGTGTTAATGGACAAGTCCCCCTCAAGTTGTCTTACAAACCATAAAAAACACTTCATCATCATACCATTAAGTAAAATCCACCTAATCAAAGGCTTGTTTTGTCATGGGTTTAATCCCTAATCATGGGTTAAGTTGAGGAGTTTTTCTCAACTTGAACATTCTCATCTATTATCCTTCTTTTAGGATGGTGTAATGAGTCTGTTTAATCCTTGATTATGGCTTAACCTCATTACTTAACACTAAACAAAAATCACAAAAACATCTAAATAATCACAAGTAGGTTAATGACCTTAATTCTACACCAAAGGTGATTAAGTGTGAGAATCTGACTTCACACTTAAGGCATTCTCATTACCCCTAATCAGAGGGAAGATGTGATGAGTTTACTAACCTATTGGTTTAGACTTAAGCTCATCATCTTACGACAAACTCCAAAAAGCAATAAAAGACTGAAAACTCAAAAACAAACAATAATCGTCTCCTCCGGGATTCTTTTTCTCATCATCTTCACTCACAATCGAGAACTTGCTTCTTCCGTCTAATGCAAGACAGTAAGCACCTGAGCCAGACAGGTCATACACTTGAGCATAGGCAAATGAGCAGTTCAACAAGTCAATTCATCTTTCAGTCTCTTTGGGTCGAACTACGGTGTTCTGACTTCCTCATTGCACGAGAGGATACGTAGGCATAACTTAACAGTTATCGAACAAAAGTCTCTGTTCATTCCCCCTCCTTCCAGCTTCATTCTTTAGCCTCATTATCATGAGCATCTCATCTTTGTTCTTACACTGACACTTTCATACTTCACATCATTATACACTTCACTTCTTTTGCACTGACACCTGTACATATTGCTTTCCAGCCATCTTGCACAAATTGCACTGACACTACCCCTTTAAAGCACAAATCTTTCAAGCGTGGATCCCGTCGAGTACGGCGGACAATCTGGGTGCTAATACCTTCCCAGGTTGTAACCAACCCCCTTTCTCAGTTTCTCTGGTTCGCAACCGTCTTATCCATCTTTTTCTAGGCTTATGCAGCATTGCCTTTCCTCCGGGATAAAAATGCCTAGCTGGCGACTCTATTCATTCTCCAGTGAGTTCACGGCTGTGTGTTCTCATTGTCCCTTTCGCCGACCGTTCGCGCCTGTACCTGGATGCAAATCTTCGGGAGCGACAGCTTGGCGACTCTGCTGGGGAACTTATACTGCAACCAGGGCTTCTGGTTCTTTTTGTGGGTTCCTCCTAGCGCTTGATTGATTTGTGTTTATTGGGGTGTTATGTGTTATTTGTGTTTGTATATTTGCTTTATTTATTGCTTTCTGTACAGCTTTATTTACCGCTTTCTTTATTGCATTTGTATATATCATACTGTCACTGTTGCTGGCTGGATCTGGTTTCCTTGTTTTTGGTGGGTGGGTATTTCATTGAGAGTTAAGGTCCTATACCTGGGACCTGAGTGACACCTAGGATAGAGTGAATCATATTCTTTCCCATTCCATTTCGGTCTGGTGCGGGAATATGAAACACGGTTCAGATATGGGTTTCTTCTTGAGAACTCTGTGTTGCGGATTTCCTGCAATGCTAGGGGGATCTGGGAAGCCTGCTAAGTCTGGATGACCTTTTAGTTTGACCTTCAGAAACTGAGGTGAATTAGAGGAGGAATTGTTATGGTTATTGTAAACACTGTACCTCCGGGTTAGAAGTGTTTACACTTCTCATAACTGATCCAAGTCTGAGGATCCTTGTTCTAGATCACCACCTGTGAGGGGGTTGGGCTGTTTACAGGTTTGCAGGTACCTTGACCTCAGAATACCCTGTTACTTTGACTTTGTTAAGAATGCACCATGTTGGATAGTTCTTGTGATTCTAAAACCCTGGACATGTGGCTCTTTATTTGAGTCCCCCACCCTGGTTACTGGATTTTTTTAGACCTCCATCTGGAATTCTTGAACACACATGGACTTATATCAGGGCATTTTGATCAGATCCAGCTCAGTCACAAACCCTTGCATTTCATTTGCATACATACTCATTGCATCATATTAACATGTGCTTATTTGTGTTTCAGGGTATCCACCTTTATCTGGTTTTGGTTTTGACCCCATCTGCAGTTTTGACCTGTCTCCATCAGCATCTTGCTTCAGCTTGTCAGCCATATACTTCAGTTACTTGCACCAGCCTATCAGTGGCTCACTCCTCAGCATCTCCATCAACACTTATTCTACTCAGTCTTCAGCATCATGGCTCCAAAGAAAAGCAACATCACCTATCATTTCTTCCAACCAGACTTATCAGACATCAGGAGGATCCAAACCCTGATCACTCCAGATCACATTCCTTTGTTCAGGGAGAGTTATGGAGATATACTGGACATGGTTATGGATCTGGACCCTTCTCAGAGGAGCCTCATCCACACCTGCATTCAGTTTTATGATCCTCCATTGAGATGTTTCACCTTTCAGGACTTTCAGATGGGTCCTCTTTTGGAAGAATACTCATATTTGGTTGGTTTGCCTATCAAGAGAGAAATCCCTTTCAACCCTGAAATGGTCTTTCCCGGCAATGGAGAGATAGCAAAAGCTTTGCACCTGGAACCTCTGTTGATTGAACAACACTTGACCTCTAAAGCTGGGATGCTTGGATTTCATCTGGACTTCCTGATTTCTCAAGCTAGTTTGAAGGCCTCCTTGGGGGAGTGGAAAGCAGTTTGTGCTCTGTTGGCCTTAAGTGTATATGGAATTGTGTTGTTTGCAGATGAGCCTCGATTCATTAGCAAAAATGCAATCCATCTGTTCATCCTGGAGAACCCAGTGCCAACTTTGCTGGGTGATCTCTACTACTCAGTGCATCAGAGGAATGAGAAGCAGAGGGGTAAGTTAGTGAGGTGTTGTGCTCCACTATTCCATGCTTGGCTTCTCAGGCATCTGCCCAGGACAGATGCATTCCTAAATCCTCATCAGCAAAGCAACTGGGCTAAGAGGCTCACTACTCTCACTTCAGCAGACATCAGATGGTGCACTCAGAGCACCAAGGGCAGAGATATTATCACAAGCTGTGGACACTTTCCCAATGTGCCTTTGATAGGAGTTAAGGGAAGTATCAATTACAACCCTTTGCTGTTCAAGAGGCAATTAGGCTATGCACTGGTTCATACTCCCAGGGAACAAGACTTGGTGGAGACCCTCTACTGTGAGAACAAGATTAGTTTGACTGTTGTTAGGCAGGCTGCCTGGGCCTGGGATCATGTTCAAACCAAGGGAATCACCATTCTGGGGAAGTGCAATAATGTGGCCTCAGCCCAATATCATGAGTGGTCCTATGCCAGGGCCCAATTCTCTGGATTGCCCTTCACCGTAGAAGACAGGCCTGAGTCATCTTCAGCACCACCCCCTGCCACTATCAGTTTGGAAGAGTTTGAAAGCTTGAAGGAAAGAAATGAGAAGCTAACTCAAGCCTTGCAGAAGACCCTCCGGGAGAGGAGTGAAGGTGTGAGGGAGATTGAGAGATTGGAGAAATTGAGGGTAGAACACTTGACTAAGATTGAGAAGTCTGGAGATTATATCAACAAGTCTAAAGCTGGTGAGCAGATTCTGAAGAATGCTTGTAAAGAAGCCCAGTTCCAGAGAGCAAGAACAGACTTGTATTTGAAAGAGAGTCAGGCCAGGTGGGTCCGGATCACTGAGGCCCGTACTCTAGAAGACAAGAGAGCTCAAGACAAGATGGAGCAGATGGAAAAAGCCCTGGCAGCAGCCCAGGAGGAGATATCAGAGCTGAAAATCAAAGCAGGATTGAAGAGGTCTAAGGACCAAAGTCAGAGCAAGAAATTGACTGCAGCTGTTGCAACAAGAAACCTTCTCATTAGAAGTCTCACGGAGCGCCCGGCTGATCCTGTGACCGAAGCACTTCTCAAGGAAGTTCGTGAGGATGAGTTTGGCCTTGGAGTTTGATCATTTGCTTGTTGTTGTTCCTATTCCATGTACTTTTGCTTTTTGTGATGTATTTTGGCCCCTTTTGAGGGTTTGTGTTGTAAAATGAACAAAATTATTTCACCTTTGTAATATATTTGTATTGGGGTCCACATCAAAAGCAACTTCAACAGCATCATCATTCAAGGGTCTGGAAGGGTCAAAACTGAAGACCAAACCGGATACCTTGATAGCAAATAAGCATAACTGCATTGCATGCTAACCCTTTTGTTTGTTTTGTAGGGTTTTGTTTTGTTATTGCTAACCTCTGTTGTGAATCTCAGGAATTATTGCTCGCCGCCGGGTATTTCCTCTCAACAGGCCACACAGGTATCCAACTAGAAACAACCTTCCGGGAATTCAGATGGATCAAGTTCAACAAGATCTTGCTGATGTCAGAAATCAGCTAGCCAATGAAAGGTTAGAGATGAGAACGCAGATGACGCAGTTCATGGAGGTTATGAACAACATGGCTCAGAGCCAGGAGAGACTGAGGGCCATGGTGGAGAGGCAGAATCAAGAGGAGCCTCATGTAGGAACTGCAGGCACCAGTAATAATGAAAGGGTGCAACCACATGTGAATCCTCCTGTGTTTGGTCCACATCTACATCCTGAGGTTAACATCCCTGCAAACGTTCAAGGGACAGCCACCGCGGCCAGAGTACTTCAAGAAGATCCTCAGGAGGACCAATTTACTGTAATGGGTGCTGGAGAGGATGCTTATGATAGGAGATTGGACGAAATAGCTGAAAAGTTAAGATCCTTAGAATCTCAAAATTCTTTGGGTTTTGACGTGATGGATATGGGCTTAGTAGACGGGGTTAGGATTCCCCACAAGTTCAAGCCTCCATGTTTTGAAAAGTATAATGGGACTTCTTGTCCTCGAACCCATCTGCAATCTTTTCTCGGAAGATTAAAAGCTTACACCATGGACGAGAAATTGTGGATGTTCTACTTCGAAGATAGCTTGACTGGAGCATCGAGGGAATGGTATTCCCATTTGACAAGGGCAACTGTAAGATGCTGGAAGGACCTGGCAGAGGCCTTCATCAGACAGTATCAGTATAATCTAGATATGGCACCCAACAGGACCCTCCTAATGGGAATGTCACAGTCTTCGAGGGAGAGTTTCCGAGAGTATGCCCAAAGGTGGAGGCAACTGGCTGCTGCTGTTCAACCACCAATGTCCGAGAGAGAAATGGCAGACATGTTTATGAACACTCTTCAGGGAACGTATATTGACAGGTTGGCTGCTTTCTCTTCCACCAGCTTCGCAGATGTTGTCATAGCTGGGGAGAGAATTGAAAGCTTGTTAAAGATGGGTAAGATCTCAGACAACGGTGCAAGCTCGTCCAGTAGTACAAGAAAGCCTTTTGCAGGCCCGAGAAGAACTGGCGAAACCAATGCCATTCACACCAACAGGGGTAGGCCCCAATATACTCAGAGGTCAATAGCAGCAATCACTATCCCTGCTCCAGCTCATCCTCAGCCAGTCTATCAACCTCCTCAACAAAACTTCCAACAACAACCTCAGTATCATCGGAATCAATATCCTCCAAGAAACAACTACAACAACAACAATAGCAACAACAATCAACAAAGGCCATTCCAACAAAGGCCATCCCAAGCTAACAGAGTGATCGACCCGATCCCAATGCCGTATGCTGCCTTGCTGCCACAACTTCTGAAACTCAACCTAGTTGAGCTAAGAACGTTGGCACCTCCTGATCCCAACAGTCTACCAAGAAACTATGACTCCAATGCTAGGTGTGCTTTCCATTCAAACGCACCTGGCCACAGTACGGAAAAATGCAGGGCTCTGCATATGAAGGTACAAGACTTGGTAGACTCCAAGGCCCTGAATTTTGCACCTCCGCCCAATGTCAACAAAAATCCAATGCCACACCATGGTGGTCCTCGAATTAATGCTATTGAAGAAGACCAACAGTCTTATTTGATAACTAGTGTGGATCAGATCAGGACACCATTGGTGGAAATCAAAGCTCAGCTCCGTGAAAACAATATATTTCCGGGGTGTGAACTGGGATGTCCCTACTGCAATATTTCATGGAATGGGTGTGAGGACTTGAGGAATGGCATTGACAGCCTTATTCAGAGTGGCCTACTTCAGATCACTACATCGTTTCCTGCAAATCCGACAACTTCATCAGCAACGGTTCCAGACCCTCCTACAACTACAGCAACTATTGTTCCCGATAATTCATCAGCACCATCAACAAGTACTTCACCTGTCCTTCCAAATGATCAGTTTCCAATAGTTTCTCCTGCTACAACTTCAGCTTCAGTCCATTTCGACTCTCCATCAACGACAACAACAGTCCTTCCAACAGAACCACCTACAACACCAGCAATCAATCACGAAGATGTCTCCACTGTTACCATATTCTATGATCCTGAGAATAACTCCGCTTACCATTCAGAAGGTGCTGCTCCCACTAGAGCACCAGTTACAATCTTTTATGATCCACAAACAATAACAATCCCTTCAGCAGCAGCAATCAGCCCGGTCACTGTCACGGTGCCTGGACCTGTACCATATGAAAGCGATAGGGCCATCCCTTGGCACTATGGCTCTGACGTGTACTGCGAAGGAAAAAGAATCACTCTTGAAACATCAGCACCTGCACCACAAGTAGATAATGTGGGTGGAGGCGGAGGCTTCACTCGAAGCGGACGTCTCTTTGCTTCACAAGTCCAAAGACCTACTGCCGAAGCAGAAGCTGCTGCCAAGGCAAAAGGAAAGAGCCCGGTGCAGGAAGATCCAGCTGCCAAAGAAGCCCTGAAGACTCCATTCGATCAGGAAGTTGATGAGTTTATGCGAATCATCAAAAAGAGTGACTACAAAATTGTGGATCAACTTCACCAGACGCCATCCAAAATCTCCATCCTCTCACTGCTTATGTGCTCCGAAGCCCATCGGAATGCATTACTTAAAGTCCTGCACGCAGCTTACGTGCCTGAGGAGATTACTGTCAACCAGTTGGAAACCGTGGTTGGAAATGTTACTGCTAGCAATGGGCTAGGGTTTACCAATTCTGACTTGACAGCGGATGGCCGCAATCACAACAAAGCCTTGCACATAACCATGGAATGCAAAGGAGCTGTCCTTTCACATGTGCTGGTGGACACAGGATCATCCCTGAATGTCTTACCAAAGAAGGCTCTGGTGAAGCTTGAATATGATGGACTGGCATTGAGACCCAGCAACCTGGTGGTTAGAGCTTTTGATGGCTCAAAGAGATCGGTTCTGGGAGAGATTGAGCTGCCTGTGACAATTGGCCCACAAACCTTTAAAACTATCTTTTATGTGATGGACATTCAGCCCGCCTACAGCTGTTTGTTGGGTAGACCCTGGATTCACGCCGCCGGCGCAATAACGTCTACCCTTCACCAAAAGTTAAAATTTGAGTGGGAAGGTCAAGTTGTCACAATCTGTGGAGAGGAGGACATTTTCGTTAGCCATCTGGCTACTTATAAGTACATAGAAATGGATGGAGAGATCCATGAAACAATGAGCCAAGGTTTTGAAGCCTTGAACGTCAATGAAGCATCTGCTGTGTCGGGGATCTCCATGTCATCTTACCAACAAGCCCGGAAGGTTGTTGAAGAAGGAACTGCCCTAGGCTGGGGCAAGGTTTTAGCTGTGGAGGAGAAGAAGGACAAGTTTGGGTTGGGTTACAAACCAACTCAACATCAAGCAAAGGCTGCTGCAGAGCCTGGTTTTGTCAGTGGGGGGATGCTTACCCCCGATGCTATCAACTGTTTGGAAGACGAGCTGGAAGAGGAGCGCAATCTGGAGAATTGGATTCGTCCGAAGATCCCGGGGAGCAGTGTCTCGAACTGGTCTTCCTAGGAAATTATAAGTGTTACTCGAGCAGAGTAATTATTATTTCCTGTATTTTTCTATAGCATGCATCCAAGTCTTGCATCTTGCCCAAGATGACAAGACTCATTTTGTAACCAGGGCCATCTGTACTTTTGTGCAAACAAGATTAAATTAATGAAGTATCAGACATCTTTTTGCAAACGAGTCTTTTTCTTTTATGCTCACTGTTTTTTCATTTTTCTTTTTGTACAAAAAATAAATGGCGGTGTTTTCAAAATGATAACTTCATTTCACTTTTTCTAAAGCAAGATTAAAATCAATCACTAAAATGAACCAACTTAACCCTTGCAGAGAGTGCCTTCCTGACAGCACCGACAACAGCACGACTATGACATCGTATGACTTTGACAATCCAATCAATCAAGCTGATGAAGGGGTTGATGAAGAATATGAGCTTCCTGAAGAGCTAGCCAGGTTGTTGAGACAGGAGGAAAAGGTTATTACTCCTCATCAGGAGGAGATTGAAGTGATTAATCTTGGTACAGGCGAAGACGTGAAAGAAGTCAGAATCGGGGCCTGCCTGCAAGACTCAGTGAAGAGACAGTTGATAGATCTGCTTCAAGAGTATGTTGATGTGTTTGCGTGGTCGTATCAAGATATGCCAGGGTTGGATACCGACATTGTTGTGCATAAGCTGCCTTTGAGGGAAGAATGCCCACCAGTGAAACAGAAGCTGCGCCGAACTCGCCCAGACATGGCTATGAAAATCAAAGAAGAGGTACAAAAGCAATGGGACGCCGGGTTCCTTGCTGTGACTAGCTACCCGCCGTGGGTTGCTAACATAGTACCTGTGCCTAAGAAGGATGGCAAAGTAAGAATGTGTGTTGATTACCGAGATTTGAACAGAGCTAGCCCGAAAGACGACTTCCCATTACCTCACATTGACGTATTGGTGGATAACACGGCTCAGTTCTCGGTATTCTCCTTCATGGATGGATTTTCAGGATATAATCAGATCAAGATGTCACCTGAAGACATGGAGAAGACAACATTCATTACACCTTGGGGCACGTTCTGTTACAAAGTGATGCCATTCGGACTGAAGAATGCTGGTGCCACATATCAACGGGCTATGGTGACATTATTCCATGATATGATCCACAAGGAAATAGAATGCTATGTGGATGATATGATCGCCAAGTCCCTTACAGAGGAAGATCACCTGGTAAATCTGCTCAAGTTGTTCAAGCGCCTGAGGAAGTACCAACTAAAGCTGAACCCCAACAAATGCACGTTCGGGGTGCGATCCGGTAAGCTGCTGGGCTTTATTGTAAGCGAGAAAGGGATTGAAGTCGACCCTGATAAAGTCAAAGCCATACAAGAAATGCCTGCACCGAAAACTGAGAAAGAAGTTCGAGGTTTCTTGGGTCGGTTGAACTACATCTCAAGGTTCATATCCCACCTCACAGCAACTTGTGAACCCTTGTTCAAGCTGTTAAGAAAAGAACAAACGGTCAGGTGGAATGAAGACTGCCAGAAGGCTTTTGACAAGATCAAAGAGTATTTGCAAGAACCTCCAATCCTTATGCCTCCAGTTGAAGGAAGACCTCTGATAATGTACCTGACAGTATTAGAAGAGTCAATGGGGTGCGTGCTGGGCCAACATGACGAGTCTGGTCGAAAAGAGTATGCAATATACTACCTAAGCAAAAAGTTTACCGACTGTGAACAGCGTTATTCACTGCTCGAGAAAACTTGCTGTGCTTTAGCGTGGGCTGCTCGCCGACTAAGGCAGTATATGTTGACCCACACTACCTTGTTAATCTCAAAAATGGATCCAGTTAAGTACATTTTCGAGAAGCCAGCTCTTACCGGACGGGTTGCAAGATGGCAGATGATTCTCACAGAATACGACATACAGTACACCTCTCAGAAAGCCATCAAGGGCAGCGTACTATCTGAATATCTGGCTGAGCAACCCATCGACGATTACCAGCCTATGAGGTTTGACTTCCCTGATGAAGACATCATGTTCATTAAAGCAAAAGATCACGAAGAGCCCATTCACACTGAAGGGCCCGACCCGGAGGAAGAATGGACTATGATGTTTGATGGGGCTGTTAACATGAATGGCCGTGGTGTTGGTGCAGTACTCATAACACCAAAAGGAGTTCACATGCCTTTCTCGGCAAAACTCACTTTCAACTGCACTAACAACGAAGCTGAATACGAAGCTTGCATTATGGGTCTTGAGGAAGCCATTGACCTCAGGATCAAAACATTGACCGTATTCGGAGATTCAGCTCTGGTAGTCAATCAAACCAACGGGAAATGGTACACCCACCAAGATCATCTGATACCTTATAGGGATTATACAAGGAGGTTACTGACTTTCTTCACAACAGTCAAACTTGAGTATATCCCTCGGGATGAAAATCAGTTTGCAGATGCTCTTGCTACCATTTCATCCATGATCAAAGTTCAAACGGCCAACTTTGCACCTCAGATTTCAGTGTCTAGACTTGATAGACCAGCCTATGTATTTGCAGCAGATGTTGTAAAAGATGATAAGCCTTGGTTCCACGACATTAAGTGCTTCTTGGAGGATCGGACATACCCACCTGGGGCATCTTCCAATGATAAGAAGACTTTGAGAAGGCTTGCTGGGGGTTTCTTTCTGAACACTGATGGGTCTTTATACAAAAGGAACTTTGACATGGTACTCCTCCGATGTGTTGACAAGACGGAAGCAGATTTGTTGATGCACGAAGTGCATGAAGGATCTTTTGGTACCCATGCCGGAGGGCATGCCATGGCTAAGAAATTGCTAAGATCAGGATATTACTGGATCACAATGGATGCAGACTGTTGTGCTTACGCCAGAAAATGCCATAAATGCCAGATCTATGCGGATAAGGTGCATGTACCTCCCAATCCTTTGAACATCATGTCTTCACCATGGCCCTTTGCCATGTGGGGCATTGATATGATTGGCAAGATTGAGCCAACTGCTTCAAACGGCCACAGATTCATCCTGGTCGCCATCGATTATTTCACGAAGTGGGTCGAAGCAGCCTCATATGCAAATGTCACAAGGCAAGTGGTAGCCCGATTCCTAAAAAGAGATATCATCTGTCGGTATGGAGTGCCCGAGCGAATCATTACTGATAATGGGTCCAACCTAAACAATAAAATGATGGCAGAATTATGCCGGGACTTCAAGATCCAACATCACAATTCTTCTCCTTACAGGCCAAAGATGAACGGCGCTGTCGAGGCGGCAAATAAGAATATTAAGAAGATTGTGCAAAAGATGGTAGTCACATACAAAGACTGGCACGAAATGCTGCCGTTTGCCTTGCATGGGTACCGCACGTCAATCAGAACATCCACTGGGGCAACACCGTATCAACTTGTGTATGGTATGGAAGCAGTCCTACCTGTTGAAGTTGAATTGCCTTCCTTACGGGTGTTGATGGATGTTAAACTGAACGAAGCAGAATGGGTCAGGGCCCGATACGAGCAACTGAGTCTGATCGAAGAGAAAAGATTGGCTGCAATCTGCCATGGGCAGTTATATCAGAAGAGAATGAAGAAAGCCTTCGATCAGAAAGTCAGGCACCGAGAGTACCAAGTAGGAGATCTTGTGCTGAAAAGAATCCTCCCTCCTCATACAGACCACAGGGGCAAATGGACTCCAAATTATGAAGGACCATTCGTTGTAAAGAAAGTTTTCTCTGGTGGAGCGTTGATGCTCAGCACCATGGATGGTGAAGATTTCCCGTCCCCTGTGAATTCAGATGCAGTTAAAAAATACTTCGCATAAAATGACCCGCTGGACATAAAAACAGAATGAAAGTCCAGGCAAAAATAGGGCATCCCGGCGAGTCAAAAACAGAATAAAAGACTCGGGCAAAAGTAAGGGAAAATAAACGAAAAAAATGTACACCCGCTGAATTGAAAAGCCGCATTGGACAACTCAGGCAAAAATGGGTATCCCGATGGACTGAAAACCCGAAAGGGCGATCCATGCAAAATAAGGGAATAAGCGAACAACTGCATTCTGAATTCGTTTGTATCACCTACAACTTGGTAAGTTTCAAAGGATCAAGCTTCAATCAGAATCAACTCTCTCCAGAAAGCAAGACGAGAAGAACGTCATTGTCATACGAGTCATAGCAGGAGAGGAAGCTCCTCAAAGCGTCGTCAACACCGCCAGCACTTTATTTCTCAATTTGTAACAATCTCTTCATTTCAGGAGATATGTTTCCTTGACTGTATCTTCGCCAATTCAGGGCACATGAATTAATAAAATCAGATTTTCAGTCAGGTTTCGTTTTTTACATTTACGTTTTGCAAAGAGTCGTCTGATATCTCTAAAAATACAATTGCATAAGTACAGATGCATTTCTCTAAAGATGAAAACGCATGCTTACAGGGAATGTGATTATTCTCGAAAGTACTTAACTCCTATGACGGAATCCGGTAAGGGATACCTCGGGACCTTTTGTACGTTCCATTATCTTTGCAGGATTGCAGGTATCCAGAACGCAACCAGGGGCATGCAGGTTACGTCTCAGCAAGTAGGCGAACCATTGTCAACTCAGTCTATCTTCCACATGGTACTAGAAGGTGCCCATTTCCCCAGCGGAGCTGCCGAATCAGCATACACTCAATCTCAGCATCCCAAATGCTCTGTCCCCAGCTGAGTTGCCACTTGTTGCTCTCCCCAGCTGAGTTGCCTCTCACTTCCCCAGCCGAGTTGCCATTCTTCCTCAACAGAATACAGAAATCAGGGAATCATCTCCCCGCAGAGCTTCAAGCCTCTATTCAGAAGAGCAACGCACGGAGAAGATCACAACAGAGTACATAAAGCTTCTACAAACCCCAGCTGGGTTTCTCATTTATAAGGATATGTCGATCAGTGACATGTATCCCCAAGCAAGTGCATCATTAGATCTACCAATGATCTCATCCCCAGCTGGGAGGTCCATTTCAAGCAGATCGGCCAGAGATTTTCGCAGCAATGGGATCCGAATCCCGGATCGGTGCCTCTTTGCATAATCATAGCATTCGCATCATATTCACCCTCAGAGCGTAGCATTCCGTCTAATACGGAGCATTACGGCAAAAATCAAATACATAGCATAATCATAAGTCATGTTGTGAATTGAACGCTTGTGAATAATAAACCGTTCATCATCACCATACAGAAACCCCACCAGAGTCCCAGCAGAAGCAGCTGCCTCACAATCATAAACACCAGTATACACCTTTTGGCACCCGTCCGTGTCATCTTTCCCCACAGGTCGCCTGGATACACTCCACAAACAAAATCACCCGTACTACAGATATGTCCTGACACCCGTCCGTGTCATGTCCCAGCAGAAAGCCAAAGACATCCTCTTTGCACTCACATACCTTATATACACTTCCCTGACATCCGTCCGTGTCATATCCCCAGCGCGGTCGCCTGGACTTTGTATAGCAGATACTTGTTCACATTATACTTTTCTCTCTTGACACTCGTCCGTGTCATTCTCCCCAGCAGATAAACACTCATCTATACAATACAATACTCACCACTCATGGTACACTTATGCAAATACTCGTCCGTATCTTGTATACTCTATCACTCATAACCCCATAGATTCGGCAATAGTCCTTGTTCTCTGTTAACCAGTTGGTACTCGTCCGTACCATCATCTCAGAACATTGCGTCTAATGTTTGTTCTACATGATACTCGTCCGTATCATAGTCTTAAGGATGCTCGTCCGCATCTTTGATCCATACACCGTGTCAAACACTTATGTCTTCTTGGATATAGATACTCGTCCGTATCTACTTTTCCCCAGAAGAGTCCTGTCAGATGTAACACTTGTCCGTGTTCTTTGTTAACCAGTTGATACTCGTCCGTATCATCATCTCTGAACATGTGTCATTTTGTTTCTACATGATACTCGTCCGTATCATAGTCTTAAGGATGCTCGTCCGCATCTTTAATCTATACACAATACCAAACACTTATACCTTTTGTTTCTTGGATGTAAACGCTCGTCCGTGTTTACTATCTCCCCAGTAGATTGCCAACAAATTTTCTTTTTATCTAACACTCGTCCTGTGTTATGATACCTTTGAGAGCAGTCGTACCCTGCTGAGTGGTCGTCCTCCACTTCTTGATGGTCGTCCTCCATCATGCTCATCCGATGGCCGTCCCCATCGTTGTTTTTAGCAGCCGTCCCCTGCTAGGTGGTCGTCCTCCACCTTTTGATGATCGTCCTTCATCATTTTATCCAATGGCCGTCCCCATTGTTGATTGTGGTTATCTGACACTCGTCCTGTGTTACGATAAACCTCGAGAGCAGCCGTCCCCTGCTGAGTGGTCGTCCTCCACTTCTTGATGGTCGTCCTCCATCTTGCTCGTCCGATGGCCGTCCCCATCGTTGACCTTTTCTATCCGATGGCCGTCCCCATCGTTGATACTTTCGGCAGCCGTACCCTGCCAGGTGGTCGTCCTCCACCTTTGATGGCCGTCCCCATCATATTTCTTTTATCCCCAACAGAGCAGCCGTCCCCTGCTAGGTGATCGTCCTTCACCTTTGGTGGCCGTACCCCATCATCTGTTTATTTCATTTATTCTTTAACCCGATGGCCGTCCCCGTCGTGGTCCCTTTTCCTTTTAGCCCGATGGCCGTCCCCATCGTTGGTTACTTGACCTTTATGAACTTGATGGCCGTCCCCGTCATGTTTCATTTATCCCCAGAGAACTTTGCAGCTTTATCTTGATGGCCGTCCCCATCATAATATACTTGTTTTTCCCCAGCTAGTCGGCCGTCCCCGTCTTAGCTTTACCTTTTTATCCCCAGCATGTCGGCCGTCCCCGTCATCGCTTTATTTCCTGCACTTTACCAGCATGTCGGCCGTCCCCGTCATCGCTTTGCTTCACATACCACTTTACCTAGCAGTCGTCCTCTGCTCGACGGTCGTCCTCCGTCGCCTACACTTTACAATATACTTTATTTTTCCTTTACAATCTATATCCCTTTTCTTCTTCATCCTGTGAGTGCAAATTTTGGACTGTCTTTGGTATTCAACCACAAGTTATCTTGTTTGCCTGTTAAGCCGTCGCTTACATCCTGCACAGCTAACTCATGTTTGAATAGGGGCAGCTGTAAAAACCCCAAATTTGCCCTCACCCATTTCACCATGGCTTGTGATCATCCTCATATGCATAAATACAATCATATCATCTCACATTTCATTTTTGTTTCACTGGATAGTTTCTAAGGCATCTGCACCTAGGGTTTGTGATCTGAACAATCCCAAAGCTTCTTGAGGCACTCCAAAGGCAACCAATCAACTCAAAGGGGTCCATGTGTGTTCTTATATCATATTTCATCTCCTCAAAGTCAAAATTGCAGAGGAATCACAAGAACTAGGGTTTGAGTGGGTGCAGAGCCAGGATGAACTGCACAGTTGACTGAAAATTAGGGTTCTGGTTTCAAAGGCCATAACTCCAAATTTTTTGGTCATTCTTGTTTCCATTGATCTCTATATGGTATAGGTAGTATGCATATCAATTTTCATGAAGAAATTCCATGGGGAAGTCATCTGATCAAGAGTTGACTTTTCAGACAAGTCAGTGCAAAATCAGGGCATCTGAGGCCCCCAGTGACCCAACCAATGGGTGATCTTCATCATTTTTGAGTGTATATGATCTTTATTTGATCATGGAAGAAGGTTGAAGTTCATAAAAATCAAGAATTTAGGGTTTTTGCAAATGTTGACTTTTTGGGCATAGTTGACTTTTCAAGAATGCCTCATTTTAGGTCAATTTTCAAGCCTTGATTCATGATCCAAAAAGGCTTCAAATGGAAAAACTTTGGTCATGAAAGTTGTAGATCTCATCTTTCCCTTTTCAAAAAGTACAAGAACATGATCAAACTCTTCTTGGATCAAAAGTTATGGCATTGCAAAGTTGGCTAAAATCATTGTTTTTCAAGTTGTGCACTAAGTGGAAATTTTGCAAAACCTTGAATCAATGCATCATGCAGCCTCTAGTTCACTTCAAACCAGCATGTGAACTTTCTCTAAGTTACAAAAATCAGTTTTGGACCAAGAATGTCATGGTTTCATGTTTGGTTAGGCTAAGAAGTCACATGTGAACCATAAGCCAACCAACTTGCAAAATCACTCATAACATTGTGCCAACTTGCTGCATTGAGTGCTGAGCCAAGCTAGGCCTCTCCCTCACCCATGCTGCACCAGAACCAACCTTGTCCTTGCCTAGTCCAAACACCATGCTTCTCTTACACATAAAGTGGTTTTTGAGCAAAAAGTGATCTACCAATCCATAAAGCACAAGTCACATCAACTGACCAATCAGAATTGTTTATGATTTCAATTTGCAAGTTGAACATATCACAAGCCAAGGCTGAAGCATCCTCATTCACAACTTACACAAAAACTCACCTCATTGCAAGTTCCTTCGAATTTCTTTCCACAGCCATCAAACATTCAAACTCTCATCATCATTCAACTCACCACACCTCATAGACAAGAAACACCCCAAGCATAAGCCTGAAACAAGCCTGAAAACTCCATTGCCATCATTCACCTCAAGCTGCAGATTCTATCGAATCTCTCTCCACAAGTCTCCAACACACAAACCAACACCACAGATCATCTATACACATCATCTGGACCTTAAACACCCCATCACCATGACCTGAAAGTGCCAGAATCTCATCTGCCATTTTTGACTGAACTGAAGCAGGAGCATTCGAATCTCTTTCTCCAGCCAACACAAACTCATTTTGAGCATTCAAGCACCTTTGTGGGACCAAGAGGAGCAGCTTGCACTGAAGGAAGAGGCCTGAAAGTTCCTAGATTGAAAGTTGCAAATCTCAGGTAGCTCGAAATTAATTTTTCCAGAAATGATTTTTCTTGTTACAAACTTGTTCTTTATGCTCTTCTGATCATCCTGATGCTTTTAGTTTTTGAAATGGTTGTGTTTTGAGAATTTAATTTGTGTCTGAAGCTCACGAACCCTAGAACTTTCCCTCTTCGATTCAGATGATTTAGGAAAGATAAATTTGTTTTAGGTTAGGGGTTTGATTCGTGAGGGTGTTAGAAACGTTTCCCAATTCATAGATTTCATTTACATTACGTTTTGAGGAAGTTTGGAATTTTCAGGTGAGCTTCTGGCCGGAGAAGACGACCGGAAGTCTTCTCCGGCCACCTGAAAGTCATTTGTGCCCTAATTGTGTAATTAATTCCAGTTTGAATGAGGAGCGTAGGATTGCGTTGACTGGTTGACTTCCCACCCTTTTTGATGGCCCAGATTCTCCATTAAACCCTAATCAGGATTAATTAAATTAATTAATTAAGTTTTAGAAGTTTGAATGTGAGCCACACGATCACGCGCGCAGTCAACACTCTTAAACTCAGAATCAATCTCATGCGTCCATTCTGATTACTTCTCATTTTTATTTGTTTTATTTCATTTTTATTTCAATTAATTTGTACAATTTATTTAAAATAGCAGAAAATTCATAAAAATTATGAAACTTTTTCTTTAAGGTTTTATTAATTTTTATGACACAAAAATATTTTTATTTTATTTTTTATCATTAAAAAAGTATTTTTAAATATTTAAAAGATTATTTTTAATTGATTAATGGGAATTAATTAATTAAAAATACTTTTAGGTATTTAAAAAATTACAAAAAAAATTCATGAAATGTTCTAAGACATTTAGAAACATTGTCCAACCTTCAAACCAAATTTCTTTTTTGATCTTGATGCATTTTGAGAATTTTTCATGGAATTAAATCATATTTTGTGCATTATTTTGATCATGGATTCAAAAATTCATTTCTGCCAATTGGTGAAGGTTGAGACATTGATTCTTCTTGCATTGTCTTTTGTTTTGCATGTAGTTTCAAAGATAAAAAGGCCATGATTTGATCTTGCATTTTCCAATTGATTGGCATTTATTTTGATAAGAACCCTAAAAAACCCTAATAACTTAGAAAAATCATATCTTGAGTTTGGTTGAGAGTTGAGAGCTCCCCTTTGGGCAGTGGTTTATCATAGGCCTAGGGTTTCTTTGGGTGCCATTTTCCATTTTTTATCATGAGGTTTGCTCCTGTTTTTTGGTTTGTGTTTGATGTTTGATCCATGAACCCTAATTTGGGCTTTCTTTTGCATCCTTCTTGCATTCTCTTGCATAACATGACTTGTCTTTGCATTTTGTGCATGCTTATGATTCATTTGACATCTTAAGACATGTAGAAAGCATCTTTGATCATTGCATCTCATATTTGCCATGTCATTTGTCTTGTATGATTCATAACTTTTCATGTTTGTTCATGCTCCTTGACTTGCATCTTTGGCATTCATAATCTTGTATGATCATTTCCATTGTCTTGCCTCATGTTTGTAGCACCTCATAGCATCATAATCATCATCAACATGCTTCTGGTTTTGCTTGGTCCCATGTCATTTCATCTCATCTTGCATTGCATTGCATTTTCTTTCTAACATTGCAGGTGGTAAGTAAACTTGAGAAGTGGATTTGCCTTCACTTCTCATACCTTTTCTTTTCATCTCTCTTGCATCCATTGCTGCATTCTTATATGTGTTTGAGTTTGAGCTTGTTCATTCTTGCTTCTCCCACTTTCCTTCTTCAAGTGACTTGACTTCTTGAATGAAGCAAGTTGCTTTGCTTCTCTTGATCCTTTTCTTCTGCTTCCTGGTGGCTCCTTTGAAGATTGTTCTTGAAAACCTCACAAACCTTAGGATCAACCAAGCATGATAATGAATTAGGGTTTTGATTAGTCTCCCCTCATAGTTTTTACCTTTATGTCTCCTTGTGTCTCTCTTCTCATCTCATAATCAGGGACTAAACCCTAAAGGCTTTAAGACTTTGTGATTAAGCTTATGCCTGCATCCTTCTCTTAGGATGGAGTGTATAACTTTAATCCTAAGTATTAAACCCTTAAGGTGTTTAAATCTCTTAATCAATTCATCTAATAAATATCAAGACATTACACTTGTAACTTGGGCCTTGCATTAGGGTTCTAATTCTTCCTTAAGTGGTTAAGAAGGACTAACCCTAGTGTTAATGGACAAGTCCCCCTCAAGTTGTCTTACAAACCATAAAAAACACTTCATCATCATACCATTAAGTAAAATCCACCTAATCAAAGGCTTGTTTTGTCATGGGTTTAATCCCTAATCATGGGTTAAGTTGAGGAGTTTTTCTCAACTTGAACATTCTCATCTATTATCCTTCTTTTAGGATGGTGTAATGAGTCTGTTTAATCCTTGATTATGGCTTAACCTCATTACTTAACACTAAACAAAAATCACAAAAACATCTAAATAATCACAAGTAGGTTAATGACCTTAATTCTACACCAAAGGTGATTAAGTGTGAGAATCTGACTTCACACTTAAGGCATTCTCATTACCCCTAATCAGAGGGAAGATGTGATGAGTTTACTAACCTATTGGTTTAGACTTAAGCTCATCATCTTACGACAAACTCCAAAAAGCAATAAAAGACTGAAAACTCAAAAACAAACAATAATCGTCTCCTCCGGGATTCTTTTTCTCATCATCTTCACTCACAATCGAGAACTTGCTTCTTCCGTCTAATGCAAGACAGTAAGCACCTGAGCCAGACAGGTCATACACTTGAGCATAGGCAAATGAGCAGTTCAACAAGTCAATTCATCTTTCAGTCTCTTTGGGTCGAACTACGGTGTTCTGACTTCCTCATTGCACGAGAGGATACGTAGGCATAACTTAACAGTTATCGAACAAAAGTCTCTGTTCATTCCCCCTCCTTCCAGCTTCATTCTTTAGCCTCATTATCATGAGCATCTCATCTTTGTTCTTACACTGACACTTTCATACTTCACATCATTATACACTTCACTTCTTTTGCACTGACACCTGTACATATTGCTTTCCAGCCATCTTGCACAAATTGCACTGACACTACCCCTTTAAAGCACAAATCTTTCAAGCGTGGATCCCGTCGAGTACGGCGGACAATCTGGGTGCTAATACCTTCCCAGGTTGTAACCAACCCCCTTTCTCAGTTTCTCTGGTTCGCAACCGTCTTATCCATCTTTTTCTAGGCTTATGCAGCATTGCCTTTCCTCCGGGATAAAAATGCCTAGCTGGCGACTCTATTCATTCTCCAGTGAGTTCACGGCTGTGTGTTCTCATTGTCCCTTTCGCCGACCGTTCGCGCCTGTACCTGGATGCAAATCTTCGGGAGCGACAACGACCACCTGGCAGGGTACGGCTGCCGAAAATATCAACGATGGGGACGGCCATCGGATAGAAAAGGTCAACGATGGGGACGGCCATAGGACGAGCATGATGGTGGACGACCATCAAGAAGTGGAGGACGACCACTCAGCAGGGTACGGCTGCTCTCGAGGTTTCTCATGACATAGGACGAATGCCAGATAACCGAAATCAACAATGGGGACGGCCATTGGATAAAATGATGAAGGACGATCATCAAAAGGTGGAGGACGACCACCTAGCAGGGGACGGCTGCTAAAATCAACGATGGGGACGGCCATCGGATGAGCATGATGGAGGACGACCATCAAGAAGTGGAGGACGACCACTCAGCAGGGTACGGCTGCTCTCAGGTTTATCATGACACAGGACGAGTGTCAGATAAAAAGGAAAATTTGTTTGCGATCTACTGGGGAATAGTAAACACGGACGAGTGTTTACAACCAAGAAAAGAAAGTATAAGTGTTTAGATGTTGTGTATAGATTAAAGACGCGGACGAGCATCTTGAAGACTACGATACGGACGAGTATCGGGTAGAAACAAACTGACACATGTTCAGAGATGATGATACGGACGAGTATCAACTGGTTAACAGAGAACACGTACGAGTGTTGAATCTGAAAGAACTCTTCTGGGGATAGTAGATACAGACGAGTATCTATATTCAAGAAGGCACAAGTGTTAGACACGGTGTATGGATTAAAGATGCGGACGAGCATCCTTAAGACTATGATACGGACGAGTATCATGTAGAAACAAACACTAGACGCGATGTTCTGAGATGATGGTACGGACGAGTACCAACTGGTTAACAAAAAACAAAGACTACTGTTGAATCTGTGGGTATATAACTGGTATGTACAAGATACGGACGAGTATCTGTATAAGAGCGAGTGGTGTATAGATGAGTGTTTATCTGCTGGGGAGGGAGACACGGACGAGTGTCAAAAGGAGAAGAGTGTAATATAAACAAGTATCTGATATACAAAGTCTAGGCGACTGCGCTGGGGATATGACACGGACGAGTGTCAGGAAAGTGTATATACAAGTGTATGTGAGTGCAAAGGGGATGCCTTTGGCTTTCTGCTGGGAGTTATGACACGGACGGGTGCCAGAAAGTATCTGTAGTACGGGGGATCTTGTTTGTGAAGAGTGTTCAAGCGACTTTACCGGGGAATGATGACACGGACGGGTGTCAAAAGGAAATATATACTGGTGTTTGGGAGTTGCGAGGCAACTGCTTTTGCTGGGAACTCTGGTGGGGATTTTTTTGTGTATTGTATTCTGTATACTGACAGATGGCTTATTATTCACAAGTGTTAATTCAGAACATGGCTTATGATTATGCTATGCGTTTGATTTTTGCCGTAATGCTCCGTATTAGACGGAATGCTACGCTCTGAGGGGATAATATGATGCTAATGCCATGATTATGCAAAGATATCAAACCGAGATTCGGATCCCGTTGCTGCGAAGATCTCTGGCTGATCTGTTTGAAATGGACATCCCAGCTGGGGATGAGATCATTGGTAGATCTAATAAGATGATATTTGCTTGGGGATACGGATCACTGATAGACCTATCCTAGTAAATGAGGGACCCAGCTGGGGTTTGTAGAAGCTTTCTTCACTCTGTTGTGATTCCTTCGTGCGTTGCTCTTCTGAATAGAGGCTGAGGATTCTGTGGGGATATGATTCCCTGATTCTTGCATTCTGCTGAGGAGGAATGATTGGTACTACGGCTGGGAGAGTTGCTGGCCACTCAGCTGGGGAGAGTAATGAGAGGCAACTCAGCTGGGGATAGAGCATTTCAGATGCTGAGATTGAGTGTATGCTGATTTGGCAACTTCGCTGGGGAAATGGGCACCTTCCAGTGCCACATGGAAGGTAGACCGAGTTGATAATGATCTGCCAGCTTGCTGAGGGTGAAGCTTTCATGCCCTAAGTTGCGTTCTGGATACCTGCAATCCTGAAAAAGATAGAACAACGCACAAGATAATCCCGAGGTATCCCTTACTAGATTCCGTCATAGGAGTTAGGATACTTCTGAGAGTAAGTATATTCCCTGCAAGCATGTTTCTTTATTTTCTTAGAGAAGAACATTTGTACCTATGCAATCAATTTTTCCTTTTAAGACATCAGACATTTTTTGCAAATAAAATGTATAAAACGAGACATGACTGAAAATCTGATTTTATTAATTCATATGCCCTGAATTGGCGAGATACAGTCAAAGAAACATATCTCCTGAAATGAGGAGATTGCTATAAATTGAGAAACAAAAATGTTGGCAGTGTTGATGACGCTTTCAAAGGAACTTCCTATTCTGCTATGACTCGTATGACAATGACGTTCTTCTCGCCCTACTTTCTGAAGAAAGTTGATTCTGATTGAAGCTTGATCCTTTTGAAGCTTTCCAAGTTGCAAGTGATACAGACGAATTCAGAATGCAGTTGTTCGCTTATTCCCTTATTTTGCATGGATCGCCCTTTCGGGTTTTCAATCCATCAGGATACCCATTTTTGCCTGAGCTGTCCAATGCGGCTTTTCAACTCAGCGGGTGTACAATTTTTTTTATTTATTTTCCCTTATTTTTGCCCGAGTCTTTTATTCTGTTTTTGACTCGCCGGGATGCCCTGTTTTTGCCTGGACTTACATTCTGTTTTTATGTCCAGCGGGTCGTTTTTATGCGAAGTATTTTTTAACTGCATCCGAATTCACAGGGGACGGGAAATCTTCACCATCCATGGTGCTGAGCATCAGTGCTCCACCAGAGAAAACTTTCTTTACCACAAATGGTCCTTCATAATTTGGAGTCCATTTGCCCCTGTGGTCTGTATGAGGAGGGAGGATTCTTTTCAACACAAGATCTCCCACTTGGTACTCTCGGTGCCTGACTTTCTGATCGAAGGCTTTCTTCATTCTCTTCTGATATAACTGCCCATGACAGATTGCAGCCAACCTTTTCTCTTCGATCAGACTCAGTTGTTCGTATCGGGACCTAACCCATTCTGCTTCGTTCAGCTTAACATCCATCAGTACCCGTAAGGAGGGTAATTCAACTTCAACAGGTAGGACTGCTTCCATACCGTACACAAGCTGATACGGTGTTGCCCCAGTGGATGTTCTGATTGACGTGCAGTACCCATGCAAGGCAAACGGTAGCATTTCATGCCAGTCTTTGTAAGTGACTACCATCTTCTGCACAATCTTCTTGATATTCTTATTTGCTGCCTCAACAGCGCCATTCATCTTTGGCCTGTAAGGAGAAGAATTGTGATGTTGAATCTTGAAGTCCCGGCACAGCTCTGCCATCATTTTGTTGTTTAAGTTGGAACCATTATCAGTAATGATTCGCTCGGGCACTCCATACCGACAGATGATATCTCTTTTCAGAAATCTGGCTACCACTTGTCTTGTGACGTTTGCATATGAGGCTGCTTCAACCCACTTGGTGAAATAGTCAATGGCGACCAGGATGAATCTGTGGCCATTTGAAGCAGTTGGCTCGATCTTGCCGATCATGTCAATGCCCCACATAGCAAAGGGCCAAGGTGAAGACATTATGTTCAAAGGATTTGGAGGTACATGCACTTTATCTGCGTAGATCTGGCATTTGTGGCACTTCCTGGCATAAGCACAACAGTCTGCATCCATTGTGATCCAATAATAACCTGATCTTAACAACTTCTTGGCCATTGCATGTCCTCCAGCATGGGTACCAAAGGAGCCTTCGTGCACTTCATGCATCAGTAAATCTGCTTCTGTTTTGTCAACACATCTGAGGAGTACCATATCAAAGTTCCTTTTGTATAAAGACCCATCAGTGTTCAGAAAGAAACTTCCAGCAAGCCTTCTCAAAGTCTTCTTATCATTGGAAGATGCCCCAGATGGGTATGTTTGATCCTCCAAGAAGCATTTAATGTCATGGAACCAAGGCTTATCATCTTTAACAACATCTGCTGCGAACACATATGCTGGTCTATCAAGTCTCGATACTGAAATCTGAGGTACAAAGTTAGCAGCTTGAACTTTGATCATGGATGAAATGGTAGCAAGAGCATCTGCAAACTGATTCTCGTCCCGAGGGATATATTCAAGCTTGACTGTTGTGAAGAAAGTCAGTAACCTTCTTGTATAATCCCTGTAAGGTATCAGATGATCTTGGTGTGTGTACCATTTTCCGTTGGTCTGATTGATTACCAAAGCTGAATCTCCGAATACGGTCAATGTTTTGATCCTGAGGTCAATGGCTTCCTCAAGACCCATAATACAAGCTTCGTATTCAGCTTCGTTGTTAGTGCAGTTGAAAGTGAGTTTTGCCGAGAAAGGCATGTGAACTCCTTTAGGTGTAATGAGTACTGCACCAACACCACGGCCATTCATGTTAACAGCCCCATCGAACATCATAATCCATTCTTCTTCCGGGTCAGGCCCTTCAGTGTGAACAGGTTCTTCATGGTCTTTTGATTTAATGAACATGATGTCTTCATCAGGGAAGTCAAACCTCATAGGCTGGTAGTCATCAATGGGTTGCTCAGCAAGATATTCAGATAGTACACTGCCCTTGATGGCTTTCTGAGAAGTGTACTGTATGTCATATTCTGTGAGAATCATTTGCCATCTTGCAACCCGTCCGGTAAGAGCTGGCTTCTCGAAAATGTACTTAACTGGGTCCATTTTGGATATCAACAAAGTAGTGTGGGTCAACATGTACTGTCTCAGTCGGCGAGCAGCCCACGCTAAAGCACAGCAAGTTTTCTCGAGCAGTGAATAACGTTGTTCACATTCGGTAAACTTTTTGCTTAGGTAGTATATTGCATACTCTTTTCGACTAGACTCGTCATGCTGGCCCAGCACACACCCCATTGACTCTTCTAATACTGTCAAGTACATTATCAGAGGTCTTCCTTCAACTGGAGGCATAAGGATTGGAGGCTCTTGTAAGTATTTCTTGATCTTGTCAAAAGCCTTCTGGCAGTCTTCGTTCCACCTGACCGTCTGTTCTTTTCTCAACAGTTTGAACAAGGGCTCACAGGTTGCCGTAAGGTGAGATATGAACCTCGAGATGTAGTTCAATCTACCTAGAAACCCTCGAACTTCTTTTTCATATTTTGGTGCAGGCATTTCTTGAATGGCTTTGACTTTATCAGGGTCAACTTCAATCCCTTTCTCGCTTACAATAAATCCCAGCAGCTTACCGGATCGCACCCCGAATGTGCATTTGTTGGGGTTCAACTTCAGTTGGTACTTCCTCAGACGCTTGAACAACTTCAGCAGATTTACCAGGTGGTCTTCTTCAGTGAGGGACTTGGCAATCATATCATCCACATAGCATTCTATTTCTTTATGAATCATATCATGGAACAATGTTACCATAGCCCGTTGATACGTCGCACCGGCATTCTTGAGCCCAAATGGCATTACCTTGTAGCAGAACGTGCCCCAGGGTGTGATGAATGTTGTCTTCTCCATGTCTTCAGGTGACATTTTAATCTGGTTGTATCCTGAAAATCCATCCATGAAGGAGAATACCGAGAACTGAGCCGTATTATCAACCAATACGTCAATGTGAGGTAATGGGAAATCATCCTTCGGGCTGGCTCTGTTCAGATCCCGGTAATCAACGCACATTCTTACTTTGCCGTCCTTTTTAGGCACAGGTACTATGTTAGCGACCCACGGTGAATAGCTAGTCACAGCAAGGAACCCGGCGTCCCATTGCTTTTGTACCTCTTCCTTGATCTTCATTGCCATGTCCGGGCGAGTGCGGCGCAATTTCTGTTTGACCGGTGGGCACTCTTCTCTCAAAGGCAGCTTGTGCACAACAATGTCGGTATCCAACCCTGGCATGTCTTGATACGACCAAGCAAATACATCCACATACTCTCGAAGCAGATCAACCAGTTGCTTCTTCACTGAGTCTTGCAGGCAGGCCCCGATCTTGACTTCTTTCACGTCTTCATCCGTACCAAGATTGATCACTTCAACCTCCTCCTGGTGAGGAGTAATAACCTTTTCCTCTTGCCTTAACAACCTGGCTAGCTCTTCAGGAAGCTCATACTCTTCTTCAACCCCTTCATCAGCTTGATTGATTGGATTGTCAAAGTCATACGAAGTCATAGCCGTGCTGTTGTCGGTGCTGTCTGGAAGGCACTCTCTGCAAGGGTTAAGTTGGTTCATTTTAGTGATCTGATTTTAGTCTTATTTAGAAAAGTGAAATAAAGTTATCATTTTGAAAACACCGCCATTTATTTTTTTGTACAAAAAAGAAAAAAAGGAAAAACAGTGAGCAGAAGAGAAAAAGACTCGTTTGCAAAAAGATGTCTGATATTTCATTAATTGATCTTGTTTGCACAAAAAAGTACAGATGGCCCGATTACAAAATGAGTCTTGTCATCTTGGGCAAGATGCAAGACTTTGATGCATGCTTATAAAAATACAGGAAATAATAATTACTCTGCTCGAGTAACTCTTATAATTTCCTGGGAAGACCAGTTCGAGACACTGCTTCCCGGGATCTTTGGACGAATCCAGCTTTCCAGGTTGCGTTCCTCTTCCAGCTCGTCTTCCAGACAGTTGATAGCATCGGGGGTAAGCATTCCCCCACTGACAAAACCGGGCTTTCCAGCAGCCTTTGCCTGATGTTGAGTTGGTTTGTAACCCAACCCAAATTTGTCTTTCTTCTCCTCCACAGCTAAAACCTTGCCCCAGCCTAGGGCCGTTCCTTCCTCAACAACCTTCCGGGCTTGTTGGTAAGATGACATGGAGATCCCAGATACAGCAGATGCTTCATTCACATTCAAGGCCTCAAACCCTTGGCTCATTGTTTCATGTATCTCCCCATCCATTTCAATATACTTATAAGTAGCCAGATGGCTAACAAATATATCCTCCTCCCCACAGATTGTAACAACTTGGCCTTCCCACTCAAATTTTAACTTTTGGTGAAGGGTAGACGTTATTGCGTCGGCGGCGTGAATCCAGGGTCTACCCAACAAACAGCTGTAGGCGGGCTGGATGTCCATCACATAAAAGATAGTTTTAAAGGTCTGTGGGCCAATTGTCACAGGTAGCTCAATCTCTCCCAGAACCGATCTCTTAGAACCATCGAAGGCCCTTACTACCAGGTTGCTGGGCCTCAATGCCAATCCATCATATTCTAACTTCACCAGAGCCTTCTTTGGTAAGACATTAAGGGATGACCCCGTGTCTACCAGCACATGAGAGAGGACTGCCCCTTTGCATTCCATGGTTATGTGCAAAGCTTTGTTGTGGTTGCGGCCATCCGCTGTCAAGTCAGTATTGGTGAACCCTAGCCCATTGCAAGCAGTAACATTTCCAACCACGGTTTCCAACTGGTTGACAGTAATCTCTTCAGGCACGTAAGCTGCGTGCAAGACCTTGAGTAGTGCATTCCGATGGGCTTCGGAGCACATAAGCAGTGAGAGGATAGAGATTTTGGATGGCGTTTGGTGAAGCTGATCCACAATTTTGTAATCACTCTTTTTGATGATCCTCATAAACTCATCAACTTCTTGATCGAACGGTGCCTTCAAGGCTTCTTTAACAGCTTGATCTTCCTGCACCGGGCTCTTTCCTTTTGCCCTAGCAGCAGCTTCTGCTTCGGCAGTAGGTCTTTGAATTGGTGGAGCAAAGAGACGTCCGCTTCGAGTGAAGCCTCCGCCTCCCCCCACATTATCTACTTGTGGTGCAGGTGTTGATGTTTCAAGAGTGATTCTTTTTCCTTCGCAGTACACGTCAGAGCCATAGTGCCAAGGGATGGCCCTATTGCTTTCATATGGTACTGGTCCAGGCACCGTGATAGTGACTGGACTGATTGCTGCTGCTGAAGGGACTGTAATTGTTTGTGGATCATAAAAGATTGTAACTGGTGCTCTGGTGGGAGCAGCACCTTCTGAATGGTAGGCAGAGTTGTTTTCAGGATCATAAAATATGGTGACAGTAGAGACATCTTCATGATTTGTTGCCGGAGTTGTAGGAGATATTGGCGGAAGAATGGATGTTGTCGTTGTAGGAGTCTCGAAGTGGAGTGAAGCTGAAGTTGTAGCAGAAAAATTTGTTGAAAACTGATCAGTTGAGATGATAGATGAAGTACTTGTTGATGAAGCCGAAGAATTGTCAGGAACAATAGTTGCTGCAGTTGTAGGAGGTTCTGAAACCGTTGCTGATGAGATTGCTGGATTTGTTGGAAAGGATGTAGTGATCTGGAGTTGGCCACTCTGAATAAGGCCATCTATGCCATTCCTCAAATTATCGCACCCATTTACCGAGATATTGCAGTAAGCACAACCCAACTCACACCCTGGGAACATTTGACATTCCAAGAGTTGAGCCTTGATTTCCACCAATGGTGTCCTGATCTGTCCCACACTGGTTATTAAATAAGACGGCTTGTCTTCTTCAATAGCGTTTATCCGGGGACCACCATGGTTTGGCATGGGGTTTTTATTGACATTGGGTGGTGGTGCGAAATTCAAAGCCTTGGAGTCCACCAGGTCTTGTACCTTCATATGCAGAGCCCTGCATTTTTCTGTACTGTGGCCAGGTGCGTTTGAATGAAAAGCACACCTAGCATTGGAGTCATGGTTCCTTGGTAGACTGTTGGGATCCGGGGGTGCCAACGTTCTTAGCTCAACCAGTTTGAGTTTCAGAAGTTGTGGCAGCAAGGTAGCATATGGCATCGGGATCGGATCGATCACTCGGTTAGCTTGAGATGGCCTTTGCTGAAATGGCCTTTGCTGGTTATTGTTGTTGCTGTTGCTGTTGGTGTTGCTGTTGTTGTAATTTCTCAGAGGATACTGATTTTGCTGATGGTACTGAGGTTGCGGCTGATAGTTTTGCTGAGGAGGTTGATAGACGGGTTGAGGATGTGCTGGAGCAGGAATGGTGACTGCTGCTATTGACCTTTGAGCATATTGGGGCTTGCCCCTGTTTGAATGGATGGCATTGGTCTTGCCAGTTCTTCTCGGGCCTGCAAAAGGCTTTCTTGTTCCACTGGACGAGCTTGCACCGTTGTCTGAGATCTTACCCATCTTCAATAGGCTTTCAATTCTCTCCCCGGCTATGACAACATCTGCAAAGCTGGTGGATGAGAAGGCAGCTAGCCTATCAATATAGGTTCCCTGAAGGGTGTTCATGAACATATCCGCCATTTCCCGTTCAGACATAGGTGGCTGAACAGCAGCAGCCAATTGCCTCCATCTCTGGGCATATTCTCGGAAACTTTCCCTTGACGACTGTGACATTCCCATTAGGAGGGTCCTGTTGGGTGCCATGTCTAAGTTATACTGATACTGTCTGATGAAGGCCTCTGCCAGGTCCTTCCAGCATCTGATAGTTGCCCTTGTCAAGTGAGAATACCATTCTCTTGACGCTCCAGTTAAGCTGTCTTCGAAATAGAACATCCAGAGCTTCTCATCCATAGTATAGGCCTTCAGCCTTCCCAGAAATGACTGTAAATGAGTCCGGGGGCATGAAGTCCCGTTATACTTTTCGAAACAAGGAGGCTTGAACTTGTGGGGAATCCTAACCCCGTCTACCAAGCCCATGTCCATGACGTCGAAGCCCAAAGAGTTTTGAGATTCTAAGGACCTCAACTTCTCAGCTATCTCATCCAATCTTCTATCATAAGCTTCTTCACCAGCGCCCATTACTGTGAATTGGTCCTCTTGAGGATCTTCTTGAAGTACTCGGGCTGCGGTGGCAGTCCCTTGAACATTCGCTGGAATATTGACCTCAGGATGGAGGTGTGGTCCAAATACCGGAGGGTTGACGTGAGGTTGGACTCTTTCATTGTTACTGGTACCGGCAGTCCCTATATGCGGATCTTCTTGATTCTGCCTTTCCACCATGGCTCTCAATCTTTCCTGGCTCTGAGCCATGTTGTTCATAACTTCCATAAACTGAGTCATTTGATTTCTCATCTCTAGCCTTTCATTTGCCATTTGATTTCTGACCTCAGTAAGGTCCTGCTGCATCTGATCCATCTGAATTCCCGGAAGGTTGTTTCGGGTTGGATAGCGGTGCGGACGGTTGAGGGGAAATACCCGGCGCCTAGCAATAGTTCCTGATTTATCACAACAGAGGTTAGCAACAATAAAACAAAACCTACAAAACAAACAAAGGGTTAGCATGCAATGCAGTTATGCTTATTCGTTCTCAAGGTATCCGGTTTGGCCTTCAGTTTTGACCCTTCCAGACCCTTGAAGATGCTGTTGTCGTTGCTTGAGGAAAACTCAGATGAAGCAAACTAACACAAATATATTACAGAAGGTGAAATAATACAACTTGTTCATTTTACAACACAAGCCCTCTAAGGGGTCAAAATACAGTACAAGAAAATAAAAGTACATGGAAAGAAAGCAACAACAAACAAATGGTCAAACACCAAGACCAAACTCATCCTCACGAACTTCCTTGAGAAGTGCTTCGGTCACAGGATCAGCCGGACGCTCCGTGAGATTCCTGATGAGGAGATTCCGGGTCGTAACAGCTGCTGTTAGCTTCTTGTGCTGAGTTTGGTCCTTGGACCTCTTCACCCCTGCTCTGATCTTCAGTTCTGATATCTCCCTCTGGGCTGCTGCCAGGGCTTCTTGTTGCTCTTTTGCACTAGCTTCCAGTTGCTCCATCTTGTCTTGAACTCTCTTGTCTTCCAGGGTACGTGCCTCGGTGATCCTGACCCACCGGGCTTGACTCTCCTTCAAATACAAGTCTGTTCTCGCTCTCTGGAACTGGGCTTCTTTGCAAGCATTCTTCAGAATTTGTTCACCAGCCTTGGAATTTTTGATATAATCCCCAGACTTCTCAATCTTAGTCAGATGCTCTACTCTCATCTTCTCCAACCTCTCAATCTCCCTCATACCTTCACTCCTCTCCCGGAGGGTCTTCTGCAAAGCCTGGGTTAACTTCTCATTCCTTTCCTTCAAGCTCTCAAACTCCTCCAAACTGATAGTGGCAGGGGGTGGTGCTGAAGATGACTCAGGCATGTCTTCTATGGTAAAGGGCATCCCAGAGAATTGGGCCCTGGCGCGGGACCACTCATAATATTGTGCTGATGCCACATTATTGCACTTCCCCAGAATGCTTACTCCCTTGGTTTAAACATTGTCCCAGGCCCAGGCAGCCTGCCTAACAACAGTCAAATTAATCTTGTTCTCACAATAGAGAGTCTCAGCCAAGTCCTGTGCCCTAGGAGCATGGACCAGTGCATAGCCCAATTGCCTTCTGAACAGCAGAGGATTGTAATTAATACTGCCCTTAACTCCCATCAAAGGCACATTAGGAAAATGCCCACAGCTGGTGATGATATCCCTGCCCTTGGTGCTTTGGGTGCACCATCTGATGTCAGCTGAAGTTAGAACAGTGAGTCTCTTAGCCCAGTTGCTTTGCTGATGAGGGTTTAAAAATGCATCTGTCCTGGGTAGATGCCTGAGAAGCCAAGTGTGGAACAATGGAGCACAACACCTCACTAATATCCCCCTCTGCTTTTCATTCCTCTGATGCACTGAATAGTAGAGATCCCCTAATAAAGTGGGCACTGGGTTCTTCAAGATGAACAAGTGAATTGCATTCTTGCTAATGAATCGAGGCTCATCTGCAAACAACACAATTCCATATATACTCAAGGCCAACAAGGCACAAACAGCTTTCCACTCTCCTAAAGAAGCTTTCAGGGTAGCTTGAGAGATCAAGAAGTCCAGATGGAAACCAGGGATCCCAGCTTTAGAAGTCATATGCTGCTCAATCAAAACAGGTTCCAGATGCAAAGCTTTTGCTACTTCTCCATTAGCAGGAAAGACCATCTCGGGGTTGAAAGGAATTTCTCTCCCGATAGGCATACCAACTAATGAGGAGTACTCTTCCAATAAGGGGCCCAACTGAAAGTCTTGAAAAGTAAAACATCTCAGTGGAGGATCATAAAACTGAATGCAGGTGTGGATCAGGCTTCTTTGTGATGGGTCCAGATCCATAACCATGTCAAGTATATCTCCATAACTCTCCCTGAACAATGGTATGTGATCTGGAGTGATCAGGGTTTGAATCCTCCTGATGTCTGATAACTCTGGTTGGAAGAAGTGGTAAGTGATGTTGCTCTTTTTAGGAGCCATGATGCTGAGACTGAGTAGAGACAGGTGCTGATGAAGATACTGAAGAGAGGGCCACTGATTGGCTGGTGCAGGAGATAGCTGAAACAGATGCTGGTGAAGATAGGTCACTACAGAAGATGGGGTCAAAACCAAAACCAAATGAAGATGGATACCCTGAAACAAATAAGCAAATGTCAATATGATGCAATGATTATGTATGCAGATGATATGCAAAGGGTTTGTGACTGAGCTGGATCTGATCAAATGCTCTGATATAGGTCCAAGTGTGCTCAAGAATTCCAGATGAGGTCTATAAATCCAGTAACCAAGGTGGGGGGCTCAAATAAAGAGCCACATATCCAGGGTTTAGAATCACAAGAACTGTCCCAAATTGGAGTATTCTTAAACAATCAAAGTAACAAGGTATTCTGAGGTCAAGGTACCTGCAAACCTGTAAACAGCCCAACCCCCTCACAGGTGGTGTTCTAGAACAAGGATCCTCAGACTTGGATCAGTTATGAGAAGTGTAAACACTTCTAACCCGGAGGTACAGTGTTTACAATAACCATAAAAGTTCCTCCTCTAATTCACCTCAGTTTCTGAAGGTCAATACTAAAGGTCATCCAGACTTAGCAGGCTTCCCAGATAGCCCTAGCATTGCAGGAAATCTGCAACACAGAGTTCTCAAGAAGAAACCCATATCTGAACCGTGTTTCATATTCCCGCACCAGACCGAAATGGAATGGGAAAGAATATGATTCACTCTAGCCTAGGTGTCACTCAGGTCCCAGGTATAGGACCTTAACTCTCAATGAATCACCCTCCCACCAAAATAAAGACCAGATCCAGCCAGCAGCATGACAGTATGATATATACAAAAGCAATAAAGAAAGCAGTAAAGCAAATGTACATAAATCAATAAACAAAATAAATACAAGCACAAATAAGCACATAACACCCCAGTAAACACAAATCAATCAAGCGTTAGGAGGAACCCACAAAAAGAACCAGAAGCCCTGGTTGCAATATAAGGTGTCCCCAGCAGAGTCGCCAAGCTGTCGCTCCCGACAAATGAAATTTGTCCAGATAAAGGTACAGACGCGAACGGTCGGCGAAGGGAACAGTGAGAACACACAGCCGTGAACTCACTGGAGATGAAAAGAGTCGCCAGCTAGGCATTTTTATCCCGGAGGAAAGGCAATGCTGCATAGACCTAGAAAGACATGGATAAGACGGTTTGCGAACCAGAGAGACTGAGAAAGGGGGTTGGTTACAACCTGGGAAGGTATTAGCACCCAGATTGTCCGCCGTACTCGACGGGATCCACGCTTGAAAGATTTGTGCTATAAAGGGGTAGTGTCAGTGCAATCTATGTATAAAAGAGCTGGAAAAAGAAGTACAGGTGTCAGTGCAAAAGAAAGTGATGTGTGATATGTATAGTGTCAGTGTAAGGACAGGAATGAAATGCTCATGATAATGAGGCTAAGAATGAAGCTGGAAGGAGGGGGAATGTACAGAGACTTTTGTTCGATAACTGTTAAGTTATGCCTACGTATCCTCTCGTGCAATGAGGAAGTCAGAACACCGTAGTTCGACCCAAAGAGACTGAAAGATGAATTGACTTGATGAACTGCTTGCCTGTCTATGCTCAAGTGTATGATCTGTCTGGCACAGATGCAAACTGTCTTGCATTAGACGGAAGAAGCAAGTTCTCGTTTGTGAGTGAAAATGATGAGAAAAGAATCCCGAAGGAGACGATTATTGTTTGTTTTTTATGTTTTCAGTCTTTTATTGCTTTTGAAAATTTGTCATAAGTTAATGAACTTATGCCTAAACCAATGGGTTAGTAAACTCATCACATCTTCCCTCTGATTAGGGGTAATGAGAATACCTTAAGTGTGAAGTCAGATTCTCACACTTAATCACCTTTGGTGTAGGATTAAGATCATTAACCTACTTGTGATTAATTAGATGTTTTTGATGTTTTTGTTTAGTGTTAAGTAATGAGGTTAAGCCATAATCAGGGATTAAACAGACTCATTACACCATCCTAAAAGAAGGATAATAGATGAGAGTGTTTAAGCTGAGGAAAACTCCTCAACTTAATCCATGATTAGGAATTAAACTCATGACAAAACAAGCCTTTGATTAAGTGGATTTTATTTAATGATATGATGATGAAGTGATTTTTAGGGTTTGTAAGACCACTTGAGGGGGACTTGTCCATTAACACTAGGGTTAGTCCTTCTTAACCAATTAAGGAAGAATTAGAACCCTAATGCAAGGCCCAAGTTACAAGTGTGATGTCTTGATAATTATTAAGTGAATTGATTAAGAGATTTAAACACATTAAGGGTTTAACACTTAGGATTAAAGTTATACACTCCATCCTAATAGAAGGATGCAGGCATGAGCTTAATCACAAAGCCTTAAAGCCTTTAGGGTTTAGTCCCTGATTATGAGATGAGAAGAGAAGACTCAAAAGAGACACAAAGGTAAAACTAAGAGGGGAGACTAAACAAAACCCTAATCATTGTCATGCTTGGTTGTTCCTAAAGTTTGTGAGGTTTTCAAGAGAAATCTTCAAAGGAGCCACCAGGAAGCAGATGAACAGGATCAAGAGAAGCAAAGTGACTTGCTTCATTCAAGAAGTCAAGTCACTTGAAGAAAGAAAGTGGGAGGAAAAAGAATGATCAAGCTCAATCTCAGACACAAGTAAAAATGCAGCAATGGATGCAAGAGAGATGAAAAGAAAAGTTATGAGAAGTGAAGGCAAATTCACTTCTCAAGTTCACTTACCACCTGAAATGTTAGAAAGAAATGCAATGCAATGCTAAATGGGATGAAATGGTATGATGCTAAACAAAACCAGAAGCATGTTGATGATGACAATGATGCTATGGAGTACTACAAACATGAGACAAGGCATGGATGTGTTCATACAAGTTCATGGATGCAAATGATGCAAGCTAGGAAGCATGAACTTTACATGAAAAGTTATGAAACATACATGGCAAACAAAATGGCAAATATGGGGTGCAATGATCAAACATGCTTTCTACATGTCTTAAGATGTCAAATGAATCAAATGGAGGCATGGAATGGCATGGCAAGTCAAGTCATGCAAGAGAATGCAAGAAGGATGCACATGAAAGCCCAAATTAGGGTTTATGAAACAAACATCAAACAAAAACCAAAAACAGAAGCAAAACCTAAGATAAAAAATGGAAAATGCCAATCAAAGAATCCCTAACCCTATACTAAACCAAAGCCCAAAGGAGAGGTCTCAACTCTTAACCAATCTCAAGTTATGATTTTTCTAAGTTATTAGGGTTTTTAGGGTTCCTAAACAAAAGAAATGCCAAACAAATTGAAAATGAGGAAACAAAACATGGCCATTTTATCCTAGAAGCTACATGCTAAACACAAGACAATGCAAAAAGAATCAATGTCCAACTCTTCTTAGATAGGCAGAAATGAATTTTTGAACCTTGGATCAAAATAATGCACAAAAAATGATTTAATTCAATGAAAAATTCTTAAAATGCATCAAGATCAAAAAAGAAATTTGGTTTGAAGGTTGGACAATGTTTCTAAATGTCTTAGAACATTTCATGAATTTTTTGGTAATTTTTAAATACCTAAAAGTATTTTTAATTAATTAATTTCCATTAATCAATTAAAAATAATCTTTTAAATATTTAAAAATACTTTTTTAATGATAAAAAATAAAATGAAAATATTTTTGTGTCATAAAAATTAATAAAACTTAGGAGAAAAAGTTTCATAATTTTTAGAAATTTTTTACTATTTTAAATTAATTATGCAAGTTAAATGAAATAAAATGAAATTAAAACAAAATAAAATGAAAGTAAACAGAAAGGAGGGCCAGGATTTGATCTGGGCTTGGTCTGGTTGACTGCGCGCCAGATCCAAGGGCCCAGATTCAAATCTGGCTAATTAATACTTATGAATTAAATAATCAAAAATTAAATGGATAATCAGGATTAGGGCTTCTAATGACTCATCTCAGCCATTCATTCACGCGCGGGAGAGTCCATCCAAGGGACCAAATTCAAAGTTCGTTAATTAATGAGACTTAGCCCTAATCACATTCAGGCTGTCGGAGAAGACTTCCGGTCGTCTTCTCCGGCGAGCATCTCCCCTGAAAATCCCCAAACCTCCCAAAAACCTAACTAAAATGAAATCTAAGAAATGGGAAATGATCTCCAACCACTCACGAATCAAAACCCTCTCTCAAAACAAATTTTTATTCCCTAACAAAGCTGAATCGAAGCAAATAAGAACTAGGGCACGCAAGTTTCAGAAAGCAATTAAACTCTCATTTCATCACCATTTCAAAAACTAAAAGCATACTAATGATCAGGAAGACATGTAGAACAAGTTTAGAATAAAAGAAATGATTTCTGGAAAAATATTTCTTTTGTTTTAAACTTGTTCTCTATGCTTCACTGAGTATCCTGGTGCTTTTGGTTTTTGAAATGGTGATGAAATGAGTATTTAATTGATCTCTGAAACTTGCGTGCCCTAAAATTTGTTTGTTTCGATTCATGCTTCTGGGGAAGAATAAATTTGTTTTGACTTAGGGTTTTAGTTCAGGGGATCATGGGAATCATTTCTGTATGCTTAGGTTTCATTTTTGTTACGTTTTGAGGGAGTTTGGAGATTTTCAGGTGGATTTCCCACCGGAGAAGACGACCGGAGGTCTTCTCCGGCCACCTGAAAATAATTAGGGCATAACCCCTGTAATTAAGTTCATTTGAATATTGAGCGTTGGATGGCCTGACTTGTTTGACTTGCCGCGCGAATGGATGGCCTGGATCTAGTCATTATGCCCTAATCTTTTTCATTAGTTTTAATTAATTATAATTAAACTAATTAACTCAGAAGCAATCCTGGCCCTCCACTAGCGCGCGTGGTCAACCCTTTTGAATCCAGGGCTCATCTCAGCCTTCCATTTGTTTGACTTCATTTTTAATTCATTTTAATTTCTTTTCTTTTCATTTTATTTGCACATTTAATTTAAAATAGTAAAAAAGGTTTAAAAATTATGAAACTTTTTCTCCTGAGTTTTATTAATTTTGTAAACACAAAAATATTTTTATTTTTATTTTTATCATTAAAAAAGTATTTTTAAATATTTAAAAGATTATTTTTAATTGATTAATGAAAATTAATTTATTAAAAATACTTTTAGGTATTTAAAAATCACCAAAAAATTCATGAAATGTTCTAAGACATTTAGAAACATTGTCCAACCTTCAAACCAAATTTATTTTTTGATCTTGATGCATTTTAAGAATTTCCCATTGAATTAAATCATTTTTTTGTGCATTATTTTGATCCAAGGTTCAAAAATTCATTTCTGCCTATCTAAGAAGAGTTGGACATTGATTCTTTTTGCATTGTCTTGTGTTTAGCATGTAGCTTCTAGGATAAAAGGGACATGATTTGATCTTGCATTTTCCATTTGTTTGGCATTTCTTTTGTTTAAGAACCCTAAAAACCCTAATAACTTAGAAAAATCATAACTTGAGATTGGTTAAGAGTTGAGACCTATCCTTTGGGATTTGGTTTAGTATAGGTTTAAGGTTTCTTTGGATGGCATTTTCCATTTTTTATCTTAGGTTTTGCTTCTGTTTTTGGTTTTTGTTTGATGTTTGATTCATAAACCCTAATTTGGGCTTTCATGTGCATCCTTCTTGCATTCTCTTGCATGACTTGACTTGCCATGCCATTCCATGTTTCCATGTGATTCATTTGACATCTTAAGACATGTAGAAAGCATGTTTGATCATTGCATCCCATATTTGCCATTTTGTTTGCCATGTATGTTTCATAACTTTTCATGTAAAGTTCATGCTCCTTAACTTGCAACATTTGCATCCATGAACTTGTATGAACACATCCATGCCTTGTCTCATGTTTGTAGCACTCCATATCATCATTATCATCATCAACATGCTTCTGGTTTTGTTTAGCATCATACCATTTCATCCCATTTAGCATTGCATTGCATTTCTTTCTAACATTTCAGGTGGTAAGTGAACTTGAGAAGTGAATTTGCCTTCACTTCTCATAACTTTTCTTTTCATCTCTCTTGCATCCATTGCTGCATTTATGTATGTGTTTGAGATTGAGCTTGCTCATTCTTGTTCCTCCCACTTTCTTTCTTCAAGTGACTTGACTTCTTAAATGAAGCAAGTCACTTTGCTTCTCTTGATCCTGTTCATCTGCTTCCTGGTGGCTCCTTTGGAGATCTTTCTTGTTTAACCTCACAAACCTTAGGAACAACCAAGCATGATAATGATTAGGGTTATGATTAGTCTCCCCTCTTAGTTTTACCTTTGTGTCCCTGTTGAGTCTTCTCTCCTCATCTCATAAATCAGGGACTAAACCCTAAAGGCTTTAAGGCTTTGTGATTAAGCTTATGCCTGCATCCTTCTCTTAGGATGGAGTGTATAACTTTAATCCTAAGTGTTAAACCCTTAATGTGTTTAAATCTCTTAATCAATTCACTTAACAATTATCAAGACATCACACTTGTAACTTGGGCCTTGCATTAGGGTTCTAATTCTTCCTTAATTGGTTAAGAAGGACTAACCCTAGTGTTAATGGACAAGTCCCCCTCAAGTTGTCTTACAAACCCTAAAAATCACTTCATCATCATACCATTAAATAAAATCCATCTAATAAAGGCTTGTTTTGTCATGAGCTTAATCCCTAATCATGGATTAAGTTGAGGAGTTTTCCTCAGCTTAAACACTCTCATCTATTATCCTTCTTTTAGGATGGTGTAATGAGTCTGTTTAATCCCTGATTATGGCATAACCTCATTACTCAACACTAAACAAAAACACCAAAAACATCTAAATAATCACAAGTAGGTTAATGATCTTAATCCTACACCAAAGATGATTAAGTGTGAGAAGCTGACTTCACACTTAAGGTATTCTCATTACCCCTAATCAGAGGGAAGATGTGATGAGTTTACTAACCCATTGGTTTAGGCATAAGCTCATTAACTTATGACAAATTTTCAAAAGCAATAAAAGACTGAAAACATAAAAAACAAACAATAATCGTCTCCTTCGGGATTCTTTTCTCATCTCATTCACTCATAAACGAGAACTTGCTTCTTCCGTCTAATGCAAGACAGTTTGCATCTGTGCCAGACAGATCATACACTTGAGCATAGGCAAGTAAGCAGTTCACAAGTCAATTCATCTTTCAGTCTCTTTGGGTCGAACTACGGTGTTCTGACTTCCTCATTGCACGAGAGGATACGTAGGCATAACTTAACAGTTATCGAACAAAAGTCTCTGTATATTCCCCCTCCTTCCATCATTATTCTTTAAGCCTCATGATCTTGAGCATCCTATTCCTGTTCTTACACTGACACTTTCATACTTCACATCATTATACACTTCACTTCTTTTTTACACTGACACCTGTACATTCTCTTCCAGCTATTTTATACACAAATTGCACTGACACTACCCCTTTAAAACACAAATCTTTTAAGCGTGGATCCCGTCGAGTACGGCGGACAATCTGGGTGCTAATACCTTCCCAGGTTGTAACCAACCCCCTTTCTCAGTCTCTCTGGTTCGTAAACCGTCTTATCCATCTTTTTCTAGGTCTATGCAGCATTACCTTTCCTCCGGGATAAAAATGCCTAGCTGGCGACTCTATTCATCTCCAGTGAGTTCACGGCTGTGTGTTCTCACTGTTCCCTCTCGCCGACCGTTCGCGTCTGTACCTTCATATGATCCAATTTCATTTGTCGGGAGCGACAGCTTGGCGACTCTGCTGGGGATCTGGCAACTTCTCCTTGTGCAATCCACTCCTTAGGACCTCTTGATGATGTTTGAATGCTTTGGAGCAATTTATGCTGGCTGGTTGATGAGTTTAGACAGCTTCTGCTTCAACTCAGTTGAAAATGGCCATGGTGAAATGGGCAGCTTCAGGCCAGTATGAGTGGTTCTATGTGATCAGAACAATGAGTGGAGAAGGTCTGTGGTGTTTGTTTGGATGTTTGTAAGCTGTGGAAGAAGTTTCGAATGAAACTGCAAGTTGAGGTGAGAAATGGCAGTGGGGTGTTCTTGCTTGTTTCAGGCCTGGCTTTTGGTGGTTGAGGTCTATGAAGTATGGTGAGTTGATCTATGGAAATGGTTTTTATGTTTGCAAGCTGAGAAAACAAATTCGAAGGGAGATGCAAAATGGAGTGATTTTGTGTATCTGTTGAATGAGAGAGTTTCAGCCTTGCCTCTTGATACATTTTGCTTGCCAAATGATATTGTATTTTAATCCTATAGGTCAGATGATGTGACCTGGCCTATAGTGATTGGTAAGTTTGCTTTTGCACAAAGTCCACCTTTTGTGTAAGAGAAGTATGGCTCATGATCTAGGCAAGTACAAGGCATGGGGCTGCGCAGCAAAATGAGGGGAAAGGCTAGCCAAAGTCAGCATCCAATGTCACAAGTTGTAGGAAGTGTGATGAGTGGTTTTGCAAGTTGTTGCAACTTTGGTTCACATGTGATTTCCTTGTCCAACAAACCATAAACCATGGGCATTCTTGGTTCAATTCTGATTTTTATGACTTATAGAATGTTTGCATACTGGTTTGAAATGAATTAGAGGTTACAAAGGGCATTGGCTCATGGTTTTGCAAAATTCACATTTGAGGCATGCCTTGAAAATCAATGATTTTAGCCAGCTTTGTCACACCATAACTTTTGATCCAAGAAGAGTTTGATCATGTTCTTGTACTTTTTGAAAAGGGAAAGATGTAATATACAACTTTCATGACCAAAGTTTTTCCATTTGAAGCATTTTCGGATCAAGAATCAAGGCTTGAAAAATGACCTAAAATGAAGCATTCTTGAAAAGTCAACTATGCCCAAAAAGTCAACATTTGCAAAAACCCTAAATTCTTGATTTTTATGAACTTCAACCTTCTTCCATGATCAAATAAAGATCATATACACTCAAAATGATGAAGATCACCCATTGGTTGGGTCATTGGGGGCCTCAGATGCCCTGATTTTGCACTGACTTGTCTGAAAAGTCAACCCTTGATCAGATGACTTTCCCATGGAATTTCTTCATGAAAATTGATATGCATACTCCCTATACCATATGGAGACCAATGGAAACAAGAATGACCAAAAAATTTGGGGTTATGGCCTCTGAAACCAAAACCCTAATTTTAGGTCAACTGTGCAGTCAAACTTGGCTCTGCATCCATTCAAACCCTAGTTCTTGTGATTCTTTGGAAATCTTGACCTTGAGAGGATGTAATATGATAGATGAACACACATGGATCCCTTTGAAGTGATTGGTGGCCTTTGGAGTGGCTCAAGAAGCTTTGGGATTGCTCAGATCACAAACCCTAGGTGCAGATGACTTAGAAACTATGCAGTGAATCAAAATTGAGATATGAGATGATATGATTGTGTTTATGAATATGAGATGATCACAAGCCATGGTGTGAATGAGTGAGGGCAAATTTGGGGTGTTTACAGCCGTACCAAAGCCAAAACTCAAGTCCACAACAGGCCCAAGTTTCCCGCAGCTCAACAACATCCAAACCTTTCCCGCGACTGGGCATACACACGAGCAACGCACCTGTTTCAACAAAACGCAAGCAAATTCCAAACAAATCAATCAAAACGCAAAGTCACAAGAACAAAAGCAAAAAACGCAGTGACGCAAACGCACGAGAATTTCATGAACCTTCAAAACGCAAAATCAAATTCAAAACGCAGCAAATAATTTCCTCTTCCCCTTCTTTAAATAGGACTCCTCACTCTCACAAATATCAAGCTTTCACAGCCTTTGAACCTCTGTCAAAATCAATCCTCAACCCTAAACCCCTTTTCTTACCCTCTTTCCCAGTCTTCAATTTGAAACACAAAAAAGGGAATCAAAACCGAAATTGAAAGAGGAATAGAGAAGTTTGTTTTGTGAAATTGAAAGAGGAGAAAAGAGAGCTTCGAATAAGAAGAAGAAGAGAAGAAGCATTTCCGGATTTCTTTTTTGAGGGTGAGGGTTTCGTGTATACCTGTTTATTGCCCTGTTTTGCGTTGTGAAAGTTGAAGGAGGAAGAGTTATGTTGCTTCTGTTTTGTTTTTCCTTTTATATAATTCATTTTCTTTTTTTTTCTTTTTTTTTTAAAAATTTTATAAGAGAATGTGATATGTGTTTAGCTTGGTTTAGATCCTTTTGGATCTATTTGATATCCATACCTCCCGTTGACTTCCCCATTCCCTCTCCACTTTATTCCATTTTTTTTTAATTTGTTTCATTTTCTTATGGTATTTGTTTAGTTTAATTTGGATTTAAAGAATTCCATAAGAGATGTTTTTTTTAGAAGAAATATTTAGAGAAAATTTTAGAAGTAAGTTAGAAAATATATTTTTAGAAAAAAAGTTTTACAAATATTTTAATGCTTTAATGCTTTATTTTTAATCCATTTTCATTCTTCATTTTTTTTTTGTCGATGACAATCTCCGATTCGTAGATTGTTGATTTTCGATAAGTTTAATCTTCATTATTTCAAATCTATGGATGAATTATCATTTGGATCATTCTCCATACTTTGAGATCGTGATAGGTTGCTTTTCGATGAAATTCAACGAAAATCTCGATTAAGATTAGACCTTCCTTTTTCTTTTAGTGTGGCATGTTTTCGGAGAACGATCCATTATATCGTTTCTCTAACATGTATTAACACGAATATTTTCCACTTTAATTAGTGGTGGCCGGCCTCATTTGTAGGGTAATTACTTCGTAAATTACTCGGAGATTGCTTAACATTGACCTAAAGTTGTCCCGATTTGAATTAAGATCCACTTGGATCCGGTTGCCTCGATCTTATTTTTCTTTTCGTGGTTGTGCTTGATTAAGTTCATCATACCACTTTATATTGTAAATATTATAACATTGTGAATATATAATTGTTTAAATTTAATCTCTCGCACCTTATCCTTTTATTTTAATCTCTTGCTCCCTTATCTCTTTATTATGCTTTATCATATAATATCATATATCATTTGTTTATGTTCATATTGTGCTTGTGGTTTTTATTTTTGTCCATTTGGATATCAAAACACTAATAAAGGATTAAACACTTAAAAGACTTGTGACTTCTAATTTTGGACTAATGGTTACTATCCCTAGCTTTTGGAGAAGGGACTTAGACTTTAAGATCTTCCCCCTTGCTCAAGTTGGAATGGAGTAGAAACCTCGGCCTCAAGATTATTTCATTAGCCTTTGAAGAATAAATTCCGATCTTTGAAGAATTGTGCATATTATGGTTTGGTAAACTCTTTCCTTAACTTTTAATTCAAGTACTAGGATTAGTCCCTTCATCTCCTCCCCATTCTTTAATTTTCAAAACTTCTCCCTATTTCAAAAACCTTCTTGTTTTCTAAACTTCAAACACTTTCATAAATAAACCTTGACTTAGGTCAAGCGATTTTTAATTTTTTCACTTTATTTTCTTAATCAATGTTAATTTATGTAAATATATCAAAAACCATTTTCTTACATACTTTAAAAAATGCAAACCCACTCAATTGTTTTTGTGCTTTGTGCACCTTTTCTTTTTTTCCATGTTTAGATATGATTCATCTTTTCTAGCGGAATTATTCGCTAAAGGATGACGACTTATCTCTACATTTTAAAATCAATTCAACTCATTTGTTTCTTTTCAAATTTTGTACCACGAACTACAAGGTTTTGATCTCGCATTGCACTTTGTGGGTACGTAGGCATAAGGCGTTAAAACCTTATCAAACACAAAATCATTAAAAAATATTATTCTCCTCATCTCTTCCATCTTTTTAAGCAAACCAATTTCAGACCAAAAAGCAATAAATATTTCAAAGGGCTCCCGTGGAGTACCACGGACGAGTCGGGTGCCTAAAACCTTCCCGGTTCGTAACCAATCCCCGTACCCATTCTCTGTTTGATTCTTTTAGCTTTTTAGCTTTTAAGATTCATTAAGGTTTTGTTCGTTCTTTTTCTTTTTTCCTTTTGGAAATAAATAAAAGCGCGGTGGAGACTCTGTGTATATCGAGTTAAGTTAATCAATAACTTACACTCATGATTTTACCGCTACAACAAGAAAGGTGTTTCACCCTGTTGCTGGCATATTTGAGGAATTTCACATTTGTGAATAATTGCTTGTGTATCTTTTTGCTATTGTGTTCATTGTGAATATCTAATCCCCCTCTTTGCCATGTTTCAGCAAGTACTGTTATGATGAGCGTGGAACATGGATGACTTGGAAAGAGGCTAAGAATATGTGGCTTTGGAGGAAATCTTGAGAAAGACACAAAACTTGGCACAAAACATAGTCTTGGCATGAAAATTGGATTTAGTAGACTTATTAATCATGTAGACTTGTTGTCTTTTGCATTTATATTTCTTTGTTAGACTTGAACTTTGTAATGACTTTGTGCGTTTAGATTTGAAATAATATGAATCCTTTAGTGGTGACTTATGGGTGGAGCTTGTTTCATGTCCTTTGAATATTTCTTAGCTCAAAGAATGTCACTGAAGACCTCATGCCTTGAAATTCAGTTCCATGATGCCATTTTGAAATTTGAAACAAATCTAACATGAGCTTAAACAAGACTTGAAATCATCATGAATCCATTAGCCCACTAGCTTACCAAAATGCTTTGAGAAATACTAAGCCCAATCCTTAAAGGCATCATAATGAAACATAGCCCTTGAGACAAGCTCGAAATGTGACATAGAACCACTTGAATCATGACTTGAAATAATGGATATGTTTTGACTGTTAATTGTGAAAATTCACCATCTTTCTCTTATCTTCTCCTGAATTCAGTGCACCTGTAAAACTTATTAGTCACAATAAACATAGACATGTCTTTATGGCATAATTCTTAGAAGATCATGGTCACAATCTAGATGATTCTTTAGAGGAAAAAATAATAGAAAGTATAATTATAAATAATAAAAAGGTAGGACAAGTTTGGGGTATGACACATATGATTATAGGTCATGAATTTCCTTTTTCTGTTATGGAAGGTGTTATTTTTAATAAATTTCTTAGAGAAATATATCCACGGTACAAAAAGAATACTAGACAACATTGTTAAGTTTGATTGTGAGACATTTTATGAGGCTTATAGAATTAAGAGGAAAAAGTATATGTCTTTGATAAACAAGATCAATCTTACAACTGACTTGTGGTTGTATGGTGAACAGAAAATTGGTTATATGATTGTGACTGGTCATTTCATTGATTCAAAATGGCATCTTCACAAAAGTGTTTTTATCTTTTAAGAATGTGCCACTACCACATTCTGGTTAAGTTTTGTGTAGGGAATTGATTAAGGTGATGGATGATTGGGGCATAAGGGATAAGGTTGTTTCTATTTCAGTTGACAATGCTAGTGCAAATGATAAATGCATTGCTAGATTGAAGAGATATTATTCTAGTAGGATGAAGCTTCCATTGGATGGTAAATTATTTTGTGTGAGATGTTGTGCATACATCTTAAATTTGTTGGTTCAAGATGGTCTTGATATGATTAAGGTGACTATTAATAAGATTAGAAATGGGGTCAAATACTGGTTGAATTCTGAAACTATGTGCAAACTAAGACAATTAAAATGGTACTTTATGAGGGTGATTGGGTGAAGGAGAAATATGGTATTAAAAAGGGCTGCACTGCTAGTATTATAAGTATCTTTTGCTTATGATCTATTTTAGTTCAATATTTATAGAGCTAATGATTTTCCATTTAACTTATGTATTAATTGATGTTGCTTGAGGAACCACAAGATGAACCTTTAGCATATCATTTTTTGGTGAGGATTCGGGTGTCACTTCTTCGATGAAAGCAATTTTGCAAAGCCAATGATGAGATTGTTCTGAGGCATATCATGAATTATGTTATTTTGTTATTAATGTAATTATGTTATTTTGTTGTAATTTGAAAACATAAGTTTCATAACTTATGTTTGAACAAGATAATAGATGGTTAAAATTATTCTTAATTTTGAATGTAATGTGATATGAATGACAATTTCAAATGCATGTTTTGAATTTATTATTTTAAAATATCATTTCTAGAATTTCTACAAATTTTATTCTGAAATTAAAAAAAAAATTGATATGCCTAAATTTCGGGTTGATCGAGTACCCAGACCATCTATTATCAGTTCAGTTTCGGATCTCTTTCCCAGAATGTCAATTATTCGGTCCGGTTCTGGATCACCTGAAAGTGTCGAATCGGTTTGGGATAAGAAATATAATCATTATTGTTTTGGTCTGATTCTGATTTATCCGATAAGGTTTTCGATCCAATTTTCGGGATCCCAAATATCCGGACCGAAAACAGCCATAGCCTTAACCAAGAAAATTGTTTTATATTTTCATTTTCCAATAACAACTAATAATATTAACACGTTAGGTCCTACTATAAATTTTAGACTTAATTAGTGACGTAATTTTTTAATTTAGTTTCATATTTTATTTTTATTTTTTTTATTTAATAAACATTAGACATTAGTTCTTTAAAAACAGTATCGTTATTCAACTTGTTTTTTTCAGTTAAATTTTGTAAAATAAAAAAGAAACCTTAACGGATACATATACGACATGATAGAAAAGCATTGGTTAAAAAATATTAAAGGGATTTTGTTTTGGGAGGTAAAAAAAAATCCACAAATAATTAATAATAAGTAAAAAATATATAATAAATCTCGACTTTCATTTGAAATATAATAAATTATGGTGAAATCAAATGATATAGAGATAAATTTAAAATATATATAATAAATCTCGACTTTCATTTGAAATATAATAAATTATGGTGAAATCAAATGATATAGAGATAAATTTATTATTAAAAAATATTGTTGAATCTAACTTAATTCTATAAAATCGACTTAGGATGAGGATTGCCCCACTTATAAGGACATGTTCAAACTATATATTATTCGATGTAAAACTCTTAACACATCCTCTCATGCTCAGGAATTGGATACCTTAGACGTGAAAATAAATGGTGGGTGATCCGATAGTGAAAACCTGATAACAGATGGTCCATTAAATTTTAAATCAATACTTTTGATATCATGTTAAGAAATGTTGTGCCTCTCATCCATTTTATTTTGTAGAGTCTAATTCATCCAACACATTTTATAGGTGTTGATAATATTGTCTTTGAATAATACAAGTGAAAGGTTTCGTATGACTTACAAAATCATCTTTAACGATCTCTCTTTTAATTAGTTTTTGTTTTGCATTCCAAATCCAACTTGCCAATAAACACCTATGACAATGACATGCCTTCAGATTATAGTCTCTAGATCCAATATTCCATTCATATATTTGGTGTTTTTGGTTTAGAGAAACAAATATTGAAAATCCAAAAAAAAAATACCCTTTAAGTAATCAATTTTTTTGTTGTCACTAAATCGACCACAGATTTAAAGTTACATGTCAACAAAAATTGACGTCATTAATGATTTTTGGATGGAAATGACTAACGTGATATATTTTGAAAATTTAAGAGATTAAAACAAGCTTTTTAAATATTGAGGAAGTAAATTGAATTTTGATTCAAAGATAGAGAATAAAAAGTGATATTTTAACCTAAAAACTTAAGTTGAAATTTTTAATAGCTCATTCCAAAAAAACACATTATGGAATTAGTGTTATTGTAATTCAAACTTGTAGTATTGATTTAACTACCAATTATTTTGAAAGTTGCTTGAATTTTGTCTCTGAATTTCTGATAGATGCTTTTGTGTTGTTTCTTGAGTTAGTGTCATATTTTTGAAAAATTTGTGTGATCATTGTATGAACTGGTTTAGGGTCTAGTTTGTATGAACAATTTTCCTTTTATTGATGAGGTTGTTAAAGAGGCGGTCTATGTCCTACTATTTGACCAAAATGCAGAGCTAAGCCTAGGATAAGAGCCAAAATTGCAAGGAAATTTGATGCATGTAGAAGATACACCAAAATATTAAACCTCGGTTATTTTAGGCATCGCAACAATGAAGTTGTAGAAGTTCGTTAAAAGAGTGAACATGGAACAAAGAAAACAAAGTGTTTGATGACATGATTAAAAAATTAGATAAATATGAATCTAGAAAGATTCAGAGAGAAAAAAAAGAAAAGAAATTAATGAAGATGAGTTAGGACAGGAAGAGCATGATGAGGACGAGGAAATTATCAAGCCAAAAAGTTTCTAAATAGAGAGTCAATGTGAACTAGTGACAAGTAATGTCATGTCTGATGAAGAACCATCGTTAGAAGGAGAAGATGGAATCGAAAAAGAACCCCTATTAGGGGTTCTTTTTCGATTCCATCTTCTCCTTCTAACGATGGTTCTTCATCAGGCATGACATTACTTGTCAATCCTTCTAACAATGGATCACCTATTAGAAATATTGAAAAGTAGGGTTGTTTAAAAAAAATAACCCAAACGAATTGCCAAATTAAACCGAACTAAAGGTTAAATAATCTAATCATTATGTTTAGTTAGTGAACCAAATCATATTGCATTAAATAGTTCTAAAATTGAACTGAATCGAAATCGAACTGAATTGAATTGGAACCGAGGAAAACCGGAATTGAAAATAAAAAATAACAAAAAAAATTTTTATTTAAAAAAATTGAAAAAAAATTAATGGTTCGGTTCTTTTATAACTTGTTTGATTTGAGAAAATTGTTTTCTAACGGTTCAGTATGGTTCAAAATTTCTAAATGATATACCAAACCAATAATTTTGATTCGATTCGATTTAGAATAAATTGAAACGGTTCACTTAAATTCAAATAATTTTTTACTATGATTTAGTTCGATTTACTCACCGAAGTGTTCTATGAACAACCTTATTGAAAAGGACTAACAATTTAAAGTGACACCCAATTAGGCATGGCAATGGGGCGGGTCGGAGACGATTTTTACCTCCCCCAAACTCAAACTCAAATCCTCAAATAATCTGCGTTCCCCACCCCCAACCCAAACAAAAATGGAGAATTAAAATTCAAACTCGTCTCATATGGGTTCGGGTGTCCCCGCCCCACCATCCTCCATTTAGTACATTAATATTTTATAAGAAATATTTAATTTTTCCAAAATCTAATTACATTACAAATAATAAAATAAAATTGTTCTGGACCGGCCTAGAAGGTGCCCTACGTCCAATTGAGGCCCACTCCAGCTTAAATCTGGGTATAGGCCCAACAAACGATTTGAGACCTAGTGACCGTTGAGAAATAGAGCCGTTAGAATATAGCCATTGGGTGACTTCCCCCGTACGCGCTCTAACTCCTATCACGCGACCAACTTCCCTTCCAAAATTATTGGAAGCAGTTAGACTTTGTCTAAGGCCATGCGCCTGAAATCTACGGTCAGATGCCATTATAAATACCCTCCACCTTTGGAGGGCCAGGTATTCAATTATAATCACTTACATCCTTTCTTAATGCTTTAGTCTGCTTCACCCTGAAACTTACTAGAGCGTCAGAATATCTTGCAAGTACATCAACCCATCCCCTACAAGCATCGTTGCAGTCCTAGTTGAAGGCCACGAGGACTTGTTCGGATCATTACTCTACAGTGGTGTCGTCTGTGGGAAACAACAGCTCCCCTCATCATTCTTGAACAAGATCCTTTATTTTCAAAGCAAGATTAAAGCTCATCTCTTTGTTTCGTCTTCTTGGCTTCCCAACTCGATGAGACTGTGAATGAACATGTCACTATCATCCTCAACGATGGAGATAACCCCGGTAACTGTGGAACAACCCATCACGATGCCGACCACCATGAGGGACATCCTCCCTCTCCATCCTCCAACAATCTAAAACAGTTGTCGATCCCTCACAGATATCATGTGTTCGAACCGATCCACGTCCCTCTGGACACCAACGCCAGTACTCAGGCTCTCATCATCGTGCTTAACAATGCAAACCTCGCTCTCTTCCAGCAAAACAAGCGCATACAGATGCTCAAGGGAGATTGTCGCTCCCCTTATCCTGCTAGGAGACATCGTCGTAGAGACTTTCGCAGCCTTCCACGTCACTTATGACCTCCTTCGTGGAAATACATGAAGAAAGATTCCAAACATCTTTCTCCCCCATCAGATCAAGAAAGGCCAGAAGGATCCCATCCAGAGAGTGCAAAGAAGTGCACCCGGTCTCCTCCCTGAAAATCGCGACGTTCATCAGATGAGAGAGATCAAGGCACCAAGAATTCTTGGTACGACGAGGTCCGACTTCCTCGTCACCATAGTAGAAGTCCTCATCGGATCCGGCCCTATATTGTTCATCTGGAAGCAGCGACGATGAAGACAATCGTGGGCCCTTGAGTCACGAAATTATGGAAACCCGCATTCCTCACGGTCTCGAGAAACCCCCTCCTTTGGCCACTTATGACGGGACCACTGATTCTAACGACCATATAGAAAACCCCGAGGCCATGCTCCACTATCACAATGTCGAAAGAGCCATCAAGTGTAGCATTTTCCCCATCATGTTACAAAATTGGGCCATGTCCTGGTACAAGCACATTTCCTAAGGATCCATCACGTCATAGAGAGTCTTAATAAATCAGTTCACAAGGCACTTCACCGCATCTAGACGTCACCCCAAATCTGAGACCACCCTCTAAGGAATCATCCAAGGAAAAAAGGAACCTCTACGAGATTACATAGACAGGTTCAACAAAGAAGCAATGGAGGTACACACCACTGATCGCATGAAAAGATACATCATGGAAAAAGTTTTGCCTCCCAATAGTGAGTTTCGTAAAGCCGTGGGGATCGAGCCTCCTCAGTCGCTCGCCAAACTCCTCCAAAAAACACATGCCTACATCCAGTATAGGGAGAAAGAGGTTGCGAACAAGACCAGAGATTCGCGGAATCAAGAAAACTAACAGACTCACAAGTAAAGAGATGACTCAGAAGCTTCTCGACAAGAGAAGTACAAAGATGACCGTCCTCGTAAGAGTAGGGACCCCGCTGGCTATTTTTTAGAGTACACCCTCCTTACAGCTCCCTGTGAGAAGATTCTAACCAAATTCATCAATATCGAGTTCAAGTAAGGAGGTGTTCACTTTCCCAAACCAACAGCTTCTAAGGCCAATAATGACAAAAGTAAGTATTGTAGTTTTCACCGCAGTCATGGGCATGTGACCGAAGACTACATACACCTCAAAGATGCCCTTGAGATCCTCATCAACAAGGGGAATCTAAAGAAGTATGTAAAGGAGGGAGCTCCTCAATAGGAGGAAACCAAGATAGTCAACAAAGTTTCAGAAGAAGTTTCTCATATGCCAGTCGCTTTATCAATCACTAGACTCGAAGATTTCTTTATTCCTCGACGCCTCAGGGGCATGGGGTATTTGCTGCACACATCCCGTGGGACGCATTTCCTTCGGCCATGCTCATCTCGGGTGGGGGATACAACGAGATAACCATCGGTTCAATAAGAAGAAGGCTCGAGCACTTGGTCGATTGATCACCAAATCAACTCTCATCCCTTGAAAAGTCAGGGGTAAATCTCAACCCATTACATTCTACATGGAAGAGCTCCTCAGAGGCTCTCCAAACACTCACATTCCTTTGTTGATACGTGCCAAGATGGAAAAGAAGTATGTTCGTTGGATACTCGTCGATCAGGGAAGTTTGGTCGTCATAATGTACACCTCCCTCTTCAGAGTGTTGTAGCTTAATCAGGAGAACCTATCCCCATATGTGGGATATGATCTGCAAGGGTTCAACGGTGCAACCACTAAACCATAGGATTACATCGAGTTGATGGTCACGTTCGAGGAAGAAGATGCCTCCAAGAAAATCAAGACACATTTCCTGGTCATCGACTGGCCATCTCTATACCAATGCATCTTGGGTAGACCAACACTAGCTGAGTTGATCGTCGTTTCATCCACTGTCCATCTCAAAATGAAATACTACACGAAGAAGGGGAATGTTGCTACTTTTCATAGGGATATTGAAGTTGCACGAAGATGTTTCGAGACCGCGACCAAAGGGAAAATGGTGATAGAATCCACACCTAAGGGTAACAAACGTGCAAGACACAATGATGTCCCAGCTGAAGAGATCAAACCCGAAAACAAGTCTAATCTGCAGATCAACACCATTGATCTTGACTCTCGCATCCCATCAGAATCTGAAGATACCACATATGCGGACTATTCAACCATCCTACGTCTTTTGTCTGTAGGGGAGTTTGAGGTGATTGCTTTCAGGGACAACCCTGACAAAGGAGTTTGCATTGGCACTAGGATCCCAAAGGAAGTGAAGGAGAAACCGAAGTAATTCCTGCGTAACAACGTGTATCTCTTTTCCTGGAGCACGAATGATATGCCTGACATTTCCCCTAAAATCTCCTGACACGAGCTCACTATCAATTCATTTGCATGTGCAATTGCTCAGCACAGACGCAAACAATCCGAGGAAAAAACTTTAGCTACTGAAAAACTAGTAAAGGACTTCTTAGAGGCCAATTTTGTATTTGAGGCCAAGTATACAACCTGGCTCTCGAACATTGTACTCGTAAAGAAATATAATGGAAAATGGCGACTCTGTTTTGACTACACTGATCTCAATCGGGCTTGCATGAAAGACTCTTATCATTTTCCTAACATAGATAAATTGATAGATAGTTCTGCAGGTTTCAAACTCTTATCCTTCATGGACGCTTATTTCGTGTACAATCAGGTACCCATGGCCGAAAAATATAAGACGGGCATTTCCTTCATAACCCTGTCAGGAAACTATTACTACAATATAATGTCTTTCAGATTGAAGAACGCAGGGGACACGTATCAACGCATAATGAACTAGGTCTTCCAATCACATATTGGGGACATGCTCGTAGTTTACATAGACAACATGATCGTCAAGTCAACCCACGAGTCCGATCACACATCCCACCTCCAAAAAGTCTTCGACCAGGCAAGGAAGCGCAGGATGTGCTTTAATCCCGAAAAATGCATTTTCGACGCAAGAGCAGGGAAGTTCCTCGATTTCTATCTTATGGAAAGAGGAATCGAGGCTAATCCCGACAAGTGTCGCGCCTTCTCAGAATTCCCTACACCCAACTCTAAGAAGTCGATTCAATCTCTAAATGGCATGCTCACCTCGTTATCACACTTTGTGGCAAAATCTGCCAAACACGCCTCGCCCTTTTACAAGTTACTTTGCAAAGAGGCAACGTTTGAATGGACGGAGGAGTGCGAGCAGACCCTACATCAACTTAAGTGAGCACTATCGAAATCTCCAGTCTTATCCAGACCCATGACCAAGGAGATCATCTACTTATATCTTTTCGTCAACAATGAGGCCATTAGCACAACTCTCATTAGAGAAACCCAGAAGGGAAAAAACCCGTACACTTTACAAACAAATCCCTGCAAGGACAAGAACTCAGATATCAGCAAATAAAGAAGGTCGCCCTCACACTCGTAAACGCAGCCAGAAGGCTAAGGCATTATTTCCTGGCACACACTATAGAAAGACGAACCGACCAACCCATCAAATAGCTGCTTGCCCGACCAGATATGGTTGGCAGAATGTTGAGGTGGTCACTAGAGCTGTCTGAGTTCAACATACACTACAGAAAAAAAAGTTCTGAAGGTCAAGCCTTGGTTGGGTTCGTGGCTGAAATGATCCCTGCGGAGACCATGCCTGACAGTACCCACAAGTGGGTCATCTACGTCGACAGGGAATCTAGCCCCTCAGGCAGCGGGGCAGGGATCATTCTCGAAAACAAAGAGGAATTCACGATAGAAGTATCCTTGATTATCTATTTCCTAACATCCAATAATCAGGCTGGATATGAAGCCTTCCTGGCAGGACTCCGTTTGGCCAGAGAAATTGATGCGCATGAAATTAAAATTTACACTGACTCCCAGCTTGTAGCATCATTAGTCAAACGAGATTACCATGCTAAAAACGATCATTTGGTCGAGTATTTGGCGTTGGTATAGCAGAAGCTGGCATAGTTCGGGTCATAGGAAGTCTAGCACATCCCCTTGAATGCAATTTCTGGGCGGATGTCTTGTCAAAATTAGCAAGCACGCGGAGGAAATGAGGGAACAAACCCATCATTTAGGAAACGCTTCCCTGCCCCTGCATCGAAAAGCCCTCCGAGATCAACGACGTCAACATCATAGGCGACATCAATTACTGGATGACTCCGGTATATCACTACCTGACAACAGGCGAGTTGCCTAAGGACAACAAGGAAGCTAGAGCCACTAGACGCTGCACATCTTCTTACGTCCTGGTAGAAAACAAGCTTTATCATCGAGGATTCTCCATCCCACTTCTCAAATGTGTCGGGGAAGAAAGCATATTTGACATCTTGCACGAGATACACGAAGGTATAAATGCACAACACTTAGGCGACATGTCCTTAGCCCAAAAGGCTTTAAAAACGGGCTACTACTGACCGGCCATGCAGAATGACACCAAAGAACATGTGAAAAAGTGTGAAAAATGCCAATGCCATGGGGAGATGTACCTCACACCCCCTGACGTGCTCAAGACAATGTTGTCACCATGGTCGTTTGCTCAGTGGAGAATGGACATCCTCAGACTATTCAGAGTAGGTTCCTTTCAAAACAAATATTTAATCATGGTCGTCGACTATTTCACCAAATGGATAGAAGCCGAGGCTCTGGCCAGAATCATTGCATTCAAAATTTTGTGCTTTATAAGAAAACATTCTAGCCAGGTTCGGCGTACCTCAATCCCTAATAACGGACAATGGCACACAATTCATCGACAGGAATTTCCAAGACTTTATCGCCAAGATAGGAACCAAACAAAATTTCGAGTTAGTCGAGCATCCCCATACTAACGGGTGGTCCGAGGATACTAACATGGTCATTTTACAAGGCCTTAGACAAAGACTCGGTGAGGCAAATAAAATGTGGGTCGAGGAACTCCACAGTGTGCTCTGGGCCTACAAGAAAACTCCACATTCAACCACTGGGTATACTCCATTCCGAATGACATATGGAACAAAAGAAGACATCCCCGTGGAAATTAGAGAAACCTCTAGGCGGAAAGAGTCTCCCCTAGAGGAAGATCTCAACGAAGAAGCATTAAGAGAGGAGCTCGACCTAGACGAGGAGATCCGCTCAGGGGCAGCACTCTACGAAGCTTCTCTAAAACAAAAAATCACGTTGTGCTACGACTCCAAGATCATCAAACGAGAATTCCATGTAGGCAATCTTATCCTATGAAAAAATCAAGAAGATTCACGCAAGGGCAAACTCGCTGCGAACTGGGAGGGCCCATATCGAGTCAAATCCAAAACTGGCACATGAGCATACTACCTCAGAGAACTGAATAGAGAACTATTTGCTCTACCATGGAACACTGAAAAGCTTAAACAATATTACCGCTAACTTCTACCAAAGCACACAATAGTTGTCAACGGTTCTACTTTGCTACAAAGGGGAGATACCCGACCACGGGGATGTACCGTGGTATAAGTAAAACCCTTAGACATAACGAAAGCGAACCCCTACCCAGGTGATGGACAAATGTTTCACCCAACGGGGATACCTCGACCGAGCTCCGCCATTTCCATACCAATATGGCAGACCCATAGCTCATGATTGGAAAGGTATAAGCCTTAAGGGAATAGGGAACTTGACCGAGTCCCTGACCACCCTCCTTCAGCGATAACACTTTTTGCTCCTTGACAAGTTCCATACATTAGTCGAGTTCCTCAAAAACACGTCGAGCATATCCCAGTTCAACAACATAAATATTCCAATCATACATATTGTAAATAACAATGCACAAACAAGAAAATAAAAATAGCAATAGTACATATCCAAAAACAGACCAACAGGCCGGACTCTGTCATAAGTTATAAAGAAATGTGACTAGGCTCGTAAACCAAAATACATTAAATGGCACGCAGGCCAAGATAGACACGGCACGCAAGCCAGAACTTCACTCCTCATCTAGGGGATCACCACGCCTTTCTCGACACGATGTAGGGGACTAGTACCATCAACGATAAGCTCCACTTTGGGTTTCTTCACTTTAATCTGCTCAACATTGTTGGGGAAGTCGAATGAAGACATGGCTAGGTTGTCTTGCGCATACACACGAATGTGGGCAATCAACTCAACTCACGTCGTCATGGCTGTCTCTTCTTTCGTCTCGTCCTCCCCGGTAGCGAACTTGCTTTGCGCCTCTACAACCCACTTCTTCAGACGCTCATTCTCGAAAGACATGTCAGTCATCTTCTCCCTGATCTCAGTCACTTCCTTCATCAAATTGAGTTTGCTCTCATAATGTCCCCGCGCTTGAAGCAAATCATTTTCAAGGAGAACGTTTTCAAGCTCGGGTTCAGCAAGTATGTTCTTCATTGTCTGGAAGTCCTTGAGAGGGACAGTCTCCGCTTCATTTAAGCTCAAGGCGACTTCAAGGATCCTCATAATCCCTGTAGAGTCCCGACATAACTATGACCTCATGACCTTGCGGTCAGCAGTCAGAATGGTTGTAGCATCCAAATCCGGGACCCGAACGGACGGCCCGTCATCGAATAATGACCTTTGAGTGATGGATTGAGGCAGGACAAATTTTCCCAAATGCATAATCATAGTCTTGGGTTGGGAGGTCTTCTTGTCGACCCTTTTCCTTTTGAATAACGGAGAGTCTCCCGCTGAAGTGTTTCCCGGAGAAGGAGTTCCCGAGACAACATACCCCTCAAGTGTGGTCTTATCTTTAACAGTCTCGACCATGTCTTTCGGCCCCTTCTTTAAGTTCCCCTTGTTAGCTTTAACAAGGCGCTCACACATCTCAAATATTTTACCTGCAAAACAAAAAATAAACAGGTAAAATACAAGTTAAAGCCTCGAACACAAGACAACAAAACTAAGGTTCCACCTAAAAGCTTCATTGTCACGTCATCATTCGAGCAGCTGAGTAATGCCTTGGTGTTGATCAACCTAGCTTGGGTGGCAGGTGTGCTGTCAGGTTTCATGCATATGTGACCGTCTAAGTCCATGAGGTCTAAAGGGTAGAAACTCAAAACAAAACTCATTAGCATGTTGTATGACACCGTATCATCAGCACTTAGTGTTGGTGTAAGCCCTAGAGGCCAATACTTTTTGGTACTTGTATCGGATTATTCATTTAATAATAAAAGGCATTTCTTTATTATGTTTGTCTTTCAGAATAATAAAGTCCCTAGAATAGTTATTCTGTTTAATGAAATGTTAAGTGTGACTTAATCATGAGATCCCATTAAACATAAAGACATTATTCTTAAAATATCCGTAGTCAAGCTTTATTGCAAAGTGGGATAACATTAAAGCATTGAGACTATTATGAAGATAGACTGATGATCACATCTCATGGATCATGGATAAAGAGTTATCAAGTCTTGACATAGGTATAAATATTAGGAGTAATATTTATACCAGATTGACCCGCTATGAGAATACTACATAGTATGTTATGCAAAGTGTCATAAGTTATTCTCATGGTGATAATGGTGTATTACCACCCTTCGACCTGAAACCACTATGGACCCTAGATGTAGAGTCGGGTGCTTTATTGCTGATCAAACATTATTCGTAACTGGATGATCATAAAGACAGTTGATGGGCACTCCACGAAGCATGCTGAGGGACATGAGTGTCCTAGATGGAATTTGCCAATCCTGCATAACAGGAGAAATGTCTAAGGGCCCAATATTGAACTGGACAAGGATGACACAGTGTATGCCTTGTGTTCAATATAGACATAGGGGCAAAAGGGTAATTGTACAAACATATATTATCACGAAAAAGGTTTTGTCAGATCACATGACATTTTCGTGACTTGGGTAGCAGTGATGTGTTGCTAGATACCGCTCACTGTTTATTATGTTAAATATATAATTTAATATAATTACCAACGTTACGAAATCCTACAGGGTCACACACATAAGGACAGTTTGATGAGAGATAGAGAAATCAAAGGAACACCGTAAGGTACGGTGCACTTAAGTGAAAATAGAAATTCGGATAATATAATAATAATTATTGTTATTTTATAATGGTTATAAAATAATAATAAAATAAATATATTTATTATAATAATAGTTATTATAATAATATATAATATTATTATGGATCATGTGAATTGGGCTTTTAGCCCGCAGCCCACAAGAGAGTCTATAAAAGGAACCCTTGTGATGAAGCTTTCACTTGATGCAATTTCGTTTTTGATTCTCTTTTCTCACTCAAATAATTCCATTCGTAAGCAGCTAGCACTGTGACCGGAAGCTGTTCGTGTGGACTGAGTAGAGGCGTTGCACTTCATCAACGCTTGTGATCGCTGCATCAAAGATCTGAATTGCCACAAAGAGGTAACGATTCTATCACTGACCATGCTCATTCGTAAGGATCACTAAAGGAAATTTTTGTTTTCCGCTGCGTTTAGATCACAATTTTCCTTCAGTGGTATCAGAGCCACTTACGAAACCATGGATCTGATAGCTGTTAAATTTCCGTCTTTTCTGTATTTGATTCGATTAAAACACAGAATGAATTTAACAATAAACGATTAATTAAATTTGGCATCTGTTGTGTACGATTTGGATGATTGATGTTGATTATGCTTCAGAAACCGACATTAGTATGGTGAAGTTGTGCGATACATTGATCATCCATAGGTTACACAATTAGATCGATCACTTTTATATAAGATATAAGAAATTATGATGCAAAGATGGTATATGGGATATACTGTTTTGATTTCATCCATTCAATCACATAAGGATTGTAATTCTTTTGAAAGATCATCATTTTCATTCGCTTCGGAATCCGACGTTAGTATGGTGAAGCAATGACATGTTGATCTATCATATTGAGTTATCAATCGAGTTGTGTTTGACGCCATGAAATTGTTGCATTAGGATTAATGGCAGTACAAGTGTTGTATTGCCGCAGACTTTTCCGGTTGGGGTTGTAAATGCACAAAAGTTGTGCAGGAAACGACGTGAAATACAATGAAGTGTTCATAAAAATTTTCGTCGGAACCACCGTCCGCTGACCGGGCAGCGGAACCCCCGGCTAAGTCTGCAAAGTGTGATCAATCAGCCGAAATTTAATTTAGTTTATTTAATTATCGGAATTTTAAACTAATAATAAAAGTGTGTTTATTATTATTTATTTGTGGTGATCAGTTATGGCCTTAGTTTATCCTTTATTATTGTTTTGGGATTTTTAAATACGGCCTGCGTGTCGTGCCTCTCTCTCAATCTCTTTATGTAACTTCTTTTCTCATCTCACTCCCTCGTATGTAAAACGAGTTTTCTTATATGTAATGTAATATTATGTTATGAAGAAAAAAGAAGTATTCAATATTAAAGGAGGATAACCTTGGAGATCATGCTTGGAGAAGCTTAGATCGTTATTAGGTTAGCTTAGGTTCTCTCATTGGCTTGAGAGAACAATTGCGTTAGGGGCCATAATTGTATCTTTTTATATGTATGTTGATGCATGTAATTGTATGTTGATGCATGTGAGAGACATTTTGCATGTTAAGCCGGTGAGATCAAACTAATAACAAATTCCCTCAAAATTAAATATTAAGTTTATGCTTTCCAATTTTTAGCACTCATCAAGACTAGTATCGAGCATTGTAGGTTTCGCCTACGCGAGGTGCATGTTCTATATTAGTAAGGTGTGATGGGATAATTGTAATATCCAATTGCTAAAACAATGGGTCAAACTTAACTAAACAAATTATAATAAGATTATACATGTTTAGAAGCAAGAATTGGGAATGATTCATGTGATGGATCAGAATAAGGAGTTATTCACCCAATTGAAAATATTCGAGAGTTGTATGAGATACAATTGGAAGGAGTTCCTACCTAAATAACTTAGTTTTGTGTAATCAACCTAACGCTGACTTAAAACAAAGTGAAACATGGATCTCGACCCACTAGAAAGTCTTCCAACGGGATTTTCCGAATCAAATGATGAGGGTCATTTGTTTTGAATAAAATAGTGGGAGCATATTTGATTAAAGGCCTAATTAAATATGTTGTTTTTAATGATACTTATATTTTCATATTTCTCTTGTAGATTACCATGACAACAAACACATCGAACAATATTTTGCGATCCATCCTAGATAAGGAAAAATTGTCTGGGACAAATTTCCTGGATTGGCACCGTAATCTGAGGATTGTCCTCAAGCACGATAAGAAGCTGTATGTCTTGGAGACACCAGTTCCTGAGGAGGAACCTCCTAGTTCTGCACCAAAGGCAGAAAGAGATGCTTATAAGAAGCATTTCGATGATGCCAATGAAACCGCTTGCCTCATGCTTGCTACCATGAACTCTGAGTTGCAAAAGCAACACGAGAACATGTCTGCGTTCGATATGATCGGACATCTGAAAATGCTTTATCAAGAGCAAGCAAGAAATGAGAGGTTTCAGGTTTCAAAGTCCCTTTTTAACAGCAAGTTAGCTGAGGGAGCCCCTGTAAGTCCCCATGTACTCAAGATGATTGGGTATGTGGAGAACCTTGACAGATTAGGGTTTCCCCTTGGAAAAGAACTTGCGATTGATCTGATCTTGCAATCGTTGCCAGAGAGCTTCAGTCAGTTTGTCCTGAATTTCAATATGAATGACTTGGACAAAAGTCTTCCAGAACTGCTAGGCATGTTGAGAACTGCTGAGCAGAATATGAAGACAAAAGGGAAATCCATTATGATGGTCAGTAATGGAAAGAAACAGAACAAGAGGCCCATCAAACAGGGTGGTAGAGGGAAAGGCAAGGAAGTTGCCAAACCCAAACCCACTCCTCCTGTTTTGAAGCCTAGTGGAGGAATAGCAAAGGAGGGCACTTGCTTCCATTGCGGTAAGACCGGACATTGGAAGAGAAATTGCCCAAAGTACCTGGAAGATAAGAATAATGGAGTAGAGACTTCAAATTCAGGTATTTTTGTTATTGAAATTAATTTATCTACTTCTGCATCATGGGTATTAGATACTGGATGCGGTTCTCACATTTGTACTAATGTGCAGGGGCTAAAAAGGAGTAGAGATTTGGCAAAAGGTGAAGTTGACCTACGAGTTGGCAATGGAGCAAAGGTTGCTGCTTTAGCTGTAGGAACTTATGTTTTAACTTTACCTAGTGGTTTAATAATTCAGTTAGAGAACTGTTATTATGTACCTGCAATTAGCAGGAATATTATTTCCGTTTCTTGTTTGGACAAGCTTGGTTTTTCATTCATAATAAAGAATAATTGTTGCTCCATTTATGTGAATGATATATTCTATGCTACTGCAAAAATGAATAATGGACTATATGTCCTTGATCTTGAAATGCCAATTTATAACATTAATACTAAAAGGTTGAAACCTAATGAGTTGAATCCAACTTACCTTTGGCACTGTCGATTAGGCCACATAAATGAGAAACGCATTTCCAAACTCCATAAAGATGGACTCTTGGACTCTTTTGATTATGAATCATATGAGACATGCAGATCTTGTTTAATTGGAAAGATGACAAAGTCCCCATTCACAGGAAAAGGTGAAAGGGCTAATGATCTTTTGGCACTCATACATACTGATGTATGTGGACCACTGAACATACCAGCCAGAGGAGGTTTTCAGTACTTCATCACTTTTAATGATGACTTCAGTAGATACGGATATGTGTATTTAATGAAACACAAATCTGAGTCCTTTGAAAAGTTCAAGGAATTCAAGAATGAAGTAAAAAACCAACTAGGTAAGAATATTAAAGTTCTTCGATCAGATCGAGGCGGTGAATATTTAAGCCTAGAATTTGATGACCATCTAAAAGAGTATGGGATTCTATCCCAACTTACTCCTCCTGGAACACCACAATGGAATGGTGTATCTGAGAGAAGAAATCGAACCTTGTTAGACATGGTCCGATCCATGATGAGTCACGCCGATCTTCCAAACTCCTTTTGGGGACATGCATTATTAACATCAACTTACACACTTAACCGTGTTCCATCCAAAAAGGTTGATAAGACACCATATGAGATATGGAGTGGTAAGAAACCACATATGTCTTACATGAAGATTTGGGGTTGCGAAGTTTACGTCAAACGACAAATTTCAACCAAGCTTGAGCCCAAATCTGACAAATGCTTATTTGTGGGGTATCCTAAAGAAACAAGAGGATATTACTTCTACAATCCTTCTGAGGGCAAAGTGTTTGTCGCTCGAACTGGAGTCTTTCTGGAAAGGGATTTTATTTCCAAAGGAAACAGTGGGAGGAAAATAGAGCTTGAAGAAATTCAAGAATCACAAAACATTGAAACACCTATGGAGGAACTAGAGCAGGAAACACAAGTAGTTGTGGAAGAGCAACCTGCTCAAGTAGAACAAGACCAGCGTAGGTCAAGCAGGATACGTCACCAACCTGAGAGATATGGATATCTCATAAGTGATCAGGGTGATGTATTACTCATGGATCAAGATGAGCCTGTGACCTACAAAGAGGCCATAACTGGTCCTGAGTCTGAGAAGTGGCTAGAAGCCATGAAATCTGAAATGGATTCCATGTACACAAACCAGGTTTGGACCTTGGTAGAACCTCCTATAGGAGTTAACCCTATAGGATGCAAGTGGGTCTTCAAGAAGAAGAATGACATGGATGGTAAGGTACATACCTATAAAGCAAGACTGGTTGCAAAAGGCTATAAACAAATTCATGGGGTTGACTATGATGAAACCTTTTCACCAGTTGCAATGCTTAAATCTGTTCGGATTTTACTTGCCATCGCTGCATATCATGATTATGAAATATGGCAGATGGATGTCAAAACTGCTTTCCTTAATGGAAATCTTCTTGAGGATGTGTACATGACACAACCTGAAGGATTTGACATACCACAAGATGCCCAAAAGATATGCAAGTTACAGCGATCAATCTATGGATTGAAGCAAGCTTCCAGAAGTTGGAATCTTCGTTTTGATGAAACCGTAAAACAATATGGATTCATCAAAAATGAAGATGAACCTTGTGTCTACAAGAAGGTTAGTGGGAGCATGATCGTGTTTCTGGTATTATATGTAGATGACATATTACTCATTGGAAACAATGTCCCTACCTTGCAACAAGTGAAGACTTGGTTAGGGAATTGTTTTTCTATGAAAGACCTAGGTGAAGCAGCCTATATATTAGGAATTAGGATCTATAGAGATAGATCACAAAAACTGCTTGGCCTAAGTCAGAGTACATACATAGATAAAGTGTTGAGACGCTTTAATATGCATGATTCCAAGAAAGGATTCATACCTATGCAACATGGTCTGTGTTTATCAAAAACATAATCCCCTTCAACTAAGGAAGAAAGGGATCGCATGAATAAGATTCCATATGCATCTGCAATAGGATCTATCATGTATGCCATGTTATGTACTCGACCAAATGTCTCGTATGCATTAAGTGCAACGAGTAGGTACCAATCTGGTTCCGGTGATGCTCACTGGGTAGCTGTCAAGAATATCCTTAAGTACTTGAGAAGGACTAAGGATTCATTCTTGATATATGGAGGTCAGGAAGAGCTTGATGTAATTGGTTACACTGATGCTAGCTTCCAGACAGATAAGGATGATTTTAGATCACAATCTGGTTATGTGTTCTGTCTCAATGGTGGCGCTGTGAGCTGGAAAAGTTCAAAGCAAGAAACAGTTGCTGATTCTACAACTGAGGCCGAGTATATTGCTGCCTCAAATGCAGCAAAGGAAGCTGTTTGGATCAAGAAGTTCATTAGTGAACTTGGCATAGTCCCTAGCATTGTGGATCCCATTGGTTTATATTGTGATAACAATGGTGCTATCGCACAAGCTAAGGAGCCTAGATCTCACCAACGATCCAAACACATACTTAGGCGTTATCACCTCATTCGAGAGATAATCGATCGGGGAGATGTGAAGATATGCAGAGTACCTACACTTGACAATATCGCTGACCCATTAACAAAGCCTCTTGCGCAACAGAAGCATGATGGTCATACTAGATCTATGGGTATTAAGGGTATGCCTAATTGGCTCTAGTGCTAGTGGGAGATTGTTGGTGTAAGCCCTAGAGGCCAATACTTTTTGGTACTTGTATCGGATTATTCGTTTAATAATAAAAGGCATTTCTTTATTATGTTTGTCTTTCAGAATAATAAAGTCCCTAGAATAGTTAGTCTGTTTAATGAAATGTTAAGTGTGACTTAATCATGAGATCCCATTAAACATAAAGACATTATTCTTAAAATATCCGTAGTCAAGCTTTATTGCAAAGTGGGATAACATTAAAGCATTGAGACTATTATGAAGATAGACTGATGATCACATCTCATGGATCATGGATAAAGAGTTATCAAGTCTTGACATAGGTATAAATATTAGGAGTAATATTTATACCGGATTGACCCGCTATGAGAATACTACATAGTATGTTATGCAAAGTGTCATAAGTTATTCTCATGGTGATAATGGTGTATTACCACCCTTCGACCTGAAACCACTATGGACCCTAGATGTAGAGTCGGGTGCTTTATTGCTGATCAAACATTATCCGTAACTGGATGATCATAAAGACAGTTGATGGGCACTCCACGAAGCATGCTGAGGGACATGAGTGTCCTAGATGGAATTTGCCAATCCTGCATAACAGGAGAAATGTCTAAGGGCCCAATATTGAACTGGACAAGGATGACACAGTGTATGCCTTGTGTTCAATATAGACATAGGGGCAAAAGGGTAATTGTACAAACATATATTATCACGAAAAAGGTTTTGTCAGATCACATGACATTTTCGTGACTTGGGTAGCAGTGATGTGTTGCTAGATACCGCTCACTGTTTATTATGTTAAATATATAATTTAATATAATTACCAACGTTACGAAATCCTACAGGGTCACACACATAAGGACAGTTTGATGAGAGATAGAGAAATCAAAGGAACACCGTAAGGTACGGTGCACTTAAGTGAAAATAGAAATTCGGATAATATAATAATAATTATTGTTATTTTATAATGGTTATAAAATAATAATAAAATAAATATATTTATTATAATAATAGTTATTATAATAATATATAATATTATTATGGATCATGTGAATTGGGCTTTTAGCCCGCAGCCCACAAGAGAGTCTATAAAAGGAACCCTTGTGATGAAGCTTTCACTTGATGCAATTTCGTTTTTGATTCTCTTTTCTCACTCAAATAATTCCATTCGTAAGCAGCTAGCACTGTGACCGGAAGCTGTTCGTGTGGACTGAGTAGAGGCGTTGCACTTCATCAACGCTTGTGATCGCTGCGTCAAAGATCTGAATCGCCACAAAGAGGTAACGATTCTATCACTGACCATGCTCATTCGTAAGGATCACTAAAGGAAATTTTTGTTTTCCGCTGCGTTTAGATCGCAATTTTCCTTCACTTAGGTCCTCAGGTTTCATTACGTAGTAAATTTTTACCATGTTGAAAGTGGACGTCCACCCACTCCAGCGGGAAGTAGGCCACCAGCCTCTCCCTACCATCAATAACTTCTTTGTAGTAAAGTGAATACTTGGCCATCAGTATGCACATTAGTATTACATAAAATATATACTTAAAGTCACGACCAGAATCCAGGTACGCCTTGAAAGTCTGCTCGGTTGCTTGAACGACACCTAACTGTGTCGACCTTCTTGAGACTTCCTCTGAAGATGGAAGACCCTAAAGAAAAGACCCATTGTCACACGTATCTCCAGGTAACAACTCACCATCTTGAAGGCCCAGATGAACTCCAAGGCGTTAGGGTGCATCTGAGAAGGAGCGAGCTTAAGGTGCGTAAAGATAGCCTCCTGAAAATCCGTAAAGGGCAGATGATACCCAACCTCGCGGAATGCGAACTCGTACATAGGGAGCCGCAAAGGGGGATAATGAGAGCATATCCTTTGATCAGGTTTGGGAGGCAATGCCTTCCAGTTCACGGGATCCCCCTCCTTCCTACTCTCTATTCGGTTTCACGCATCCGAATCATTTACAGCAAACTGGAAGGCCGTTTCTTGAGGCGCGTCCATGATCCATGATTTTTCGGCAGTGGGGACATCCGTGACACCCAGAGCTTCGCTCGAAAAGTTGTCTTCTAGTCCGTGGCCGGCTTTTTGACTCCCTTCACCTGAAAAGCCAAGGAAATATAGTGAATTCAACGATCTCAAATCTACCACTCCACTGCAAGTCAAGTCAAAGGGTGACGATTAGGACCGAGGACGTATCCCCATATCGACCCCCCTTTTCCAGATAAAAACGTAATGGAACGAGTCCGAAGTGTCGAAATTATCCTTGTGAAGAGAAGAATCCTCCTCAACCATAAAAATAAGAGTGTTATCGGGTGTCACTCCTGGGATTTTTATCCTAGTACAAACGTGAAAGTGGCGCGGAAAAGCTAGAGTCGCCAGCCAGACATTTTTATCCCGAAAGAATGGGAAAGGTAATGTTGCACAAACTTAAGGAAGAAGGAAAGGACAAGGTCCTGCGAACCAAAAATCTGGGTTCGGGAGTCGGTTACGACCTGGGAAGGTATTAGCACCCCAGACCGTCCTCTGTACCCGACGGGATCCACACTTGCTTTTTTGTTTCAAAGGGTAAAAGAATATAACTGTTGCTAAATAAAACTGCTGCTAGAACTGGAATGGAATGAGAAAGGGAACTGAGAAAGGAACTGGAGAATGGAAAGAAAAAGGGGGAAATGTAGGGAAAATAAAGAATGTGCTCGAACGGGCCCTACCCCGCTGCCTACGTACCTCATCGGGATAATGAGGATCAGAGTCGACGTAGTTCGCCTAACTAAGGCGGAAATTTGTTTATGTTTTTTAGGATGACGTTGCCATAGCTCTAGCTCAGGTGTTACCGGCTATGACTCGAGGGTGTTTACCGTATCGCTGTTTGAACTGTCGAGGCAAGTCGCATTCATCCGCAAAGATTAGGAGATGAGAAGAGAAGACACAATGTCTTTGTTGATTGTCTTTTATGAGAAGTGTTTTGAGTTTATCGTTTGTGAAAGTAGCCTCATGATTAGACTTGTGCGTCATGCTAGACAAGCTCACACTATTCCAAGATGGAATGAATATGAGTGCCCCATGGAATAAGGCTATACATAAGAGACTTCATCCTTTATTGAATGTCTTTTAGATTTTTGTTTGGAGATGAGAGAAGAAGACTCAAATCGGAAAAGGACAAACTAAGGGGGACTAAGACACAGCCCTAAGTCATTTATTCAATGCAAAAGGAGGTCCTAATGGTTAATGCGGTTTCTAATCCTAATTAACAAAAGGAAAGGAAAAAAAGAGAGTTAGAAACTAACTTACTTCCTAAGGAAGTTAAGTTGTTTCTAAGAGAGCAAAAGGGAAAGCCTATGATCAAAACACAAGGTGCTAAGGCAAATACAATTAAAATGCATAAGAGATGAGAATGAAGTGATACTTACCTCAATCTTCCCCCCTACAAAACAAATGTTAGCATGGTAAACATGATAAAAAATAAGGTAAACAAATACCAAATTAATTCCTAAGGGAACTAGGACCTGAATTAGACTCAATCTAAGGTTTAGTGAACCTAAAGGCAATGCAATGCAAAATTCAGCAGCCTATAATAGCTACCAAATGCAAAAACAGCAATGAAATGCCATGTAACACACAATCAGTTATTTACAACACATACACAACGTGCAAGACAGTTGTAAAAAGTCACCAACAGCATGAACTACACAACAAACAACATACATTTTACAGCTCCTATATGCAGAGACAGCTATGAAATGTAAAATGCAGCTTTGATTATTTTCATTTTTTATGCATAAATTCAATCATGAAATGCTCAATTAACATGAATATGCAATATGAATATGGATCAAGCACATAATTGAATGTCATGATTATTTTTTGAGGGATTATGCAATAATGCACCACATGATTTGTTATGCAACAAGTATGCAAAACATGTCACATGAACATGGCATATGAACATTGATCATGAATATGCAACACGATACATCAATAAGAATGCCAAGCTTAATGCAAAATTCAGAATTTAATTGATGTGAATGATGTGATGAAACATGCAACCAAATGCACATACATACATGTTTATGTTAAATGCAACATATACATTGATACAATGAAATGCAAATGAGTTAACGAAACATGCGAAAGATGCAAAAATAGAATGCAACATGATTATTTACATGACAAAAGATGCATGGACATAGCAACAATATGCAATAAGCCAATTCATGCATAAACTAACACATAAACACAAAATATGCGAAATGGACGGAAGCGTGTCGAAACGACTCGAAATGGAGGAATGAGATGTCGAAACTAATCTTGAAAATTCCCTAAAATTAGGACCTATCAATCTATGGTGGTAAAGGGGGAAGTAATGCCCAAGAAAGAGGGAAAAAAGCACTTCTTGCAATCGACTTATTTCCTAAAGCTCCTAATGCAACTATTATCTAGTGAGCACAAATTTTACACCTAAAAGCCATGATCTAAACCTTAATAGCACCTAGGATATAATTCTAACTAAGAACAAACAAAGTAATCAAATCGTAATCAAGACGAGATTAAACGGTCAAGCGCATACACAACGATAAACACACGAAGAATGTCGTCATGGCGAGATGAAGAGAATAAGTTATATCAAGAAGCGGATTTAGATTACCAACCTACAAATCGGAGGATTGCTTCAGTGAGTGTTGCGGTGTAGATTGGAATGCAAATGGAGAAGAAAATCGGAGAGTAGAAGCTTCGATCCGCGAACGCGCAAAATAAATGCGGTTGATGATGCCTCTTGATGAACACTTGATCAATAACCTCCAATAAGCTCAAAACTCTTCCAAAATCAGAATTGATTCTTCAAATAAGCTTCACAATGAGATGATTAGTGGAGGTTTTAGCTTCAAGTTCTTCAAATTCCAATGAAGAATTTGAAGAACTTCTTATGAAGCTTTGGTGAGAGGTTGAAAATAGTGGAAAAATTTGAGAGAAGAATGAAAGAGATGAAGTAAAAATGAAGAAGAATAGTGAAAAAAAAATGGGAGACCCCTTTGCTTTGGGATGGTTTAGGTTTATATAATGTGTAGGCTTGGCATGAGGTTTGGGTTTGGAGGTTGCTTGGGAGTTAGGTTAGGTTTGGAGTTAGTTAGGACTCTAGAGAGTTCTAGAGTTTTCTTTGGAATATTCCTTAGAATATTCCTTGGAATATTAATATTCCTTGGAAGGTTGTAGAAGACTCTAGAATGTGGTAGAGGATGGTGAGCTGGCTCTTCTAGAACTTTCACACTTGAGCTGAATCCAATACGCATTGGAGCATGTTACTTGTGGTGAGGATAAGTGGCATGAATGTGGATTGAAAATTCAGTTATGCAACTTTAAGGATGTGATCTCATGCTCTGATGTTTATGCTTGTTATGGTGAGAATGCATCCCCTTTCAAGTCCTTGAATCAACTTCAAAATTGAGGCATACAAAGCTTCTTTGAGTGGTGTTTGCATAGCTCCATCATATATGCAATCCATGAGTTGAACTGTCATCATTCAGAAGTTTTTAGCAGCAAAACAGGCTTATGTATCGATACATAACACGGATGCATTGATACATGTCAGTTTTTTAACTGATATGTATCGATACATGCACGTATGCATCGATGCATACTGAAGCATTGGCAATTCCAGCAAGAAAAATCAATCATGCATCGATACATCCTTCGTATGTATCGATACATAATCCCTTTTCAGAAACACAAAGGAGCATGTATCGATAAAAAACACGTATATTGATATATAGTCTCAAAAAATTGTTTTTTTTCTTGATTTTTCCATCACTTCTTGATCTAACTTGGTCCATAAGACTCTTGTAATCATACTTTCATGATTTTGAACCCAAAAAGTCATGAGTTGACCTTCCTTTTGCACCATATTTGAGAACTTTTGTGGACCTTTTATTGCCTCCGAGTAGTCATCCATTATCTAAGTCATTGATTACAAACCCATGCCCTTGCATTGATAACTACGGTTCCATGCTTGGATTATGCTATGAATTTTGTTGCGAAATGATATGTGGATCATGAAAATGAGAGGGCAAATTTTGGGGTGTTACACCGGGGATAGGTCCCCCATGCGCAACCATCTCCTACGTCGGCTTAATTCCCGATCACTAACACTAAATTATGCTAACCAGAATATAACGAAGATCAAGGATCAAAATATTCGTCTTCTAAAACCTAACCCTAGTTCATCCTAATGTTCATACATTCATGATGAACATTCATCAGATTTCCAGAAATTTATGGAGATTCCTAGCAACCTTGAAGGTCTCCATGAACTTTATAGGAAATCATATGAATGTTCATCAGCCAGGCAATAAGTTGAAAGGAAGGAGATAAAGTTACCTTGATCCATTGCAGATTCCATTGAAAATTGACGAAGGAGACAATGAAGATTCCGACGAAAGAATTACATAGCGAAAAAAGTACGGTGGGAGGAAGAGTTCACATGAAATGACCAAATGAATGTCTCTTTCCCCTTTTTATAATGTCGTAATATCACATAGAGAAGCGCAAAAGCCCGGTATTATTACCTAGGGCTAGCCCCGTAGGTGTCATAAATAATTAATGTGCCACCAACACGTGTCATTAAAGTGGAAACATTTTGTCTTCTAAAAGCAGACCCATTTCCCTTAGAGTTTGTAGAACCTCTCCACACACCATATGCCCGTGTTATGACGAGATCCCTAAGGTCAATGATCACTTGCTCGAAACTCTTAAGCAGGCCCATTTCACTTAAGTCACTTCCCTCGCTCGAGCACAGTGACTTGGAGGCTCCTATTCTGGACTGGCCTAGCAGGTGCCCTGCGTCCAATTGAGGCCCAATCCAGCTTAACTTTGGGCATAGGCCCAACAAGTGATTCTAGACCTTGTGATCGTTGAGAAATAGAGTCGTTAGACTATAGTCGTTAGGGGACATCCCCCGTACGCGCTCAAACTCCTATCACACGACCAACTGCCCTTCCGAAATTATTAGAAACAGTTTGACCTAGTCTAAGTCCACGCGCCCGAAATCCACGGCCAAATACCCTTATAAATACCTTCCACCTTTGGAGAGCCATGTATTAAATTCTAATCACTTACATCCTTTCTTAACGCTTTAGTCTGCTTCACCCTGAAACTTACTTGAGCGCCAGAGTACCTTACATGTACACCACCCATATCCTACAAGCATCATTGTAGTCCTAGCTAAAGGCCACGAGGACTTGTCCGGATCATTTCTGTACAAAAACAATCTCAAAATACTTCATACATACATTTTAAATATTTTAAATAATTAATACAAATCAAAATATCAAAATATTGGCCTTGAGGGCTAGTTTGGAGTGGATACTATATTGACCACATATTTAATTTTCTAAATTATCAAAACTAAATAATAATGTATATAATAAAATAAACGGGGTGGGTTTAAGGGTGGTTCGGAGTTGATACTAATATGTCCATTACCCAACCCATCTTCATATTTTTTAATCGGAAAAAATCCAAACACAAACCTAAACCCAATAAAAATGAGTTTTCTCTATCAAATCGAGAAAATTCATGTAGATATCCATAAATATAGATTATATTATCATGCCTACACCTAATGTCATATTTGAACCTGTACCAACCAAGGGATATCAAGAAGCGGTGTTAATTAAAAATACTTAGGAAATAAGAGAAAAAGAGTCATAAATTTGGAATAAAGAAGAGGAACAGGCTAGTCAATAAAAACTTTTACTTAATTTATTTTGGGTTAATAGTCATTTACCCCCTGCAATATAGGCTAGTCAATCAAAAGTATATATTTTACAGGGGTAATTTTTTCACCTGGGGGAAAAAGACTTAGAATTTTAAAATTAAAGGGGGATAATCCAAAATAATTTTTTTAAAGGGGGGTAAATCAAAACACGCTTATATTGCAGGGGTAAATGACTATTAACCCTTTTTTTTAATTTATGTGATTTTGTGTTATTTTTCAGTAATATCTAGTTTCGTGCCACCTGCAATTTTGATTTGATAGTGGGAACTTTATCTTCATTTCAAATTTGGGAGTGTGGGATTAGGTTGTGTCCTGGACTGGCCTAGCAAGTGCCTTGCGCAAAGTTGAGGCCCAATCCAGCATTCGACTGGGCATAGGCCCAATAAGAGACTAGGCGAAGATATGACTGTCGTAAACGAGAGTCGTTAGCATATAGCCGTTAGGGATCTACCCACACGCGCCATAACACCTTTCACACGGATAACTGCCCTCTGAATCTACAGGAGGCAGTCATGCTCAGTTAAAGGCTACACGCCCACAATCCACAGGCATATGCCCTTATAAATACCCTTCATCTTTGGAGGGTCAGGTATTCAATTTTAATCACTCACAGGCAACCATGAGACAACCCAACTCAATGCCAACCACCACGAATGGCATCTGGCTTCCCCAAATTCCAAAAATATGAAATAATCGTCCTTCATTCACGGGGACCACTTCTTCGAAACAATCTACATCCCGTTGAACACGGATGCTAGCACACAGACCTTCATCTCCACCCTCAATAAGGAAAACCTCACTCTCTTCCAGCAGACCGAACATATACAGATGCTTGAGGCTGACCGTAATTCCCCTTCCCCATCCCAGAGACGTTGCTGCAAAGATTCCCGCAGGAATTCTCGCACCTCCATGTCGCTCATGATCCCCTATACGGTATCACAAGATGAAAGATGTCGGAAACCTCTCTCCCCCGAGAGATCAAGATGGGTCCGAAGGATTACACCTAAAAAGAGCCTGGAAACGTACTCGGTCTCCTCCCCGAAGAATAAGACGTTCATCGGATGATAGAGACCAGAGCAAGAAGACCCGCTACGATTAAGAATGTCGTTCTCGTCGGCATAGCAGAAGTCCTCGCCGAAGAAGATCCATGTATCCCTCGTCCAGGAAGCAGCGACGACGAGGATCATTGTGGGGCACTCAGTCGTGAAATTATGGAGACTTGCATCCCTCACGGTTTCGAGAAACCTCCTCCACTGGCCATCTACGATAGGACCACCGATCCCAATGATCACATAGAGAACCTCGAGGCCATGCTCCATTATCACAACATAGAAGGCCCCATCAAATGTAGGCTTTTCCCTATCACCTTATGAAAAGGCGCGATGTCATGGTATAAACACCTCCCTGCGGGATCCATCACATCATGGAGAGTCTTGAAGAACCAATTCACCAGGCATTTCACTGTGTCCATACGACATCTAAAGTCCGAAGCCACCCTCTAAGGGATCATACAGGGCGAATAAGAACCTATGCAGGACTACATCGACAGATTCAACAAATAAGTCGTGGAAGTGCACATTACTGACTGCATGAAGCGGTATATCCTGGAGAAGGGCTTGCATCCTAACATCAAATTCCTAAGAGTTGTGGGTATCGAGCCTCCCTAGTCCCTCGCTTAGCTGCTCCATATGGCTCAAGCCTATATCCAGTATAAGGAAAAGGAGGTCACGTATAAGATACGGGATTCGAGGAATCAAGAGAATACGAGATCTCATAAGCAGAAAGACGACAATGAGGTTCCTCGGCGCCAAAAAACGAAAGGACGATTACCCTCACGAGAGCAGAGGGCCAGTGGGTCACTTCTCAGAATATACTATTCTCACTGCTCCCCGCGAGAAAATTATTAATGAATGCATCAACACCGAGTTCAAACAGGTAGGCGTTCTTTTCCATAAACCAACTACTTCTAAGGCCAATACCAACAAAAGCAAATATTGTCGGTTCCACCATAGTCACAGACATGTCACCGAGGACTGCATCCATCTCAAAGACGCGATTGAGATCCTCATCAAGGAGGGGAAGCTCAAGAAATACATCAAGAACGGAGCTCCTCGACAAGAAGAGGAGAAGAGGTTCAACGAATTCTCCGAAGAAGCTGCTCCCATGCAAGTCACCCTGTCAGTCACCAGACTTGAGGATTTCTTCATTCCTCGACACCTCAGAGGGACAAGATACTTCACGATGCACTTCCCTTGGGAAGTATTCCCGTCGGCCATGCTCATCTCGGGTGGAGGCTACAAAGAAATGACCGTCGGGTACGTTAGAAGAAGGCTCGAGCATCTGGTTGATTCATCACAAAATCAGCTATCGTCTCACGAGAAAGTCAATGGGAAGTCCCAACTGATTACTTTTTACATGGCGAAGACGGACGTTCGCAAGGCACTCGTCGACCAGGGAAGCTCGGTCGATATCATGTACACCTCTCTCTTTCGAGCATTACAACTTTATCAGAAAAACGTATCCCCGTACATAGGTTCTGATCTACAAGAATTCAACGGTGCTACCGCCAATCCCTGGGGTTACGTCGAGCCAATGGTCACATTCGGAAAGGGAGATGCCTCCAAGACAATTAAGACACATTTCTTGGTGATGGATTGTCCATCCATTTACCAATGCATCTTGGGGAGACCAATGTTAGTTGAACTCATCACTGCCCCGTTTACGGTCCATCTCAAAATGAAGTATTATAGAGAGAAGGGCAATGTTACTACTCTCCACAGAGATATTGAGGCAGCGCGAAGGTGCTTTAAGGCAGCGACCAGAGGCCAGACCGTGATAGAGACTGCACCAAAGAGCAACAAGCGCGCAAGAGACAAGGGCACTCCAGCTGAAGAAGTTCAACCCGAGAAGAAACCAACCCCTCAGATCAATATGATCAATCTCGATTCTCATGTACCAACAGATTCCAAGGATGACATCGCTGCAGACAAAGAAGACATTATGCGTCATTTTCCCACAGGAGAAATCGAGGTCAAAACCTTCAGAGATAACCCCGACAAGGGAGTTCACATTGGCACAGGTCTCCCCGATGATGTGAAGGAACAACTGAAACAATGCCTGTACAGCAACGCGAATCTCTTTGGTTGGAGCGCCGCCAATATGCCCGACATTTCTCTTGAGATTGCATGCCATGAGCTCTCCATCAACCCATCAGTGCGCACATTTTCCCAGCATAGACGAAAGCAGTCCGACGAAAAAACTTTAGCTGCTGAAAAACTAGTTAAGGACCTATTAGAGGCCAATTTTGTAACTGAGGCCCGATATACAACCTGGCTCTTGAACATTGTACTCGTGAAAAAATATAATGGGAAATGGTGCCTCTGTATTGACTACATTGGTCTTAATCGGGTTTGCCCCGTAAGGTTCCTACCATCTTCCTAGCATAAACAAGCTAGTAGACAATCCTGCAGGTTTTATAATATTGTCCTTCATGGACGCGTATTCTGGGTATAATCAGATACCCATGGCCGACAAAGATAAAAGGCTCACCATGTTCATGACCCCGACGGGAAATTATTACTACAATGTAATGCCGTTTAGGTTGAAGAGCTTCGGAGCCACATATCAACACATGATGAACAAGGTCTTCCAATCACAGATTTGGTTCATGCTCGAAGTTTACATGGACGATATAATCGTCAAGTCCACCCAAGAGTTTGATCACATTTCTCATCTCCAGAATGTGTTCGACTAGGCAAGGAAGTGCAAAATGCGCTTTAATCCTGACAAATGCACGTTTGGTGTGAGGGCAGGCAAATTCCTTGGTTTTCATCTTATAGAAAGAGGAATCGAGGCTAACCCGACAAGTGCCACGCTTTCTTAGAATTTCATACGCCTGACTCAAAGAAGTCGATTCAATCCTTAAACGGTATGCTCACATCTTTATCTCGCTTTGTGGCAAAATATGCTCAACACGCCTCACCCTTCTTCAAACTACTTCACAAGGAAGTTGCGTTTGAGTGGAAAGAAGAATGTGAGCACGCTTTGCAGCACCTCAAACGAGCAATATCAGAGCCCCCAGTTTTATCCAGGTCGATAACCGGTGAAATCCTCTACTTGTATATGTCTGTCAATACCGAAGTCATCAGCGCAACTCTCATAAGAGAAGACCCAGACGGGTAAAAGCCCATGTATTTCACGAGTAAAACGTTGCAAGGGCCAGAGCTTAAGTACCAACAAATAGAGAAGATCGCCCTCACGCTCATAAACTTCACCATGAGACTATAACATTATTTCTTGGCACACATTGTGGTCATATGAACAATCAGCATATCAAGCAACTTTTAGCTAAACCATATATGGTCGGAAGAATGTTGAAATGGTCCCTAGAACTCTCTGAATTTGACATACACTACGAAATCAGGAAAGCTCAAACCCTGGCCGACTTTATGGCCAAGATGACCCCAACAGAAGTTGCACCAGAAAGCGCCCATAAATGGGTCATCTATGTCGATGGAGCATCTATTCCGTCTAAGAGTGGTGTGGGAATCACCCTTGAAAATGAAGAAGGCCTCGTGGTCGAGTTATCCCTAGTCCTTTCTTTCCCGACATCTAACAACCAAGTTGAGTATGAATCCTTCCTAGCAGGAGTTCGCCTAGCCAAGGACATGGGTGTCAAAGAAATCAGGATCTACACCAATTCTCAGTTGGTCGCATCACATGTCAAAGGGGAATACTAGGCAAAAAACAACCATTTGGTCGAATACCTGGCGCTATTATAGCAAATACTGGCAGACTTCAAGTCTTGGGACATCAAGCACATCCCCCGCGAGCATAATTCACTGGAAGATGTCTTGTCGAAATTGGCAAGTGCGTGGAAGAAAGGCGGAAACAAGTTCATCATCCAGGAAACACTTCCTCGCCCTAGCATTGAAAGACTCTGCAATATCACTGACATCAACGTCATAGGTAACAACAATTACTGGATGACTCTTGTATTTCATTGCTTGACAACTGGCGGGCTACCCAAAGACATGAAGGGAGCCATTGCTACCAAACGTCGTGCATCCTCCTACGTCCTTGTAGACGGCAAGTTGTACCGCCGAGGATTCTCCATCCCTCTCCTCAAATGTTTCATGGAAGAAAGCATATCAAACGTCTTGGCCATCCTGGCCAAATTCGGTGTACCCTAATCCCTAATCATGGAAAACGGTACCTAGTTCATGAACAAGAATTTTCAAGACTTTGTCGCTAAGACAGGAACCAAGTAACACTTCGCATCGGTCGAGTACCCCCATACCAACGGTCAGGACGAAGCCGCCAACAGAGTAATTTTACGAGGCCTGAGACAAAGACTTGGTGAGGCAAAGAAAAGATGAGTCGAAGTGCTCCACAGTGTACTCTAGGCCTACCGAACCATTCCACATTCAACCACCGGGGAGTCTCCAATTCGGATGACATATTCGGTGTACCCTAATCCCTAATCATGGAAAACGGTACCTAGTTCACGAACAAGAATTTTCAAGACTTTGTCGCTAAGACAGGAACCAAGTAACACTTCGCATCGGTCGAGTACCCCCATACCAACGGTCAGGACGAAGCCGCCAACAGAGTAATTTTACGAGGCCTGAGATAAAGACTTGGTGAGGCAAAGAAAAGATGAGTCGAAGTGCTCCACAGTGTACTCTAGGCCTACCGAACCATTCCACATTCAACCACCGGGGAGTCTCCAATTTGGATGACATATGGTATGGAAGCATTCATCCTCGTGGAGATCAGAGAGCCTTCTCGACACACAAATTCCCCGTTAGACGAAGAACTCAATGATGAGGCACTAAGAGAGGAACTCGACTTGGTCGAGGAAATCCGTTCAGGGGCAGCTCTCCGCGAAGAGTCCCTAAAACAAAAAATTTGTTGCACTATGACGACTGGATCGTCAAAGGAGAATTCTAAGTAGGCAACCTTGTCCTACACAGAAACTAGAAAGATTCACGCGAAGGCAAGCTCGCGGACAACTAGGAGGGCCCATATCGCGTTAAGTCAAAATGGGCACATGAACATACTACCTCTAAGAACTAAATGGAGAACCATTTGCTCGACCATGGAACATTGAAAAGCTAAAACAATATTACATCTAAACCCAACCTTAGCGCGGAATAGCTGCCGAAAAATCAACCCTGCAAACGAAGGGATAAGTGTCCAACCACAGGGATGTATCATGGTAGAGATACAACCCTCAATATAAACGTGAGCGAACATTTTCCTGATTGTCTGGAAAATGAAGTGCCCAACGGGGACTGTAAACACCCCAAATTTGCCCTCACCCATTCACACCATGGCTTGTGATCTCCTCATATGCATAAATCCAATCATAACATCTCATATCACATTTTTTGATTCACTGCATAGATTCAAAGTCATCTGCATCTAGGGTTTGAGATCTGAGTAATCCAAGAGCTTCTTGAGCCACTCCAAAGGTCATAAATCACTTCAAAGGGGTCCATGTATGTTCAAGCATCATATTATATCCTCTAAAAGTCAAGAATGTCAAAGAATCACAAGAACTGAAAATGGCATGGAAGCAGAGCCAGGCTTAACTGCACAGATGACCTAGAATTAGGGTTTTGGTTTCAAAGGCCATAACTCCAAATTTTTTGGTCATTCTTGTTTCTATTGGTCTCTATATGGTATAGGGAGCATGCATATCAATTTTCATGAAGAAATTCAATGGGGAAGTCATCTGATCAAGGGTTGACTTTCTAAGCAAGTCAGTGTAAAATTAGGGCATCTGAGGCCCCCAATGACCCAACCAAAGGGTGTTCTTCATCATTTTGATTATGCATGATCTTTATTTGATCATGGAAGATTTTAGAAGTTCACAAAATTGAAAAATTTCAAGTCATTTGCAAAGTTGACTTTTTGGGAAAGTTGACTTTTAATGAAATTGCCATTTTGGGAAACTTTTTCAACCCTTGCTTTTTGATTCAAAAATGCTTCAAATGGAAAAACTTTGGTCATGAAAGTTGTAGAATGGATCATTCCCTTTTCAGAAAGTACAAGAACATGACCTAATTCATTTTGGATCAAAAGTTATGGCTTGTCAAAGTTGGCTAAAATCACAAAATTTGAAGTTTTCTACCAAAGAGACATTTTGCAAAATGGTTTGATCAAGTGTTCTAAAGGCCTCAAATGTGTATCATTTCTTCACAACATGATCATGTGACATCTAAAATTCAGAATGGGCCAAGGGATCACTCATTTTCATGACTTATGGAGCAAGAATTTTCAAAAGAAGCCAAAGTGAAGCAAGTTGCAAAAACTCACTCAAGTATGAATCCACTTGCTTGCTGACTTCATAATCAATCCTAGGGCTCTCCACACTTCTTGCTGCGCAGGACACCCCATTTGTCCTTGGCTATCTAGTAGCCCATGCCTCTCTTACACAAACTTGACATTTTGGCAACTTGAGCCATACCAATCACAACAGCACACATCAACTCATCTGACCAATCCCATTTGTTTATACAAACCAAAAGCAAGACATTTCACATAACACACAAGCCAAAAAGCACCAAGAACACAACTCTCTCATTTTCCACCCCATTTTCAAAACTCTTCGAAACACTTTCCACAAGCTGCAAACACACAAACCAACTTCACAAACAAACTCAGCATGCTTCACTGATCAAAAACCACCCATCACCATAGCCTGAAACCCTCAGAAACCAAGATACGATTTCCACCCCCCCTTGAACAGAACTTTTGTAATCTTCCAAACCAGCCTTCACAAGCTTCTTCAAAGCATCAAGACTTCATCAGGAGCTCAAAAGGAGTGGTTTGCACAAAGAAAGGAGGTCAGAAAGTTGCAAACTGAGAAAGCTCAAGCTCAGGTACCTCAAGAACTTTTTTTTCCAGAAATGAGTTTTTAAGTTCTTAGATTGTTCCTCATGCTTTGCTGATCACTCTGATGTTTTTACTTTTTGAAATGGTTGAGAAATAAGTATGTATGATTGCTCTGAAACTTTTCTGCCCTAGAAATGTCTTGCTTCGATTTGCCTGATTAATGCATGAAAAATGGTTTTTGTTTGGGGGTTTTGATTTAGTTTCGAATGGGGTTTGATTCTGGGCATTTAGTTTTCATTTTCATGAGGTTTTGAGGATTTTAGCAACTTTCAGGTGAGGGTCTCGCCGGAGAAGACGACCGGAAGTCTTCTCCGGCCACCTGAAAGTGTTTAGGGTTTAATCAGGGTCATTAATGAAGTTTGAATGTGGAGCGTAGATGTTGCTGACTTAGTCAATTCCCGCGCGTGTTCAATGGTCCAGATCCTCCACTTAGCCCTAATCTCACTTAATTAAATTAATTAATCAATATTATCCAGTTTGAATGTCAGCCACTGGATCACGCGCGCAGTCAATTCCCGCGCGTCCAGTTTGAACCTCAGCCATTGATTCTGCTTACTTTCATTTAATTTCATTTTATTTGCATTTAAATTCATTTGTTTTCTTCATTTAATTAAAAATAGCAAAACATTTTTAAAAATTCTGAAAATTTTTATTCAAGCTTTTATTAATTTTCAGAAACCAAAAACATTTTTATTTTCATTTTTTGCATTTAAAAATATTTTTAAATCATTTAAAAGATTATTTTTAATTAATTAATGAGAATTAATTAATTAAAAATACTTTTAGGTATTTAAAAATCACCAAAAAATTCATGAAACCTTTAAAATCATTTAGAAACATTGTCCAACCTTCAAACCAAATTTCTTTTTTGATCTTGATGTCTTTTGACAATTTCCCATGGAATTAATTTCATTTCAAGGCATTATTTTGATCCAATCTTCAAAAATTCATTTTTGCCTAGTCTTTAAGAGTTGGACTTTGATTATTTTTGCATTGCATCTTGTATAGCATGTAGTTTATAGGATTAAATTGGCATGATTTGATCTTGAATTTTCAATTTGTTTGACATTTTTCTTGACAAGGTACCATAAAACCCTAGAAACCTTAGGAAATTCATAACTTACACTAGGTTAAGAATTGGATCCTCTCCTTTGGGCAGTGAGTTTGTGTAGGTTTAGGGTACCCTTGGATGCATTTTCAAATTTTTTATCTTGATGTTTGCTTCTGGTTTTGATTTTTGTTTTGTGCATTGATCATAAACCCTAATTTGGGCTCTCTTTTGCATTCATCTGGCATTTGTTTGCATACCATGACTTGCCATGACATTTTATGCATCCATTTGACTCATAACACATCTTAGGACATATTAGAATCATGTTTGATCATTGCATCTTTCATTTGCCATGTTGTATGTCATTTGCATTCCATAACTTTTCATGTATGTTTATGGTTCTAAGCATGCTTCATTTGCATCCATATGTTTGTATGATCACCCCCATGCCTTGTTTCATGTATGCATCACCTCATAGCATCATTAACATGATACTCATGATTCTGGTTTTGTTTTGCATCATGCCATTTCATCTCATTTTGCATTGCATTGCATTTCTTTCACTAACTTTTCAGGTGGTAAGTTACTTTGAGAAGTGAATTTGCCTTCACTTCTCACAATTTCTTTTCATCTCTCTTATGCATCATTGCTTCCTTTTGTCTTGTGTTTGAGATTGAGCTTGCTCTTTCTTCTTCTCCATACTTTCTTTCCTCAAGTGATTTGTCTTCTTAAATGAAGCAAGTTACTTTGCTCCTCTTTGCTCCTTTCATCTGCTTCCTGGTGGTTCCTCTGAAGATCTTTCTTGTAAATCTCACAAACCTTAGGAACAACCATTAGGGCTTTGATTAGTCCCCCCATTTAGACTTTACCTTTGTGTCTCATTGAGTCTTCTCTTCTCACCTCTTAATCAAGGACTAAACCTTAAAGGCTTTAAGACTTTGTGATTAAGCTTATGCCTGCATCCTTCTATTAGGATGGAGTGTATAACTTTAATCCTAAGGGTTAAACCCTTAATGTGTTTAAATCCTTTAATCAATCCACTTAATAATCACTAAGACATCAAGCTTGTAACTTGGGCCTTGCATTAGGGTTCTAATTCTTCCTTAATTGGTTAAGAAGGACTAACCCTAGTGTTAATGGACAAGTCCCCCTCAAGTTGTCTTACAAACCATAAAATCCACTTCTTAATCTCATCCATTAATTAAAATCCATTCAATAAAGGCTTTGTTTTGTCATGAGGTTAATCCCTAATCACGGATTAAGTTGAGGTATCTTCCTCAGCTTAAGTGCTCTCATCTATCATCCTTCTATTAGGATGATGTAATGGGTCCATTGAATCCTTGATTATGGCTTAAACTCATTACTTAACACTAAACAAAAACAACAAAAACATCTTACTAATCACAAGTAGGTTAATGATCTTAATCCTACATCAAAGGTGTTTAAGTGTGAGAAGCTGACTTCACACTTAAGGTATTCTCATTACCCCTAATCAGAGGGAGGATGTGATGAGTTTACTAACCCATTGGTTTAGGCTTAAGCTCATTTTCTTATGACAAACCTCAAAAAGCAATAAAAGATTGAAAACACAAAAACAAACAATAATCGTCCCCTCCGGGATTCTTTTCTCATCACCTTCACTCATAAACGAGAACTTGTTTCTTCCGTCTAATGCAAGACAGTTTGCACCTGAGCCAGACAGGTCATACACTTGAGCATAGACAAGTAAGCAGTTCACAAGTCAATTCATCTTTCAGTCTCTTTGGGTCGAACTACGGTGTTCTGACTTCCTCATTGCACGAGAGGATACGTAGGCATAACTTAACAGTTATCGAACAAAAGTCTCTGTGTATTCCCCCTCTTTCTAGCTTTATTCTTTTAGTCTCATGATCTTGAGCATTTCATTCTTGTCCTTACACTGACACTTCACTTATACACTTCACTTCTCTTACACTGACACCTGTACATCCTTTTCCAGCTCTTTTATACACAGATTGCACTGACACTACCCCTTTAAAACACAAATCTTTTAAGCGTGGATCCCGTCGAGTACGGCGGACAATCTGGGTGCTAATACCTTCCCAGGTTGTAACCAACCCCCATTCTCAGTCTCTCTGGTTCGCAACCGTCTTATCCATATCTTTCTAGGTCTATGCAGCATTACCTTTCCTCTGGGATAAAATTGCCTAGCTGGCGACTCTTTTCATTTTCATCCTTTCGCCGACCGTTCGCGTCTATACCTTATTTGAGCTAGTCTCATCTTTTGGGAGCGACAGCTTGGCGACCCAGCTGGGGACCCTTATACTGTAACCAGGGCTTCTGGTTCTTTTTGTGGGTTCCTCCTAGCGCTTGTTTGATTTGTGTTTACTGGGGAGTTATGTGTGTTTATGTATTTATGTTATTGCTTTATGTACAGTTTTGTTTATTGCTTTCTTTACAGCTTTACATATATCATACTGTCATACTGTTCTGGTTGGATCTGGTTTTGTTGCTTTGGTGGGTGGGTTTCTATTGAGAGTTAAGGTCCTATACCTGGGACCTGAGTGACACCTAGGCTAGAGTGGTTCATGTTCTTTCCCATTCCATTTCGGTCTGGTGCGGGAATATGAAACACGGTTCAGATATGGGTTTCTTCTTGAGAACTTTGTGCTACAGATTTCCTGTAGTGCTAGGGATATCTGGGAAGCCTGCTAAGTCTGGATGACCTTTAGTATTGACCTTCAGAAACTGAGGTGAATTAGAGGAGGATCTTTTATGGTTATTGTAAACACTGTACCTCCGGGTTAGAAGTGTTTACACTTCTCATAAGTGATCCAAGTCTGAGGATCCTTGTTTTAGAACACCACCTGTGAGGGGGTTGGGCTGTTTACAGGTTTGCAGGTACCCTTGACCTCAGCATACCCTGTTACTTTGTTTGATTAAGAGTACTCCATTTTGGTACAGTTCTTGTGATTTTAACCCAGGACATGTGACTCTTTATTTGAGTCCCCCACCTTAGTTACTGGACTTATGAACCTCCATCTGGATTTCTTGAACATACATGGACTTATATCAAAGCAGTAATCAGATCTATCTTGATCACAAACCCTTGCATATCATTTGCATACATCATCATTGCATCATTTAACATTTGCTTATTTGTTTTTCAGGGTATCCACATCACATATTTTGGCTTGGTTTTGACCCCTTTATCTGATCATACCCCTGTTCACCAGCTATCTGCTTCAGCCACATTCATCAGCTACCTGCTTCAGTCACCTGCATCACCAGCATCAGCTTATCAGTGGCCCATCTTCTAGTATCAGTCATCATCATCAGCATCTGTTTCAGCTCTTCTTCAGCAACATGGCACCCAAGAAGAGCAATATCTCATACCATTTCTTTGAGCCTGAGCTGACTGGCATCAGGAAGATCCAGGCCCTTATTACTCCAGACCATATACCACTATTCAGAGAACATTTTGGAGGCATCCTTGATGTGGTTATGGATTTGGACCCTTCTCAGAGGAGCTTGATTCACACTTGTCTACAGTTCTATGATCCTCCTTTGAGATGCTTCACCTTCCAGGATTTTCAGTTGGGACCCTTGTTGGAAGAGTATTCATCACTGATTGGTGTACCTGTCAGGGGTGGTGTCCCCTTCAACCCTGAGATGGCATTTCCCAGTAATGAAGAGGTGGCAAAGGCACTGTATCTGGAACCTTTTCTGATTGAGCAGAACATGACAACCAAGGCTGGAATCTCTGGTCTACACTTGGATTTCTTGACTTCTCAGGCTACCATGAAAGCCTCCTTGGGAGAATGGAAGGCAGTCTGTGCATTATTAGCCCTCAGCATATATGGGGTTATATTATTTGCAGATGAGCCTAAGTTTATTAGCAAAAATGCCATTCACCTTTTCATTCTGAGGAACCCAGTGCCTACCTTACTAGGAGATTTCTACTACTCTATTCATCAAAGGAATGAAAAGCAAAGAGGAAGGTTGGTAAGATGTTGTGCTCCCCTGTTCCATACCTGGCTGCTCAAACACTTGCCCAAGACTGATGCATTCTTGAATCCTCACCAACAAAAGAATTGGGCTAGGAGACTTGTTGCTTTGACCTCAGATGACATCAGGTGGTGCACTCAGAGCACCAAGGGCAGGGACATCATTACTAGTTGTGGGCAGTTCCCCAATGTACCTCTGATAGGAGTGAAGGGTTGCATCAACTACAACCCTCTGCTATTCAAAAGAAAATTGGGCTATGCATTGGTCCACCCTCCTAGAGCACAAGACTTGGCTGAAACCCTTTATGTGAGGTTAAGCCTAATCTAGCTATTGTCAGGCAAGCATCCTGGGCTTGGGATAATGTCCAGACCAAAGGGATGGCCATTCTTGGGAGATGCAACAATGTAGCCTCAGCTCAGTACTATGAGTGGTCTCATGCCAGGGCTCAAATTTCTGGGATGCCCTTCACCATTGAGGATGCACCGGGACCATCCACAGCACCACCTCCAGCCACTGTCAGCCTGGAAGAGTTTGAGAAACTGAAAGAGAGGAATGAGAATCTGACTCAGGCTCTACAGAAGACCCTCTGGGAGAGGAGTGATGGTCGTCTGGACATCGAAAGGTTGGAAAAGCTTAAGGTGGAGCATCTAGCCAGGATTGAGAAGTCAGAGGACTACATCAAGAAGTCAAGAGCAGGAGAGCAGATTTTGAAGAATGCCTGTAAAGAGGCTCAGTTTCAGAAGGCCAGGACTGATCTCTATCTGAAAGAGAGTCAAGCTAGGTGGGTCAGGATCACTGAAGCTCGCACCCAGGAAGATAGGAGGACTCAGGACAAGATTGAACAGTTGGAGGCTAATGAAAAGAAGCAACAGGAGGCTCTGCTAGCAGCCCAGAAGGAGATCTCAGAGTTGAAGATTAAGGCTTGTGTAAAGAGGTCAAAGGACCAAAGCAGACACAAGAAGCTAACTACTGCTGTCACCACCAGGAATCTCCTTATCAGGAACCTCACAGAACGTCCAGCTGACCCTGTGACTGAAGCACTTCTAAAGGAAGTCAGGGAGGATGAGTTTGGTCTTGGTGTCTGACTTTTGCTTGTTGTTGTTTTCATTTCATGTACTTTTCCTTTTTATGTTGTATTTTGACCCCTCAGGGGCATGTATTGTAAAAAACAAACTATGTATCATTCACTTGTTGTAATACATTCATTAGTTTGTTTCATTTGAATCTCTTTTTCCTAAGCAACATCAAAAGCATCTTCCTCAGGGGTCTGGAAAGGTCAAAACCAAATGCCAAGCCGGATACCTTGGAAACAAATAAGCATACTGCATTGCATACTAACCTTTTGTTTTTTTTGTAGGCTTTTGTTTTGTTTGTTATTAACTCTGTTGTGGTTCAGGAACTATTGCTCGACGTCGGGTGTTCCCACTCAACCGTCCACACAGATATCCTACCCGCAACAACCTTCCGGGTATACAGATGGACCAGGTACAACAGGACCTTACAGAGGTCAGGGATCAAATGGCCAATGAGAGACTGGAAATGAGGAATCAGATGACCCAGTTTATGGAGGTGATGAATGGGTTGGCACAGAGCCAGGAGAGATTAAGGGCATTAGTAGAAAGGCAGACTCCGGAAGACCCCCATCTAGGGACTGGTGGAACGAGCAACAATGAGAGGGTTCAGCCTCATGTCAACCCACCTGTGTATGGCCCTCATCTTCACCCAGAGATCAACATCCCTGCTAATGTACAAGGGAATGCTACTACAGGCAGAGTACTACAAGAAGACCCCCAAGAAGATCAATTCACTGTGATGGGAGCTGGGGATGAAGCCTATGACAGAAGGCTAGATGAAATTGCTGAGAAATTAAGATCCCTGGAGTCTCAAAACTCCTTGGGTTTTGATGTCATGGACATGGGCTTAGTGGACGGGGTAAGGATTCCCCACAAGTTTAAACCTCCGTGCTTTGAGAAGTACAACGGAACTTCTTGTCCGTGAACCCACTTACAATCCTTTCTGGGGAGGCTGAAGGCATACACCATGGATGAAAAACTGTGGATGTTTTATTTCGAAGACAGTTTAACAGGAGCTTCAAGGGAATGGTACTCTCATTTGACCAGAGCAACCATCAGATGCTGGAAGGACCTGGCTGAGGCCTTCATTAGACAATACCAGTACAATTTGGATATGGCTCCTAACAGGACCCTCCTGATGGGAATGTCCCAGTCATCCAGAGAAAGCTTCCGAGAGTACGCCCAGAGGTGGAGACAGCTTGCTGCTGCTGTCCAGCCACCCATGTCGGAAAGGGAGATGGCCGACATGTTTATGAACACCCTTCAAGGGACATACATTGACAGGCTAGCTGCCTTTTCTTCCACCAGCTTCGCGGATGTAGTCATAGCTGGAGAAAGAATTGAGAGCCTTCTAAAGATGGGTAAGATTTCCGACAATGGGGCGAGCTCGTCCAGTAACCCAAGAAAGCCTTTTGTGGGCCCAAGAAGAACTGGTGAGACTAATGCTATCCATACCAGCAGGGGCAGACCCCAGTATGTTCATAGGTCAGTGGCAGCTGTCACCATTCCCGCTCCAATTCATCCACAACCAGCATATCAACCACAGCAACAACCCCACTACTAGCAACAGGCTCAGTATCCACCTCAGAGAAATTATAACAACAACAACACCAGCAACAACAATCAGCAAAGACCGTTTCAACAGAGACCATCTCAGGCCAATAGGGTGATTGATCTGATCCCTATGCCTTATGCCGCATTATTGCCACAACTCCTGAAACTCAACCTGGTTGAGCTAAGGACATTGGCACCTCCAGATCCTGCCAGTCTGCCCAGAAATTACGACGCCAGCGCCAGATGTGCTTTTCACTCCAACGCACCTGGCCACAGTACAGAGAAGTGCAGAGCTTTGCACATGAAAGTACAGGATCTAGTGGATTCCAAAGCTCTAAACTTTGCACCCCCACCAAATGTCAGTAAGAACCCTATGCCCAACCACGGAGGACCCAGAATTAATGCTATTGAGGAAGATAAGTCGTCTTTCTTAATAACCAGTGTGGGGCAGATTCGGACACCCCTGGTAGAGATTAAAGCTCAACTCCTTGAATGCCAGATATTCCCCGGGTGTGAGCTCGGGTGCGGCTATTGCAACATTTCGGTAAATGGGTGTGATAACCTGAGAAGCGGCATAAATGGTCTCATCCAGAGTGGCCTACTTCAAATCACAACATCAACACCTCCAAATCCAGCAATCTCCTTAACAACAATTCCCGAGTCTTCTACAACTGCAACAACAATTGTTCCAAGCAACTCTTCAATCTCATCAACAAATGCTTCATCTGTTACTTCAACGGACCAAATATCAACAACCATCTCTTCTACAACTTCAACATCCATCCAGTCAACAGTGCCTCCTACAACATCAACAACAATTAATGAAAGTGTCTCAACGGTTACAATATATTATGATCCTGCAAATGATTCTGCCTACAACTCACAAAACGCCACTCCTATCAGAGCACCAGTTACAATATACTATGATCCACACACTATCATGGTCCCTTCTGCAGCTGCTATCAGTCCAGTCACTATCACAGTGCCTGGGCCGGTTCCTTATGAAAGCAATAATGCCATCCCTTGGCATTACGGCTCAGATCTATACTGCGAAGGGCAGAAAATCACTTTGGAATCATCAACTTCTTCACCACAGATAGACAATGTGGGGGGAGGCGGAGGCTTCACTCGAAGCGGACGTCTCTTTGCCCCGCAAATTCCAAGACCCATTGCTGAAGCATAAGCTACTGCCAAGGCAAAAGGGAAGAGCATGGTGCAAGAAGAACAAGTTGCTAAAGAAGCTTTAAAAAACCCTTTTGATCAAGAGGTTGATGAATTCATGAGAATCATCAAGAAAAGTGATTACAAGATAGTGGACCAGCTTCACCAGACACCTTCCAAAATCTCCATTTTATCATTGCTAATGTGCTCCGAGGCTCATCGGAACGCACTATTAAAAGTCTTGCACGCAGCTTATGTGCCAGAGGAGATTACCGTCAATCAGTTAGAGGTTGTGGTTGGAAATGTCAACGCTAGTCATGGACTAGGATTTACCAACACTGATTTGACGACGGAAGGTCGCAATCACAACAAGGCTTTGCACATCACCTTGGAGTGTAAGGGTGCAGTTCTTTCTCATGTATTGGTGGACACAGGATCATTCCTCAATGTCCTACCTAAGAAAGCCCTTGTGAAGCTGGAGTATGAAGGATTGGCATTACGCCCAAGTAACTTGGTAGTGAGAGCCTTTGACGGTTCTAAGAGATCAGTTCTGGGAGAAATTGAGTTGCCTATAATGATTGGCCCATAGACTTTCAAAACAACCTTCTTTGTGATGGATATACAGCCTGCCTACAGTTGTCTGTTGGGTAGACCATGGATACACGCCGCTGGCGCCGTGACGTCAACCCTTCACCAGAAGTTAAAATTCGAGTGGGAAGTCCAAGTCGTTACTATTTGTGGAGAGGAAGATATCTTTGTTAGCCATCTGGCTACATACAAATACATTGAGATGGATGGGGAGATCCATGAAACTATGAGTCAAAGGTTTGAGGCCTTGAACATAAATGAAGCATCCGTTGTACCTGGAACCTCAATGACATCTTATCAGCAAGCCCAGAAGGTTGTTGAAGAAGGGACTTCCCAAGGGTGGGGCAAGTTGCTGCCCGTAGAGAAGAAGGAGGACAGATTTGGGTTGGGTTACAAACCAACTCAACAAGATCAAGCAGAGGCTGCTAAGAAGCCCAATTTTGTCAGTGGGGGGATGCTCGCCCCAGATGCAGTGAACAACTTGGAAGATGAGTCGGAAGATGAGCGCAACCTGGAGAGCTGGATACGTCCAAGGATCCCGGGGAGCCGTATCTCAAACTGGTCTTCCCAGGAAATTATAAGAGTTACTCCTGTAGAGTAATTATTATTTCCTGTATTTTTAAGCATGCATCAAGTCTTGCATCTTGCCCAAGATGACAAGACTCATTTTGTAATCGGGCCATCTGTAATTTTGTGCAAATAGATCAATCAATGATAATCAGACATCTTTTGCAAATGAGTCTTTTTCTTTTCCGCTCACTGTTTTTCCATTTTTCTTTTTGTACAAAAAAAATAAATGGCAATGTTTTCAAAATGACAACTTCATTTCACTCTTTCTAAAACAAGATTAAAATCAATCACTAAAATGAACAATCTAAACCCTTGCAGAGAGTGCCTTTCAGACTGCACCGACAACAGCACGGCTATGACTTCGTATGACTTTGACAATCCAATCAATCAAGCTGATGAAGGGGTTGAAGAAGAGTATGAGCTTCCTGAAGAGCTAGCCAGGTTGTTGAGACAAGAGGAAAAGGTTATCACTCCTCATCAGGAGGAGGTCGAAACGATTAATCTTGGTACAGATGAAGATGTGAAGGAAGTTAAAATCGGGGCCTGCTTACAAGACTCAGTGAAAGAGAAACTGATTGACCTGCTTCGTGATTATGTGGATGTGTTTTCTTGGTCTTATCAGGATATGCCAGGGTTGGACACCGACATTGTTATGCACAAGCTGCCTTTAAGAGAAGATTGCCCGCCGGTTAAACAGAAACTGCGCCGTACTCGCCCAGACATGGCAATGAAGATTAAAGAAGAGGTACAAAAGCAGTGGGGCGCCGGGTTCCTTGTTGTGACTAGCTACCCGCCGTGGGTTGCTAATATTGTACCTGTACCTAAGAAAGATGGCAAGGTGAGGATGTGTGTGGACTACCGGGATTTGAACAGAGCCAGCCCGAAAGATGATTTCCCTTTACCTCACATTGATGTATTGGTTGATAATACGGCTCAGTTCTCGGTATTCTCCTTCATGGACGGATTTTCAGGATACAATCAGATCAAAATGTCACCTGAAGACATGGAGAAGACAACCTTCATCACACCCTGGGGCACATTCTGTTACAAAGTGATGCCATTCGGACTAAAGAATGTTAGTGCAACGTATCAACGGGATATGGTGACATTATTCCACGATATGATCCATAAAGAAATCGAATGTTATGTGGATGACATGATTGCCAAGTCCCTCACTGAAGAAGACCACCTGGTAAATCTGCTGAAGCTATTCAAGCGTCTGAGGAAGTACCAACTGAAGTTAAACCCCAACAAATGTACATTTGGGGTACGATCCGGTAAGCTGCTGGGTTTTATTGTAAGTGAGAAAGGGATTGAAGTTGACCCCGATAAAGTCAAAGCCATTCAAGAAATGCCTGCACCGAAGTCAGAAAAAGAGGTTCGAGGGTTCTTAGGTCGTTTGAACTACATTTCAAGGTTCATATCTCACCTTACAGCAACTTGCGAACCTTTGTTCAAGCTATTGAGAAAAGAACAGACGGTCAGGTGGAACGAAGACTGCCAGAGGGCTTTTGACAAGATCAAGGAGTACTTACAAGAGCCTCCAATCCTTATGCCTCCAGTTGAAGGAAGACCTCTGATAATGTACTTGACAGTATTAGAAGGGTCGATGGGGTGTGTGCTGGGCCAGCATGACGAGTCTGGTCGAAAAGAGTATGCAATTTACTACCTAAGCAAAAAGTTTACCGACTGTGAACAACGTTATTCACTGCTCGAGAAAACTTGTTGTGCTTTAGCGTGGGCTGCTCGACGACTGAGACAGTATATGTTAACCCACACTACCTTATTAATCTCAAATATGGACCCAGTCAAGTATATTTTTTAGAAGCCAGCACTTACCGGACGGGTTGCAAGATGGCAAATGATCCTCACAGAATATGACATCCAGTACACATCTCAGAAAGCCATCAAGGGCAGTGTATTGTCTGAATATCTTGCTGAGCAACCTATTGATGATTACCAACCTATGAGATTTGACTTCCCTGATGAAGACATCATGTTCATAAAAGCAAAAGATAATGAAAAGCCTGTTCACACTGAAGGGCCTGACCCAGAAGAAGAATGGACTATGATGTTTGATGGGGCTGTTAATATGAATGGTTGTGGTGTTGGTGCAGTACTCATTACACCTAAGGGAGTTCACATGCCTTTCTCGGCGAAACTCACCTTTAACTGCACTAACAACGAAGCTGAATACGAAGCTTGCATTATGGGTCTTGAGGAAGCCATTGACCTCAGGATCAAGACTTTGACTGTGTTCGGAGATTCAGCTCTGGTAGTTAATCAAACCAACGGCAAATGGTACACACACCAGGATCATCTGATACCTTACAGGGATTATACAAGGAGGTTATTGACTTTCTTCACAACAGTCAAGCTTGAGTATATCCCCCGAGACGAGAATCAGTTTGCAGATGCTCTGGCTACCATTTCATCCATGATCAAAGTTCAAGCTGCCAATTTTGTACCTCAAATTTCAGTGTCCAGACTTGACAGACCAGCATATGTGTTTGCAACAGATATTGTCAAAGATGATAAGCCTTGGTTCCATGACATTAAGTGCTTCTTGGAGGATCAAACATACCCACCTGGGGCATCTTCCAATGATAAGAAGACATTAAGAAGGCTTGCTGGTAGTTTCTTCCTGAATACTGATGGTTCCCTGTACAAGAGAAACTTTGATATGGTACTCCTCAGATGCGTTGACAGAGCAGAAGCAGACTTGTTAATGCATGAAGTGCACGAAGGATCCTTTGGTACCCATGTTGGAGGACATGCAATGGCCAAGAAGTTGCTAAGATCAGGTTATTACTGGATCACAATGGATGCCGACTGTTGTGCCTACGCTAGAAAATGCCATAAATGCCAGATTTATGCAGATAAGGTGCATGTGCCTCCCAATCCTTTGAATGTGATGTCTTCACCCTGGCCCTTTTCTATGTGGGCATTGATATGATTGGCAAGATTGAACCGACTGCTTCAAATGGCCACAGATTCATCCTGGTTGCCATTGACTATTTCACCAAGTGGGTCGAAGCAGCTTCCTATGCAAACGTTACAAGACAAGTGGTAGCCAGATTTCTGAAGAGAGATATCATCTGTCGATACGGAGTTCCCGAGCGAATCATTACTGATAATGGTTCCAACTTAAACAACAAAATGATGGCAGAACTGTGCCGGGACTTCAAGATCCAACACCACAATTCTTCTCCTTACAGGCCAAAGATGAACGGCGCTGTTGAGGCAGCTAATAAGAATATCAAGAAGATTGTGCAGAAGATGGTAGTCACCTACAAAGACTGGCATGAGATGCTACTGTTTGCCTTGCATAGGTACCGCACGTCAATCAGAACATCCACTGGGGCAACACCGTATCAGCTTGTGTATGGTATGGAGGCAGTCCTACCTGTTGAAGTTGAATTACCCTCCTTACGGGTACTGATGGATGTTAAGCTGAACGAAGCAGAATGGGTCCGATCCCGATACGAACAACTAAGTCTGATCGAAGAAAAAAGATTGGTTGCCATGTGTCATGGGCAGTTGTATCAGAAAAGAATGAAGAGAACCTTCGATCAGAAAGTCAGGCACCGAGAGTACCAAGTAGGAGATCTTGTGCTGAAGAGAATCCTCCCTCCTCATACAGACCACAGGGGCAAGTGGACTCCGAATTATGAAGGACCATTTGTAGTAAAGAAAGTTTTCTCGGGTGGAGCACTCATGCTCAGCACCATGGATGGTGAAGACTTCCCGTCCCCTGTGAATTCAGATGCAGTTAAAAAATACTTCGCATGAAATGACCCGCTGGACATAAAAACAGAATGTAAGTCCAGGCAAAATAGGGCATCCCGGCGAGTCAAAAACAGAATAAAAGACTCGGGCAAAAATAAGGGAAAAATAAAAATGTGTACACCCGCTGAGTTGAAAAGCCGCATTGGACAACTCAGGCAAAAATGGGTATCCCGGTGGATTGAAAACCCGAAAGGGAGGTCCATGCAAAATAAGGGAATAAGCGAACAACTGCATTCTGAATTCGTCTGTATCACCTACAACTTGGTAAACCTCGAAGGGATCAAGCTTCTCTCAGAATCAGCCTTCTTCAGAAAGCAAGACGAGAGGAACGTCAAATGTCATACGAGTCATAGCAAAAGGGAAGCTCCTTGAAGCGTCGTCAACATTGCCAGCATTTTGTTTCTCAATTTGTAACAATCTCCTCATTTTAGGAGATATGTTTCTTTGATTGTATCTTGCCAATTCAGGGCATTTGAATTAATAAAATCAGATTTTGAGTCACACGTTGTCTCGTACTCTTTTATTTGCAAAAATGTCTGATGTCACTAATATATCGATTGCATAAATACAGATGCGTCATTCTGAAACTACGTGCTTGCAGGAAATATACTTACTCTCGGGAGTGTCTGAACTCTCATGATGGAATCCAGTAAAGGATACCTCAGGATTACTTGTGCGTCCCTCTGTATTTGCAGGAGTGCAGGTATTCAAAAGCGCAACATGGGGCATGTAAGCTTCATCCCAGCAAGCTGGCAAATCAACACTCACTCAGTCTTGGCACCCAAAGTGTTTTCTCCCCAGCTGAGTTGCCACTTGTTATTTCTCCCCAGCCGAGTACAGAAGCCAGGGGACCATCTCCCCACAGGGTTTCAGTCTCTAGCCAGAAGAGCAACGCATGAAGGAATCACAACAGAGTGACGAAAGCTTCTACAAACCCCAGCTGGGCCCCTCATTACCAAGGATGGGTCTACCAGTGACCTATTCCCCCAAGCAGATACATCTCATCAGATCTACCAATGATCTCATCCCCAGCTGGGATGTCCACTTCAAACAGATCGACCAGAGATCTTCACAGCAACGGGATCCGAATCCCGGATTGGTATCCTTGCATAATCATAGCATTCGCATCATATTCACCCCCACAAAGCGTAGCATTCCGTCCAACACGGAGCATTACGGCAAAAATCAAACATATTGCATAATCATAAGCCATGTTCTAAATCAAGCACTTGTGAATAATGACAATCCATCAACAATATACAAAATGCTCCCCAGATTCCCCGGCAGAGAGCCCAAACATTTCTCTCACAAAACTAATACCTCCTTGTGGCACCCGTCCGTGTCATATCCCCAGCAGAAAGCCAAAGCGTCCCCTTTGCACTCACAGATACTTATATATATAACTTTCTTGACATCCGTCCGTGTCACCTTCCCCAGCACAGTAACCTAAACACTTTGTATATCAGATACTTGTGTATATTACTTTTCTCCTTTCGACACTCGTCTGTGTCATTCTCCCCAGCAGGTTAGATACCCGTCTATACACTACTCATACTTATACAGATACTCGTCTGTATCTTGTATACACCACTTATATCATCTCAGATTCGACACTGGTCCATGTTCTTTGTTAACCAGTTGGTACTCGTCCGTACCATCATCTCAGAACATGCGTCAAGCGTTTGTTTCTACCTGATACTCGTCCGTATCATGGTCTTAAGGATGCTCGTCCGCATCTTTAATCCATACACTGTGTCAAACACTTTTGTCTTCTTGAATATAGACACTCGTCTGTGTCTACTATTCCCCAGAGGAGTCCCCTCAGATTCAACACTCGTCCGTGTTCCTTGTTAACCAGTTGATACTCGTCTGTATCATCATCTCTGGACACGTGTCAGTATTTGTTTCTACCCGATACTCGTCCGTATCGTAGTCTTAGGGATGCTCGTCCGCATCTTTAATCTATACACAGCGTCCAAACACTTATACCTTTTTGTTTCTTGGATATAAACACTCGTCCGTGTTTACTATTCCCCAGTAGATCGCCAGCAAAGCAAAATTTCTTTTCTATCTGACATTCGTCCTGTGTCATGATAAATCCTGAGAGCAGCTGTACCCTGCTAGGTGATCGTCCTTAACCTCTTGATGATCGTCCTTCATCATGCTCATCCGATGGCCGTCCCCATCGTTGATCTTTTCTATCCGACATTCGTCCTATGTCGTGATATTTAGTAGTCGTCCCCTGCTAGGTGATCGTCCTTCACCTTTTGATGATCGTCCTTCATCATTTTATCCGATGGCCGTCCCCATCGTCGATCTTGTTATCTGACATTCGTCCTATGTCATGATAAACCTTGAGAGCAGCCGTCCCCTGCTAGGTGATCGTCCTTCACCTCTTGATGATCGTCGCGATATTTTCGGCAGCCGTACCCTGCCAGGTGATCGTCCTTCACCTTAGATGACCGTCCCTCATCTTACCCCTTTCAGAGCAGCCGTCCCCTGCTAGGTGATCGTCTTTCACCTTTGATGACCGTCCCTCATCATTATTTCATTTATTCTTTAACCCGATGGCCGTCCCCGTCGTGGTCCTTTTTCCTTTTCCTGATGATCGTCCTTCATCAGTTTAGCCCGATGGTCGTCCCCATCGTTGTTTACATTACTTTATGAACTTGATGGCCGTCCCCATCATTTTTTTACTAATCCCCAGAGAATCTTATAGCTTTACATGATGTCCGTCCCCATCATAATCCCTTTTGTCCCCAGCTTGTCGGCCGTCCCCGTCATCGCTTTACTTCCCGCATTCTCCCCAGCATGTCGGTCGTCCCCGTCATTGCTCTTACCCCAGCAGTCGTCCTCTGCTAGACGGTCGTCCCCCGTCGCCCACACTTTACAATATACTTTATTTTCTTTTACAATCTATATCCCTTTTCTTCTTCATTCTGTGAGTGCAAATTTCGGACTGTCTTTGGTATTCAACCACAAGTTACCTTGCTTGCCTGTTAAGCCGTAGCTTACATCCTGCACTGCTAACTCATGTTTGAAAAGGGGCAGCTGTAAACACCCCAAATTTGCCCTCACCCATTCACACCATGGCTTGTGATCTCCTCATATGCATAAATCCAATCATAACATCTTATATCACATTTTTTGATTCACTGCATAGATTCAAAGTCATCTGCATCTAGGGTTTGAGATCTGAGTAATCCAAGAGCTTCTTGAGCCACTCCAAAGGTCATAAATCACTTCAAAGGGGTCCATGTATGTTCAAGCATCATATTATATCCTCTCAAAGTCAAGAATGTCAAAGAATCACAAGAACTGAAAATGGCATGGAAGCAGAGCCAGGCTTAACTTCACAGATGACCTAGAATTAGCGTTTTGGTTTCAAAGGCCATAACTCCAAATTTTTTGGTCATTCTTGTTTCTATTGGTCTCTATATGGTATAGGGAGCATGCATATCAATTTTCATGAAGAAATTCAATGGGGAAGTCATCTGATCAAGGGTTGACTTTCTAAGCAAGTCAGTGTAAAATTAGGGCATCTGAGGCCCCCAATGACCCAACCAAAGGGTGTTCTTCATCATTTTGATTATGCATGATCTTTATTTGATCATGGAAGATGTTAGAAGTTCACAAAATTGAAAATTTTCAAGTCATTTGCAAAGTTGACTTTTTGGGAAAGTTGACTTTTAATGAAATTGCCATTTTGGGAAACTTTTTCAACCCTTGCTTTTTGATTCAAAAATGCTTCAAATGGAAAAACTTTGGTCATGAAAGTTGTAGAATGGATCATTCCCTTTTCAGAAAGTACAAGAACATGACCTAATTCATTTTGGATCAAAAGTTATGGCTTGTCAAAGTTGGCTAAAATCACAAAATTTGAAGTTTTCTACCAAAGAGACATTTTGCAAAATGGTTTGATCAAGTGTTCTAAAGGATATATTTTACACCATTGCATAATATTATATGTATTATAGATATTTATGTGAAAGAAAAGAAAAGAAGAAAAAAGTTGGTAAGAAAAGAGGAAGAGAAGAGAAAGAGAGAAAGAAAGAAGAGCTTATGGAATAAGAAGAATAAATTCATCATCATTCATCTCCATCATCAATCTTTTTCATCAAGGTGAGTTCCATTAGATAATTTAGCCTTGGGTGGGAAGAAATACATGTTTGGGGTTTTTGTGTGGAAAACATGTTAAATTGTGAATTTAAGGTTGATGATTGACATGATATACCTTGTTAATCCATGTTTATCTGGGTGTTTTAATGTTATGGGAACATATGGGTATGAAGTTTGGCCTTAGAGAACCTTCTAATCGTGTTTTGCAAAATCTCACAAACCTTAGGAACAACCATTAGGGTTTTGATTAGTCCCCCCATTTAGACTTTACCTTTGTGTCTCATTGAGTCTTCTCTTCTCACCTCTTAATCAAGGACTAAACCTTAAAGGCTTTAAGACTTTGTGATTAAGCTTATGCCTGCATCCTTCTATTAGGATGGAGTGTATAACTTTAATCCTAAGGGTTAAACCCTTAATGTGTTTAAATCCTTTAATCAATCCACTTAATAATCACTAAGACATCAAGCTTGTAACTTGGGCCTTGCATTAGGGTTCTAATTCTTCCTTAATTGGTTAAGAAGGACTAACCCTAGTGTTAATGGACAAGTCCCCCTCAAGTTGTCTTACAAACCATAAAATCCACTTCTTAATCTCATCCATTAATTAAAATCCATTCAATAAAGGCTTTGTTTTGTCATGAGGTTAATCCCTAATCATGGATTAAGTTGAGGTATCTTCCTCAGCTTAAGTGCTCTCATCTATCATCCTTCTATTAGGATGATGTAATGGGTCCATTGAATCCTTGATTATGGCTTAAACTCATTACTTAACACTAAACAAAAACAACAAAAACATCTTACTAATCACAAGTAGGTTAATGATCTTAATCCTACATCAAAGGTGTTTAAGTGTGAGAAGCTGACTTCACACTTAAGGTATTCTCATTACCCCTAATCAGAGGGAGGATGTGATGAGTTTACTAACCCATTGGTTTAGGCTTAAGCTCATTTTCTTATGACAAACCTCAAAAAGCAATAAAAGATTGAAAACACAAAAACAAACAATAATCGTCCCCTCCGGGATTCTTTTCTCATCACCTTCACTCATAAACGAGAACTTGCTTCTTCCGTCTAATGCAAGACAGTTTGCACCTGAGCCAGACAGGTCATACACTTGAGCATAGACAAGTAAGCAGTTCACAAGTCAATTCATCTTTCAGTCTCTTTGGGTCGAACTACGGTGTTCTGACTTCCTCATTGCACGAGAGGATACGTAGGCATAACTTAACAGTTATCGAACAAAAGTCTCTGTGTATTCCCCCTCTTTCTAGCTTTATTCTTTTAGTCTCATGATCTTGAGCATTTCATTCTTGTCCTTACACTGACACTTCACTTATACACTTCACTTCTCTTACACTGACACCTGTACATCCTTTTCCAGCTCTTTTATACACAGATTGCACTGACACTACCCCTTTAAAACACAAATCTTTTAAGCGTGGATCCCGTCGAGTACGGCGGATAATCTGGGTGCTAATACCTTCCTAGGTTGTAACCAACCCCCTTTCTCAGTCTCTCTGGTTCGCAACCGTCTTATCCATATCTTTCTAGGTCTATGCAGCATTACCTTTCCTCTGGGATAAAAATGCCTAGCTGGCGACTCTTTTCATTTTCATCCTTTCGCCGACCGTTCGCGTCTGTACCTTATTTGAGCCAGTCTCATCTTTTGGGAGCGACAGGGACACCTCAAACGAGTTCCTCCGTTGTCATGCCAACATGGCAGACCCCCAGCTCACAATGGGAAAGGTTTAAGCCTTAGGGAAAAAGAGACACAACCGCGTCCTCGACCCCCTTTACTGAGAACAGATCTCGCCCCTCGACAAGATTCATACACTATCGAGTTCAACATTATCACGTCGAGCATTTACCCAGTTCTATAACTGAAAACAATGAAAGCATACATATAATTTAAATAACAACAGATAAACAAGGTAAAAAAGGGCAATGATTATATTATACAAAAAATACCAACCATGAGATCGGACATTGTCATAATTTACATAAAAAGGGGGCCTAAGCCTCATACAACAAGAAAATATAAAAAAAGGCATGCATGCCAAGTTAAATACGGCGTGCATGTTGTTCATTCATCAGGAGGGATAACCACGCCATTTTCCACAAGATGGAGGGGTCCAATGCCTTCCCCGACCAGCTCCACCCCAGGGTTCTGCACCTTGAGTTGCTCGACAGCATTGTAGAAGCCGAAAGAATCCATTGTTAGGTTATCTTATGCCATCAAACGGATCCAAGCTATCAATTCGGCCCTAGTTTCCATCACATCCTCCATCTCTGTCTCATCCTCCCCAGATTCCAACTTTCTCTCCACCTCCGTTGCCTGCTTTTTCAAACACTCATTGTCGGTGGAGAGCCCCACCATCTTGTCCCTGATTTTTGTGACCTCTCTCATCAGCTCGAGCCTACTCTCGTAATGCCCTTTTTTCCTGGAGCAGATCATTCTCGAGCTTGGCATTCTTAATCTTCACCTCATAAATTATGTCCTTAGTAGCTTGAAGATTTTTGTGCGGCACTGTGTCGGCATCGTTCAGAGCAAGAGCGACCTCGAGGATTCTCATCATCCCCGTTGCGTCCCGACATAACTCCTTCATCAGGTCCTTACGATCGACAATCAAGATGGCTGATGCGTCCAACTTAGGAACCTATATTGATTACTCCTCATTGAACAACAACCTTTGAGTTATGCACTGGATCAGTACAAACGTCCTCGAGGGCACCGCAACAACCTTAGGAGGGGAACAGGTTTCCTCGACCCTCATCCTCTTTCCCAGTGGAGAACCACCAACCAGAGTGCTCCCCAGAGTAGAGCTGCTCGAGACAACAAACCATTCAATGGTAACCTGGTCCTTGACAACCTCAACCCTGCTTTTGGGACCCTTCTTTAGATTACCTTTATTGGCCTTCACTAAGCGTTCACGCATTTCGGCCATTTGAGCTATAAAAAAAAAAGATAAACAAGTCAGTTACCGGATAAATCCTCGAGAACGAAACTGAAAAACTAAAGACCCACCTAAGAGTCACATCATCGCTTCCTCATTAGGGTAGATGAGTAACACATTTACATTTATTAATTTAGCCTGGGTGGTCGGGGTTCCGTACGGCCTAAGGAGGATATGCCCATCTGAGTCTACGAGTTCCGAAGGGCTGAAGCTAGAAATGAAGTTGAATATCACATTATACAACGTCATGTCGTTGGCACCGAGATCCTTGGGCTTCGTTATATAGTGTTTGTTGAGATGCCGAAAGTGGACATCCACCCACTCCAACGGGAAATGGGCCACCAGCCTCTCCTTGTCATCAGCGACCTCTCTATCATACATTGAATCCTTGGTCGCCTGCGAGATTGGCTAAATGATGTAGAAACAGTATTTAAAATCACGTTCCAGCGAGAGTTTGTAGAGAGAAAGTTTCACGGCGAGAGGAAAAGATCGTGAAAAATGATCAAATGAATCTCTTCTCCCCCTTTTTATAATGCCATAAGCTCGCGTGGGGAATCGCAAAGGCCAAGTAATTATTACCTAGGGCTAGTCCCCAGGTGTCATAAATAAATTACGACACTTTCCGACACGTGTCACGAAAGCCACAAGCGTTTATCTTCTCAAAACAAAATCTTTTTGCAATGTCTGTATGTCTCCCTCCTGCGGACAACAGCCTTATATGACAACCAAACCGAAAAGGAAAACGTGCTTGTAACATTTACGGAAAAGTTATGTCGGCCTGGGTCCTCGACACCTTAAGTTACTATCCTTACTCAAGCATAGTGACTTGGAGGGCTCCTGTTTTGGACTGGTCTAGCAAGTGCGCTACACCAAGTTGAAGCCCAATCCAGCATTCGACTGGGCATATGCCCAATAAGAGACTAGGCGAATATATGACCGTTGTAAACGAGAGTCGTTGACATATAACTGTTGGCAATCTCCCCACCTGCGCCATAATATCTTTCACGCGACTAACTGCCCTCCGAATCTACAGGAGGCAGTTATGCTCAGTCAAAGGCTACGCGCCCATAATCCACAAGAATATGCCCTTATAAATACCCTTCATCTTCGGAGGGTCAGGTATTCAATTCTAATCACTCTCAATCTTCCTCACGCTTTAGTTTGTCTTACACTGAAACTTACTTGAGCGATGAAGTACCTTACATGTACACCACCCTCTCTCCTACAAACACCATCAGAGTCCCAACTGAAGACCACAAGGACCTGTCCGAATCATTTCTGTACATGTTATTATTAGTTTTTTTTTCTTCGTGTTTTGTTGTCATTTCATGAATAATGATTAATGAAAATTGTCTTTATTGTTGCATGATAAAAAATATTGTTTCTTCTAATTAAAATATTCTACAATTTGGAGAATTTTAAATTTAATTACAAATATTTAATCTAGTCGAGACATTGGGGGACTTTGTCTTCTATTCAAGTTTGAGGTGTGACATTAGGTTATTTTGTTTTAATTATTTGTATTTTTTGATGTCGTTTGATGATTAATGATTACCGAAAATTGTTTTGTTTTTGTTGCATGATAAGTAAAAAGTTTGTTTCTTCTAATCAAAATATTCTAAATTAGCAAAATTTTGAATTTAATTGGAAATATTTAATTTACTCTAGAATGTTGAGAACCATTGGAAACGTAGCATTAACCTAAAAACAGAATAATTATGCACTGATGCAAACTTGTTTTAAGGTTAAGTATAGGGGATGGACCAATCCAGACACGAATCTAGAAGTTGCAAAAGTTTTTTTCTACGTATAGGCTAGTTTGAATTTTACATTATGGGAGAATCTTGTTTTAAGGTTAAGTATTAGTATATCTGCACAAATACAAGAAAAAGGAAAAGTATAAGATATAATATTAAATATATTGATAGTTAAATTATATTCAAATGCATATAAAAAGTATTAAAAAATAATATTTGTGTATTATTTTTGTTTGGATCTAACTAATTGTATTTCGTATCACTTTATGGATTATTTCAATCACAATTTAAACATTACATTGAAAATATTAAAATACATAATAATCAAGATTTTAGATTTTTATTATTGCGAATAATATTTATGTATGATTTCTTGTTTGAATTTAATTTATTATATCTCGTATGACTCACATCATTAATGGCAATATATATATATATATATATATATATATATATATATATATATATATATATATATATATATATATATATATATATATATATATATATATATATATATATATATATATATGAGCTACTATAGTTTAAAGGGTATATCAATATGGCATGGATTAATGTGAGTAATGACACTATAACGACATAAAATAAAACTTATATGTGAATGAGATGTGGTATTATTATTATTATTATTATTATTATTATTTGTTAAGTTAATGATAAACAGTAGTAAATTTAACTTTGATGACAAATGAAATATAATAATATAGTTTATGCATTAGTAATACTAATAAGTATATATCCGGTGCAAGTATGACTTGTGGCAACAACATTTATTCCCGAATATTTTTTATGCAAAAGACAAATGAATAATATTATTATTACAAATAAGACAAGTTATGTTAGTACATGAGAAACCATGCAGGGACCTTAAAACATACACCAATCAGGTACTCACCCTAACAACAACCACCACCCAATCCTACAACAATTAAATTACCTGTTCACCAACTACTAAAACATAACTACACCAAAAAACTAACAACAAAGAATAGAGCAAAAGAAATAAAGCCAGAACAGATACCACTACAAGAGCAATAAGAAAAAAATTAAGATCAACTACATCAAACCAAAATGACAGCCCATGCACTTTCAAAAAAATAATAGCTACCTACACAAATGAACATATACACACACTTGCGAACAACTCTGAATCGCAAAAGCTGCTGAAACACAACCTTCTTTCTAAAAATATACGCCCACGAATAAAACAGACTCATCCATAATTCAACAGAAAATAATAATGTTCAGGACTGCCACTGCCTCTAGCTCTTCGAAAGCAAAGCCCGAGCATCCAGGAAAACATCCAACAACCTCACCAAATCTGATACATAAGTGAAGCCTCAAACCACCCTAAAACCATTACCAAACTCTGCACAAAAAACCCGACCGCGCAATGATAGCTACAACACACTTCACTGCAATTAGTTTTCGGGAAAACCTCCTGCAGGAAACCTGACAAAACTCACCACACCGACCAACATATATAAATAAGCTTGTATCTGGAATAGGCTACTATTCTCGGGAGTAATAATGTGACAATGATGCTGAAAGGAAATACAACAACAATAATCAAAGTTTTTTACCTCTGTGTCGAGTTGCTACATGGGTCGAACAATTCTTGACACTACAAAGAGATAAATGTACTAACATACTAATACAAAGACAAAAGTCCAAATTTCATGAAGCACAAAATTAGCCATAGACACCGTCAAATTAAGCTAATTATAAACCAATAATAAATTAACTGAAATATCAAGTTACATTGCAGTTACTACAGAAGGGGACATGCTAGCTTCTAGGATATTTGGTTCATAGCAAGGGAAAATAATAATATTTGAAAAACCAGAAGTGTAGGCGCAAACTTGGGCAACTGCAGAAATACAGAGAATTGGAAGGGTTGCAAAAGCCACCAGTGCTAACCGCTAGTGCAACACAGCACCAATGAAAAGGCCAATAATAACTGCAACACTGTCTTGTATAAATATGGAAAGTCTATTGCTAAAAGCAGCTTGTACAAAATTAAAACTCACATCATATCTTACTTTCATCATCACCAAAATATGTTCTTACTGACAATTTATAATATGAGATCAGAATATGTTCTTTCTATAAATAAATACTTCTCCTGTTGAGACCAATCTAACTCCCCTGGCATAGTAAGCTCTCAAAAGACACAATAATGCAACATATTTTTGAATCATAAAGAGGAATAAGGTTGAAACCAGAAACATAGTTAAAGGTTAATAAAAACATGTAAAAGTTTGATGTTGGTTACATCTATAAGAGCAACAAGTTAGCATATTTTCATCAAAACCAATATACACTAACATGGTCAACTTATTGCATTCAATAACAACAAAGACTGTCTATTCATCATCTAGTCATAGTTGATTATGACATGACACTTTTGTAGCTATTTCCTGCAGCACAATAAGTAACATCACATAACAGTGCATAAAAGACAATAATATTTTTGTCCTAATTCAAATCCAAGTATATTGATAATACATGTATGCTTATCTAATCTATGAGATTCCATAATGCATAAGAGAGAAATTTAAGAGTACGTATAAGGAAGTATGACTTACCAGGTGTAGCTCGATTTTTGTGGTCTTTAATCAATATCGTATTTTTGCTACTTTCTTATTTCTTTTCTTTTTCCTGGTGTAGCTGGTTATGGAAGAGGAAAGATATCTTAAACTCACCCCGTTTTGCATACTGTTATTTAACAGATGCCCACATGGTTTTGGGTTCTTCTTTAACTTATTTCAAAACTCTGGATTAGTACAAAATTTGTTCTTTTTGATATTGATGGGGGTTTCTTTATATGGGTCTGGGTATGAGATGAGTGTTGATTGATAGGGTGATGTTGATGTTTTTGTGTTTCTGTATCATCATAATTTTCTGATGTTTTTCTTAGGTTTAGAAACCTAATTGTTGTTTTTTGTTTGGTGTGCTCGCAAAGATCTTACGATGTTTTGCCTACGTACCCCTAAAAAGAGAATTGGGGGATCAGAGAATCGTAGTTCCTCCTAAAAGGATAGAACTAGGAGGAAGGGCTTGATTTGTATCCTAGTTAAAGCACATGATGTTTGATGCTCAAAAGTTTGATTTGTGTCTTGATCAAAGCCCAAGATTGAAGTTGAAAAGTCAGTTTGTTTCTTGATCAAAGCCCAAGATTGAAGCTAAAAACAATTGTTTGTAACTGGTTGGTTGCTTGAATTGCATATCACAAGGCATAAGTTGAATGTTATCTTGATTTGCATAGCTCAAGAAAGTTTGAATGGGTACCCTGAATTGCATAGCTCAAGGAGGACTGAATGGTTTAACCTGAATTGCATAGCTCAGGAAATTTGAATGGGTTATCTTAATTCGCATAGCTCAAGAAAGGTTGGATATTTAGCTTAGTTAGAGTCCAAGACTATGACTGGTGTTGTGGGAATTTAACTTAGTTAAAGTCCAAGACTATGACTGTTGGGAATGAGCTTAGTTAAAGTCCAAGACTATGACTCTATTGATGTTGTTTAGCTTAGTTAAAGTCCAAGACTATGACTAATTTTGAGTGACTGTAAAGTGTTTGACTGTAAAGTGAAAAAGGAGATCGTTCCGAGTTTTTGAAAATGGATCAGATGAACCCTAATGGTTCATTTTTCAAAAAGGGATGAGTCTTACACTCGAATAGAGGCTCATGAGTGTGACAACAGTTAATTTGAGGATTTGAAAGTCAAAACCCTAATTTTTTAATATTGTGAATATTTATTTGAAATAAAATATTAAAGTATTTGATAAATTTAAAACACTAATGGAAAACAAGTTAAAACCTTGGATCAATGTTTGAAAAATTATGTTTTATCCATGATACAATTTGAATATCATTTATGTTTGAAAAAATAAAGTGAAAGAAATGAATTTTAAAATGTTTAGAAACTAATAAAATCAATTCTTTAAGAAAATAATAAATATATAAAAATATATATTTTTTTGAGATTTTTTCATGGAATAAAATATTTAAACATTTTGGAGAATTAATGAAAAAAGAATCATTTAAAAACTCAAAAGAATCAGAAAGTTATTAATTTTTTAATCAATTAACAAAAATCACAAAATTCAAATATTTGAATATTTGAAAAAGGGCGCTAAGAACACGCGGGGTGTTCTTCATCTTGCCCAGAAATGGGGATTTTGTAAAATCCCTCATATCTCACTGAATATGTAATGAAATGAAATAAACATCAATCTTGCTCGATTTTAACTCACGAACAACTTGGTTACAATTAATTTTATTTATTTTAAGTGTAAAATGAAAAATCAGTGATGAACACTGAAGAACCCTAATTTGGCCTGAGCCTCGTGAAACTCTACATGATGATGATTTTGTGAAATTGATTGGGTAGAATTACTTAAAATGTGATTTCGCACACATAGTTAAAAGATAGTGCGAGGAAATATGCATGGATCATTATTTGGCCACGTTTGAGGCTTACCTGAACTTGAGTTTGCAGCTGGAGTTGTGATTTTGAGTTTGAGGTGTTACAGAGATGTTGTGATGATCTGGACAACTTCCCTACACCATATGGAGTATGTTTGAACACTTGGACTTGATTGCAAATGGTTGGATCAACTTTTGATCTTCAAGTTGCATAAACACATACTTTTTGAGGTTTTTATGAGTGATTCTGGGTTGGGAGTGTTTCAGTGGTGATCTAAGTGTTTGGACACCTCATAAACATCATATGTGATGTGTGTGAGCAATTGGTTTGAGCTTTAGCTAGCTCAAACTCAAAAACCAGAAGTGATTGCTCAAAATATTTAGTTTTGAATCTTTGAGAGAAAAGAAGAGAAAACTTAGTGATCAGAGGCTTTGGTGTAATTTTTATGATGGAATGAGGTCTCTATTTATAGGCAAATACGTTGAACAAACTTGGCCTCCAAGATTTGAAGTAACAAGGTCACAATGGTGAGTCATGGTTTCTGAAAAATATCTCTTACATGTGAAATGATGAAATTCTCAAATAGCTCAGCTATGCAGCAACAAAATTCACCTTCCTCGGAAGTTTGATGCTTGGATTGTGTCCGCTTATTGCTTGTTGAACAAAAGATCCAAGAATATGTCATTTTTGAGCTTTGTGGCCCTTGGATCAAAATGAATAATGTTGAATTCTATGAATGTCATTTTGGTGAATTCCATGGTGCAATCATGAATTTACAGGTGTAATCAGGCTTGTAATCATTGTTTAGATGCTTATATTCACTTGACATTGTACTTTGATTCAAAAAATCAAATTTCACAAGTTTGTGAAAAATCTGTTTTTTCAAAACAGTTAGAGATGCTCACTTTGATCCATGATTTCTTCATGCACAAGCAAGATCTTTTCATGCCAAGTTTTAACGATACATTTGCAACAACATTGGTGTTTTGAAAAGGATCTGAATCAACTTGGAACTTGGTGAAAAATCCATCCAAGTTTTGATGTTTTGCTGAATTTACACTTAGGCAGATTTTTTGTAAGTGTTGAAAATCATTATTTTTCTTGATTTTGATCCATCTTCAACTTGAAATCCATAATGAATTGGAGTTTCTTCTAGTTGAATCATTTGTAGTTTGTAGCAAGATATTTCATTTGAGCTTTGGTTCACCAAAATCTTATGATTGGATCACAAGTTATGGAAGTAGGGTACTTGAACACTTTTTCCATAACTTAGAAATTTTTTCTAAGTTTCAAAGGTTGCCCCTCTTACAAGTTATCTTCAAAAAAAATTGTGATAAAATGCATTCATGGACCATATATTCTTGAAATATAGGTTATGAGGATAATTTTGGGTGAAAAAGTCAAATTTTGACTTTTTTGGCCCATATGGAAATTACACTGGATACCCCTGGATTTCTGATTTTTTGACTGGACATCCTATGAGGTATTCTGACCTTATGAATGGACTTCCATGATGTACATGAAATATTTAAAACATTCCCTATAATATAGGCTCTTGTCCATATGAAAATTTTGACTTTTGGTTCCACGATTAGTCAGAAACCCTAATTTGGGCACTATGAAACCCTAATCTTGCAGTCCTTGATCTCTGCACCTTTTATACTTGTAAATGTCTTGTCATGGTCATGTCAATATTTTTTATGATATTTGGATGTCTTGGCTCCTTTTCCCATGAAAATTTTCATCTGGAGGGCTCAGTTGACTGAAACCCTAATTGGTGATTGTGATGGCTTGGGGCCCAAATCACTAAGACTTTTGTACAGTCTTCGAAAGATTTCTCATCATTTGAGATTCATTAACCTTTTGATAGTGATTGAAAGGTTGAAAATCGTATGTATTAATGATTGGTCCTTTGCCTGAATCCTCTAAGGGACTCAGGAATCTTGATCCATTGCGGGGATATTGTTCAAACCAGTCTGGCACAGTCCTTTGGTCAGTGGATTTCTTCTGATGATGTGCATATCTTAGGTCAAATTTTAGGGTATGACACTAGGGAATCTAGTGAATATATTATAAGAAAAAATCAAACAAAAAGGTATGATTATGAGAAGCAAAATTCTAAGAAAAATAAAACAAAAAGGTAAGGAATATAGAAAGAGATATATTTGTATCCAAAGATTAAATCTTACCTCCAATTTCTCGCCTCAAACTTTCCCATATCAGTGAAGAAATTATCAAGTAAACTTCGTTTGACTTTAAGTGTTTGACTATAGACAATTGACTTCAAAATTGAGTGTTGTAAACTTGTAGAATGCCCTGTAATTTTACCAAATTCACTGTCAATCATAACATTCACTAAGAAGAAATAATAATTTGAGTTAAGAAATGACAAAGACTTGATGGATAGTTAATTCACCAAATATATGCCTAAAACACACCAACTTTTCCAGATACTCCATGACCTGGACTGTAGTGATGTTGTTTCAAAAATTTCTTACCACAAGAATTTCTTGCCTATCCCCAAAAGAAAAAGATTAGTAGCAATAGTTTAATTAGTGAATATTTTTATTAGGAATAGCCATGCACAATGTTAAAGCAAGTTAATTGCAACCACAACTTTTTTTGACCATATAAAAAACTGATGTATATGACTTTCACAAAAATAGGAATTTGGAAAGTTTTGAAACAAATTGAAAACAACTTTGGATTTGATTTCGATTACACATAAAGAGATGATGGTTAAAGCATAAGATACATACAAAATTAATATGGCATCCACAATATCAAAATTAGTAAGAAGTGTGTACTCTAATTCAGTTGGATGGACCTGAAAAATATCAATGAAAATATAAAGATAATAAAATGGTTTATGTAAAAGACGCATATACCAACATTTGTAACAATGTACAAACTTTGAAAGGACTAATAATCACATTATTGAATTTTTTTTTGCAACAATATCTTTGAAATGCAATAAGGCAATGCAAGAGAAACAATGTTCCATAAAGAACATACCCTCTCAGCAATAAGGCAAATTGCAAAAGTTAGTAAAGCATACTGAAGAAGAAGAAGGAACTTTAAATATCTCTTTTAACTTTATGGCCAATCCGAAATCACAAAGTTGCGTCAATAAAGTAATAAAGTGAATAACTAAATTAACAAAAGGGTAAATAACTAAATTAATCTAATCAATAATGAAAGAGATTGAATAAATCAACACCTCTATATGTCCATTTTCTTCTAGTAGAATATTTGATGGTTTCAAATCACAATAAATAATTCCATTTGAATGTAAATCCCTGAGAAATGAGTATCCAATTTTAATGCATAATAAAAGTAAAAAAACTAAAATAGGAGGGAAACAAAAGAAAATTGACATATTGCAGAGCTCTGACGAGGTCACAAGCAAGCTCATTAACAGATATCCTGAGGTTGGAAGAAAAAACACAAATTTAAAGTTAAAATAGAAAAGTGAAAATGATAAAAAAAACATAAACGAAAATGAATGCAAACAAATCCAAAAGAGAAAGAGGGCGGCTTTACCATTATTAGTGAATAAATCCTTGATAAGTTGAATGGATTTGCGGTGGAGATGATCGTGCAGTGGTATGAGGCGCCGACGAGAGTGAGGAACTTGCTAGGGTTTAAAGGAATAATAGCAAGGGATGAGACAACGACTGATTTTGTTCAGCAAAAAGTTTTGACGGGATAAAGTAAGAAGCAATGGGGAAAGAGAAAGAGAGAGGGGTGGTAAATGATTTAAGGGTAGGGGTGAAAAAAAGAACACTGGGAGAGAAAACGGTGAAAGACGAGAAAGAGGAAGAAAGGAAAGAGAAGAAAATGAGAGAGAAAGAGAGGGAAAATAAAGGGAAAATAGTTATAAAAAAGATATATAAACCAGTTTGAAATTTGAAAAGTGTGAAAATAGAGGTAATTAGGACCAATACTATAGTGACATGTGGATGAAAGAAATGTTCTTAGCAAGTCTAAGAAAGATGAATATGTTGATTACATAATTGTCCATATGTTAGACATAAAATATTTTTTGGTAAATGACATTTTAGTAAGAATGGTGGCATTGTATAGTAATGGGTAGGTAGTTGATTGGGGATGGACCACTTATGTGTGTAAGATGGTTGTGTCAAATAAAATAAAACGTCGATCTAATAGGGAGATATGTGGTTATCAAATTCTATCTCAACTATGCTTAACTATGTTGATTGCAAGTGGTTTGTTTGATGTAAATTGAAAAATAAAGTATTAATAGTTACTATAAAACTGGATCAAGAATTATGATTCGTGCATATATAATCACCTCTATTATTTGTGTATGTTTTGAATTATGAGAAGTTCTAAGCAATTTTTATAGAAAATAAGATAAATATGTCGGTCACCCACTTTCGTGGCATGCACATCTGAACGTGTTTCAGGCACAACTAAGTAAACCAATCCAGAGCACTATGTTTTATCACATGACGATGTATCTTGATTGTTTCTAAACTTAGATCAAGTCTCCTTGTTAGTTACGCCTCAAACTTAGTTGTTGAGCAAGTCGCTTTCAGATGTCAATTCATTATCTTTCTATACATGAACGACATCTCTATTGACTTTGCTTTCTCAACAGTCATAAATGTAAAATAGTACTCGAGTTCTAAAACAAATAAAGCTTAAACTTCTTGTAATTTCAAAAATATAGATTTAGTAGAGATTCGTCATAATATGGACTCACATAACCCCTTGTCCCTAAGGATCTACTCACTCATGGTGAGATGAATAACAACAATAATATAGAATAAAAACATTGTATGCAAATTAAAGGATTAAAAATAAATAAAGTAATTTACAAAATAGCAATAAGATAAAGCAATAATCTAATAAAAATATATAAAAAAATGCTCAAAGTTACAATGTAACCAAGCTTAAAGCTAAAAGACTTAAGAGAATAACAAGTTTTGTACGAATTTCAAGTGAAAAGTGATGAAAATGAAAGATTCTAAGGCCCCTATTTATAGTAATTCAAGGCCTAATTCACTTATTATTTGCACTAATTATATGCTTAATGATAACTTGACAATAATCATTAAGAAAATGGAGGTTAGATAAGTCAAAAGGTTAAACAAAACTACCCAAAAACCAAATGTTTGCAACTGTCTGAGTGCTGACATGTGTTGTGTTAGCCACATGTTTCTTATATGAAGGGAGCTTCAAGGGGCAACATGACCTGTGTCATGGGAAACGACAAGGCCTTGTTGTCCTTAAAAATTTTGCATTGGAAGTGCTATGTTTCATGCAATTTGTTAGACGAAGGCAACAATTTAGAAGGGGGTTAAATAGATTGCTTAATGGAAATTTTCATATTAAAATTATGTTTTGAAAAGTATTTTTCTATGGCAAGCAGAAGCGAATCTGGATTGAATCTCGTCTATTTGAATCATTATTGATAGAATCGATATGCATACAAACGTAGTAGAATGTATGTTAAATATGAGAAAATCCAATTAACAAGTTCAATATAAGTTGTTTGAATATAAACCACGCTTAAAATAAACGATTTTCAATGACAAGTAAAATAAAAGTTGACTAAGGAATTTTGTCAAACACTTAGTGTGCAATAATTTTATCAAACATTTGGTATGCAATACACCAACTTGATTCTCTTTGTGTTGAAATTATAACAAATCAACTGCAATGGTTTAGATTACAATGGTTTCACAAAAACAGCTTTAAACACTTCAACACAACTAGAATTTTCAATAATTTAAATTACACACTAATTGTTCTCAAAATCATAAGAGAGTGAAAGAGATAGAGATAGATAGAGAGAGAGAGAGAAAGAACACTAAGATTTTTTTAGGCAACTCCCTAATTTTCCTCATTATGGGTATGTTTACCCTCAATTCAAAATCAAATTGAGATATTTAATTAACCCTTACAATATCAGTTTACAAGAGAAGTAATTGAAATTAAAACCCGCAAACTGTATGTTTGATGTTGATCAAGTCACACAAGATATCCAAAATGATCCTCCGGTTACAACTACTCATTTGACTAAACCAATATTCTTCAAAGCTTTCACTTGGTTGAATCCAAATTGCAAAATCTTGCCCCAAGCCATTCAATTGACCCCCCCCCCCGATTACCACTACTCCGTTGCGAGAACCCTCATTCTTCAAAGCCTTTGTTCGGCTGCATCCAAGTTGACCAAACTTGTGCAAAAACCTCAAAATAAACCCTTGATCTTGGAATAAAAACCCTATGGGTTTTATTATTAAATGCCCCAAAGAAAACCCCAACCTAATTTTGATTACACAACCTAGATTGGAACTTATCAATCTTGTCTTATCAACAAACAATCAAAAATGATTATGTGTAGTTGATGAATGTAATAGCCCATATTCCCTTAAATGATCAATTGGACATCAGTTGAGATCAACTGAGCTCCTATGTACTCTACCTTTGACATTTAGAGTTATTAGAGTTCCCAAGTGCTCTAAATGTTATCTGTTAGGATCAATAGAGTAACTAGTGAACTTTGAAGATATCATTTATTAATAAAAAGACAGACTGATATTTATAAGTATAAGAGAGGACATCTTAGTAGCTCTAATATTTTGTTAATTGGTGACAAAATATCAAATGGATATATTTTACACCATTGCATAATATTATATAATATTATATGTATTATAGATATTTATGTGAAAGAAAAGAAAAGAAGAAAAAAGTTGGTAAGAAAAGAGGAAGAGAAGAGAAAGAGAGAAAGAAAGAAGAGCTTATGGAATAAGAAGAATAAATTCATCATCATTCATCTCCATCATCAATCTTTTTCATCAAGGTGAGTTCCATTAGATAGTTTAGCCTTGGGTGGGAAGAAATACATGTTTGGGGTTTTTGTGTGGAAAACATGTTAAATTGTGAATTTAAGGTTGATGATTGACATGATATACCTTGTTAATCCATGTTTATCTGGGTGTTTTAATGTTATGGGAACATATGGGTATGAAGTTTGGCCTTAGAGAACCTTCTAATCGTGTTTTGCAAAATCTGAATTCTGCTTGAGCCATTGTACAAGCTCATCGCCTTGTGGTCGTTGTGCGACCGTGAACCAATTTTGGTTTTGCCTCTTCCTCTCCTTGGGGTCACTGTACGACCATGACAAAATTTTGTTTTCTAATTTCTTGTTTCATTCATAACTTTTTTAGAATAATATGTGAAAAAAGGAAGAAGAACACAAAGTGTTGTGATGAGTACCATGTGAATGGCTTAACATTCGGGGAGGGACCTTTGTTACGAAAGTCCTATTTGGCGAGGGGCTTAGCTCCAAAAGTCCTATTTATTGTGAGATCATAAATTAACCAAGGATTCTTATTTGTGAATAGAAATGTGCATATTTAGAAATTATATGATATATATTGTTATTTTGCTTATGTAATGCATTTCATAGTTTATGCTTGGATCATTGTTGTATCTTGTGATCATATTGGTTGTGTGATAACATGATTAAAAGACTATATATAATGGTGAGGAAACCCTTGATATTAATTAATGGAATGAATTAGTACGATAATTAGGTCATGATGACTGACATAGATGGCAATGCATGTGCAATGATGCCTAGGTGTGTATCATTGGCAAGTAGTTTTCTAGTTATGAGGAGAGCATTGTATGGAACATGTATGGTTTTACAAATTTACATTCTCATCGTTGGAGGATGTAAGAAGAGTTAAATCAATAGCTTCTTGGATGGAACCGGGTGTAACACTCCAAAATTTTCCCTATCATTTCATATCACTTAGCATATCAGTTGCATACATAGCATTGCATCATTAGCCTAGAAAGATGAAGTATAACATCCAAAACTTGAGACATAAGGCTTGTGGTCAGTGACTTGCTGTAAACACCCCAAATTTGCCCTCACCCATCTACACCATGGCTTATGATCATTTCATATGCATAAACACAATCATAACATCTCATATCACATTTTTGATTCACTGCATAGATTCAAAGTCATCTGCATCTAGGGTTTGTGATCTGAGCAATCCAAGAGCTTCTTGAGCCACTCCAAAGGTCATCAATCATTTCAATGGGTTCCATGTGTGTTCAAGCATCATATTATATCCTCTCAAAGTCAAGAATGCCAAAGAATCACAAGAACTGGAAATGGTGTGGATGCAGAGCCAGGTTTAACTGCACAGATGACCTAAAATTAGGGTTTTGGTTTCAGAGGCCATAACTTCAAATTTTTTGGTCATTCTTGTTTATATTGGTCTCTATATGGTATAGGGAGTATGCATATCAATTTTCATGAAGAAATTCCATGGGGAAGTCATCTGATCAATGGTTGACTTTCTGGACAAGTCAGTGCAAAATCAGGGCATCTGAGGCCCCCAATGACCCAACCAAGGGGTGATCTTCATCATTTTGAGTATATTTGATCTTTATTTGATCATGGAAGAAGTTAGAAGTTCACAAAATTCAAGAATTTGAAGTTTTTGCAAGGTTGACTTTTTTGGGCATGGTTGACTTTTAATGAAATGTCATTTTATGCAACTTTTTCAACCCTTACTTTTTGATCCAAAAATGCTTCAAATGGAAAAACTTTGGTCATGAAATTTGTAGATTAGATTTTTCCCTTTTCAAAAAGTACAAGAACATGACCTAATTCATCTTGTATCAAAAGTTATGGTGCATCAAAGTTGGCTAAAATCACTAAATTTCAAGTTATGCACCAAATGAGAAATTTGCAAAATCTTGTACCAAGGCCATTTATGATTTCTAATTGACATCAAACCATTACACAAACATCACATGTGACCTAAAAATCAGAATAGGCCAAGAGTTTCTCATTTGTTTTGCCTTTGGAGCAAGATGTTTTCATGAAGATTCAAAAGCAAGCAAGTTGCAAAAGCTCATGATCACTTCCATCCACTTGCTGCCTATACCACACTAGCCTTTCCCTCACACCATGCTGCGCAGCCCACACCCCTTGTACTAGCCTAGAACATGACCCATGCTTCTCTTACACAAGAGTGGACATTTTGCAAAAGTAGCTACACTTATCACAAAAGCACAAGTCACATCCTCTGACCAATAGGATTAATTTATACAAACAAAATGCAAGCAAAACCACGCAAGAGGCCAGCCTGAAACTCACCAGAACTCAGCATCCACAAACTCTCTCCAACTTTCATTTTCCTTCGAATCTCATCCCACAAGCCACAAACATAAAAACAAACTTCACAAACCTTCTCCACTCATCACCCTGATCACAAAGAACCCCTCACCATTGCCTGAAACAGCCTGAATCCAAAACACGATTCCCACCTGAGCTTGAACAGAACTTGTTCAAACTCTCAAACCAGCCAACAAAAACTCCTTCTAAGCACCCAGACATCATCAAGGGATCAAAGGGAGTGGATTGCACAAAGAGGAGAGGCCAGAAAGCTGTGAACTGAAAGCTTCAAAACTCAGGTAGCTCAAGAACATTTTTTCCAGAAACTTGTTTTTAAGTTCTTAAATGATTCTCCATGTTCCACTGGTCATGCTGATATGTTTTGTTTCGAAAATAATTGAGTTTTGAGCATGTATGTTGTTCCTGAAATTTTTTGACCTAAACCCCTTTTGCTTCGATTCAGCTTTGTTGTGTAAAATAAATGTGTTTTGGCTGTTGATTCTTGCTCTATGATGTTTGGGGGTGGATTCTGGGCAGAGAGATTAGGTTTTAGTGAGCTAGGGAGGAAGATAGCAATTTTCAGGGAGGATGCTGGCCGGAGAAGATGACCGGAAGTCTTCTCCGGCCACCTGAAAGTGATTAGCTGTTAATTAGGGTTAGGGCAACAGGTTTGAATGTGAGCCACTGGATCTTGTTTCCCGCGCGTGTTTGGAAGGCTGAGATCATGTCATTAGTTTTAATTAGGTTTAATTTATTTAATTAATTGAGATTAGCCCAGTTTGAATGTGATCCATTGATCTGCGCGCGCAGTCAACAAATCTTTCCCCAGAATGAATCCTGGCCCTCCATTGCGCATACTTCCTTCTTATTTCATTTTTAATTCATTTCTTTTGTTTTATTTTGTCCATTTTATTTAAAATAGCAAAAACCATTTAAAAATTATGAAATTTTTTGTCAAGAGTTTCATTAATTTTTAATACACAAAAATATTTTTATTTTCATTTTTAGAATTTTAAAAGTATTTTTAAATATTTAAAAGTTTCTTTTTAATTAATTAATGAGAATTAATTAATAAAAAATACTTTTAGGTATTTAAAAATCACCAAAAAATTCATGAAGCATTTAAAAACATTTAGAAACATTGTCCAACCCTCAAACCAAATTTATTTTTTGATCTTGATGCATTTTGAGAATTTTTCATTGGATTAAAATCATTTTGATGCATTATTTTGATCCAAACTTCCAAAAATCATTTCTGCCTAACCCTAAAGAGTTGGACCTTGATTCTTTTTGCATTGCATTTTGTTTGGCATGTAGTTTGTGAGATTAAATGGCCATGATTTGATCTTTCATTTTCAATTTGTTTGGTAATTTTCTTGTTAAGGAACCCTAAAACCCTAGAAAACTTAGAAAAATCACATCTTGAATTAGGTTAAGAGTTGAGACCTCTTCTTTGGGCAGTGAGTTAGTATAGGTTTAGGGATCCTTTGAGTGCATTTTCAATTTTTTGTAATGTTGTTTGCTTCTGATTTTGGGTTTTGTTTGTTGTATTGTTCATAAACCCTAATTTGGGTTTTCATATGCATCCATCTTGCATTTGCATTCATACCTTGACTTGCCATGATATTTTATGCATCCATGTGATTCATTTAACATCATAAGACATATTGAAAGCATGTTTGATCATTGCATCTTCCATTTGCCATGTTGCATGCCATATGCATCTCATAACTTTTCATGTATGTTCATGTGTCTTAACTTGCTTCACTTGCATTCATAAGTTTGTATGATCATCCACATGTGTTGTTTCTGGTTTGTAGCATCTCATAGCATCATTAACATCATGTATGTGCTTCTGGTTTGTTTTTTTCATCATGCCATTGCATCCCATTTTGCATTGCATTGCATTCCTTTCATTAACATTTCAGGTGGTAAGTAACTTTGAGAAGTGGATTTGCCTTCACTTCTCATACTTTCTTCTCATCTCTCTCTTGCATCCATGCTGCATTTTTGCATGTGTTTGAGTTTGTGCTTGTTCATCCTTCTTCTTCTCACTTTCTTCCTTCAAGTGACTTGACTTCTTAAATGAAGCAAGTTACTTTGCTTCTCCTGATCCTTTCATCTACTTCCTGGTGGTTCCTTTGAAGATCTTTCTTGTTAACCTCACAAACCTTAGGAACAACCAAGCATGACAATGGTTAGGATTTTGATTAGTCTCTGTCGCTCCCAATGATTTGCATCCCGGTACAAGCGCGAACGGTCGGCGAAGGGAACAGTGAGAACACACAGCCGTGAACTCACTGGAGAATGAATAGAGTCGCCAGCTAGGCATTTTTATCCCGGAGGAAAGGCAATGTTGCATAAGCCTAGAAAAAGATGGATAAGACGGTTTGCGAACCAGAGAGACTGAGAAAGGGGGTTGGTTACAACCTGGGAAGGTATTAGCACCCAGATTGTCCGCCGTACTCGACGGGATCCACGCTTAGAAGATTTGTGTTTTAAAGGGGTAGTGTCAGTGCAATTTGTGTATAAAGAGCTGAAAGCAATATGTACAGGTGTCAGTGTAAAGTGTATAAGTGATGTGAAGTATGAAAGTGTCAGTGTAAAGACAAGAATAAGATGCTCATGATAATGAGGCTCAAAGAATAATGCTGGAAGGAGGGGGGATGTACAGAGACTTTTGTTCGATAACCGTTAAGTTATGCCTACGTATCCTCTCGTGCAATGAGGAAGTCAGAACACCGTAGTTCGACCCAAAGAGACTGAAAGATGAATTGACTTGTGAACTGCTTACTTGTCTATGCTCAAGTGTATGACCTGTCTGGCTCAGGTGCAAACTGTCTTGCATTAGACGGAAGAAGCAAGTTCTCGTTTGTGAGTGAAGGTGATGAGAAAAGAATCCCGAAGGAGACGATTATTGTTTGTTTTTGAGTTTTCAGTCTTTTATTTCTTTTTGGAGTTTGTCATAAGATAATGAGCTTAAGTCTAAACCAATGGATTTAGTAAACTCATCACATCTTCCCTCTGTTTAGGGGTAATGAGAGTACCTTAAGTGTGAAGTCAGATTCTCACACCCAATCACCTTTGGTGTAGGATTAAGATCATTAACCTACTTGTGATTATTTAGATGTTTTTGTGATTTTGTTTAGTGTTGAGTAATGAGGTTAAGCCATAATCAAGGATTAAACAGACCCATTACACCATCCTAAAAGAAGGATAATAGATGAGAATGTTTAAGCTGAGGAAGACTCCTCAACTTAATCCATGATTAGGGATTAAACCCATGGCAAAACAAGCCTTTATTAAGTGGATTTTAGTTAATGATATGATGATGAAGTGAATTTTATGATTTGTAAGACGACTTGAGGGGGACTTGTCCATTAACACTAGGGTTAGTCCTTCTTAACCACTTAAGGAAGAATTAGAACCCTAATGCAAGGCCCAAGTTACAAGTGTAATGTCTTGATACTTATTAAATGAATTGATTAAGAGATTTAAACACCTTAAGGGTTTAATACTTAGGATTAAAGTTATACACTCCATCCTAAGAGAAGGATGCAGGCATAAGCTTAATCACAAAGTATTAAAGCCTTTAGGGTTTAGTCCCTGATTATGGGGTGAGAAGAGAAGACTCGAAGAGAGACACAAAGGTAAAAACTATGGGGGAAACTAATCAAAACCCTAATTCATTGTCATGCTTGGTTGATCCTAAGGTTTGTGAGGTTTTCAAGAACAATCTTCAAAGGAGCCACCAGGAAGCAGATGAACAAGATCAAGAGAAGCAAAGTGACTTGCTTCATTCAAGAAGTCAAGTCACTTGAAGAAAGAAAGTGGGAGAAGCAAGAATGAGCAAGCTCAGACTCAAACACATGTATAAATGCAGCATGCTATGCAAGAGAGATGAGAAGAAAAGTTATGAGAAGTGAAGGCAAATTCACTTCTCAAGTTTACTTACCACCTGAAATGTTAGAAACAAATGCAATGCAATGCTAAATGAAATGAAATGACATGATGCTAGGCCAAACCAGAAGCATGCACATGATGACTATGATGTTATGAAGTGTTGCAAACATGAGACAAGGCATAGGGATGTTCATACAAAGTCATGGATGCAAATGATGCAAGTTAAGGAACATGAATAAACATGAAATGTCATGAAGCATACAAGACAAATGGCATGGCAAAGATGTAATGCAATGATCAATGATGCTTCATACATGTCCTAAGATGTCAAATGAATCATAAGAATGCACAAAATGCAATGGCAAGTCATGTTATGCAAGGAAATGCAAGAAGGATGCAAGAGAAAGCCCAAATTAGGGTTTATGGATCAAACATCAAACACAAACCAAAAACAGAAGCAAACCCTAAGATAAAAAATGGAAAATGGCACCCAAAGAAACCCTAGACCTATGATGAATCCCTGCCCAAAGGGGAACTCCCAACTCTTTACCAATCTCAAGATATGATTTTTGCAAGTTATTAGGGTTTTTTAGGGTTCTTATCAAAACAAATGCCAATCAATTAGAAAATGCAAGATCAAATCATGGCCTTTTTATCCTTGAAAATACATGTCAAATGGAAAACAATGCAAAAAGAATCAATGTCTCAACCTTCACCAATAGGCAGAAATGAATTTTTAAACTTGTGATCAAAATAATGCACAAAATATGATTTAATTCCATGAAAAATTCTTAAAATGCATCAAGATCAAAAAAGAAATTTGGTTTGAAGGTTGGACAATGTTTCTAAATGTCTTAGAACATTTCATGAATTTTTTTGTAATTTTTAAATACCTAAAAGTATTTTTAATTAATTAATTCCCATTAATCAATTAAAAATAATCTTTTAAATATTTAAAAATACTTTTTTAATGATAAAAAATAAAATAAAAATATTTTTGGGTCATAAAATTTAATAAAACCTTAAAGAAAAAAGTTTCATAATTTTTATGAATTTCCTGCTATTTTAAATAAATTGTACAAATTAATTGAAATAAAAATGAAATAAAACAAATAAAATGAGAAGTAATCAGAATGGACGCATGAGATTGATTCTGAGTTTAAAAGTGTTGACTGCGCGCGTGATCGTGTGGCTCACATTCAAACTTCTAAAAACTTAATTAATTAATTTAATTAATCCTGATTAGGGTTTAATGGAGAATCTGGGCCATCAAAAAGGGTGGGAAGTCAACCAGTCAACGCAATCCTACGCTCCTCATTCAAACTGGAATTAATTACACAATTAGGGCACAAATGACTTTCAGGTGGCCGGAGAAGACTTCCGGTCGTCTTCTCCGGCCAGAAGCTCACCTGAAAATTCCAAACTTCCTAAAAACGTAACATAAATGAAATCTATGAATTGGGAGATGATCCTAACACTCTCATGAATCAAACCCCTAACCTAAAACAAATTTATGTTACCTAAATCAACTGAATCGAAGCAAACAATTTCTAGGGTTCGTAAGCTTCAAACACGAATTAAATGCTCAAAACAAAACCATTTCAAAAACTAAAGGTACCAGAATGATCAGTGCATCATGAAGAACAAGTTTGTAACAATAAAAGTCATTTCTGGAAAAATTAATTTCGAGCTACCTGAGATTTGGAGCTTTCAGTTTTGGGACTTTCTGGCTGTTTCCTTTGATGCAAACTATTCCACTTGATCCCCCAAGTGTGTTTGAATGCTCAAAATGAGTTTGTGTTGGCTGGAGAAGAAGATTCGAAAGGAACTGCTTCAGTTCAGTCAACAATGGCAGATGAGATTCTGGCACTTTCAGGCTGTGAAAAGGGGTTGTTTGTGATCTATGAAGTGTGTTGAGAAGGTTTGTGGTGTTGGTTGGTGTGTTTGTGAGCTAGGATAAGAGTTTCGAATGAAACTGCAGCTTGAGGTGAATGATGGCAATGGAGTTTTTAGGCTTGTTTCAGGCTTATGCTTGGGGTGTTTCTTGTCTATGAGGTGTGGTGAGTTGAGTGATGATGAGAGTTTGAGTGTTTGAAGACTGTGGAGAGTGATTCGAAGGAACTTGCAATGAGGTGAGTTTTTGTGTAAGTGATGAATGGTTATGTTTCAGCCTTTGCTTGTGTTATGTTCAACTTGCAAATTGAAATCATAAACAATTCTGATTGGTCAGTTGATGTGACTTGTGCTTTATGGATTGGTAGATCACTTTTTGCTCAAAAACCACTTTATGTGTAAGAGAAGCATGATGTTTGGACTAGGCAAGGACAAGATTGGTTCTGGTGCAGCATGGGTGAGGGAGAGGCCTAGCTTGGCTCAGCACTCAATGCAGCAAGTTGGCACAATGTTATGAGTGATTTTGCAAGTTGGTTGGCTTATGGTTCACATGTGACTTCTTAGCCTAACCAAACATGAAACCATGACATTCTTGGTCCAAAACTGATTTTTGTAACTTAGAGAAAGTTCACATGCTGGTTTGAAGTGAACTAGAGGCTGCATGATGTATTGATTCAAGGTTTTTGCAAAATTTCCACTTAGTGCACAACTTGAAAAACAATGATTTTAGCCAACTTTGCAATGCCATAACTTTTGATCCAAGAAGAGTTTGATCATGTTCTTGTACTTTTTGAAAAGGGAAAGATGAGATCTACAACTTTCATGACCAAAGTTTTTCCATTTGAAGCATCTTTGGATCATGAATCAAGGCTTGAAAATTGGCCTAAAATGAGGCATTCTTGAAAAGTCAACTATGCCTCAAAAAGTCAACTTTTGCAAAAACCCTAAATTCTTGATTTTATGCACTTCAACCTTCTTCCATGATCAAATAAAGATCATATACACTCAAAATGATGAAGATCACCCATTGGTTGGGTCATTGGGGGCCTCAGATGCCCTGATTTTGCACTGACTTGTCTGAAAAGTCCACTCTTGATCAGATGACTTCCCCATGGAATTTCTTCATGAAAATTGATATGCATATTCCCTATACCATATAGAGACCAATGGAAACAAGAATGACCAAAAAATTTGAGATTATGGCCTCTGAAACCAAAACCCTAATTTTAGGTCAACTGTGCAGTTCAACCTGGCTCTGCATCCACTCAAACCCTAGTTCTTGTGATTCCTCTGCAATTTTGACTCTGTGAGGATGTGACATGATACAAGAACACACATGGACCCTTCTGAGATGATTGGTGGCCTTTGGAGTGGCTCAAGAAGCTTTGGGATTGCTCAAATCATAAACCCTAGGTGCAGATGCCTTAGAAACTATGCAGTGAATCAAACATGAGATATGAGATTGTATGATTGTGTTTATGCATATGGGATGATCACAAGCCATGGTGTGAATGGGTGAGGGCAAATTTGGGGTGTTTACAGCTGCCCCTATTCAAACAGGAGTTAGCTGTGCAGGATGTAAGCAACGGCTTAACAGGCAAACAAGATAACTTGTGGTTGAATACCAAAGACAGTCCAAAATTTGCACTCACAGAATGGAGGAGAAAAGGGATATAGATTAAGTAAGGTATATTGTAAGTGTGGGCGACGGAGGACGACCGTCGAGCAGAGGACGACTACTGGGTAAATAGCAATGACGGGGACGGCCGACATGCTGGGAAAAGTGTGTAAAGTAAAGCGATGACGGGGACGGCCGACATGCTGGGGATATAAGGAAAAGCTAAGACGGGGACGGCTGACTAGCTGGGGAAGGTCAAAATATGATGGGGACGGCCATCAAGATAAAGTAGGGTTCTCTGGGAATTAATGAAACATGACGGGGACGGCCATCAAGTTCACAAAGGTAAAGTAACCAACGATGGGGACGGCCATCGGGCTAAAAGGAAAAGGGACCACGACGGGGACGGCCATCGGGTTAAAGAATAAATGAAATAAACAGATGATGGGGTACGGCCATCAAAGGTGAAGGACGATCACCTAGCAGGGGACGGCTGCTCTGTTGGGAATAAAAAGTAAATATGATGGGGACGGCCATCAAAGGTGGAGGACGACCACCTGGCAGGGTACGGCTGCCGAAGATATCGACGATGGGGACGGCCATCGGATAGAAAAGGTCAACGATGGGGACGGCCATCGGACGAGCATGATGGAGGACGACCATCAAGAAGTGGAGGACGACCACTCAGCAGGGGACGGCTGCTCTCAGGGTTTATCATGACATAGGACGAATGTCAGATAACCGAAATCAACAATGGGGACGGCCATTGGATAAAGTGATGAAGGACGATCATCAAAAGGTGGAGAACGACCACCTAGCAGGGGACGGCTGCTAAAATCAACGATGGGGACGGCCATCGGATGAGCATGATGGAGGACGACCATCAAGAAGTGGAGGACGACCACTCAGCAGGGGACGGCTGCTCTCAGGGTTTATCATGACATAGGACGAATGTCAGATAACCAAAATCAACAATGGGGACGGCCATTGGATAAAATGATGAAGGACGATCATCAAGAAGTGGAGGATGACCACTCAGCAGGGGACGGCTGCTCTCAGGGTTATCATAACACAGGACGAGTGTTAGATAAAAAGGAAAGATTTGCTTTGTTGGCGATCTACTGGGGAGATAGTAAACACGGACGAGCGTTTACATCCAAGAAACAAAAGGTATAAGTGTTTGGTATTGTGTATAGATTAAAGATGCGGACGAGCATCCTTAAGACTATGATACGGACGAGTATCACGTAGAAACAAACTGACACATGTTCAGAGATGATGATACGGACGAGTATCAACTGGTTAACAAAGAACACGGACGAGTGTTGCATCTGAAGGGACTCTTCTGGGGAATAGTAGACACAGACGAGTATCTATATTCAGGAAGACATAAGTGTTTGACATGGTGTATGGATCAAAGATGCGGACGAGCATCCTTAAGACTATGATACGGACGAGTATCATGTAGAACAAACATTAGACGCAATGCTCTGAGATGATGGTACGGACGAGTACCAACTGGCTAACAAAGAACAAGGACTACTGTCGAATCTGTGGGGATATGAGTGGTGATGTATACAAGATACGGACGAGCATCTGCATAAGTGTACCAATGAGTAGTGAGTATTGTATTGTATAGACGAGTGTTTATCTGCTGGGGAGAGTGACACGGACGGGTGTCAAGAGAGAAAAGTATGATATTAACAAGTATATGAGTGATAAAGGTGTAAGCGACTGCGCTGGGGATATGACACGGACGGGTGTCAAGAAAGTGTATATACAAGTATGTGTGAGTGCAAAGAGGGTGTCTTTGGCTTTCTGTTGGTGATTTGACACGGATGGGTGTCAGGGAGTATCTGTAATACGGGTGATCTTGTTTGTTCAGGCGACTTTACTGGGGAACAATGGCGCGGACGGGTACCAAAAGGTGCATGCTGGTATTTGAATATGGGGCAACTGCTTTTGCTGGGATTCTGATGGGGACTCTTGGGGAAAGTAATCTGTATTCACAAGCGTTTAATTCACAACATGACTTATGATTATGCTATGCATTTGATTTTTGCCGTAATGCTCCGTATTAGACGGAATGCTACGCTCTGAGGGATAGTATGATGCGAATGCTATGATTATGCAAAGAAGCACAGATCCGGGATTCGGATCTCGTTGCTGCGAAGATCTCTGGCTGATCTGCTGAGGAAGACATCCCAGCTGGGGATGAGATCATTGGTGTATCTGCTTGGGGGATATAGGTCACTGATCGACATATCCTTATAATACGGGACCCAGCCGGGATTTGCAGAAGCTTCCTTCACCCTGTTGTGATCTCCTTCGTGCGTTGCTCTTCTGAATAGAAGCTGGGGCTCTGTGGGGAGATGATTCCCTGATTTCTGTATTCTGTTGAGGAAGAATGGCCACTCGGCTGGGGAGAGAGAGAGGCATCACTGAAAGACCCCCCTAGAAACTCTGTTACGGTGGCTTCTTGACTCGGCCAGGGATATGGGCATCTTCTGTGATACCTGCCCATTCTGATGGGGATAAGTAATGAGTGACCAACTCAGCTGGGGAACAATGAGATGCAACTCAGCTGGGGATAGCAACGAAAAGCAAATCAGTTGGGGATGGAGTGTTTCCGATGCTGTATGTTGATTTGGCAACTTTGCTGGGGAAGTGGGCACCTCCCAGTGCCATGTGAGTTGATAATGATTCGCCAGTTTGCTGAGACGTAACTTGCATGCCCCAGGTTGCGTTCTAGATACTTGCAATCCTGCAAAGATAAGGAAACGCACAAAAGGTCCCGAGGTATCCCTTACCGGATTCCGTCATAGGAGTTAAGTACTTTCGAGAATAATCACATTCCCTGTAAGCATGTGTTTTCATCTTTAGAGAAATGCATCTGTACTTATGCAATTGTATTTTTAGAGATATCAGACGACTCTTTGCAAAACGTAAATGTAAAAAACGAAACATGACTGAAAATCTGATTTTATTAATTCATGTGCCCTGAATTGGCAAAGATACAGTCAAAGAAACATATCTCCTGAAATGAGGAGATTGTTACAAATTGAGAAAACAAATGCTGGCGGTGTCGACGACGCTTTCAAGGAGCTTCCTCTTCTGCTATGACTCGTATGACAATGACGTTCTTCTCGTCTTGCTTTCTGGAGAGAGTTGATTCTGATTGAAGCTTGATCCTTTGAAGCTTACCAAGTTGTAGGTGATACAGACGAATTCAGAATGCAGTTGTCCGCTTATTCCCTTATTTTGCATGGATCGCCCTTTCGGGTTTTCAATCCATCGGGATACCCATTTTTGCCTGAGCTGTCCAATGCGGCTTTTCAACTCAGCGGGTGTACATTTTTTATTCATTTTCCCTTACTTTTGCCCGAGTCTTTTATTCTGTTTTTGACTCGCCGGGATGCCCTATTTTTGCCTGAACTTACATTCTGTTTTTATGTCCAGCGGGTCATTTTCATGCGAAGTATTTTTTAACTGCATCTGAATTCACAGGGGATGGGAAATCTTCACCATCCATGGTGCCGAGCATCAGTGCCCCACCAGAGAAAACTTTCTTTACAACGAATGGTCCTTCATAATTTGGAGTCCATTTGCCCCTGTGGTCTGTATGAGGAGGGAGGATTCTTTTCAACACAAGATCTCCCACTTGGTACTCTCGGTGCCTGACTTTCTGATCGAAGGCTTTCTTCATTCTCTTCTGATATAACTGCCCATGACAGATTGCGGCCAATCTCTTCTCTTCGATCAGACTCAGTTGTTCGAATCGGGACCTAACCCACTCTGCTTCACTCAGTTTAACATCCATCAACACCCGTAAGGAAGGCAATTCAACTTCAACGGGTAGGACTGCTTCCATACCATACACAAGCTGATACGGCGTTGCCCCAGTGGATGTTCCGATTGATGTGCGGTACCCATGCAAGGCGAACGGTAGCATTTCATGCCAGTCTTTGTAGGTGACTACCATCTTTTGCACAATCTTCTTGATATTCTTATTTGCTGCCTCGACAGCGCCGTTCATCTTTGGCCTGTAAGGAGAAGAATTGTGATGTTGGATCTTGAAGTCCCGACATAATTCAGCCATCATTTTGTTGTTGAGATTGGAACCATTATCAGTAATGATTCGCTCGGGCACTCCATATCTACAGATGATATCTCTTTTCAAAAATCGCGCTACCACTTGCCTGGTGACATTTGCATATGAGGCTGCTTCAACCCACTTTGTGAAATAGTCGATGGCGACCAGGATGAATCTGTGGCCATTTGAAGCAGTTGGCTCAATCTTACCAATCATATCGATGCCCCACATGGCAAAGGGCCAGGGTGAAGACATTATGTTCAAAGGATTGGGAGGTACATGCACTTTATCTGCGTAGATCTGGCATTTGTGACATTTTCTGGCGTAAGCACAACAGTCTGCATCCATTGTGATCCAGTAATAGCCTGATCTTAACAGCTTCTTATCCATTGCATGCCCTCCAGCATGGGTACCGAAAGAGCCTTCATGCACTTCATGCATCAGTAGATCTGCTTCCGTCTTGTCAACACATCTGAGGAGTACCATATCAAAGTTCCTCTTGTATAAAGATCCATCAGCGTTCAGAAAGAAACTTCCAGCAAGCCTTCTTAAAGTCTTCTTATCATTGGAAGATGCCCCAGGTGGGTATGTTTGATCCTCCAAGAAGCACTTAATGTCATGGAACCAAGGCTTATCATCTTTTACAACATCCGCTGCAAATACATATGCTGGTCTATCAAGTCTTGATACTGAAATCTGGGGTACAAAGTTAGCCGTTTGAACTTTGATCATGGATGAAATGGTAGCAAGAGCATCCGCAAACTGATTCTCGTCCCGAGGGATATACTCAAGTTTGACTGTTGTGAAGAAAGTCAATAATCTTCTTGTATAATCCCTGTAAGGTATCAGATGATCTTGGTGGGTGTACCATTTTCCGTTGGTCTGATTGATTACCAAAGCTGAATCTCCGAATACGGTCAATGTCTTGATCCTGAGGTCAATGGCTTCCTCAAGACCCATAATGCAAGCTTCGTATTCAGCTTCGTTGTTAGTGCAGTTGAAAGTGAGTTTTGCCGAGAAAGGCATGTGAACTCCTTTAGGTGTAATGAGTACTGCGCCAACACCACGGCCATTCATGTTAACAGCCCCGTCAAACATCATGGTCCATTCTTCTTCTGGGTTGGGCCCTTCAGTGTGAATAGGCTCTTCATGATCTTTTGCTTTAATGAACATGATGTCTTCATCAGGGAAGTCAAACCTCATTGGCTGGTAATCATCAATGGGTTGCTCAGCAAGATATTCAGATAGTACACTGCCCTTGATGGCTTTCTGAGATGTGTACTGTATGTCATATTCTGTGAGAATCATCTGCCATCTTGCAACCCGTCCGGTAAGAGCTGGCTTCTCGAAAATGTACTTAACTGGATCCATCTTGGATATCAATAAAGTAGTGTGGGTCAACATATACTGTCTCAGTCGGCGAGCAGCCCACGCTAAAGCACAGCAAGTTTTCTCGAGTAGTGAATAACGCTGTTCACAGTCGGTAAACTTTTTGCTTAGGTAGTATATCGCATACTCTTTTCGACCAGACTCGTCATGCTGACCTAGTACACACCCCATTGACTCTTCTAGCACTGTCAAGTACATAATCAGAGGTCTTCCTTCGACTGGCGGCATGAGGATTGGAGGTTCTTGCAAGTACTCTTTGATCTTGTCAAAAGCCTTCTGGCAATCTTCGTTCCACCTGACCGTCTGTTCCTTCCTTAACAGCTTGAACAAGGGTTCACAAGTTGCTGTAAGGTGGGATATGAACCGGGAAATGTAGTTCAATCGTCCTAAGAACCCTCGAACTTCTTTCTCAGTTTTGGGTGCAGGCATCTCTTGAATAGCTTTGACTTTATCAGGGTCCACTTCAATCCCTTTCTCGCTTACAATAAAGCCCAGCAGCTTACCGGATCGCACCCCGAATGTGCATTTGTTGGGGTTCAACTTCAGTTGGTACTTCCTCAGACGCTTGAATAACTTGAGCAGATTCACCAGATGGTCTTCCTCTGTAAGGGACTTGGCAATCATGTCATCCACATAGCATTCTATTTCCTTATGGATCATATCGTGGAATAATGTCACCATAGCCCGTTGATATGTGGCACCAGCATTCTTCAGTCCGAATGGCATCACCTTATAACAGAACGTACCCCAAGGTGTAATGAATGTCGTCTTCTCCATGTCTTCAGGTGACATTTTGATCTGATTGTACCCTGAAAATCCGTCCATGAAGGAGAATACCGAGAACTGAGCCGTGTTATCCACCAATACATCAATGTGAGGTAATGGGAAGTCATCTTTCGGGCTAGCTCTGTTCAGATCTCGGTAATCAACACACATTCTTACTTTGCCATCCTTCTTAGGCACAGGTACTATGTTAGCAACCCACGGCGGATAGCTAGTTACGGCAAGGAACCCGGCGTCCCATTGCTTTTGTACCTCTTCCTTGATTTTCATAGCCATGTCTGGACGAGTTCGGCGCAGCTTCTGTTTGACTGGTGGGCATTCTTCCCTCAAAGGCAGCTTGTGCACAACTATATCGGTATCCAACCCTGGCATGTCTTGGTACGACCAAGCAAACACATCAACATACTCTTGAAGCAGATCTATTAGTTGTCTCTTCACTGAGTCTTGCAGGCAGGCCCCGATTCTAACTTCTTTCACGTCTTCGTCTGTACCAAGATTAATCACTTCAACCTCCTCCTGGTGAGGAGTAATAACCTTTTCCTCTTGCCTTAACAATCTGGCTAGCTCTTCAGGAAGCTCATATTCTTCATCAACCCCTTCATCAGCTTGATTGATTGGATTGTCAAAGTCATACGATGTCATAGCCGTGCTGTTGTCGGTGCTGTCAGGAAGGCACTCTCTGCAAGGGTTAAGTTGGTTCATTTTAGTGATTGATTTTAATCTTGCTTTAGAAAAAAGTAAAATGAAGTCATCATTTTGAAAACACCGCCATTTATTTTTTGTACAAAAAGAAAAAAATGGAAAAACAGTGAGCATAAAAGAAAAAGACTCGTTTGCAAAAAGATGTCTGATATTTCATTAATTTAATCTTGTTTGCACAAAAGTACAGATGGCCCTTGTTACAAAATGAGTCTTGTCATCTCGGGCAAGATGCAAGACTTTGATGCATGCTTATAAAAATACAGGAAATAATAATTACTCTGCTCGAGTAACACTTATAATTTCCTGGGAAGACCAGTTCGAGACACTGCTCCCCGGGACCTTCGGACGAATCCAAATCTCCAGGTTGCGCTCCTCTTCCAGCTCGTCTTCCAGACAGTTGATAGCATCGGGGGTAAGCATTCCCCCACTGACAAAACCAGGCTCTCCAGCAGCCTTCACTTGATGTTGAGTTGGTCTGTATCCCAACCCAAATTTGTCCTTCTTCTCCTCCACAGCTAAAACCTTGCCCCAGCCTAGGGCAGTTCCTTCTTCAACAACCTTCCGGGCTTGTTGGTAAGATGACATGGAGATACCAGATGCAGCAGATGCTTCATTGACGTTCAAGGCTTCAAAACCTTGGCTCATTGTTTCATGGATCTCTCCATCCATCTCAATGTATTTATAAGTAGCCAGATGGCTAACAAAAATGTCCTCTTCCCCACAGATTGTGACAACTTGACCTTCCCACTCAAATTTTAACTTTTGGTGAAGGGTAGACGTTATTGCGCCGGCGGCGTGAATCCAGGGTCTACCCAACAAACAGCTGTAGGCGGGCTGAATGTCCATCACATAAAAGATAGTTTTAAAGGTCTGCGGGCCAATTGTCACGGGCAGCTCAATCTCTCCCAGAACCGATCTCTTCGAACCATCGAAGGCTCGTACCACCAAGTTGCTGGGTCTCAATGCCAATCCCTCATATTCAAGCTTCACCAGAGCCTTCTTTGGCAAGACATTCAGGGATGATCCTGTGTCCACCAGCACATGTGAAAGGACAGCTCCTTTGCATTCCATGGTTATGTGCAAGGCTTTGTTGTGATTGCGGCCATCCACTGTCAGGTCAGAATTGGTAAACCCTAGCCCATTGCTAGCAGTAACATTCCCAACCACGGTCTCCAACTGGTTGACAGTAATCTCCTCGGGCACGTAAGCCGCGTGCAAGACCTTAAGTAGTGCATTCCGATGGGCTTCGGAGCACATAAGCAGTGAGAGGATGGAGATTTTGGATGGCGTCTGGTGAAGTTGATCCACAATTTTGTAGTCACTCTTTTTGATGATCCGCATAAACTCATCAACTTCCTGATCAAATGGAGTCTTCAGGGCTTCTTTGGCAGCGGGATCTTCCTGCACCGGGCTTTTTCCTTTTGCCTTAGCAGCAGCTTCTGCCTCAGCAGTAGGTCTTTGTACTTGTGAAGCAAAGAGACGTCCGCTTCGGGTGAAGCCTCCGCCTCCGCCCACATTATCAATTTGTGGTGCAGGTGCTGTTGTTTCAAGAGCGATTCTTTTTCCTTCGCAGTAAACGTCAGAGCCATAGTGCCAAGGGATGGCCCTATTGCTTTCATATGGTATGGGTCCAGGCACCGTGACAGTGACTGGACTGACTGCTGCTGCTGAAGGGACTGTTATTGTATGTGGATCATAAAAGATTGTAACTGGTGCTCTGGTGGGAGCAGCACCTTCTGAAGGGTAAGCAGAATTATTTTCTGGATCGTAGAATATGGTAACAGTGGAGACATCTTCGTGATTGATTGCTGGTGTTGTAGGAGGTTCCGTTGGAAGGACTGTTGTTGTTGTTGATGGAGAGTCGAAATGGAATGAAGCTGAAGTTGTAGCAGGAGAAACTGTTGAAAACTGATCATTCGGAAGGACAGGTGAAGTACTTGTTGATGGTGCTGATGAATTGTTGGGAGCATTAGTTGCTGCAGTTGTAGGAGGGTCTGAAACCGTTGCTGAGGAAGTTGTCGGATTCGTCGGGAATGATGTAGTGATCTGTAGCAGACCACTCTGAATAAGGCTGTCAATGCCATTCCTCAGGTCCTCGCACCCATTCCATGAAATATTGCAGTATGGGCATCCTAGTTCACACCCTGGAAATATATTGTTTTCACGGAGTTGAGCTTTGATTTCCACCAATGGTGTCCTGATCTGATCCACACTGGTTATGAAATAAGACGGTTGTTCTTCTTCAATAGCATTAATACGGGGACCACCATGGTGTGGCATTGGGTTTTTGTTGACATTGGGTGGAGGTGCAAAATTCAGAGCCTTGGAGTCCACCAAGTCTTGTACCTTCATATGCAGAGCCCTGCATTTTTCTGTACTATGGCCAGGTGCGTTTGAATGGAAAGCACACCTAGCATTGGAGTCATAGTTTCTTGGTAGACTGTTGGGATCCGGCGGTGCCAACGTTCTTAGCTCAACCAGGTTGAGTTTCAGAAGTTGTGGCAGCAAAGCAGCGTACGGCATGGGGATCGGGTCGATCACTCGGTTAGCTTGGGAGGGCCTCTGTTGAAATGGCCTCTGTTGATTGTTGTTGCTATTGTTGTTGTTGTAGTTGTTTCTTGGAGGATATTGATTCTGATGATACTGAGGTTGTTGTTGGAAGTTTTGTTGAGGAGGTTGATAGACTGGCTGAGGATGAGCTGGAGCAGGGATAGTGACTGCTGCTATTGACCTTTGAACATATTGGGGCCTGCCCCTGTTGGTGTAAATGGTATTGGTCTCGCCAGTTCTTCTCGGGCCTGCAAAAGGCTTTCTTGTACTACTGGACGAGCTTGCACCGTTGTCTGAGATCTTACCCATCTTTAACAGGCTTTCAATTCTCTCCCCAGCTATGACAACATCTGCGAAGCTGGTGGAAGAGAAAGCAGCCAACCTGTCAATATAGGTTCCCTGAAGAGTGTTCATAAACATATCTGCCATTTCCCTTTCAGACATAGGGGGTTGAACGGCAGCAGCCAATTGCCTCCACCTTTGGGCATACTCTCGGAAACTCTCCCTCGAAGACTGCGACATTCCCATTAGGAGGGTCCTGTTGGGTGCCATATCTAGATTATACTGATACTGTCTGATGAAGGCTTCTGCCAGGTCCTTCCAGCATCTTATAGTTGCTCTTGTCAAATGGGAATACCATTCCCTAGAAGCTCCAGTCAAGCTATCTTCGAAGTAAAACATCCAAAGTTTCTCATCCATGGTGTAAGCTTTTAATCTTCCGAGAAAAGATTGCAGATGGGTTCGAGGACAAGAAGTCCCATTATACTTTTCAAAACATGGAGGCTTGAACTTGTGGGGAATCCTAACCCCGTCTACTAAGCCCATATCCATCACGTCAAAACCCAAAGAATTTTGAGATTCTAAGGATCTTAACTTCTCAGCTATTTCTTCCAATCTCCTGTCATAAGTTTCCTCTCCAGCACCCATTACAGTAAATTGGTCCTCCTGAGGATCTTCTTGAAGTACTCTGGCCGCGGTGGCTGTCCCTTGAACGTTTGCAGGGATATTAATCTCAGGATGTAGATGTGGACCAAACACCGGGGGATTCACATGTGGTTGCACCCTTTCATTATTACTGGTGCCTGCAGTCCCTACATGAGGCTCATCTTGGTTCTGCCTTTCCACCATAGCTCTCAGTCTCTCCTGGCTCTGAGCCATGTTGTTCATAACCTCCATGAACTGCGTCATCTGTGTTCTCATCTCCAATCTTTCATTGGCTAGCTGATTTCTGACATCAGCAAGATCTTGTTGAACTTGATCCATCTGAATTCCCGGAAGGTTGATTCTAGTTGGATACCTGTGTGGCCTGTTGAGAGGAAATACCCGGCGGCGAGCAATAATTCCTGAGATTCACAACAGAGGTTAGCAACAACAAAACAAAACCCTACAAAACAAATAAAAGGTTAGCATGCAATGCAGTTGTGCTTATTTGCTCTCAAGGTATCCGGTTTGGTCTTTAGTTTTGACCCTTCCAGACCCTTGAAGGTGATGCTGTTGAAGTTGCTTTTGATGTGAACCCAGATAGAAACCAACACAAATATATTACAAAGGTGAAATAATACAATTTGTTCATTTTACAACACAAACCCTCAAAGGGGCCAAAATACATCACAAAAAGCAAAAGTACATGGAAAAGGAACAACAACAAGCAAATGATCAAACTCCAAGGCCAAACTCATCCTCACGAACTTCCTTGAGAAGTGCTTCGGTCACAGGATCAGCCGGACGCTCCGTGAGACTTCTGATGAGAAGGTTTCTTGTTGCAACAGCTGCAGTCAATTTCCTGCTCTGACTTTGGTCCTTAGACCTCTTCAATCCAGCTTTGATTTTCAGCTCTGATATTTCTTCCTGGGCTGCTGCCAGGGCTTTTTCCATCTGCTCCATCTTGTCCTGAACTCTCTTGTCTTCTAGAGTACGGGCCTCAGTGATCCGGACCCACCTGGCCTGACTCTCTTTCAAATACAAGTCTGTTCTCGCTCTCTGAAACTGGGCTTCTTTACAAGCATTCTTCAGAATCTGCTCACCAGCTTTAGACTTGTTGATATATTCTCCAGACTTCTCAATCTTGATCAAGTGTTCCAACCTCAACTTCTCCAATCTTTCAATCTCCCTCACACCTTCACTTCTCTCCCGGAGGGTCTTCTGTAAGGCTTGAGATAACTTCTCATTCCTTTCCTTCAGGCTTTCAAACTCTTCCAGACTGATAGTAGCAGGGGGTGGTGCTGAAGATGACTCAGGCCTGTCTTCTATGGTGAAGGGCAATCCAGAGAATTGGGCCCTGGCATAGGACCACTCATGATATTGGGCTGAGGCCACATTATTGCACTTCCCCAGAATGGTGATTCCTTTGGTTTGAACATGATCCCAGGCCCAGGCAGCCTGCCTAACAACAGCCAAGTTAACCTTGTTCTCACAGTAGAGGGTCTCAACCAAATCCTGCACCCTAGGAGCATGGACCAGTGCATAGCCTAATTGCCTCTTGAACAGCAGAGGGTTGTAATTGATACTTCCCTTAACTCCTACCAAAGGCACATTGGGAAAGTGTCCACAGCTTGTGATAATATCTCTGCCCTTGGTGCTCTGAGTGCACCATCTGATGTCTGCTGAAGTGAGAGTAGTGAGCCTCTTAGCCCAGTTGCTTTGCTGATGAGGATTTAGGAATGCATCTGTCCTGGGCAGATGCCTGAGAAGCCAAGCATGGAATAGTGGAGCACAACACCTCACTAACTTACCCCTCTGCTTCTCATTCCTCTGATGCACTGAGTAGTAGAGATCTCCTAACAAGGTTGGCACTGGGTTCTTCAGGATGAACAAGTGAATTGCATTCTTGCTGATGAATCGAGGCTCATCTGCAAACAACACAATTCCATATACACTTAAGGCCAACAATGCACAAACAGCTTTCCACTCCCCCAGGGAGGCCTTCAAACTAGCTTGAGAAATCAGGAAGTCCAGATGAAATCCAAGAATCCCAGCTTTAGATGTCAAGTGTTGTTCAATCAACAGAGGTTCCAGGTGCAAAGCTTTTGCTATCTCTCCATTGCTGGGAAAGACCATTTCAGGGTTGAAAGGGATTTCTCTCTTGATAGGCAAACCAACCAAATATGAGTATTCTTCCAAAAGAGGACCCAACTGAAAGTCTTGAAAGGTGAAACATCTCAATGGAGGATCATAAAACTGAATGCAGGTGTGGATGAGGCTCCTCTGAGAAGGGTCCAGATCCATAACCATGTCCAGTATATCTCCATAACTCTCCCTGAACAAAGGAATGTGATCTGGAGTGATCAGGGTTTGGATCCTCCTGATGTCTGATAAGTCTGGTTGGAAGAAATGATAGGTGATGTTGCTTTTCTTTGGAGCCATGATACTGAAGACTGAATAGAGTGCTGATGAAGATGCTGAAAGAGTGAACCACTGATTGGCTGGTGCTAGTGACTGAAGTATATGACTGACAAACTGATGCAAGTGCTGGTGGAGATAGGTCAAAACTGCAGATGGGGTCAAAACCAAAACCAGATGAGAAATGGATACCCTGAAACACAAATAAGCACATGTTAATATGATGCAATGAGTATGTATGCAAATGAAATGCAAGGGTTTGTGACTGAGCTGGATCTGATAAACTGCCTTGGTATAGATCCATGTGTGTTCAAGAATTCCAGATGGAGGTCTAAAAATCCAGTAACCAGGGTGGGGGGACTCAAATAAAGAGCCACAAGTCCAAGGTTTTAGAATCACAAGAACTGTCCAACATGGAGCATTCTTAACAAAGTCAAAGTAACCGGGTATTATGAGGTCAAGGTACCTGCAAAACCTGTAAACAGCCCAACCCCCTCACAGGTAGTGATCTAGAACAAGGATCCTCAGACTTGGATCAGTTATGAGAAGTGTAAACACTTCTAACCCGGAGGTACAGTGTTTACAATAACCATAACAATTCCTCCTCTAATTCACCTCAGTTTCTGAAGGTCAATACTAAAAGGTCATCCAGACTTAGCAGGCTTCCCAGATAGCCCTAGCATTGCAGGAAATCTGCAACACAGAGTTCTCAAGAAGAAACCCATATCTGAACCGTGTTTCATATTCCCGCACCAGACCGAAATGGAATGGGAAAGAATATGATTCACTCTAGCCTAGGTGTCACTCAGGTCCCAGGTATAGGACCTTAACTCTCAATGGAACACCCACCCACCAAAGAAAAACCAGATCCAGCCAGCACAGTATGACAGTATGATATATACAAATGCAATAAAGAAAGCGGTAAATAAAGCTGTACAGAAAGCAATAAATAAAGCAAATATACAAACACAAATAACACATAACACCCCAATAAACACAAATCAATCAAGCGCTAGGAGGAACCCACAAAAAGAACCAGAAGCCCTGGTTGCAGTATAAGGGTCCCCAGCAGAGTCGCCAAGCTGTCGCTCCCAATGATTTGCATCCCGGTACAAGCGCGAACGGTCGGCGAAGGGAACAGTGAGAACACACAGCCGTGAACTCACTGGAGAATGAATAGAGTCGCCAGCTAGGCATTTTTATCCCGGAGGAAAGGCAATGCTGCATAAGCCTAGAAAAAGATGGATAAGACGGTTTGCGAACCAGAGAGACTGAGAAAGGGGGTTGGTTACAACCTGGGAAGGTATTAGCACCCAGATTGTCCGCCGTACTCGACGGGATCCACGCTTAGAAGATTTGTGTTTTAAAGGGGTAGTGTCAGTGCAATTTGTGTATAAAGAGCTGAAAGCAATATGTACAGGTGTCAGTGTAAAGTGTATAAGTGATGTGAAGTATGAAAGTGTCAGTGTAAAGACAAGAATAAGATGCTCATGATAATGAGGCTCAAAGAATAATGCTGGAAGGAGGGGGGATGTACAGAGACTTTTGTTCGATAACCGTTAAGTTATGCCTACGTATCCTCTCGTGCAATGAGGAAGTCAGAACACCGTAGTTCGACCCAAAGAGACTGAAAGATGAATTGACTTGTGAACTGCTTACTTGTCTATGCTCAAGTGTATGACCTGTCTGGCTCAGGTGCAAACTGTCTTGCATTAGACGGAAGAAGCAAGTTCTCGTTTGTGAGTGAAGGTGATGAGAAAAGAATCCCGAAGGAGACGATTATTGTTTGTTTTTGAGTTTTCAGTCTTTTATTTCTTTTTGGAGTTTGTCATAAGATAATGAGCTTAAGTCTAAACCAATGGATTTAGTAAACTCATCACATCTTCCCTCTGTTTAGGGGTAATGAGAGTACCTTAAGTGTGAAGTCAGATTCTCACACCCAATCACCTTTGGTGTAGGATTAAGATCATTAACCTACTTGTGATTATTTAGATGTTTTTGTGATTTTGTTTAGTGTTGAGTAATGAGGTTAAGCCATAATCAAGGATTAAACAGACCCATTACACCATCCTAAAAGAAGGATAATAGATGAGAATGTTTAAGCTGAGGAAGACTCCTCAACTTAATCCATGATTAGGGATTAAACCCATGGCAAAACAAGCCTTTATTAAGTGGATTTTAGTTAATGATATGATGATGAAGTGAATTTTATGATTTGTAAGACGACTTGAGGGGGACTTGTCCATTAACACTAGGGTTAGTCCTTCTTAACCACTTAAGGAAGAATTAGAACCCTAATGCAAGGCCCAAGTTACAAGTGTAATGTCTTGATACTTATTAAATGAATTGATTAAGAGATTTAAACACCTTAAGGGTTTAATACTTAGGATTAAAGTTATACACTCCATCCTAAGAGAAGGATGCAGGCATAAGCTTAATCACAAAGTATTAAAGCCTTTAGGGTTTAGTCCCTGATTATGGGGTGAGAAGAGAAGACTCGAAGAGAGACACAAAGGTAAAAACTATGGGGGAAACTAATCAAAACCCTAATTCATTGTCATGCTTGGTTGATCCTAAGGTTTGTGAGGTTTTCAAGAACAATCTTCAAAGGAGCCACCAGGAAGCAGATGAACAAGATCAAGAGAAGCAAAGTGACTTGCTTCATTCAAGAAGTCAAGTCACTTGAAGAAAGAAAGTGGGAGAAGCAAGAATGAGCAAGCTCAGACTCAAACACATGTATAAATGCAGCATGCTATGCAAGAGAGATGAGAAGAAAAGTTATGAGAAGTGAAGGCAAATTCACTTCTCAAGTTTACTTACCACCTGAAATGTTAGAAACAAATGCAATGCAATGCTAAATGAAATGAAATGACATGATGCTAGGCCAAACCAGAAGCATGCACATGATGACTATGATGTTATGAAGTGTTGCAAACATGAGACAAGGCATAGGGATGTTCATACAAAGTCATGGATGCAAATGATGCAAGTTAAGGAACATGAATAAACATGAAATGTCATGAAGCATACAAGACAAATGGCATGGCAAAGATGTAATGCAATGATCAATGATGCTTCATACATGTCCTAAGATGTCAAATGAATCATAAGAATGCACAAAATGCAATGGCAAGTCATGTTATGCAAGGAAATGCAAGAAGGATGCAAGAGAAAGCCCAAATTAGGGTTTATGGATCAAACATCAAACACAAACCAAAAACAGAAGCAAACCCTAAGATAAAAAATGGAAAATGGCACCCAAAGAAACCCTAGACCTATGATGAATCCCTGCCCAAAGGGGAACTCCCAACTCTTTACCAATCTCAAGATATGATTTTTGCAAGTTATTAGGGTTTTTTAGGGTTCTTATCAAAACAAATGCCAATCAATTAGAAAATGCAAGATCAAATCATGGCCTTTTTATCCTTGAAAATACATGTCAAATGGAAAACAATGCAAAAAGAATCAATGTCTCAACCTTCACCAATAGGCAGAAATGAATTTTTAAACTTGTGATCAAAATAATGCACAAAATATGATTTAATTCCATGAAAAATTCTTAAAATGCATCAAGATCAAAAAAGAAATTTGGTTTGAAGGTTGGACAATGTTTCTAAATGTCTTAGAACATTTCATGAATTTTTTTGTAATTTTTAAATACCTAAAAGTATTTTTAATTAATTAATTCCCATTAATCAATTAAAAATAATCTTTTAAATATTTAAAAATACTTTTTTAATGATAAAAAATAAAATAAAAATATTTTTGGGTCATAAAATTTAATAAAACCTTAAAGAAAAAAGTTTCATAATTTTTATGAATTTCCTGCTATTTTAAATAAATTGTACAAATTAATTGAAATAAAAATGAAATAAAACAAATAAAATGAGAAGTAATCAGAATGGACGCATGAGATTGATTCTGAGTTTAAAAGTGTTGACTGCGCGCGTGATCGTGTGGCTCACATTCAAACTTCTAAAAACTTAATTAATTAATTTAATTAATCCTGATTAGGGTTTAATGGAGAATCTGGGCCATCAAAAAGGGTGGGAAGTCAACCAGTCAACGCAATCCTACGCTCCTCATTCAAACTGGAATTAATTACACAATTAGGGCACAAATGACTTTCAGGTGGCCGGAGAAGACTTCCGGTCGTCTTCTCCGGCCAGAAGCTCACCTGAAAATTCCAAACTTCCTAAAAACGTAACATAAATGAAATCTATGAATTGGGAGATGATCCTAACACTCTCACGAATCAAACCCCTAACCTAAAACAAATTTATGTTACCTAAATCAACTGAATCGAAGCAAACAATTTCTAGGGTTCGTAAGCTTCAAACACGAATTAAATGCTCAAAACAAAACCATTTCAAAAACTAAAGGTACCAGAATGATCAGTGCATCATGAAGAACAAGTTTGTAACAATAAAAGTCATTTCTGGAAAAATTAATTTCGAGCTACCTGAGATTTGGAGCTTTCAGTTTTGGGACTTTCTGGCTGTTTCCTTTGATGCAAACTATTCCACTTGATCCCCCAAGTGTGTTTGAATGCTCAAAATGAGTTTGTGTTGGCTGGAGAAGAAGATTCGAAAGGAACTGCTTCAGTTCAGTCAACAATGGCAGATGAGATTCTGGCACTTTCAGGCTGTGAAAAGGGGTTGTTTGTGATCTATGAAGTGTGTTGAGAAGGTTTGTGGTGTTGGTTGGTGTGTTTGTGAGCTAGGATAAGAGTTTCGAATGAAACTGCAGCTTGAGGTGAATGATGGCAATGGAGTTTTTAGGCTTGTTTCAGGCTTATGCTTGGGGTGTTTCTTGTCTATGAGGTGTGGTGAGTTGAGTGATGATGAGAGTTTGAGTGTTTGAAGACTGTGGAGAGTGATTCGAAGGAACTTGCAATGAGGTGAGTTTTTGTGTAAGTGATGAATGGTTATGTTTCAGCCTTTGCTTGTGTTATGTTCAACTTGCAAATTGAAATCATAAACAATTCTGATTGGTCAGTTGATGTGACTTGTGCTTTATGGATTGGTAGATCACTTTTTGCTCAAAAACCACTTTATGTGTAAGAGAAGCATGGTGTTTGGACTAGGCAAGGACAAGATTGGTTCTGGTGCAGCATGGGTGAGGGAGAGGCCTAGCTTGGCTCAGCACTCAATGCAGCAAGTTGGCACAATGTTATGAGTGATTTTGCAAGTTGGTTGGCTTATGGTTCACATGTGACTTCTTAGCCTAACCAAACATGAAACCATGACATTCTTGGTCCAAAACTGATTTTTGTAACTTAGAGAAAGTTCACATGCTGGTTTGAAGTGAACTAGAGGCTGCATGATGTATTGATTCAAGGTTTTTGCAAAATTTCCACTTAGTGCACAACTTGAAAAACAATGATTTTAGCCAACTTTGCAATGCCATAACTTTTGATCCAAGAAGAGTTTGATCATGTTCTTGTACTTTTTGAAAAGGGAAAGATGAGATCTACAACTTTCATGACCAAAGTTTTTCCATTTGAAGCATCTTTGGATCATGAATCAAGGCTTGAAAATTGGCCTAAAATGAGGCATTCTTGAAAAGTCAACTATGCCTCAAAAAGTCAACTTTTGCAAAAACCCTAAATTCTTGATTTTATGCACTTCAACCTTCTTCAATGATCAAATAAAGATCATATACACTCAAAATGATGAAGATCACCCATTGGTTGGGTCATTGGGGGCCTCAGATGCCCTGATTTTGCACTGACTTGTCTGAAAAGTCCACTCTTGATCAGATGACTTCCCCATGGAATTTCTTCATGAAAATTGATATGCATATTCCCTATACCATATAGAGACCAATGGAAACAAGAATGACCAAAAAATTTGAGATTATGGCCTCTGAAACCAAAACCCTAATTTTAGGTCAACTGTGCAGTTCAACCTGGCTCTGCATCCACTCAAACCCTAGTTCTTGTGATTCCTCTGCATTTTTGACTCTGTGAGGATGTGACATGATACAAGAACACACATGGACCCTTCTGAGATGATTGGTGGCCTTTGGAGTGGCTCAAGAAGCTTTGGGATTGCTCAAATCATAAACCCTAGGTGCAGATGCCTTAGAAACTATGCAGTGAATCAAACATGAGATATGAGATTGTATGATTGTGTTTATGCATATGGGATGATCACAAGCCATGGTGTGAATGGGTGAGGGCAAATTTGGGGTGTTTACAGTCTCCCCACTTAGTTTCACCTTTGTGTCTCTTTTGAGTCTTCTCTTCTCATCCCATAATCAGGGACTAAACCCTAAAGGCTTTAAGGCTTTGTGATTAAGCTTATGCCTGCATCCTTCTATTAGGATGGAGTGTATAACTTTAATCCTAAGTGTTACCTTAATGTTTTTAAATCCTCTAATCAATTCACTTAATAAATCATCAAGACATCAGGCTTGTAACTTGGGCCTTGCATTAGGGTTCTAATTCTTCCTTAATTGGTTAAGAAGGACTAACCCTAATGTTAATGGACAAGTCCCCCTCAAGTTGTCTTACAAACCCTAAAATTCACTTCATCATCATATCATTAAATAAAATCCACTTAATTAAAGGCTTGTTTTGTCATGAGTTTAATCCCTAATCATGGATTAAGTTGAGGAGCTTTCCTCAGCTTAAACATTCTCATCTATTATCCTTCTATTAGGATGGTGTAATGAGTCTGTTTAATCCCTGATTATGGCTTAACCTCATTACTCAACACTAAACAAAAACAACAAAAACATATAATTAATCACAAGTAGGTTAATAATCTTAATCCTACACCAAAGGTGTTTAAGTGTGAGAAGCTGACTTCACACTTAAGGTATTCTCATTACCCCTAATCAGAGGGAAGATGTGATGAGTTTACTAAATCCATTGGTTTAGACTTAAGCTCATTAACTTATGACAAAATCCAAAAACAATAAAAGACTGAAAACACAAAAACAAACAATAATCGTCTCCTCCGGGATTCTTTTCTCATCTCATTCACTCACAAACGAGAGCTCGCTTCTTCCGTCTAATGCAAGACAGTTTGCACCTGAGCCAGACAGGTCATACACTTGAGCATAGACAAGTAAGCAGTTCACAAGTCAATTCACCTTTCAGTCTCTTTGGGTCGAACTACGGTGTTCTGACTTCCTCATTGCACGAGAGGATACGTAGGCATAACTTAACAGTTATCGAACAAAAGTCTCTGTATATTCCCCCTCTTCCCAGCCTTATTCTTTAAGCCTCATGGTCATGAGCATTTCATTCTGGTTCTCACACTGACACTTCATTTATACACTTTACACTTCTTTTACACAGACACCTGTACATCCTTTTCCAGCTCTTTACACACAAATCGCACTGACACTACCCCTTTAAAACACAAATCTTTTAAGCGTGGATCCCGTCGAGTACGGCGGACAATCTGGGTGCTAATACCTTCCCAGGTTGTAACCAACCCCCTTTCTCAGTCTCTCTGGTTCGCAACCGTCTTATCCATCTTTTCTAGGTCTATGCAGAATTACCTTTCCTCCGGGATAAAAATGCCTAGCTGGCGACTCTATTCATCTCCAGTGAGTTCACGGCTGTGTGTTCTCACTGTCCCTCTCGCCGACCGTTCGCGTCTGTACCTTTATTTGGGCCAGTCCCATCTATCGGGAGCGACACTTGCAAGTTTGTGATCATCTAAAGCCAAAGAGAAGGTTTAGGTGTCTCTCAACAAGGCTCAAATGTATCCTTACATCCCACACGTGTTCAAATGATGTTTCAAGTCCCTAGAAGAGGGAAATTCATCAGGAAGCTAGCTAAGTGCTTTATCTCCCACACAAGGAACCCAAACTAGGGTTTTGGTTGCAAGAGGACTCTTGAGGATTTTTTGGTTACAACTTATGCTCATGGTCTTATATGTGTTACCAAGTGTCTATGGATGAATTTTGGTGCACTGGTTCATTGAGAAAGCTTTTCAGACAAACAATTACTTATGGTCTAAGCAAAAGTCAATTGTGCAACAAGAAAAGTCAACAGTGACTTTTTGATGTCTAATTCAGGATTTTCAAGGTCCAATACCCTCACATGGTCTTAAAATGTTAAGATTTACATTATTCATCAATAATCAAGAATTAGATCAAAAGTTAGTAATTTTGGAAATGGCCTATAATTTGAATTTGCCATTTTTGGAAATTTTCAAGTTACATTCAACTTGACTTTCCATCACCAAAAATGATTCAAATGAAATTTTTCCAAACATGAAAGTTGAATTTCTTTCTCTCTCTTTTCCAAAAAGTACTAGATCACTTCCATGGCATTTGTGAAGCTCGAGATATTATCAAAAGACCAAAAGTGGTGCTTTAGGGTTTTTCACATGAACCATTTCTTCCACTTTTGCAAAAAGCCTTCTACAAGACTTGTGTTGATTATAACTTGCTAATACAGTCCACATACTTCATATACACATCATTTTAAGCAAAATTGGCCTTTGAATCATCCAATTCCATGGCTTATTTCTCACTTTCACAACAAATGGCCAAAATGCAAATTGAATCCAAACTTGAAAACCAAGCCATCACAAGTTACAAAACCAATTCATTACTGATCAGCATGATAAATGAAAGGAATGCATGTGTACCATGGCTCCCATGCACATGTTAATCATGAGTTTTACCATAACATGTAAAAATGAAAATTCCCTCAAATCTAATTAACCACACTTCCCTTGGGTCTCTAACTATGGTTAGGACCAAATTAGATCACATAAAGCTTCAGATAACCCTGGTTCAGAGAGAGGTTCATCCATTGTTGAGTTTCATCACAAATTGAAAAAATATTTCTCTCTTCGATTTTCCTTCATCTCAAGAGCTTTTTGCAAAATTCTTTCACATTCTGGAACCTTGAAGTCCATAGAACACAAAACCTCCATCATTTGAAGCTTATTGCAAGGATTTCAGTGGATACAAATATGGATTGCTCTTCAACAAAATTCAAGATCTAGACCAGATTCAAGCTCTAATTGAATTTATTTTTCAATTAGAGGTTCCTAAGGCTTGATCTGCAGCTTCCAAATGTATTTCTAGGAGTAATTTAAGCTCTTCAAGATCTCAGGTTAGTGAAGTTTTCATGCACTTAGATCTTAATTTTTTTATGTGCATATGAATCTATAAGTGTTGCTGATTGTAATGATGTGTTTAGAATCAAGTTTGGATGTGTACCATGTTCATAATATATGTTTGAAGTTTTGTTCGATTCAAACTTGTTTTGTTCGATTCTCATTATTGGTGCATTGTTTGGTGTTTTTGATTGCATATTTGAAATCAGGAGGTAATTTAGAGTGGATCCATGTGCTTATTGTTGACTTCTGGAAATATTATTGATGTTGCTTGCTTGAGATGGTGACCGGAGCTAGGGCTCCGGCACCATAAATGTTTTACAGGTCGCCTGAGCTGGAGGTAGGAGATGATGTTCTGGCCCTTGGATCATTTGATCTGAAGGCTCATATTTAGCCAGCACATTAAAATTCATGTGCCCGACGCGTGACTTTATGTTTTTATAATTAATCTGAGTATGCACGTGCCTTTGTGTGTTATTATGTTCCATTTAATCTGAGACTCTCATCTGAATGACATGTGGATTAGTTTGACTGAGTGTTAGGTGTGTGATCAATCTAAAGGTGAGTGTGAGTCAAGCTTGTTGACTGAAGACTTTCACAATATGTTGACTGCACTGGGTTAATGGACCTGGATCATAATTGTTAATCCCATCCCCCTGTCGAGCCCAATTGCATTTTATAACATAGTTTTTACTAATGCCATACCTCCCTAACTATTTTCATATTATTTTCATTTTATTTTCCATACTTTTTCATTTTTATTTTTTAAAATCATGAAAACTCATCCTAAAATTCCATAAAAAATCATGAGCATTTTTTAGACATTTAAATAATTTTGTGCATTTTTTTTAATTATGATTTTTTACATTTTTTCATATTATTTTCACATTTTCTTTTTATTTCTTTTTCAAATGGATCCTAGTTTCATACTTCAACTTCAATAAATTATTTCTCATAGCTCCTCAAACATTTTTGCATCACTCTTTTTGAATTCATTTAGTCACATTCCAAACCTCATAAAAATATTTTTGTTTCATTGTTAAAACTTTTCCATACTGAATTTTGGTCCCTCATCTTTGCATGTTCGCCTTTGGTTCCTACCTGACTTTTGCTTGTTTGTTTGAGGTCCTTTAACTTTGAATATTTGTAACTTTTGGCATGTGTTTGGTATCTGGATTAGATCATTTGTGTTCTGATTTCACAATTTTGAATTTCATTTGGTATATGTTTGGTTGCTTGTGTTTGAAGAAACTTTGCATGATCAATTTGTCATCCCTTAAACCTAATTGTTTGAAGGCATTTATGCCACCCTTTGAGGTTTCTTGTGTAACACCCCGAAAATCTAAATTTATTACTTATTTATTTATTTAATTAATTTAGAAAGAAATTAGAGGTTTTGGTAATTTTAGAGAATTTTGGGAGTAAAAGAGCATTTTTAGATAATATAAATAATTAGTGTATTATTATATTATTATTATTATTATTATTATTAATAAAAATATTGAAGAAAATGACAAGGTGTTCTTTAAGAGAAAAGAGTAAGGATAGGTTGGAATAGTCATAAATTGGGATCATTGTCCAAAGAAGGAGAATACGATCAGTTTTCTCAAATTCTCGTATTTTTGGTGAAGAAGAGCTCTGAAGAAGGGAAAAGAAGGAGAGGAAGCATAAGGTCTTGAAGTTTCTAGGAACCTTGGAGAAGAGTGTTAAACTACGGAATTTTCTAAGGTATGAGGAGTTTTCATATATTATTATAGTTTTATAGGGTTTGGTTTAGGAATAGATTAGGTACTTGTAAATTGTTGATAAATTGTGGTATTTGATGAATTAGAGTGATTTAGAATGTTAGGTGTTGTTGTATGTGAGTTATGTGAACAAATTGATGCATTTTGATGTTGGAGAAAACTATTTTTGGTGGTATTTGAGTTCAAAACGCAACCGAAATTTTTTTGGGGAAAATCGGGTTTTGTTGCACTCTGACACGGGTCGTGTCACACGACACGGGCACCTGTGTCAGCCTTCTGGTTGGGTAAAATACAATTTTTTTGCTCTAGTGTGCCTGACACGGGTAGTGTCACACGACACGGCCACCCGTGTTAGACCACTGTGTTTTGCATTTTTGCTGTGTTTTGATGATTTGGGTGTAGGCCTCTGACACAGGTCGTGTCATGTGACTGTATATGTTGTTTTTGGTGATTTTGGGGGCTTTCTCATTCTGAATTTAGTTGTTGAGTTATTTGTTGATGTATGGATGATAAAACATGATTGTATGATAATTAAATGTTGAATATGAAATGAAATGATGCACATGTTGATTTTTGGTGATTATGAGGAGTATAGCATCGTTGCATTTCATAACATATTTTGTTGGGGCTTCGGCCTATTGTTAGCTTCAATCCCATTGTTTGGATTGAAGTGATTTGGTAATTATGTTGTGCTCCCTTGTGGAGGGGTTGATGGTCAGTGTCCATCGCATGGAGAAAATTGGTACCACATGCATACTTTGCATTTTATTATGGATGACATCGCATATACATGAAATGATTGTGTTTGTGTTGTATGGAATTTTTTTGATGATGCTATGATGTTGTTACGCTTATTTTATTTAATTCCATCCTTATACTTCTATAATGAATTATGATTTCTCACCACACCAGCTTGGAAATGTTACCTCTTATGTGGGTAACTTGCAGATGATCAAGAGTAACTTCGTAGTGCTAGAAATTCAGTGTCTTGGAGCGTGTATTTTATTATTTTAGGAGGCGTTTGGAGTTTTATCCTGCTCTGTGTCATGTAACATCGGGTTGGGATTAGTTGCGAACTTTTTTTTCCTTTTTATGTTATTATGAAAGACCTTTTAATTTATGATGTTATTTTGAATGAATACTTTTATTTCAAGAAGTGAAAGGTTGATTTGAATTACCAAGTATGGTTCTGCTGTGAAAAATGCATATTTATGTTTATGTTGATTGTGTAACTCGTGTTACAGGACATGACAAGGAGTTGATTGTTGTTTTGAATAATGTGTGACACCTTTCTATTTGATGTACTCTGATAGTATTTTATATAAATTGTTTGTGGGGCAGAAGGGTGTTACATCTTGTATGAGTTTGTATGTTGTGTTTAGAATTTTAGAGGTCTTGTTTGATAATTGTTGAATCCATTTGGTATGTGTTGACCTTGTGTTTTTTATAATGCATCTTGTGTGAGATTTTGACCTAATTATTCCCATGTATTCATCTTATGTTTCTCATGCTTGAATGTATGCCTCTAACATGTCCATATCATCATCCCATTTTCATTGCATACTTAATATGCCACTGACTTCATACCCAAGTATCCATACTTGTATGACATTTTGCATCTTTTTCATTCCATTTCATGTATGAAGCATATTTTGCCTAATGTGACATCCTTATGCATCTTTGTTAAGTTGTTTGAACTTGTTAGATATATGTTTTTGCCATGATTATTTGTGCATCTTTAACATTTCATCTTATGCATATGATTCTGACTTTGATCATCTTATGTCATCTTTGCATCTTTTACTTTCATCTTCATCTTACTTGTGTCTTCTAACTTGAATGTATGCATGCCTTTCTCTAATCATCTCCATTTCTACCAGGAACTAATTCATGCATTTTGGTATGTTCTTTTAGGAGGACATTAGGCATTTAAATGTGATTTTTGAATTCTGACTTTGAAGTTTATCATGTGTCATCAACCATGTTTTTGCACCTTTGCTTCCTTACTTCTTCTTTTGTAACTTCTTTGAACTTCTTCATCTCTTTTTTACTTATTTGCATCTTGTTGGATCTTGATTGAGTTCTTTTAACTTCTTTTAAATGTTGTTGTGATATGGTTCTGACTTGTAAGGTCTTGGTGCCTTTGTTTCCATTTTATTCATGTGCTTTGTGTGTTTGGCTTTCACCTTACTTATTTTGAAAGTTTCATGCTTCTTTTGCTAACCATTTCAGGGGATTTGGTAAGTTGAAGGAGTGTGGATGTGCTTCCACATTCCAAACTATCCTTTATCTTTTAATGTTCATACTCATGATTGTGAAAGCATTCAAGATTATTTGTTTTTTGTATAATTTTTTCTCATCCCCTTTAGAAGCAACTTAACTTCCATCTCGGAAGTAAGTTGTCTTCTAATCTTTCTCATTTCTTCTTCCTTTTCTTTTCTTCTTCTCTTCTTCCTTCTTCATTAGGATAGAGATCCTCATACCTCACTAACCCAGGATATCCAAGCATGATAACTTCATTAGTTTTAGTATCCTTTAGACATTTTACCTTTGAAGATCCTTTTGGTTCTTTCTCTTCTCTCATCTCAAAACAGCTTCAAGAGACTTAATAAAGGTTGAAGTGACTTCTTATGTTATGGACTTATTCCATGCGGAATTTGCATCTATCACATCTTGGGGTAATGTGAACTTGTCTAGCATGATGTACAAGTTTAAACTTGAAGTCATTCTTATAAAGAAAAGCTTAAAAAATACTTATTCACTTCAAAATACAAAAACACTTAATAAGAATAATGGGTTAGTGTGCTTGAGCCCTAATCTTTGGAACCAAGTCTTGGGGGTCTTCTCCTTGCTTGGGTGTACTTCTTCCTCATTCCATCTTGGAGTGATGTAAGAAGTACATACTGTAACACCCAAAAATTTGCCCTCTTATTTATTATCAAACTCAAACAGCTTGAGCTTCATTCTCACATCATTCCGCATATCATCGCAACACATTCGATAAATAAATAAATAAATAAATCATCATCATTTGCATAAGCATGAGGCATGTGATCGATCGAAGCTTGTCAATCATTAGGGCTCAAGAGAAAATAATATTACAAAAATAATCCAAGGCATTTCCAAGATAACCCACCAAATAAAAGAAGAATTCAAATCTGTATGCCGTTAACTAGTTAACGCATAGGGTTAACCGGTTAACAGGGGCGAAAATTGGATAAAAACTTCAAAAAGTAGTTGTTTTCACCATTTCCCTCCATTTTTTCTCTTCCCTTTTTTCCACTCTTTTTCACACTCCACTTTCACTTTATTTCATTTGAAACTTCTACCACGTTCTAGATCCTTCTACAACCTTCCAAGGAATATTCTAGAACCCTAACTAACTCAAACTAACTCCAAGCCTAACTCCAAACCTCTTTCTCCCAAACCTAATGTCCTATCAAGCTCCATACCCAAGCCTCATGCCAAGCCTAAATACTATATAAGTTCATCTCATCCCAAACCAAAGGGTACCACTTCATTTTTCACAATTTCACTTCATCTCTCTCATTTTTCTCTCAACTGTTCCTCCATTTTTAACCTTTCACCAAAGCTTCTCCACCAAGAATTCTTCAAGTTTCACATTGAAACTTGAGGAATTTGAAGCTAAACCTCCATTCAAGCATCAATTCCATGGCTTATTTAATAAGTAGCTGTTGTTTTTGGATTGATTTGAGCTTCTTGGAAGTGATTTTGCAAGTGTTCATCAATATCGTCATCAACCACATTTATTTTGCGCCTTCACGGATAGCATCGGAGCTTCGGCTTTCTCTCCTCTATCACGTTTAGATCGACATTACAACACTCACCAAAGCAAGCATCCTCTTTGTAGGTTTGTGAATCAAAATCACTTTCTCGATTTAAGTTATTTCTCTTCATCTTGCCTTACGACATTCTTCGCTTTATCGTTTATGTGTTTATTGATTTTTTGGTGGATTAATCATTAAGCTAGAAATTGTAGCATGCATGTGGTTTTCTTAAGTGCTACAATGTTAATTTTAGGTGTAGAATTCGTGCTCATTTGATAGGTTAATAATAGGAGCTTTTGGAAATAAGTTGGTAGGCTAGAAGTGCTTCCCTTAACTAAGTTTTTCATTTTTGTTTCGTGTTAACCGGTTAACCCCTGGGATTAACCGGTTAACGTGTCTTGACTACGCCATGTTTGCCTGAGTTTAGGGTCCGTTAACCGGTTAACCTGTACCATTAACCGGTTAACGTTGTACATACTTTTGATTTTTGGTTGTTTACTTGCATGCTTGTGTGTCATTGCTTCTTTAATTGTTGTGTACATGTACTACATGATTTTAGGGAATTATTATGACCAATTTTGGTGCAAGATTTTGTATTCTTGGTAGCTTTCGACATGCGTTTCGTTAGTTTCTATTTTTGTGCTTAAATGTTGATCTTGCGCTCATAATGGATTGTGAAGTTGATACCATGTTTGAACCTCTTCACTTGCATGTTAATAAGAATCTAAAATTATGTTTTGAACTGTATTTTTTATCAATGCAAGTTTTGGCTATAGGAACACATAATTGCCTGTTGTATTTTGTTTGAAAATAAAGGATTCACATGTAATTTTTGCTTGCTTATTTGCTACCACTTCCATGTTAATGCTTAATTCTGATTTGAGTATGTCATGATACATGTTCACTTGGTTGTTTGTTTGTAATGTATGCATGTTTACCTTGCGCTTATTTTTCAATATGTGTTTATCATGAAAATGCACAATTGTTCTACTTTTTGAATGTTCTTTAAGTCAAGTTTTGAAAATGCTCACATGCTTGTAAATCCATGCCTATACCATGTTTGTTGATCTCCTCTAATGATGAAATGATGTATATTCATGTATTAACACTTGTGTATGCATTTTTTACCCCCAAATTTTCCATCCCACATTCAATACCATGTGTCTCAAGAGGTTTCTTAATAGTCACAAGATTCTCAATTGGTCAAAAGGATTGAAGGTTTCACTAGACAAAGCATCCTCCTGAACAATGGATCTTAGAACTAGGGTTTTGAGTTTGCCCAAGAAAAATGGACTTCAAAAGCCTCAAGTGGACTTCATAACATCCCATATACCTTAAATAATCCTCATGTCAATTTTCAAAGCTTTCCCAACAAGTTTGGTCAGTCAGATGCTCAGATACCTAAAAATCAGTTAATTTGGTCAAAACGTCAATTGTGGTCAACTCAAAGTCAAACTTCAAGACTTTTGGTCAACATAAAGATTATGAGGTTAAATTAATCATTTTATCAAGGGTTGATCATGATTCATCAAGGAAATCTCAGATCATCAAGAATCAGGAGTTGCTAAATTAGGGTTTTGTGTAGGAAAAGTTAACTGAACTTTGACCAGCCATAACTTTCACATACTTCATCAAAAAATTCCCATCCAAAGCTCATTTTGAAGGAAATCAAATTCTCTATAACTTTTCTCTCACAAGACAAGTCCAAAAATTCTTCATTTGAAAGGTATGAGCCAAAACATTATAGTCTTTTTGAAAGTCAACAAAAAGTCAACTTTTTCCAAAGCTCATAATTTAAAAATGGTAAATGATATGGACATGGGACCAAAAGGGTTGATTAGAGGATACTCTAAGATTTATAAAAAGTCCTATAATACCTTCATGGGATCAAAATTGAGGAAGTTATGCATTGTGGAAGTTGGACAATTTTGAGGAGGTTTATGAAGCAAGAAGGGTCTAAACTCAAAATTTTATCAAATGAGCCCATAATATCCCAATCCAAACTTAAAGATAAGCCCATCCACGACCCAATGATCATATTTGATGATTTTTATTATTTATTTTTTTATTATTTTTTATTTTAATCATTTAAAATCATTTTTAATTAAAATAAATTATATAAAATAAAATATTGGGTTTGAATGTATTTTGGGATCAAAGATATGACATCCAAGTTGATTGGAGACCTCCAAATTCTTACAAGACCTATTTGACATGAAAATATTTGTTTTTTTTTACATTTATGACAATGGGATTTCTTTACATGTTGTCGCTCCCAAAGATTTGCATCCAGGTACAAGCGCGAACGGTCGGCGAAGGGAACAGTGAGAACACACAGCCGTGAACTCACTGGAGATGAATAGAGTCGCCAGCTAGGCATTTTTATCCTAGAGGAAAGGCAATGCTGCATAGACCTAGAAAGAGATGGATAAGACGGTTTGCGAACCAGAGAGACTGAGAAAGGGGGTTGGTTACAACCTGGGAAGGTATTAGCACCCAGATTGTCCGCCGTACTCGACGGGATCCACGCTTAAAAGATTTGTGTTTTAAAGGGGTAGTGTCAGTGCAATCTGTGTGTAAAGATAACTGGAAAAGAATGTACAGGTGTCAGTGTAAGAAAATGTGATGTGTATAAATGTACAGTGTCAGTGTAAGAACAGAGATGAAATGCTCATGATAATGAGGCTTAAAGAATAATGCCGGAAGGAGGGGGGATATACAGAGACTTTTGTTCGATAACTGTTAAGTTATGCCTACGTATCCTCTCGTGCAATGAGGAAGTCAGAACACCGTAGTTCGACCCAAAGAGACTGAAAGATGAATTGACTTGTGAACTGCTTACTTGCCTACGCTCAAGTGTGTGACCTGTCTGGCTCAGGTGCTAACTGTCTTGCATTAGACGGAAGAAGCAAGTCCTCGGTTGTGAGTGAATGAGATGAGAAAAGAGTCCCGGAGGAGACGATTATTGTTTGTTTTTGAGTTTTCAGTCTTTTATTCCTTTTGAAAGTTCGTCATAGGATAATGAGCTTAAGCCTAAACCAATGGGTTAATAAACTCATCACATCTTCCCTCTGATTAAGGGTAATGAGAATACCTTAAGTGTGAAGTCAGATTCTCACACTTAATCACCTTTGGTGTAGGATTAAGATCATTAACCTACTTGTGATCATTTAGATGTTTTTGGTGTTTTTGTTTAGTGTTAAATAATGAGGTTAAGCCATAATCAGGGATTAAACAGACTCATTACACCATCCTAAGAGAAGGATAATAGATAAGAATGTTTAAGCTGAGGAAAACTCCTCAACTTAATCCATGATTAGGGATTAAACTCATGACAAAACAAGCCTTTGATTAAGTGGATTTTAGTTAATGATATGATGAAGAAGTGAATTTTATGATTGGTAAGACAACTTGAGGGGGACTTGTCCATTAACACTAGGGTTAGTCCTTCTTAACCAATTAAGGAAGAATTAGAACCCTAATGCAAGGCCCAAGTTACAAGTGTGATGTCTTGATGATTATTAGATGAATTGATTAAGAGATTTAAACACCTTAAGGGTTCAAGACTTAGGATTAAAGTTATACACTCCATCCTAAGAGAAGGATGCAGGCATAAGCTTAATCACAAAGTCTTAAAGCCTTTAGGGTTTAGTCCCTGATTATGAGGTAAGAAGAGAAGACTCAAAGAGAGACACAAAGGTAAAACTATGGGGGGACTAATCAAAACCCTAATTCATTGTCATGCTTGGATGATCCTAGGGTTTGTGAGGTTTTCAAGAACAATCTTCAGAAGAACCACCAGGAAGCAGATGAACAGGATCAAGAGAAGCAAAGTGACTTGCTTCATTCAAGAAGTCAAGTCACTTGAAGAAAGAAAGTGGGAGGAAGAAGAATGAGCAAGCTCAATCTCAAACACAAATAAAAATGCAACAATGGATGCAAGAGAGATGAAAAGAAAAATTATGAGAAGTGAAGGCCAATCCACTTCTCAAGTTTACTTACCACCTGAAATGTTAGAAAGAAATGCAATGCAATGCTAAATGAAATGAAATGATATGATGCAAAGCAAAACCAGAAGCATGTTGATGATGATTATGATGTTATGAGGTGCTGCAAACATGAGACAAGGCATGGAGATGTTCATACAAGGTTATGAATGCAAATGATGCAAGTTAAGGAGCATGAACAAGCATGAAAAGTTATGAATCATACAAGACAAATGACATGGCAAATATGTAATGCAATGATCAAAGATGCTTTATACATGTCTTAAGATGTCAAATGAATCACAAGAATGCACAAAATGCAAAGACAAGTCATGTTATGCAAGGAAATGCAAGAGGGATGCAAAAGAAAGCCCAAATTAGGGTTTATGGATCAAACATCAAACAAAAACCCAAAACAGAAGCAAACCTCAAGATAGAAAATGGAAAATGGCACCCAAATAAACCCTAGGCCTATGATGAACCACTGCCCAAAGGGGAGCTCTCAACTCTCAACCAAACTCAAGATATGAATTTCCTAACTTATTAGGGTTTTTTAGGGTTCTTAACAAAACAAATGCCAAACAATTTGAAAATGCAAGAACAATTCATGGCCTTTTTACCCTAGAAACTACATGCTAAACACAAAACAATGCAAGAAGAATCAATGTCTCAACCTTCTCCAATAGGCAGAAATGATTTTTCAAACTTATGATCAAAATAATGCATAAAAAACGATTTAATTCAATGAAAAATTCTTAAAATGCATCAAGATCAAAAAAGAAATTTGGTTTGAAGGTTGGACAATGTTTCTAAATGTCTTAGAACATTTCATGAATTTTTTTGTAATTTTTAAATACCTAAAAGTATTTTTAATTAATTAATTCTCATTAATCAATTAAAAATAATCTTTTAAATATTTAAAAATGCTTTTTTTAATGATAAAAATAAAATAAAAAATATTTTTGGGTTTTAAAAATTAGTGAAACTCTTGACAAAAAGTTTCATAATTTTTGAAACGTTTTTGCTATTTCAAATAAAATATAGAAAACAAATGTAAAAGAAATGAATTAATATTAATAAAAATGAAAAGTAATCACAATCCATGGCTGAGATTCAAACTTGGGGAAAGGGGCTTGACCGCGCGCGTTTTTGAATGGCCAAGATTGCTTCTGATCAAATTAACTTAAATATGGATTAATTAAATAAAACACGTGGATTAGGGCATAATGAGCACATCTGGGCCGTTCACACGCGCGGGAGGTCAACACTTTCAACGCATCCAAAGGTCCACATTCAAATGACAATTAATTATGCAATTAGGGTTTAATTACTCTCAGGTGGCCGGAGAAGACTTCCGGTCGTCTTCTCCGGCCAGCTCTCACCTGAAAACTACCCAAATCCTTCAAAACGCATCAAAAATGAAGAACAAGAACTGGGAAATGATCCTCACATCCTCACGAATCAAACCCCCATCCTAAAACACATTTATATTTCCTAAATCAACTGAATCGAAGAAAATAAGTTCTAGGTCACGCAAGCTTCAGACACAAATTAAATGCTTATATCACAACCATTTCAAAAACTAAAGGTACCAGAATGATCAGGATAACACAAAGAACAAGTTTGGAACAAAAGAAATGATTTCTGGAAAAATTATTTTCGAGCTACCTGAGATTTGGAGCTTTCAGTTTAGGAACTTTCTGGCCACCTCTCTTTGTGCAAGCTGCTCCTTAGAACCTCTTGATGATGTTTGAATGCCTTAGAACAATTTATATAGGCTGGTTGATGAGTTTCGAAAGCTCCTGCTTCAAGCTCAGTCAACAATGGCTATAGTGATTCTGGCTGATTCAGGCCATTGTGAATGATGGTTTGAGGTCCAGATGATGTATGGAGAAGCTTTGCAAGGTTTGTTTGGCTGTTTGTGAGCTAGGATGGAAGATTCGAATGGAACTGCAGAATGAGGGTGAAGAATGGTAGTGGGATGTTCTTGCTTGTTTCAGGCCAGGCTCTTGGTGGTTTCAGGTCTATGGAGTGTGGTGAGATGAATGATGAAGATGGTGTGTGTGTTTGAAGGCTGGGCAGAGAGATTCGAAGGCTTATGCAGCTTGGTGTGTTTTTGTGAATGTGTTTTATGTGTGAGCTTCAGCCTTGCCTCTTGATACCTTTTGCTTGCCAAATGATATTGTATTTTAATCCTATAGGTCAGATGATGTGACCTGGCCTATAGTGATTGGTAAGTTTGCTTTTGCTCAAAAGTCAAATTTGGTGTAAGAGAAGTATGGCTCATGATCTAGGCAAGTACAAGCATGGGGGCTGCGCAGCAAGGGTGAGGGGAAAGGCTAGCCAAAGTCAGCAGCCAATGTCATAAGTTGTAGGAAGTGATCATGATGATTTTGCAAGTTGTTGCTCTTTTGTTCACATGTGAGAAATCTTGTTACATGAACCATAAAACATGAGCAATTCCTAGTCCAATCTGAACTTTATGACTTGTAGAATGTTGGCACATTGGTTAGAGGTGAACTTGAGGCTGCAAAAGTCATTGATCCATGATTTTGCAAAATTCTCACTTAGGGCATGCCTTGAAAATCAATGATTTTATCCAACTTTGCATTGCCATAACTTTTGATCCAAGAAGAGTTTGATCATGTTCTTGTACTTTTTGAAAAGGGAAAGATGAGATCTACAACTTTCATGACCAAAGTTTTTCCATTTGAAGCCTTTTTGGATCAAGAATCAAAGCTTGAAAAATGACCTAAAATGATGCATTCTTGAAAAGTCAACTATGCCCAAAAAGTCAACATTTGCAAAAACCCTAAATTCTTGATTTTCATGAACTTCAACCTTCTTCCATGATCAAATAAAGATCATATACACTCAAAATGATGAAGATCACCCATTGGTTGGGTCATTGGGGGCCTCAGATGCCCTGATTTTGCACTGACTTGTCTGAAAAGTCAACCCTTGATCAGATGACTTCCCCATGGAATTTCTTCATGAAAATTGATATGTATACTCCCTATACCATATAGAGATCAATGGAAACAAGAATGACCAAAAAAATTTGGGGTTATGGCCTCTGAAACCAAAACCCTAATTTTCAGTCAACTGTGCAGTTCAACCTGGCTCTGCATCCACTCAAACCCTAGCTCTTGTGATTCCTCTGCAATTTTGACTTTGAGGAGATGGAATATGATATAAGAATACACATGGACCCCTTTGAGTTGATTGGTAGCCTTTGGAATGGCTCAAGATGCTTTGGGATTGCTCAGATCACAAACCCTAGGTGTAGATGCCTTAGAAACTATCCAGTGAATAAAAAATGAGATATGAGATGATATGATTGTGTTTATGCATATGAGAATGATCACAAGCCATGGTGTGAATGAGTGAGGGCAAATTTGGGGTGTTTACAGCTGCCCCTATTCAAACATGAGTTAGCTGTGCAGGTTGTAAGCGACGGCTGAACAAGCAAACAAGATAACTTGTGATTGAATACCAAAGACAGTCCAAAATTTGCACTCACAGAATGAAGCAAAATAAAGTATATTGTAAGGTGTGGGCGACGGAGGACGACCGTCGAGCAGAGGACGAATGCTGGGTAAAGGGGTATGTGAAGCAAAGCGATGACGGGGACGGCCGACATGCTGGTAAAGTGCAGGAAATAAAGCGATGACGGGGACGGCCGACATGCTGGGGATAAAAGTAAAGCTAAGACGGGGACGGCCGACTAGCTGGGGAAAACAAGTAATGCTAAGACGGGGACGGCCGACTAGCTGGGGAAAATAGGATATTATGATGGGGACGGCCATCAAGATAAAGCTGCAAAGTTCTCTGGGGATTAATGGAACATGACGGGGACGGCCATCAAGTTCATAAAGGTAAAGCAACCAACGATGGGGACGGCCATCGGGCTAAAAGGAAAAGGGACCACGACGGGGACGGCCATCGGGTTAAAGAATAAATGAATTAAACAGATGATGGGGTACGGCCATCAAAGGTGAAGGACGATCACCTAGCAGGGGACGGCTGCTCTGTTGGAGATAAAAGAAATATGATGGGGACGGCCATCAAAGGTGGAGGACGACCACCTGGCAGGGTACGGCTGCCGAAAATATCAACGATGGGGACGGCCATCGGATAGAAAGGGTCAACGATGGGGACGGCCATCGGACGAGCATGATGGAGGACGACCATCAAGAAGTGGAGGACGACCACTCAGCAGGGGACGGCTGCTCTCAGGGTTTATCATGACATAGGACGAATGCCAGATAACCAAAATCAACAATGGGGACGGCCATTGGATAAAGTGATGAAGGAAGATCATCAAAAGGTGGAGGACGACCACCTAGCAGGGGACGGCTGCTAAAATCAACGATGGGGACGGCCATCGGATGAGCATGATGGAGGACGACCATCATGAAGTGGGGGACGACCACTCAGCAGGGTACGGATGCTCTCAAAGGTATCATAACACAGGACGAGTGTTAGATAAAAAGAAAATTGTTGGTGATCTACTGGGGATAATGTAAACACGGACGAGCGTTTACACCCAAGAAACAAAAGGTATAAGTGTTTGGTATTGTGTATAGATTAAAGATGCGGACGAGCACCCCTAAGACTATGATACGGACGAGTATCATGTAGAAACAAACTGACACATGTTCAGGGATGATGATACGGACGAGTATCAACAAAGAACACGGACGAGTGTTGCATCTGAAAGGACTCTTCTGGGGAAAAGTAGACACGGACGAGTATCTATATCCAAGAAGACATGAGTGTTTGACACGGTGTACGGATTAAAGATGCGGACGAGCATCCTTAAGACTACGATACGGACGAGTACCATGTAGAAACAAACACTAGACGCAATGTTCTGAGATGATGGTACGGACGAGTACCAACTGGTTAACAAAGAACAAGGACTACTGCCGAATCCGTGGGGATATGAGTGATGACGTATACGAGATACGGACGAGTATCTGTATAAGTGTACCATGAGTAATGAGCACTGTATTGTATAGATGAGTGTTTTAACTGCTGGGGAGAGTGACACGGACGAGCGTCAAGAGAGAAAAGTATAATATTAACAAGTATATGGGTTGATGAAAGGTGTAAGCGACTGCGCTGGGGATGTGACACGGACGGGTGTCGGGAAAAGTGTATGTATAAGTATATGTGAGTGCAAAGATGATGTCTTTGGCTTTCTGCTGTAATACGGGTGATTTGTTCGTAAAGAGTGTTCAGGCGACTTTACTGGGGAGTGATGATACGGACGGGTATCAAGGGTGTATATGGTAATGTTTGTGATTTGTGAGGCAGCTGCTTTGCTGGGACTCTGGTGGGGATTTTTGCTGTATATATTCCGTATGCCGACAGATTGTCAATATTTACAAGTGTTCAATTCACAACATGACTTATGATTATGCTATGTATTTGATTTTTGCCGTAATGCTCCGTATTAGACGGAATGCTACGCTTTGAGGGTATAATATGATGCAAATGCCATGATTATGCAAAGAGGCACAGATCCGGGATTCGGATCCCGTTGCCGCGAAGATCTCTGGTCGATCTGCTTGAAGTGAACGTCCCAGCTGGGGATGGGATCATTGGTAGATCTAATGATGTATCTGCTTGGGAATATAGATTACTGATTGACATATCCCTATACTGGACCCAGCTGGGGTTTGTAGAAGCTTCTGTATTCTGTCGTGACTTCTCCGTGTGTTGCTCTTCTGAATAGAGGCTGGAACTCTGTGGGAAGATGATTCCCTGATTTCTGCATTCTGCTGAGGAAGAGCGGCAACTCGGCTGGGGGAATTGCGAGAGGCAACTCAGCTGGGGAGAGCAGCAAGAGGCAACTCAGCTGGGGATAGAGCATTCTGAGTGTTAAGCCTGTTTGTTGATTTGGCAACTTTGCTGGGGAAAGCAATGGGGAGCGACTCAGCTGGGGATAGAGCATCTCGGATGCTGAGATTGAGTGCATGTTGATTTGGCAGCTCCGCTGGGGAAATGGGCACCTTCTAGTGCCATGTGGAACATAGACCGAGTTGATAGTGATTCGCCTACTTGCTAAGACGTAACTTGCATACCCCAGGTTGCATTCTGGATACCTGCAATCCTGCAAAGGTAAGGAAACGTACAAAAGGTCCCGAGGTATCCCTCACTGGATTCCGTCATAGGAGATAAGTACTTTCGAGAGTAATCACATTCCCTGTAAGCATGTGTTTTTTTTTTTTTTTGTTTTTTTTTTTTAGAGAAAGGCATCTGTACTTATGCAATTGTATTTTAGAGATATCAGACAACTCTTTGCAAAACATAAATGTGAAAACATGACATGACTGAAAAATCTGATTTTATTAATTCATGTGCCCTGAATTGGCAAGATACAGTCAAAGAAACATATCTCCTGAAATGAGGAGATTGTTACAAATTGAGAAATAAAGTGCTGGCGATGCTGACGACGCTTTAAGGAGCTTCCTCTCCTGCTATGACTCGTATGACAATGACGTTCTTCTCGTCTTGCTTTCTGGAGAGAGCCGATTCTGATTGAAGCTTGATCCTTTGGAGCTTACCAAGTCGTGGGTGATACAGACGAATTCAGAATGCAGTTGTTCGCTTATTCCCTTATTTTGCATGGATCGCCCTTTCGGGTTTTCAATCCATCGGGATACCCATTTTTGCCTGAGCTGTCCAATGCGGCTTTTCAACTCAGCGGGTGTACATTTTTTTCATTTATTTCCCTTACTTTTGCCCGAGTCTTTTATTCTGTTTTTGACTCGCCGGGATGCCCTATTTTTGCCTGGACTTACATTCTGTTTTTATGTCCAGCGGGTCATTTTATGCGAAGTATTTTTTAACTGCATCTGAATTCACAGGGGATGGTAAATCTTCACCATCCATGGTGCTGAGCATCAGTGCTCCACCAGAGAAAACTTTCTTTACAACGAATGGTCCTTCATAATTTGGAGTCCATTTGCCCCTGTGGTCCGTATGAGGAGGAAGGATTCTTTTCAGCACAAGATCCCCTACTTGGTATTCTCGGTGCCTGACTTTATGATCGAAGGCTTTCTTCATTCTCTTCTGATATAACTGCCCATGGCAGATTGCAGCCAATCTCTTCTCTTCGACCAGACTCAGTTGTTCGTATCGGGACCGAACCCATTCTGCTTCACTCAGTTTAACATCCATCAATACCCGTAAGGAGGGTAATTCAACTTCAACAGGCAGGACTGCTTCCATACCATATACAAGCTGATACGGTGTTGCCCCAGTGGATGTTCTAATTGATGTGCGGTACCCATGCAAGGCAAATGGTAGCATTTCGTGCCAGTCTTTGTATGTGATTACCATCTTCTGCACAATCTTCTTGATATTCTTATTTGCTGCCTCAACAGCGCCATTCATCTTTGGCCTATAAGGAGAAGAATTGTGGTGTTGGATCTTGAAGTCCCGGCATAACTCAGCCATCATTTTGTTGTTTAGATTGGAACCATTGTCAGTAATGATTCGCTCGGGAACTCCATATCAACAGATGATATCCCTCTTCAGAAATCTGGCTACCACTTGCCTTGTAACATTTGCATATGAGGCTGCTTCAACCCACTTGGTGAAATAGTCGATGGCGACCAGGATGAATCTGTGGCCGTTTGAAGCAGTCGGCTCAATCTTGCCAATCATGTCAATACCCCACATAGCAAAGGGCCATGGTGAAGACATGATGTTCAAAGGATTGGGAGGCACATGCACCTTATCTGCGTAGATCTGGCATTTGTGGCATTTCCTGGCGTAAGCACAACAGTCTGCATCTATTGTGATCCAGTAATAGCCTGATCTTAACAACTTTTTAGCCATGGCATGCCCTCCTGCGTGGGTACCGAAAGATCCTTCGTGCACTTCACGCATCAACAAATCTGCTTCCGCCTTGTCAACACATCTGAGGAGTACCATGTCAAAGTTCCTTTTGTATAAAGACCCATCAGTGTTCAGAAAGAAACTTCCAGCAAGCCTTCTCAAGGTCTTCTTATCATTGGAAGATGCCCCAGGTGGGTATGTCTGATCCTCCAAGAAGCACTTAATGTCGTGGAACCAAGGCTTATCATCTTTTACAACATCCGCTGCAAATACATATGCTGGTCTGTTGAGTCTGGACACTGAAATCTGAGGTATAAAGTTAGCGGCTTGAACTTTGATCATGGATGAAATGGTAGCAAGAGCATCCGCAAACTGATTCTCGTCCCGAGGGATATACTCAAGCTTGACTGTTGTGAAGAAAGTCAATAACCTCCTTGTATAATCCCTGTAAGGTATCAGATGATCTTGGTGGGTGTACCATTTCCCGTTGGTTTGATTGACTACCAAAGCTGAATCTCCGAATACGGTCAATGTTTTGATCCTGAGGTCAATGGCTCCCTCAAGACCCATAATGCAAGCTTCGTATTCAGCTTCGTTGTTAGTGCAGTTGAAAGTGAGTTTTGCCGAGAAAGGCATGTGAACTCCTTTAGGTGTAATGAGTACTGCACCAACACCACGGCCATTCATGTTAACAGCCCCATCAAACATCATAATCCATTCCTCCTCCGGGTCAGGCCCTTCAGTGTGAATAGGCTCTTCGTGATCTTTTGCTTTAATGAACATGATGTCTTCATCAGGGAAGTCAAACCTCATAGGCTGGTAGTCATCAATGGGTTGCTCAGCAAGATATTCAGATAGTACACTGCCCTTGATGGCTTTCTGAGATGTGTACTGTATGTCGTATTCTGTGAGAATCATCTGCCATCTTACAACCCGTCCGGTAAGTGCTGGCTTCTCAAATATGTACTTAACTGGATCCATCTTTGAGATTAATAAGGTAGTGTGGGTCAACATATACTGTCTCAGTCGGCGAGCAGCCCACGCTAAAGCACAGCAAGTTTTCTCGAGCAGTGAATAACGCTGTTCACAGTCGGTAAACTTTTTGCTTAGGTAGTATATTGCATACTCTTTTCGACCAGACTCGTCATGCTGGCCTAGTACACACCCCATTGACTCTTCTAATACTGTCAAGTACATAATCAGAGGTCTTCCTTCAACTGGCGGCATAAGGATTGGAGGTTCTTGCAGATATTCCTTGATCTTGTCAAAAGCCTTCTGGCAATCTTCGTTCCACCTGACCGTTTGTTCTTTTCTTAACAGCTTGAACAAGGGTTCACAGGTTGCTGTAAGGTGAGATATGAACCTTGAAATGTAGTTCAATCGACCTAAGAACCCTCGAACCTCTTTCTCAGTCTTCGGTGCAGGCATTTCTTGAATAGCCTTGACTTTATCAGGGTCAACCTCAATCCCTTTCTCGCTCACAATAAATCCCAGCAGCTTACCGGATCGCACCCCGAATGTGCATTTGTTGGGGTTCAACTTTAGTTGGTACTTCCTCAGACGCTTGAACAACTTCAGCAGATTCACCAGGTGATCTTCCTCTGTAAGGGACTTGGCGATCATATCATCCACATAACATTCTATTTCCTTGTGGATCATATCGTGGAATAATGTCACCATAGCCCGTTGATATGTGGCACCAGCATTCTTCAGTCCGAACGGCATCACTTTGTAACAGAACGTGCCCCAGGGTGTGATGAATGTTGTCTTCTCCATGTCTTCAGGTGACATCTTGATCTGATTATATCCTGAAAATCCATCCATAAAGGAGAATACCGAGAACTGAGCCGTGTTATCCACCAATACATCAATGTGAGGTAATGGGAAGTCATCTTTCGGGATGGCTCTGTTCAGATCCCGGTAGTCAACACACATTCTTACTTTGCCGTCCTTCTTAGGCACAGGTACTATGTTAGCAACCCACGGCGGATAGCTAGTCACAGCAAGGAACCCGGCGTCCCATTGCTTTTGTACCTCTTCCTTGATTTTCATAGCCATGTCTGGGCGAGTTCGGCGCAACTTCTGCTTGACCGGTGGGCATTCTTCCCTCAGAGGCAGCTTGTGCACAACAATGTCGGTATCCAACCCTGGCATATCTTGATACGACCAAGCAAACACATCAACATACTCTTGAAGCAGATCTATCAGCTGTCTCTTCACTGAGTCCTGCAGGCAGGCCCCGATTTTAACCTCTTTCACGTCTTCCTCCGTACCAAGATTGATCACTTCAACCTCCTCCTGGTAAGGGGTAATAACCTTTTCCTCTTGTCTTAACAACCTGGCTAGCTCTTCAGGAAGCTCATACTCTTCATCAACCCCTTCATCAGCTTGATTGATTGGATTGTCAAAGTCATACGATGTCATAGCCGTGCTGTTGTCGGTGCTGTCTGGAAGGCACTCTCTGCAAGGGTTAAGTTTGTTCATTTTAGTGATTGATTTTAATCTTGCTTTAGAAAAAGTGAAATGAAGTTATCATTTTGAAAACACCGCCATTTATTTTTGTACAAAAAGAAAAATGGAAAAACAGTGAGCATAAAAGAAAAAGACTCGTTTGCAAAAAGACGTCTGATATTTCATTAATTTAATCTTGTTTGCACAAAAGTACAGATGGCCCTGGTTACAAAATGAGTCTTGTCATCTTGGGCAAGATGCAAGACTTGGATGCATGCTATAAAAATACAGGAAATAATAATTACTCTGCTTGAGTAACTCTTATAATTTCCTGGGAAGACCAGTTCGAGACACTGCTCCCCGGGATCTTCGGACGAATCCAATTCTCCAGATTGCGCTCCTCTTCCAGCTCGTCTTCCAAACAGTTGATAGCATCGGGGGTAAGCATCCCCCCACTGACAAAACCAGGCTCTGCAGCAGCCTTTGCTTGATGTTGTTGAGTTGGTCTGTAACCCAACCCAAATTTGTCCTTCTTCTCCTCCACAGCTAAGACCTTGCCCCAACCTAGGGCAGTTCCTTCTTCAACAACCTTCCGGGCTTGTTGGTAAGATGACATTGGAGTACCAGACACAGCAGATGCTTCATTCACATTCAAAGCTTCAAACCCCTGGCTCATTGTTTCATGGATCTCCCCATCCATTTCAATGTATTTGTAGGTTGCCAGGTGGCTGACAAAAATGTCCTCCTCTCCACAGATTGTGACAACTTGGCCTTCCCACTCAAATTTTAACTTTTGGTGAAGGGTAGACGTTATTGCGCCGGCGGCGTGAATCCAGGGTCTTCCCAACAAACAGCTGTAGGCGGGCTGAATGTCCATCACATAAAAGATAGTTTTAAAGGTCTGCGGGCCAATTGTCACGGGCAGCTCAATCTCTCCCAGAACCGATCTCTTAGAACCATCAAAGGCTCTTACTACCAGGTTGCTGGGTCTCAATGCCAATCCATCATACTCAAGCTTCACCAGAGCCTTCTTTGGTAAGACATTCAGGGAAGAACCTGTGTCCACCAGCACATGTGAAAGGACAGCTCCTTTGCATTCCATGGTTATGTGCAAGGCTTTGTTGTGATTGCGGCCATCCGCTGTCAAGTCAGAATTGGTAAACCCTAGCCCATTGCTAGCAGTAACATTACCAACCACGGTTTCCAATTGGTTGACAGTAATCTCCTCAGGCACGTAAGCTGCGTGCAGGACTTTAAGTAGTGCATTCCGATGGGCTTCGGAGCACATAAGCAGAGAGAGGATAGAGATTTTGGATGGCGTCTGGTGAAGCTGATCCACAATTTTATAATCACTCTTTTTGATGATCCGCATAAACTCATCAACCTCCTGATCAAATGGAGTTTTCAGGGCTTCTTTGGCAGCTGGATCTTTCTGCACCGGGCCTTTACCCTTTGCCTTGGCAGCAACCTCTGCTTCGGCAGTAGGTCTTTGAACTTGTGAAGCAAAGAGACGTCCGCTCCGAGTGAAGCCTCCGCCTCCCCCCACATTATCTACTTGTGGTGCAGGTGTTGATGTTTCAAGAGTGATTCTTTTTCCTTCGCAGTACACGTCAGAGCCATAGTGCCAGGGGATGGCCCTATTGCTTTCATATGGTACTGGTCCAGGCACCGTGACAGTGACTGGACTGATTGCTACTGCTGAAGGGACTGTAATTGTTTGTGGATCGTAAAAGATTGTAACTGGCGCTCTGGCGGGAGCAGCACCTTCTGAATGGTAGGCGGAATTATTTTCAGGATCATAGAATATGGTGACGGTAGAGACATCTTCATGATTGATTGCTGGTGTTGTAGGAGGTACTGTTGGAAGGACTGTTGTTGTTGTTGACGGAGGTTCGAAATGGAATGAAGCTGAAGTTGTAGCAGGAGAAACTGTTGAAAACTGATCATTTGGAAGGACAGGTGAAGTACTTGTTGATGGTGCTGATGAATTGTCGGGAACAATAGTTGCTGCAGTTGTAGGAGGGTCTGAAACCGTTGTTGATGAAGTTGCTGGATTTGTCGGGAATGATGTAGTGATCTGTAGCAAGCCACTCTGAATGAGGCTGTCAATGCCATTCCTCAGGTCCTCACACCCATTCCATGAAATATTGCAGTAGGGACACCCTAGTTCACACCCCGGAAATATTTGGTTTTCACGGAGTTGAGCTTTGATTTCCACCAATGGTGTCCTGATCTGATCCACACTAGTTATCAAATAAGACGGTTGGTCTTCTTCAATAGCGTTAATTCGGGGACCACCATGATTTGGCATTGGGTTTTTATTGACATTGGGTGGAGGTGCAAAATTCAGAGCCTTGGAGTCTACCAAGTCTTGTACCTTCATATGCAGAGCCCTGCATTTTTCTGTACTGTGACCAGGTGCGTTTGAATGAAAAGCACACCTAGCATTGGAGTCATAGTTTCTTGGTAGACTGTTGGGATCCGGAGGTGCCAACGTTCTTAGCTCAACCAGGTTGAGTTTCAGAAGTTGTGGCAGCAAAGCAGCATACGGCATTGGGATCGGGTCGATCACTCTGTTAGCTTGGGATGGCCTCTGCTGGAATGGCCTCTGTTGATTATTGTTGTTGGAGTTGTTGTTGAAGTTCCTTGGAGGATACTGATTCTGCTGATACTGAGGTTGTTGTTGGAAGTTTTGTTGAGGAGGTTGATAGACTGGCTGAGGATGAGCTGGAGCAGGGATAGTGACTGCTGCTATTGTCCTTTGAACATATTGGGGCCTACCCCTGTTGGTGTGAATGGCATTGGTCTCGCCAGTTCTTCTCGGGCCTGCAAAAGGCTTTCTTGTGCTACTGGACGAGCTTGCACCGTTGTCCGAGATCTTACCCATTTTTAACAGGCTTTCAATTCTCTCCCCAGCTATGACAACATCTGCGAAGCTGGTGGAAGAGAAAGCAGCTAACCTGTCAATATACGTTCCCTGGAGAGTGTTCATAAACATGTCTGCCATTTCTCTCTCAGACATTGGTGGTTGAACAGCAGCAGCCAGTTGCCTCCACCTTTGGGCATACTCTCGGAAACTTTCCCTTGACGACTGTGACATTCCCATTAGGAGAGTCCTGTTGGGTGCCATGTCTAAATTGTATTGATACTGTCGGATGAAGGCCTCTGCCAGATCCTTCCAGCATCTTACAGTTGCCCTTGTCAAATGGGAATACCATTCCCTCGAAGCTCCGGTCAAGCTATCTTCGAAGTAGAACATCCAAAGTTTCTCATCCATTGTATAGGCCTTCAGCCTTCCCAGAAATGATTGCAAATGAGTCCGGGGGCATGAAGTCCCATTATACTTTTCGAAACAAGGAGGCTTGAACTTATGGGGGATCCTGACCCCGTCTACCAGACCCATGTCCATGACGTCGAACCCCAAAGAATTTTGAGATTCTAAGGACCTCAACTTCTCAGCTATTTCCTCCAATCTCCTATCATAAGTTTCCTCTCCAGCACCCATTACTGTAAATTGGTCCTCCTGAGGATCTTCTTGAAGTACTCTCCCTGCCGTGGCTGTTCCTTGAATGTTTGCAGGAATATTGATCTCAGGATGTAGATGTGGACCAAACACAGGGGGATTAACATGTGGTTGCACCCTTTCATTGTTGCTGGTGCCTGCAGTTCCTACATGAGGCTCCTCTTGATTTTGCCTCTCCACCATGGCCCTCAGTCTCTCCTGGCTCTGAGCCATGTTGTTCATAACTTCCATGAACTGCGTCATCTGGGTTCTCATCTCTAACCTTTCGTTTGCCATCTGGTTTCTGACCTCTGTAAGGTCTTGTTGCATCTGATCCATCTGGATTCCCGGAAGGTTGTTTCTAGTTGGGTACCTGTGAGGCCTGTTGAGAGGAAATACCCGGCGGCGAGCAATAATTCCTGAGATTCACAACAGAGGTTAGCAACAACAAAACAAAAACCTACAAAACAAACAGAGGGTTAGTATGCAATGCAATTATGCTTATTTGCCCTCAAGGTATCCGGATTGGCCTTCGGTTTTGACCCTTCCAGACCCTTGAAGATGCTGCTGTTGAAGTCGCTTTTGATGTGAACCCAGATAGAAACCAACACAAATATATTACAAAGGTGAAATAATATAATTTGTTCATTTTACAACACAAACCCTCAAAGGGGTCAAAATACATCACAAAAAACAAAAGTACATGGAAAAGGAATAGCAACAAGCAAATGATCAAACTCCAAGGCCAAACTTATCCTCACGAACTTCCTTGAGAAGTGCTTCGGTCACAGGATCAGCCGGATGCTCCGTGAGACCTCTGATGAGAAGGTTTCTTGTTGCAACAGTTGCAGTCAACTTCTTATTCTGACTTTGGTCCTTAGACCTCTTCACTCCAGCTCTGATTTCTAGCTCTGATATTTCCTTCTGGGCTGCTGCCAGGGCTCTTTCCATCTGCTCCATCTTGTCTTGAACTCTCTTGTCTTCTAGAGTACGAGCCTCAGTGATCCGGACCCACCTGGCCTGACTTTCCTTCAAATACAAGTCTGTTCTTGCTCTTTGGAACTGGGCTTCTTTACAAGCATTCTTCAGAATCTGTTCACCAGCTTTAGACTTGTTGATATAATCTCCGGACTTCTCAATTTTAGTCAAGTGTTCCACTCTCAATTTCTCCAATCTCTCAATCTCCCTTACACCTTCACTCCTCTCCCTGAGGGTCTTCTGCAAGGCTTGGGTTAGCTTCTCATTTCTTTCCTTCAAGCTTTCAAACTCCTCCAGACTGATAGTGGCAGGGGGTGGTGCTGAAGATGACTCAGGCATGTCTTCTATGGTAAAGGGCATTCCAGAGAATTGGGCCCTGGCATGGGACCACTCATAATATTGGACTGATGCCACATTATTGCACTTCCCCAGAATGGTGATTCCCTTGGTTTGAACATGATCCCAGGCCCAGGCAGCCTGCCTAACAACAGCCAAACTAATCTTGTTCTCACAGTAGAGGGTCTTAACCAAATCTTGTTCCCTAGGAGTATGAACCAGTGCATAGCCTAATTGCCTCTTGAGCAGCAGAGGGTTGTAATTGATACTTCCCTTAACTCCTATTAAGGGCACATTGGGAAAGTGCCCACAGCTGGTGATTATATCTCTGTCCTTGGTGCTTTGAGTACACCATCTGATGTCTGCTGAAGTGAGAGTAGTGAGCCTCTTAGCCCAGTTGCTTTGCTGATGAGGATTTAGAAATGCATCTGTCCTGGGTAGATGCCTGAGAAGCCAAGCATGGAATAATGGAGCACAAATCCTCACTAATCTTCCCCTCTGCTTCTCATTTCTCTGATGTACTGAGTAATAGAGATCACCCAGTAAAGTTGGCACTGGGTTCTTCAGGATGAACAAATGGATTGCATTCTTGCTGATGAATCGAGGCTCATCTGCAAACAACACAATTCCATATACACTCAAGGCCAATAGAGCACAAACAGCTTTCCACTCCCCCAAGGAGGCCTTCAGGCTGGCTTGAGAAATTAAGAAGTCCAGATGGAAGCCAGGGATCCCAGCTTTAGAAGTCATATGCTGCTCAATTAGGACAGGCTCCAGATGTAAAGCTCTTGCTACCTCTCCATTGGTAGGAAAGACCATTTCAGGGTTGAAAGGGATTTCTCTCTTGATAGGCAAACCAATCAAAGATGAATATTCTTCCAAAAGAGGACCCAACTGAAAGTCTTGAAAGGTGAAACATCTCAATGGGGGGTCATAGAACTGAATGCAAGTGTGGATGAGGCTCCTCTGTGAAGGGTCCAGATCCATAACCGTGTCCAGTATATCTCCATAACTCTCCCTGAACAAGGGTACGTGATCTGGAGTGATCAGGGTTTGGATCCTCCTGATGTCTGATAAGTCTGGTTGGAAGAAATGATAAGTGATGTTGCTTTTCTTTGGAGCCATAATGCTGAAGACTGAGTAGAGTAAGTGCTGATGAAAATGCTGAGGAGTGGGCCACTGGCTGGCTAGTGCAAGTAACTGAAGTATAGCTGACAAACTGAAGCAAGTGCTGATGGAGATAGGTCAAAACTGCAGATGGGGTCAAAACCAAAACCAGATGAATATGGATACCCTGAAACACAAATAAGCAAATGTTAATATGATGCAATGGGTATGTATGCAAATGAGATGCAAGGGTTTGTGACTGAGCTGGATCTGATTAACTGCCTTGGTATAGATCCATGTGTGTTCAAGAATCCAGGTGGAGGTCTATAAATCCAGTAACCAAGGTGGAGGGACTCAAATAAAGAGCCACAAGTCCAGGGTTTAGAATCACAAGAACTGTCCAACATGGAGCATTCTTAACAAAGTCAAAGTAACAGGGTATTTTGAGGTCAAGGTACCTGCAAACCTGTAAACAGCCCAACCCCCTCACAGATGGTGATCTAGAACAAGGATCCTCAGACTTGGATCAGTTATGGGAAGTGTAAACACTTCTAACCCGGAGGTACAGTGTTTACAATAACCATAACAATTCCTCCTCTAATTCACCTCAGCTTCTGAAGGTCAATACTAAAAGGTCATCCAGACTTAGCAGGCTTCCCAGATAGCCCTAGCATTGCAGGAAATCTGCAACACAGAGTTCTCAAGAAGAAACCCATATCTGAACCGTGTTTCATATTCCCGCACCAGACCGAAATGGAATGGGAAAGAATATGATTCACTCTAGCCTATGTGTCACTCAGGTCCCAGGTATAGGACCTTAACTCTCAATGAAACACCCACCCACCAAAGAAAAAACCAGATCCAGCCAGCAACAATGACAGTATGATATATATGCAATAAAGAAAGCAGTAAAGCAAACCGTACATAAAGCAATAAACAAAAATAAATACCAGCACAAACAAGCATATAACACCCCAGTAAACACAAATCAAACAAGCGCTAGGAGGAACCCACAAAAAGAACCAGAAGCCCTGGTTGCAATATAAGGTTCCCCAGCAGAGTCGCCAAGCTGTCGCTCCCAAAGATTTGCATCCAGGTACAAGCGCGAACGGTCGGCGAAGGGAACAGTGAGAACACACAGGCGTGAACTCACTGGAGATGAATAGAGTCGCCAGCTAGGCATTTTTATCCCAGAGGAAAGGCAATGCTGCATAGACCTAGAAAGAGATGGATAAGACGGTTTGCGAACCAGAGAGACTGAGAAAGGGGGTTGGTTACAACCTGGGAAGGTATTAGCACCCAGATTGTCCGCCGTACTCGACGGGATCCACGCTTAAAAGATTTGTGTTTTAAAGGGGTAGTGTCAGTGCAATCTGTGTGTAAAGATAACTGGAAAAGAATGTACAGGTGTCAGTGTAAGAAAATGTGATGTGTATAAATGTACAGTGTCAGTGTAAGAACAGAGATGAAATGCTCATGATAATGAGGCTTAAAGAATAATGCCGGAAGGAGGGGGGATATACAGAGACTTTTGTTCGATAACTGTTAAGTTATGCCTACGTATCCTCTCGTGCAATGAGGAAGTCAGAACACCGTAGTTCGACCCAAAGAGACTGAAAGATGAATTGACTTGTGAACTGCTTACTTGCCTACGCTCAAGTGTGTGACCTGTCTGGCTCAGGTGCTAACTGTCTTGCATTAGACGGAAGAAGCAAGTCCTCGGTTGTGAGTGAATGAGATGAGAAAAGAGTCCCGGAGGAGACGATTATTGTTTGTTTTTGAGTTTTCAGTCTTTTATTCCTTTTGAAAGTTCGTCATAGGATAATGAGCTTAAGCCTAAACTAATGGGTTAATAAACTCATCACATCTTCCCTCTGATTAAGGGTAATGAGAATACCTTAAGTGTGAAGTCAGATTCTCACACTTAATCACCTTTGGTGTAGGATTAAGATCATTAACCTACTTGTGATCATTTAGATGTTTTTGGTGTTTTTGTTTAGTGTTAAATAATGAGGTTAAGCCATAATCAGGGATTAAACAGACTCATTACACCATCCTAAGAGAAGGATAATAGATAAGAATGTTTAAGCTGAGGAAAACTCCTCAACTTAATCCATGATTAGGGATTAAACTCATGACAAAACAAGCCTTTGATTAAGTGGATTTTAGTTAATGATATGATGAAGAAGTGAATTTTATGATTGGTAAGACAACTTGAGGGGGACTTGTCCATTAACACTAGGGTTAGTCCTTCTTAACCAATTAAGGAAGAATTAGAACCCTAATGCAAGGCCCAAGTTACAAGTGTGATGTCTTGATGATTATTAGATGAATTGATTAAGAGATTTAAACACCTTAAGGGTTCAAGACTTAGGATTAAAGTTATACACTCCATCCTAAGAGAAGGATGCAGGCATAAGCTTAATCACAAAGTCTTAAAGCCTTTAGGGTTTAGTCCCTGATTATGAGGTAAGAAGAGAAGACTCAAAGAGAGACACAAAGGTAAAACTATGGGGGGACTAATCAAAACCCTAATTCATTGTCATGCTTGGATGATCCTAGGGTTTGTGAGGTTTTCAAGAACAATCTTCAGAAGAACCACCAGGAAGCAGATGAACAGGATCAAGAGAAGCAAAGTGACTTGCTTCATTCAAGAAGTCAAGTCACTTGAAGAAAGAAAGTGGGAGGAAGAAGAATGAGCAAGCTCAATCTCAAACACAAATAAAAATGCAACAATGGATGCAAGAGAGATGAAAAGAAAAATTATGAGAAGTGAAGGCCAATCCACTTCTCAAGTTTACTTACCACCTGAAATGTTAGAAAGAAATGCAATGCAATGCTAAATGAAATGAAATGATATGATGCAAAGCAAAACCAGAAGCATGTTGATGATGATTATGATGTTATGAGGTGCTGCAAACATGAGACAAGGCATGGAGATGTTCATACAAGGTTATGAATGCAAATGATGCAAGTTAAGGAGCATGAACAAGCATGAAAAGTTATGAATCATACAAGACAAATGACATGGCAAATATGTAATGCAATGATCAAAGATGCTTTATACATGTCTTAAGATGTCAAATGAATCACAAGAATGCACAAAATGCAAAGACAAGTCATGTTATGCAAGGAAATGCAAGAGGGATGCAAAAGAAAGCCCAAATTAGGGTTTATGGATCAAACATCAAACAAAAACCCAAAACAGAAGCAAACCTCAAGATAGAAAATGGAAAATGGCACCCAAAGAAACCCTAGGCCTATGATGAACCACTGCCCAAAGGGGAGCTCTCAACTCTCAACCAAACTCAAGATATGAATTTCCTAACTTACTAGGGTTTTTTAGGGTTCTTAACAAAACAAATGCCAAACAATTTGAAAATGCAAGAACAATTCATGGCCTTTTTACCCTAGAAACTACATGCTAAACACAAAACAATGCAAGAAGAATCAATGTCTCAACCTTCTCCAATAGGCAGAAATGATTTTTCAAACTTATGATCAAAATAATGCATAAAAAACGATTTAATTCAATGAAAAATTCTTAAAATGCATCAAGATCAAAAAAGAAATTTGGTTTGAAGGTTGGACAATGTTTCTAAATGTCTTAGAACATTTCATGAATTTTTTTGTAATTTTTAAATACCTAAAAGTATTTTTAATTAATTAATTCTCATTAATCAATTAAAAATAATCTTTTAAATATTTAAAAATGCTTTTTTTAATGATAAAAATAAAATAAAAAATATTTTTGGGTTTTAAAAATTAGTGAAACTCTTGACAAAAAGTTTCATAATTTTTGAAACGTTTTTGCTATTTCAAATAAAATATAGAAAACAAATGTAAAAGAAATGAATTAATATTAATAAAAATGAAAAGTAATCACAATCCATGGCTGAGATTCAAACTTGGGGAAAGGGGCTTGACCGCGCGCGTTTTTGAATGGCCAAGATTGCTTCTGATCAAATTAACTTAAATATGGATTAATTAAATAAAACACGTGGATTAGGGCATAATGAGCACATCTGGGCCGTTCACACGCGCGGGAGGTCAACACTTTCAACGCATCCAAAGGTCCACATTCAAATGACAATTAATTATGCAATTAGGGTTTAATTACTCTCAGGTGGCCGGAGAAGACTTCCGGTCGTCTTCTCCGGCCAGCTCTCACCTGAAAACTACCCAAATCCTTCAAAACGCATCAAAAATGAAGAACAAGAACTGGGAAATGATCCTCACATCCTCACGAATCAAACCCCCATCCTAAAACACATTTATATTTCCTAAATCAACTGAATCGAAGAAAATAAGTTCTAGGTCACGCAAGCTTCAGACACAAATTAAATGCTTATATCACAACCATTTCAAAAACTAAAGGTACCAGAATGATCAGGATAACACAAAGAACAAGTTTGGAACAAAAGAAATGATTTCTGGAAAAATTATTTTCGAGCTACCTGAGATTTGGAGCTTTCAGTTTAGAAACTTTCTGGCCACCTCTCTTTATGCAAGCTGCTCCTTAGAACCTCTTGATGATGTTTGAATGCCTTAGAACAATTTATATAGGCTGGTTGATGAGTTTCGAAAGCTCCTGCTTCAAGCTCAGTCAACAATGGCTATAGTGATTCTGGCTGATTCAGGCCATTGTGAATGATGGTTTGAGGTCCAGATGATGTATGGAGAAGCTTTGCAAGGTTTGTTTGGCTGTTTGTGAGCTAGGATGGAAGATTCGAATGGAACTGCAGAATGAGGGTGAAGAATGGTAGTGGGATGTTCTTGCTTGTTTCAGGCCAGGCTCTTGGTGGTTTCAGGTCTATGGAGTGTGGTGAGATGAATGATGAAGATGGTGTGTGTGTTTGAAGGCTGGGCAGAGAGATTCGAAGGCTTATGCAGCTTGGTGTGTTTTTGTGAATGTGTTTTATGTGTGAGCTTCAGCCTTGCCTCTTGATACCTTTTGCTTGCCAAATGATATTGTATTTTAATCCTATAGGTCAGATGATGTGACCTGGCCTATAGTGATTGGTAAGTTTGCTTTTGCTCAAAAGTCAAATTTGGTGTAAGAGAAGTATGGCTCATGATCTAGGCAAGTACAAGCATGGGGGCTGCGCAGCAAGGGTGAGGGGAAAGGCTAGCCAAAGTCAGCAGCCAATGTCATAAGTTGTAGGAAGTGATCATGATGATTTTGCAAGTTGTTGCTCTTTTGTTCACATGTGAGAAATCTTGTTACATGAACCATAAAACATGAGCAATTCCTAGTCCAATCTGAACTTTATGACTTGTAGAATGTTGGCACATTGGTTAGAGGTGAACTTGAGGCTGCAAAAGTCATTGATCCATGATTTTGCAAAATTCTCACTTAGGGCATGCCTTGAAAATCAATGATTTTATCCAACTTTGCATTGCCATAACTTTTGATCCAAGAAGAGTTTGATCATGTTCTTGTACTTTTTGAAAAGGGAAAGATGAGATCTACAACTTTCATGACCAAAGTTTTTCCATTTGAAGCCTTTTTGGATCAAGAATCAAAGCTTGAAAAATGACCTAAAATGATGCATTCTTGAAAAGTCAACTATGCCCAAAAAGTCAACATTTGCAAAAACCCTAAATTCTTGATTTTCATGAACTTCAACCTTCTTCCATGATCAAATAAAGATCATATACACTCAAAATGATGAAGATCACCCATTGGTTGGGTCATTGGGGGCCTCAGATGCCCTGATTTTGCACTGACTTGTCTGAAAAGTCAACCCTTGATCAGATGACTTCCCCATGGAATTTCTTCATGAAAATTGATATGTATACTCCCTATACCATATATAGATCAATGGAAACAAGAATGACCAAAAAAATTTGGGGTTATGGCCTCTGAAACCAAAACCCTAATTTTCAGTCAACTGTGCAGTTCAACCTGGCTCTGCATCCACTCAAACCCTAGCTCTTGTGATTCCTCTGCAATTTTGACTTTGAGGAGATGGAATATGATATAAGAATACACATGGACCCCTTTGAGTTGATTGGTAGCCTTTGGAATGGCTCAAGATGCTTTGGGATTGCTCAGATCACAAACCCTAGGTGTAGATGCCTTAGAAACTATCCAGTGAATAAAAAATGAGATATGAGATGATATGATTGTGTTTATGCATATGAGAATGATCACAAGCCATGGTGTGAATGAGTGAGGGCAAATTTGGGGTGTTTACACATGCAAGTAACACCAAAGCTCACCCAAGGCCCATTCTTTTTAACCTAATTCACACTACTATAAAGACATAACAAGACTACAAGACTAGGAGACAAAAATTGGACAAAAAGAGCCACTTACAAATTTCAAATTTTCAAGAAATATTCAAATTCGGTTTCACCAATTTCAATCCTTTTCAAGTGATTTGAAGGTTGAGATAGATTCCTGAAGTTGTTTAGAACGTGTTTGGATCATCACATGCATCGAAAGCTTCATGAACACTCATAACCGAATCTTGTTTTTCTCTTATTTATGCATTTTGCAATTTCATATATACACTTGTTTTAAACGGCATTTGATGATTGTTTATTGTTTGTGATGATGCAAGGAAGGTTTCTAGGCAATTACATTGAAGTTTCATAGCTTAAATTGTGTTCCACCATTATTAGGGTTTTAACCTTAAAATTGGGGGTTTATAATTTAGACCATTTAAATGATTTCTAATAACATATTTGGAATGTGTGTGATGTGGGGATCAATTTGGTGTGATCAATTTGAAAGAATTTTACAGGTTGCGTGATGTTGGAGAAAACATAGGTTTTCCTATGAAACAAAAGTCGCAGGTAAAGTTGCAACAATTTTCGCAGGTAAAATCGTAAATTCAGAGGTAGGGGATAAAGACGTTGGCGTGCAGTCTGGAATTTGAAAATCTCTTTTTCTTTATAATAATTGCATGCCATTGGATTGCCACAGACGCGCGTCTGGCTCAGTGGCAAGGGCGTATGACCATTGAGGTAAGGGTGTTGGGTTCAATCCCAGCCACCATCATTTTCTTAGCAATTTTATTTATGTTTTATGAAATATTATTATTATATTAATTCTAATTAACATTTAATAGTTAATTTAATCATTCCACTAATTACCTTCTTAAAAAAATTAACTAATCCCTTTTTTTTCTCATAATATTTTTAATGAATTTTTTTATTTATTTAATAGTTTTACTATTAAATTTGTAAATTAATTAAATAATTAGGTTTAGGTTTTCTAAAAATTAATCCAACCTTTTGTTAAATCTAATTTTTTCCTAAACCCTGATTTTTGCCTCAAACCTTAAATTTCGAACCTAAAAATTTAGCCATAATCTTTATCTTAAAACCCTGATTTCGCCCTAATTTTTACGCTAAATGTTTTTCATAAAACTTATTTTTTCTCATAAACCCTAAAATTTCTTTTTTTTTAAAACTCTTAAACCCTATTTTTATAAACCCTAAATTTTTCAAACTTTAACCTTTCATAAACTTAAACCCTGATTCTTTTTGTAAACCATAAACCTAATTTACAAACATTTTCACTAATTTTTATGCTATTCATTTGTGATGCGCCTCATTATGTAATTGTTTTTCATTTGTAATAGTGTAGCTTTATTTTCGCCTTATTATTTTGTAACTGCCCTGAAGCCTTGTAATAGCTTAGGGATTATTTATTTTTCTGCCTTTTAATTTTCTGCCTTTATTTTATAATAATTGTGTGGTTAGTAATATAGGGTGTGAAAAGAAATAATTGAACAAATTTGGACTTAGATAATTAATAATAAGATAAATATTGAAAATAACACTCACACACATAAGTCGATCGTTCTACGACCGCCATTTGCACATCCTAGGGTTTCCCCTCTTGGTTGACTTCAAAACATTGGTCAAGTCCCTCGAAAGTGGGAGTGTCTTAAGCAAAGTCCCTTTAAGCAAATATCATCAAATCCCTTCATATTCAAAAGATCATAAGTCTCTTCGAGGTTGCCTATGAAATAATGATCTTGTCCCTTCGGTAAAAAATGATGATAGTCCCTACGAATTGCTAAAGACACCCCTACAAGTTGCCTTCGTTAACCATACGATGACCCTACGTTTGTCCCTTAATAAAACCAATGTAAATGACTACTTACTCCTTAATAGTAAGGACAGTCTTACCCTTGAAAGGAAATAAAGAAACATGAAAGACCAATCTAGGATAGGTAGCATTTAATTAATTGCTCACATCCTTCAAAAACTCTTATTCACACTTCACTTTCAAAATATTTTTAAACTCCAGACTTTGTATACATCCATACGAGGATCATTACAAAGAATTTCTGAAAATCTTTTCTAAATACACACTTCACACTTTTCAAACAAATAAGTGAGCTAAGTAATTAAGAGCCCCTGGATAACCATGGATATGAAAGGTGCTAACACCTTCCCTTTATATAACCTCCCCCACCCCCCGATCTCAAAAATTTTAAAAGGTTTTTCCTGTTCTTTTATACCCTTTCCTATTGGATAAAACAAAAGTAGTTGGCGACTCTTGCTATCTGCATATGTTTTTGTCAAACAAAAACACCAAGTCAGTTCTTCTACCATGTTACAATGCACAATAAAAAATGAGTCAAATTTGCCTTGTTTTTTATAGCTGTGTTTTGAAGCAGTGGTTGTTAAATGTGTGTTGTTTGTTGTATGTTCATACTTTTTACACATATTTTGCATGTTGTATGTTAGCTATAATAGGCTGTTTGTATTGTGCATTGCTTTTCATAGCTGTTTGTGCATTTGAGAGTTGTGATAGCTGCTGGATTATTAACTTAACATATATTTTAGTACCTTTAGACTTAGGATTGAGTCTAGTTTAGGTCCTAGATGCATTAGGAATTGTTTGGTATGTGTTTACCTTATTCCTTTTTATCACATGTATACTACTAACCTTTGTTTTGTAGGGAGATTGAGGTAAGTTTCTTCACCTTATCCTTTTATTTCTTATGTCTTCAATTTGCATTTGCTTTACATTTTATGCTTGTGCTTGTTAGGCTTTCCCCTTTGTTAGAAGCAACTTACCTTCCTTAGGAAGGAAGTTGCATTCTAATTATCCTTTCTTCTTTTCCTTTTTCCTCATTAGGATTAGAAACCGCACTAACCATTAGGATCTCTTTTGATATGCAATAAACAACTTAGGGTTGGTCTTAGTCCCCCTTAGTTTTTTCCTTTTTCGATTTGAGTCTCTCTTTCTCATCTCAAAGAAAAGTAAAAAACATCTAATAAAGGTCGAACTTTCTTGTACGCTATGAGACTTTACCATGGGTTACTTATGCGCGTTCCATTTCGATACGAGGTATAAGGAATCTACCACGATGAACAAGTCTTAGTATGAGAATTTTTCACAAACAAATAAGCAAAACACTTCTCTTAAAAGACAACCAACAAAGACATCGTGTATTCTCATCTCATCTCCTACTCTTTACGGACGAATACGACTTGCCTCGCCAGTTCAAACAACGAAACGGTAACACCCTCGATTCAGCGAGCCAGTAGAACCTGAGTTAGAGCTATGACAACATCATCCTAAAAAACACAAAATAGTTCTCGCCTTAGTTAGGCGAACTACGTCGACTATGATCCTCATATTCTCGATGAGGTACGTAGGCAGTGGGGTAGGGCCCATTCGAGCACACTCTTTATTTTCCCTACATTTTTCCTTTTCGTTCCCTTTTTTAGTTCCCTTTCTCATCCCATTTCAGTTCCAGTTAGCGGTTTATTCAGCAACATCTTATTTCTCACCCTTTGAAACAGACAAACAAGTGTGGATCCCGTCGGATACGGCGGACGGTATGGGGTGCTAATACCTTCCCAGGTTGTAACCGACTCTCGAACCCAGATCTTTGGTTTGCAGGACCTTGTCCTTTCCTTCTTCCTCAGGTTTGACCTTTCCCGTTCCTTCGGGATAAATAATGCCTGGCAGGCGACTCTACCTTTTCCGTGCCACTTTTGTGTTTGTACTAGGATGAAAATCCTGGGAGCGACACATACTACATGGAAAAGGACTTGAATACACTTTCTTGTGCCAAATTCAATAAAAGCTTCTAAAAGAATTCTAACCAACAATAAGCGCCTTTCCTTAGGGAATTCTCTTCTCATCTCCTCACTCTTAACGAAAGAAATCACTTCAACCTGTCTCTTTGCAAGATGGTAAACACACTCATGTCAGACGAGCCTGTAACACCTGAGCATAGGCATAAGCCATTCAAGTCATAAAAAATGCAAACAAACAATTTTCCTCCCTAGTTAGAGGAACTACGTCGACTCTGATTCTCATGTACGATGAGATATGTAGGCGGTGGGATAGGGCCCATTCGAGCACTCTATTTATTTTTCCTACATTTTTCCCATTTCTTTTCTTTCTCTTTCCAGTAGCAGTTCCAGTTCAGTACCAGTTTATCCTCACCCTTTGAAATGGTACTAGCAAGCATGGATCCCGTCGGGTACGACAGACGATCTGAGGTGCTAATACCTTCCCAGTTCGTTACCGACTCCCTTACCCTTTCTCTTTGGTTTGCAAGACCCTGTTTTCTCCTTCTTTTCTGGTTTGTGCAACATTATCATTCCTTCGGGATAAAAATACCTGGCTGACGACTCTTTCTTTTTCACGCCACTTTCGAGCCTGTACCGGGATGGAAATCCCCGGGATTGACACCGGGTTACCTTAAACTTTTTTCTTGGTAAAGAGATTTTAATCCAGATGTACAAAAGAATATAAATGCCCAAGTTTAGGTCAAATTATATGGTCTGACCCAAGAGTATTGGAGACCAAATATTCTTTGAATTATTGTTATTACCTTGGGAACTCGTGTTTGCACTAACTTTGTTGCCTTTAAGCCTATGGTTGACTGAAATTTTAGTCAATTTGTAAGAGTGTTGATAGACCTGGATTTAGCTAAACATTTAAGGCACAAAGTGTAACACCCTTTTTACCCCACGACATAAATATACAAAATTTCTCAATTAAAATCAGAGTTTCAACATGAAAGGGCATCACATTTCAACAAATCATCAATTAAACTCATTTATGTGTCATGTCCCGTAACACGGGTTGCAACGTGCATCATTATATACACAAACATCATTTAAATACGCAATAGATCATCAACGTTGTTAACTTATTCAACATAGTTGAAAGATTCAATTGTGATCCAAAACATCATCAATCATGTGCTAAAAACAAACAAAAATGACAAAAAAAAATAATCCAAGCATTCCCAGTGTTACACGACATAGAGCAGGACACCACTTAGACTCTATAAACGATATAAGACTCACTCCGAGCTACTTCTAAACACCGAGATATTCTTGAGTATCTGCAGGAAGGTATAATAGACCATCACAAAAGACAGACATGTTGAGTAAATTCACATTCAATATAAATAATATAAAGATGGAATTACAAGACAACATACAATAATACATCATTTACATCATGTTTCACCCACATAAAACAAAATCAATCACATCATCATAAACAAATGCAATCATGTTATGCCACCAAGAATGAAATGCATTCTTCATAATATGCATGTGGTACCGGATCATCATCATGGATGGACACTGGGTCATCAACCCTCCACAAGGGAGCACAACATAAACAACAGCACCCCAATCAACACTATGGGATTGAAGCCTTTATCATCATAAGTATGCCATGAATACAATTATGCAACAACATCAACATAATCATTCTAATCAACATTTGCATCAGCATTCATCATTATTCATCATTCGTCATTCATACATCTACTTTGCCTACTCATGTTATCCATACTACATATCATCATTTTACAACATAGTTATCATAACATCATTTCATCACAATTGTTATATATTTAGCCTATTATAGCATGGCAAGAACTCACAGCAACATTATAGTAACACAGTACAACAAAACAAGTCATTACGAGTCATTCTAGAAAAGAAATTATTTTTATAAAAAAAACTACAGGTCTCGCTAAGCGAGTATCTCCCTCGCTAAGCAAGCTACTCTCTGTTTGTGAAATTCCTAAAGTTTCACTCGCTTGCTAAGCGAGCTCCTGCTCGCTAAACGAGAAGACAAATTTTGTCAGAAAACCCTGCAACTTTCCACATGACTCAACTGCGACAAAACCCCTTAAAAATCATCATTTGACAGCAGAAAACACATAAATCAATTCTACAACCTATTAACCATATATATTCATCACCTATAACATCTAACAACATTAATTCATCAAAATCTACCAACAATCTACCTAACCCTAAGGTTTCCCTCAAAAATCTCATTTTCTCATAAGACTACCTATACATTATATATATATATATATATATATATATATATATATATATATATATATATATATATATATATATATATATATATATATATATATTGAATAAGAACTACTCCCCATACCTCAGTCGGTTGAGCTTTCTCGATCACTTCCTGAGAAAGTCCAACCTTTGTCTCCTTGTTCTTCAGAGCAACCTTTCAATCTTCACCAAAAACACGAATCATGAGAAAACTGATCATATACTCCTTTCTCATAACCTTCTCAAATGACCAATTAAGTTACCCTTCAGACCTCCAACTCTTTTATTTTGTTTTTTAATAATAATATTTAAATAATATCCAATTATTATAATATCACTATTTAATAAAATAATTCATTCTTCTTAATATTCCACAAAATACCACATATTACCACATGTTCATAAATAATTAAATAAATAATTAAATTATGAAATTAGGGTGTTACAACTCTCCACCGCTTTAGGAATTTTCGTCCTCAAAAATGTTACTTGAAACAAACAGAGTCGGATACGACTCCTTCATCTGATATTCACATTCCCAAGTCCAACTTTCACCTGCTGGTCCATCCCCACAATACCTCTACCAAGACAATCTCTTTTCCTTGTAACTGCTTCATTTCTCGACCATCTATCTGCAATGGTAATGCATCAACATTCAGATTATCTCTTACCTGCACGTCATCCATCTAAATCACATGTGATGGATTGCACACATACTTCCTCAATTGCGACACATGGAACACATCATGCAAATTCATAAGCGATCGTGCTAACGCAATCTGATATGCTACCGCTCTGATCCTTTTCAAAATCTGATACGAACCAACAAAACATGGAGTGAGCTTTCTAAACTTCAAAGCTCGTCTGACACCAGTCACCGGAGTAACTCTCAAAAACACATGGTCTCCATCTTGAAACTCAGGATCTTTCCTCCTTTTATCATGATAACTCTTATGTCGACTTTGAGAGGCCTTCATTCTTTCTTGTATCATCTTAATCTTCACATTCATCTCTTGCACAATCTCAGGTCTGAGTATTTCACTCTCGCCTGATTCATACCAACACAATGGAGTCCGACATCTTCTTCCATATAACACCTCATAAGGTGCCATTCCAATACTAGCATGATAACTATTATTGTAAGTAAACTCAATCAACGACAAATGTCTATCCCAAGATCCTCCTTGATCCAACACACACGCTCTCAATAAATCCTCTAAAGATTGGATAGTCCTCTATGTCTTACCATTTGTTTGTGGATGATATGCATAGCTCATTCTCAACTTAGTACCCAGAGCATCTTGTAAACTCTTCCATAACCTCAACGTAAATCGCAGATCTCTATCTGATACGATACTTAACGCTATCCCATGAAACTTCATTATCTCTTCAATATACATTTCAGCTAGCTTAAGCATAAAATGATTAATCTTCATCGGCAAGATATGGGCCGACTTATGTAGTTACAGAGATAGCCTAAAATGGGGGTGAATTAGGTTATATAAAATTTTCTCGGTTATTTTATCGGTGGATGGATTTTTCTTGATTATTGTTCTAAGATAATAAAGCGATAAGGCAGAAAGTAGAAAGACACAAGCAATTATCCTGGTTCCCTTCACAATCCGAAGGTACATCCAGTCCCCTTACACCTCGTAAGAAATTTTCACTATAGTTTCAGATCGTTCAACCTATCACACCAAAACCAGTGAGGCCTACTTTCTACAAACTATACACCAAAAAGTGTGTAAGAACAATCCTCTTGCAAGAACTAACCCTTACGTCCAACAATCCTGGATCGCAAGTCAATACAAGAAATAATTCTTAGAATTAAATGAAATGTAGAAATGTTGAAGTCTGGTAATATCAAGCAATGTTGATCTTCTCCTTTTATATTTCTCACTCACAAACAATGAATATCAGTGTTCACTAAAGTGTATGAAAATATTGAATTTAGTGTACTTTAGAAAGTTTTTGATTTTTGAGTAAGAGAAAGTTTTATGAAAATTGTGTAAGAGGTATTTTTAAAATTTTGCACAATGAAGTTTAAATATGATACAAGATACCTCTAGGAAAAGGTACAAAAAATGAAAGGATGTCTCATTCCAAAATTGAAAAACAAGATACATAATTTTTAAAATTTGAAAAAATAATTTCTGGAATTTGAACAGTGATAACCGGTTACTACCCCATGGGTAACCGATTACTTGTTGTAACGTAAAAATTATTTTTCAGAAAAAAGTTGAAGTAATCGGTTACTACCTACACGGTAACCGGTTACTTGATCAGAAATAAAAAAAAATCTTTTAAGATTAAGATCTGTAACAAGGCATGCACAATGATTAGTTTTAGACAATAACAAGTGTGAGTGCATCCTAAGTTGAACACTTAATAGACGTTATTGGTCATGAGAAATGAGTTATACCTTTCAATGAGAAACCTTGTCTTTATGAACACTTTTTGAATGAGGCTTGAACGATCCTTTTTGCTTACATTCAAGACTTGATAAATTTGTTGTTATCATCAAAATATGATTTGAGAGGCTTGCTTCTACAATCTCCCCCTTTTTGATGATGACAACTAAGAGTGAAAATGAAGTTTGCTTCTTGGTTTCTCCAAACCCCCCCCCCCCCCTTTGAAGGTGCTCCCCCTCAAAGTGATACTAGGAGGTTTGTAAGGAAAAACAATATGCATAATGAGAGAAACAAGAATGCATACTAAAGACTTCTCCCCCTTTGTCATCCACAAAAAGGATGGGAAAAGTACTTTAATAATAAGTTAGCACATGAAAGCTTTAAAAGTAATATAAGTCATAAAATAGATAATCATATAGAAATAATAACCAAACATAGATTATACGAAACATGAGTTTTTATGAACATAAGCATAACTGAAATTTAAGAAGCAACATGGTACGGAAATGGTAAACTAACAACATAAAGACTTAAATAGAAATCTTAAACTAAGAACATAAAAAACATAAAGAAAACATGCATTAAAGCCTAGTCACTTCCGGAACCATCTTCATCCATATCGTCTTCGTCACCATCCGAATTCCCCGCATTAGAAGGTTAAGAAGGAGAGAATTTCTGAAACATCTTCATTAATTTACCGAGGCTACAGGTGGTCTTTTGGTGATTATGGTTCATAGTGGTTTTGAGGCTTACGAATTCATTGTAGAGGAATTCATTTGTATAGCCACTTTTCGGAACGGCTTGAGCGGCAAAATCTTCTTTATATCCATACAACCTATTTGGACCACAAATGATACCAGTGTTCTTAGTAGTCGTGACCAAGTTGATTTCATTTTGCTTGACCGTCATTTCAAAGTGAGGTTCTCTTGAACTAGGGATACCAAAATGTTCCAAAATCTTTGACACGAAGCGGATGTACGGGAGACCGCTACCAAGACAAACTTGATGCTTCATATGATGAAAGATGACATATGCCCAGTTGATTGGCCATTCCTCCTTCAAAGAATGGAACAACATCAATTCAAGTTCACTAACTTGAGCAAAGTTGGAACTTTTTGGCACCAACACATAATCCAAGATGTAGTGAAGCATGCGGTCACTAACAGTTAATGATTTTGCATTTTTGATGATCTGGGAAGATTGAACCTGCCTACCGAGTAAATCATCATGTGTTCCTATTGATATTTCAATAAAATAAGCTAGTGTGTCAAAATCATTCCATCTTTCAGTGTTTGTCATAAAACCAACTTTGAACTCATATCCTTCATATGGTATATCAAGAATGGTTCCTAGCTTTTCAATAGTAACCTCTATTTCCTTTTTATTGTCCTTAGTAGTAAATTGTTCATCACCAAATTCATCTTCTCCAAAAGAAAGAGTGTGATAGAAAGTTCTTACCAAGTCAGGATAGATTTTTCATGTGTCAACAACCAGCTCTTACACACCAGATGCATCCAGAAGAGCTTCAAAAGTGAAACTATGATAAGGGAACTCTTCAAAGTTCACATATTTTATGATCATGAACTTCTGGGAGCGAATGTCAAAGTCAAGTCTCCTTTGCTTCTAAGGTTTCATGAACTACTCCTTACCAGTGTCAGAGTCAAAGCCAGAATCCACAATTTGTTGCTTTCCCCTATTCTTTGAGGTGGCCATGGAAGAGATGATGAAGTTAGGGTTTGGTGAGGATTTTCGGATTTTGGAAGGGAGAGAGGTGAAGATGAGTTGTTCTTGTGAAGTTAGGGTTATAAGGTGGTAGATTATGAGTGGGTTTTACATGTGAGTAATTTTGGTCAAGAGTGTTAATGAGAGGAAGGTGGGAGGATGAGAGAGTAAATGAATATTAGGTTTCCAAGGAGTGAACAAGACTTTAGTGTTCCCAAAATATACATTTAAGATACAAAGGAAAAGAAGAAAAGAAAACAAGTAGCATTTCATAAAACATTATGCGTTTTTAAAAATATCCAGAAAATGGAAGTGGTAACCGGTTACTACCTACTTGGTAACCGGTTACTTGCTTCAAATTTTCAAAAAAATTTATATAAAAAAACAGCAACTATGTAGCAAGAAAATTGTAATTATTTTTGACAAAAAAATTTCACAAAGTGTTAGCACGTAATATTACGCAACTTTTGATCAAAAAATATTTAGAAACGGATTATTTTCGGGTATCCGAAAGAGAGAAAAATCAAAAATGGCGAAAATTGAAGAAAGGTTCTTTCGCCAAAGGTTTAGTGAATATGTCGGCAAGTTGGTTGTGTGTATCCACGAAAGTAACATCTACATCTCCGTTGAGCACGTGATCTTGAAGGAAATGGTGCCGAATGTCTATGTGCTTTGTGTCGCTCCCGGGATTTTCATCCTAGTACAAACGCAAAAATGGCGCGGAAAAGGTAGAGTCGCCAGCCAAGCATTTTTATCCTGAAGGAACGGGAAAGGTAATGCTGCACAAACCTGAGGAAGAAGGAAATGACAAGGTTCTGCGAACCAAAGATCTGGGTTCGGGAGTCGGTTACGACTTGGGAAGGTATTAGCACCCCAGATCGCCCGTCGTACCCGACGGGATCCACGCTTGCTTGTTTGCTTCAAAGGGTGAGAAATAAAGTGTTGTTGAATAAAACTGCTAACTGGAACTGAAACTGAAATGAGAAAGGAATTGGAAAAGAGAATGAAAGGAAAGAGGGGAAATATAGGGAAAATAAAGAATGTGCTCGAACGGGCCTTACCTCGCTGCCTATGTACCTCATCGGGAAAATGAGGATCAGAGTCGACGTAGTTCGCCTAACTAAGGAGGGAACTATTTATTTGTGTTTTCTATAGCTGGAACTGCGTATGTCTATGCTCAGGTATTGCAGGCTTATCTGGTACGAGTGTGTTTACCATCTTGCATGCGAGACACGTCGTCGTGAGTTCGCGTTGAGAGTGAATGAGGTGAGAAGAGAAGTTCCCGCAGGAAAGTCGCTTATTGTTTGTGGTTTGCTTTTTAAGAGTTTTGTATGAATTTGGCACAAGGAAGTGAATTCAAACTCTTTTCCATGGAATGTGTACTTGCTACTATATTCCAAGATGGAATAGTAGAACAAGCACACCAAGTAAGGAGAATTTATCCAAGACTTGTTTCCAAGGATTAGGGTCTAAGTTCACTAGCTTGTTGAACTTTATTACATGTTTTTGTTGTCTGTGAAGAAGTATCTTTTAGATTTTATTTGTGAAAATAACCTCTTGATCAGACTTGTACATCATACTAGACAAGCCTACACTATTCCAAGATGGAATGAATGTAAGTGCCCCATGGAATAAGGCTAAACACAAGAAATTATTTCATGTCTTTATTAAGTCTTTTTTATTTTGTTTGAAGATGAGAAAAGGAGACTCAAGAGGCAAAAGGTCAAAGCTAATGAGGGACTAAGACACAACCCTAAGTTATCTTATTATGTACAAGGAGTGATCCTATGGTTAATGAAGTATTCTAAACCTAAGGAAAAGAAAAGCAAGTTATAATTCAACTTACTTCCTAAGGAAGTTAAGTTGAATCTAAAGAACAAAAGGGAATCCTATGAACAAAGCAACAAGTGCTAAGGCAAGCATAATTAAATTTATAAGAAAAGGAATGAAGTAATGATTACCTCATCTTCCCCCCTACAAAACAAATGTTAGCATGATGAAGCAATATGAACAATTATGACATGGCAAACTTCAATAAACAATTCACACTAGCTTAAGAAAGATGTTAGTGGGCTTCTAAGGTTAAGACCTAAGTCTAAGGTATTCTATAAGGTAACACACTTAAAAAGTCAGTAGCTAAATCAATTAAAAATTATCTAAAGGGATTGATTGAATTAAAGTTAAACTATGCCCTAAAGTACTACTAAACCCTAATGAGACCTAAGGATGAAGTTGAAAGGGTAACATAAGTGTTTAGCATGCTAAAATAGCCTATGATCAAAGGTAAATTAAAAATCCAGAACTTAACACTATATGAAAGTGAAGAATGAGATTATTTCAAATGAGAAAGAAGAGATCCAAGTCAAAGGTATTCAAACATGAGATTGAAAAGTGGGAGAATGCATGTGGAAACATGATTCTAAAGGTTAAACAAAATGACTTAAAAGAAAATTCAAAAATGACCAAAGGGACTTGACCTCCCCATAAAAAAACCAGAGGCTTGACAACAAATTTGAATGGAAGTTAGATTTAGAAAATATTCACAAATTATGTGATAAGAGGCATCTTAAGGCTAGGGGTCCAAATTAGGGTTTTTAAGGTCCTTTAGATGGCAAATGAAGTTCAAAAAGATGCAAAAGGTTCTACAATTGAGATGAACATGTGAGAATGACCACAAAACAATTATGAGACACAAAACAAAGATAAAATGAAGTTGGCTTATGTGCAAATTGAATTTGAGATGTTTAAGATGGAAGGTGGGGCGAGATTAGGTTAAAATAGGATATAGGTGACTTAATACTCAAGGCAAACCTACAAATCAAATGTGAACACCCAGGGATTGTACTTAACACTTAATGAAATCCCATGCGACCTGTAAGACTCAACTTTAAGACCTCAAGGTAATGGCATGAATGCCTTATTCTAATGGGACCAAAGGAAGTGAAGGAAATGAACAAAAAATGTGACTTGTGAACCAAGCAACTTGGAAAAATACTAAATGATCATGAACAATTATGAAAATTGACACTTGAATACAAAATCCATAGGGTGACTTGCATACAAAAAATCTCACAAAAAATCTTATTTTTTAGTGGTCAAATGAAATGTAGAAGTGAATTAGGGTTTGCATGTATACATGTGAAAGAAATGGATCAAAACTTGACTTATAGTGACCTAAAAATCAAAAAAAAAATATGTTGAAGAAATTCAATGAGCCCTCTGACCAATGCAAGAAGAATGACTCATTTAGATTTTGTGGTTTGGGAGAAAGAAAATAAACAAATTGATTGGTCAAAAAAGAAGGAAATAGAAATTAATTCATTGGGAAATTAATTCTGGTTAAACAATAAAGGAAAAATGGGAACAAAAATTATGGAAAATTAGGAAAAAATATAAAGACCTCACATGAACTAATCTGGAATTTTTTATAAGGTTTTGGTAATTTTAAAAATAAAAAACGAAAATGTAATAAGATGAGAAAAAAGAAATAAAATGAAAATAGGTTGAATTAATGAATGGGCCTGGGGGGTGCTTTTAGTCAGAAATAACACTAGAATGGGCCTTAAGTGAACACGCCGGGGGTGCTAAAAGAATCCTGAGGATTTGTTCACAAATTTGTGCACGTGAGTCTCACGCTTATCATTTATGTGCTGGCTGAACTATGACCCTAGGATGTCCAAGATCCAATGGTTGTGTTTTAATTTCACCAAGACAATTAGGGCACTGTTCAGGTCACCAAAGGACGTTTCCGGTCGTCTTCTCTGGTGACCCCTGCCTAGGACTTGCATCAAACTTCCATGTAAATGCAATCTAAAACTACCAATGGAATCGCCTCATTCTCCTGATCAACAGCCTATCCTCATATTCAACTTATCAATCATAAAATCACCAAATCGAAGGCAAACAAATCTCAACCTAAAAATGGATCTAAACTTCTATGAAGCCTATCAACTAGCCAGGGGTTGCAATGCTCCTATTGAGCTTCACACAATATGAAAACAATAAAAATTGATGAAGGCAAGCAAATAGAATTTCAGAATGCACTTGAATTGCAGAAATGCCATAAGTTGAGGAAAACTAGAGATGAGAATCCTGAGCTCTTGCTTTGACTTGATCTTGAACAATGAGAGTGAAATAAACATTATGAATGGGAGATCTTGAGGATTTTATGAAAGTGAAGTAAAGTGTGAGATTATGCAGTGATGAATTTCTGAGGCTTCAAGGTGAGCAAGCCATGGATCTTGTGCAAGACTTGATGTTGATGATGATTGAATGAAGCTTGAAACTAGATAGATGAAGTTTTAAGAGCTTCGATCCAAAATGCAGTGCAATATCAATAAGATGCAATGGATGATCCTTGGAGAATCAAGCTATGTAATCCATGGAGATTGTGTCTAAGATGATGATGATGATGAACTGAAGAAGAATGAGCTATGTTAATGGAAATTGAAGCTAGCTCGAAGCAAAATGCAGAAGAAGATCTTCAAGATGCAAAGAGAAAAACCAGAGGGAAAGTGGTGAATGATGAAGTGATTTTTGGATCAAATGAAACTCTTAGTGTAATTTTGTTAGAGATGATCCTTTTATATCCATAGTTAACTGTTAACTACTCTAGTTAACAGTTAGAACTAGAGTGAAGTTAACTCTAGGGTGCCATGATCAATGTGAAGGTGTGAGATGCAATGTCAATGCAGCTGAATTTGTAGATTGAGTTAGTTGCTTGAATTTGATCATATGCAATGAGGAGCATAGTTGTTATGATGGAACTTGTTGATATATGATGAGGCTGATCATTGCAGCATGCCTTCAATACTTGGAAGTTCTTCATTTGCTTGATTTTCAAAGGTGTGCATGGTAAAAGGAGTGATCATGCAGCATGAGATGATGCCATTTCCTTACTTGTCATGAGTTTGAACATAACATGATGTAGAGACTCTTGAATGAGCTGAATTTGCACATGAGATACATTGCCTTAGCCTGGAAGAAAACATATGGCATGTTGTCATCTTATTTTGAATGTTTCTTCATGAACAAGTCACCAAATGATGTGATTCACGTGCTCAATTTGAAGTAGATGTTTCATACACAAAGTTTGTAATTCAAACAATCATGGAATATGACCTCTAAATATCTCAATTATGTCTTTGAACATCATGTCATAAGCCTGCATTATGGGCCTGCATAACATTGCCTTGGCTTGTGCAAGATGTCTTGTGCATTTCAGTTTGAACATCCTCATTTTGCCTTCCTATAACTCTTAATCCTTTGATCACATGAAAAATCTTTGAACATCAAATTTGTTGGAAACATGGAAATAAACAACTTTGAGTTCAAAGAAATTTCATTTGAGGCCTCTAACATGGATAAAAATATCTTGCATTATGACCCACCACCTATTTGATGGAATGCCTTGCCTGGCACGTGCGCAGGAGGCAAGGTCTGCCTTGGTTTTGCCATAGTTTGCCTTGATTTATTCAAACTTTGCAAGATCATAACTCTCTCAATTTTGATGCTATGAATGAGTTCCACCTATGTATTTGAAGCTTAAGATTCCCTATTTAATTGGCTCAAGGTAGAATTTTGATATCCCTCATATTTTGGGAGAAAGCCTCTCTTGAAGATGCTGCAAAAATGGCCAAAACTTGCCATTTTTGGAAACCCTAATTTTCCAAAAATGGTAAGTTTTGGTTTTCTTGATCAACTTTGAACTATAGGATCCTTGTAACCCTAATTTCATGATTTTGACCTTAAAAAGTCAGGAGTTGACTTTTTCCTCAACATGGTTGACGTTTCCCCAATTCCTTGATTTTCAGTCATCTGGCCAATTGAACCTCTTCCAAAATGTTTCTATGGATGAAATTTGAACCCTAGGCACTTGACATCATACATAAGACAATGGAATCCACTTTGGATCAAAATTTCATTGAGAAGCCCAGTAAAAATGAAACCCTAATTTGGCCCCTTTTCAACAGGAGATGTTGCACTGCTTGCCTCCTTTGATCAATTCAATTCTCTTCAAGACTTGTGGCTTCTAGTGAAGACTTGTGGGATGTTGTGAACCCTTTGCACAAGGTTGTGAAGCTTTGTGGCCCCTTGGTTGTCTCTGTATGGCCTTTAATTATTCCAATCAATGATCACATGCCTATGCCTCAGCTATGATGAACATGATGCAATATTTTTTATTATTTCATGAATTTGTTTATGCCAAATGCTATGCAAAATGTTGAGGAAATAAGAGGGAAAATTTTGAGGTATTACAACTGCCCCTATTCAATCATCTGCAAGCCTGAGCGGATAATTGCAACGACTTTTAGATGTTCAAGGTATGAAGTGATTGAATACTCGAATAAAACCTGGAAATTTGAACTCTGTGGGGAAATACAATATGCTGGGAAGAATGCCATTCTCGAATGACAGCTCACAAAAGATCCTCGGATCTAACATGAAACCAGCCTCGAATGGAGACGCAATGATATATCGGCCTCAGTCGATAACTAGAAACACAAAGACTGACCTCATATAGACTTTGCAAAAGATACAAACTGACCTCAATTAATAAGCTTAAAAGGGTCTATCATCTTCGAATGCTAGCCAAAACAACAAGACCAACCTCTGAAGGTCTTGAAGAAAAGAATATCATCCTCAAATGACAATTCTCAAAAGATCTTCGGATCTAACACGAAACCATCCTCGAATGGAGACGCAATGGTATACGGGCCTCAGTCGATAACCAGAAACACAAAGACTGACCTCAGATAGACTTTGCAAAAGAGATAAACTGACCTCAATCAATAAGCTCAAAATGGTCTATCATCCTCGAATGATAGCCACAACAACAAGACCAGCCTCAAAAGGACTTGAAGAAAAGAATGTTATCCTCGAATGACAATTCTCAAAAGATCCTCAGATCTAACATGAAATCATCCTTGAATGGAGATGCAATGGTATACCGGCCTCAGTCGATTACCAAAAACACAAAGACTGGCCTCAGACAGACTTTGTAAAAGAGAGAAACTTACCTCAATCAATAAGCTTAAAATGGTCTATCATCCTAGAATGATAGCCACAACAACAAGACCAATCTCAGAAGGACTTGAAGAAAAGAATGCCATCCTCGAATGACAACTCTCAAAAGATCCTCGGATCTAACACGAAACCATCCTCGAATGGAGACACAATGGTATACCGGCCTTAGTCGATAACCAGAAACACAATGAGAATAGGACAAGATGGAACGGGGTCGTTGTACATAAACGAGAGCCCAGGCAAACAGGGTCGTTGTACAAAACGAGAACCTGCGACGAGACTGTTGTACAAAACAAGAAGCATAATAGAAAACATTGACTTGAAAAAACAAGGATGCTTGGCAAATGGTATTAGTATCCTCTGCAGGGAGTACTTCAGGTTGAAAGGATGTTACAGGCTTTTGTAATATACCTCAAAACTGGCCCATGCTGGCATGCACATGTTTGAATTTATGGCATAATGCTCCATTACAACGGAAATGCTATGCTTTTGAGGATGCAAATGCAATGATGATTATGCATATGCGAATGCAAAGAGATCTCCTGATAAGGAGACTGCAAGTATCCCTGGTGGCTTGACTGAGGAGAAATGATCATTGCATTGATTTGGTCCATCCTGGCGAGTAGGAAACAACTCTGCGGGGAACGTCGTTAATGATACACCGGCTCTAAACTGCCGCCATTGCCAAAAATAAATTGGACTTTGAGATTAGAGATCCAATACCCTCCTAGAGATGGACTTTTCTTTCTAGGTACGCTACCCGTTGAACTCCGTTGGGGAAGTTAAAACCTTCTGACTTGGCTGGGGAACCAGTTGTATGGCACTGCCGAGAAAGCAACTTGCTGGGGAGGAAAGACATTCCTTGTACTGCTGGGGATTGCCCCTGTATTTAAGGGAAGGCTCTGCTTGGGAAGGACATCTATCTTTCGTTGCCTTGCTGAGGGAGTTTTCAACTTCCACCTTTACTAGGGATAATAGGGGATACACGGGAAGACACATATTCTCGTTCAGCCATATTGTTGAGATATTCCTCCTGGAAATTCGCTTTAGCTCTGCTAGCAACGCTTGTAACTGTACTTGCATAAACGCAACTGATAGTGCTTGTAACATGGAGAGTTAGTTTGGACATGTATGCCTCAGGCTTATGGTATGAATCACCACCCCGACAACTTAACACTTTTTAGAGTTGTATTATAGGTTTATGTCCTCATGCACGAGTTAGAAAGCATTCGAATGTTCACAACAGAATAATAAGTCACAATTTACTGGACGTTTTTGCAATCAATCAATGTTAGATGAAAAACAAAAACAAAAACAAATAGTCACAAGTTGACTGAAATTGACTTTTATTGATTTGGAAAACGGTCATGAATAGGCATTACATCGGGAATCAATTCCCTAGAAAGAGGAAATCGCTCAAAAGGAAAAAAAACTATCCTATTGACAATGTGAAAAGTGAATCTCATCAGGTTTCGACCCAGCTATGACTTATATATCTTCAAGACTCGCCGCTTGCTCTGCCCCTGAGAAAGGTAATTGGACTGATCTTCAAACCTTGGAATAACCTTAGTTGCAAATGAATCACAAATCTCGCAGACCGCAGTCGTTCGCGTTAGTCCCTCTTTTGTGTGGATCGCCCTTTCGGGTTTTCTATCCATCGGGATACCCTTTTTTTCCTGAGTTGTCCGATGTGGCTTTTCAGCTCAGCTGGTGTACTTTTTTTCAATATTTCCCTAATTTTTCCCGAGCCTTTTATTCTGTTTCTGGCTCGCCGGGATGCCCATTTTTGCATGGATCCTTATTTTATTTTTACCCAGCGGGTCTTTTTACACGAAGTATTTTCTTACTACGTTTGCATTGATAGGGGAATGGAAGTCTTCACCATCCAGGGTTGTTAGCATCAAGGCTCCACCTGAGAAGACCTTTTTAACCACGAATGGTCCTTCATAATTGGGTGTCCACTTGCCCCTGTGATCGTTGAGAGGGGGAAGAATCATTTTCAGCACCAGGTCACCTGGTATGTACCGTTGAGGCCGTACTTTCTTGTCGAAAGCCTGTTTCATTCTTCGTTGGTACAACTGTCCATGGCATACAGCTGTTAGGCGTTTCTCTTCAATGAGGCTCAGTTGATTATACATGGATCGGAGCCATTCAGCTTCATCTAGCTTAATGTCCATCATTAACCTCAACGAGGGGATCTCAACTTCGACTGGTAGGACTGCCTCCATACCGTACACCAAAGAGAACGGGGTGGCCCCTGTTGAGGTACGCACAGACGTTCGGTACCCATGTAACGCAAATGGTAGCATCTCGTGCCAATCTTTATACGTCACAACCATCTTCTGCACGATTTTCTTGATGTTTTTATCGGCCGCCTCGACGGAGCCATTCATCTTCGGGCGATATGGCGAAGAGTTGTGATGCTCTATTTTGAAATCCCGACACAAGTCAGCCATCATCTTGTTATTGAGGTTAGAACCATTATCAATAATGATTCTTTCGAGAATTCCATACTGGTAAATGATATCTCTTTTGATAAACTGGGCTACCACTTGCTTTGTAACGCTGGCATGAGATGCCACTTCGACCCACTTCGTGAAATAGTCTATAGCAACTAGGATGAAGCGATGATCGTTGGAAGTTGTTGGCTCAATCTTGCCAATCATATCAATGCCCCACATGGCGAACGGCCAAGGTGAAGACATGACACTCAATGGATTCGGAGGTACATGGACCTTATCAGCATAAATCTGGCACTTGTGACATTTGCGGGAATATTTACAGCAATTAGATTCCATGGTGATCCAATAATATCCCAATCTCAATAGTTTCTTTGCCATATCATATCCTCCAGCATGGGTACCAAAGGAGCCTCCATGAACCTCTTGCATCAACAAGTCTGCTCGTGTCTATCCACGCATCTGAGCAGAACCATGTCAAAGTTTCGCTTGTATAACACATCATCTAGATTCAAGAAGAATCCACCTGCTAGTCTTCTGAGAGTCTTCCTGTCTTTACTGGATGCCCCAATCGGGTACTCTTGAGACTTCAAGAATTGCTTGATATCATGATACCAAGGTTTGTTATCCTCACTATTGTCAACTACAAAGACATAGGCAGGTCTTTCAAGACGAGAGACCATGATTCGAGGCATGTAATCTCTTGACAAACTTTAATCATGGATGACAAAGTTGCTAGAGCATCAACGAACTGATTTTTATCTCTTGGAATGTAACTCAGCTTGACCTTGGTAAAGAAAGTTAGCAACCTCCGGGCATAATCCCTGTAAGGAACCAAGTGAGGTTGATGAACTAACCACTTTCCATTGACTTGGTTTACCACCAGAGCAGAATCTCCGAAGATCTCTAGGTTCTTGATTCACAAGTTAATTGCCTCCTCAACCCCCATGATGCAAGCTTCATACTTTTCTTCGTTATTGGTACATTCGAAAGTCAACCGATCAGCAAAAGGAACATGGACACCCTCTAGTGAGATAATGACAACACCTACTTCACTTTCGTTTACGTTCACAACTCCGTCAAACATCAACTTCCATTTGGATTCAGGGTTTGGCCCCTCCTCCGGAAGTGGTTCTTCAGAATCTTTCAACTTGAGGAACATGATGTCATCATCCGGAAACTCGAATTTCATGGGCTGATAATCGTCAATTGGTTGTTGAGCCAAGTATTCTGTCAATACACTCCCCTTGATTGCTTTTTGTGAAGTGTACTAGATATCATATTCTGTTAAAATCATCTGCCATCGGGCTACCCTTCCTGTTAGAGTCAGCTTCTCGAAGATATATTTTACAGGATCCATATTGGAAATTAGGAAAGTGGTGTGAGTCAGCATGTACTGTCTTAGTCGGCGAGCAGCCCATGCCAAAGCGCAACAAGTTTTCTCGAGTAATGAGTAGCGTGCCTCATAATCGGTAAACTTTTTGCTATGGTAGTAAATGGCGTGCTCTTTTTGACCAGACTCGTCATACTGACCCAACACACATCCCATTGATCCTTCAAGTACGGTAAGATACATAATTAAGGGTCTCACTGGCACTGGAGGCATGAGAATTGGAGGTTCTAACAAGTACTCCTTGATTCTGTTGAATGCTTGTTGGCAGTCTTCATTCTGTTTGATAGCCTGATTCTTCCTTAAAAGTTTGAAAATAGGCTCACACGTGGCTATTAGGTGCGAGATAAACCTTGCAATGTAGTTTAGTCTCCCTAAGAAACCACGTACTTGCTTCTCAGTTCTTGGTTCAGGCATCTCCTGGATCGCTTTTACTTTTGCAGGGTCGACTTCAATTCCCTGCTCACTAACAATGAAACCCAGTAGTTTACCAGAACATACCCCGAAGGTGCATTTGTTCGGATTCAACCTCAACCTGAACTTCCGGAGTCTGTCAAACAACTTTGCTAGATTGACCAAGTGCTCTTCTTCTGTTTGGGATTTTGCCATCATATCATCAACATAGACCTCAATCTCATGATGAATCATGTCATGAAATAACGTCACCATTTCCCGTTGGTAAGTGGCTCCAGCATTCTTCAGACCAAACGGCATGACTTTATAACAGAAGGTGCCCCAAGGCATGATGAAGGTAGTCTTTTCCATATCATCGGGGGACATTTTAATATGGTTATAACCTGAAAACCCGTCCATGAAAGAGAATACGAAAAACTGAGCAGTGTTATCCACAAGCATGTCTATATGAGGCAGAGGGAAATCATCCTTAGGGCTGGCCCGATTCAAATCCCTATAGTCTACGCACATTCTGACTTTACCGTCTTTTTTAGGGTCTGGCACAATATTGGAAACCCACAGAGGGTAACTGGTCACTGCTAAGAATCCAACATCAAATTGTTTATGTACTTCCTCTTTAATTTTGATTGCCATATCAGGGCGTGTGCATCTCAACGTTTGCTTCACTGACGGGCAGTCTTCTCTCAAAGGCAGCTTGTGCACCACAATATTTGTGTCTAAACCAGGAATGTCTTGATAAGACCAGGCGAAGACATCAACATATTCTCGAAGCATGGCAATTAGACGAGTCTTGATAGATTCTTCTAACGCAACCCTGATCTTTACCTCTTTCTTGTCTTCTTCGATACCCAGGTTTATCACCTCAATAGGCTCCTCATGTGGTTGAATCATCTTTTATTCTTGTTTAAGCAATCTGGCTAACTCTTCAGGTAGTTCGCAATCTTCTTCACCTTCCTCATCGGCTTGGTAAATCGGATTGTCAAAGTCATACTTAGCCATAGCAGGGTCGTCATTGATGAGACCCGGTGAAGAGCACCTGCATGAATGATGATTCATGCAAGGCTTTAGAAAGAGTTTGAGCAATGAAAACATTGCCACTTTAAAACTTTTCTTTCTCTTTCTGAAAAACAAAGACAAAAAATGAAAGACAAAGAACAACGTGGATGAATGCAAAACGTCCACTTTATTAATGATCATGGTATTGTGTTATGAACAATGGAACCCTTACAATGAGCTACTATGCCCCGGGCAAGGCATAGCGCTTGAATACAGGAAAGACAAAAACAAAAACCATTAATCTTCAAAGGAAGTGACTGAAATGAGCCTTTCAGATGACCAATTGTTGAGCTGAGTCTCTGGAGCACAAGGTCTGATCCACTCGTCCAAGTCACAGTCATTATGAACTGAGTCATCTTGCACTACACGGATACTCCCGTAATCAACCCATCCTGCACTTGTGAAGGTAATCGGGCCTTGAAAACCTCTGGTGCTCTGTTCAGATGATGACTGCCCAGGATGGTAGCCAACACCAAACATGTCCTTCTTTTCTGATACTTCTACCGGCTTGCCCCAGCCTTCTCGTATTCCTGACTCCACCACCTTTAGAGCCTGTTTGTAAGATGCTATGGAGACTCCCTTCTTTGACTCTTCGGAAGAAGCTGCTGATGAAGTTGCCAATTCAGTTTTCAAGGGTTCGAAAGCTTGACACGGAGTCTCAACAATCTCACCGTCCATCTCTACATATTTAAATGAAGCCAAATGACTGATAAAGATATCCTCCTCTCCATAGACTGTTACGATTTACCCTTCCCGGATGAACTTCAATTTCTGATGAAGCGTAGATGATACTACCCCTGTCGAATAGATACAGGGCCTCCCCAGTAAATAGCTGTACGCAGGTTGGATATCCATTACATAGAATGTGGTATTGAAGATTTGTGGTCCTACCTTGATTGGTAAGTCCACTTCCCCAAACACTGATCTTCTCGATCCATCAAATGCTCGAACCACCAAGTCACTGGGCTTCAGAATAACTCCGTCGTAATCCAGCTTCATTAATGCCTTCTTGGGAAGAACATTCAGGGATGAACCTGTATCCACCGATATATGAGATAACATTGCACCCTTACACTCCAAAGAATTTGCAGTGCCCGATTGTGGGAGCTACCCTCAGATGTTAGGTCCATATCAGTGAATCCCAGTCCATGACTGGCGTTCACACTGGACACCACAGTTTCTAGTTGGTTCACTAAGATATCCTGAGGTACATAGGGTTTGTTCAGGATGTTTAAGAAAGCCTTTCTATGATAGTCATAACACAATAACAGAGACAAGATAGAAATCTTTGATGGAGTCTGTTGCAAATGGTCCACGATTTTATAATCGCTCTTCTTGATGATTCTTAAAAACTCTTCAACTTCTTTGTCAAATGCAATGTCAGGGTCAACCACGGGTGTGGGCTCATTAGTAGTTACTGGTTGCTTCCCCCTAGTCTTGGCTTGGGCTTCTTCAGTATCTCTAGGTGGTATTACACTGTTCTCAGTGTCTCAGGCGCAAACAACCTTCCACTCCTAATAAAACCTCCTACTCCAACATTCTCTACTTGAGCTGGAGATATACTAAGTGTAGTCAAGTCTTGCTTCTGGCCGTTGTAATACATTTCACCTCTGTAATGCCATGGGACGGTCTTATCACTTTGGTACATCACAGGTCCTGCAGTAGTGATAGTTATTGGTGCCACTCTAGCTTGAGGAGGAGTCTGTGCAGGATTGTAGAAAATGGTCACCGTGGAAACTTCTTTCTGTTTTGCAACTCTATCAAATTGTAGAATTCCTTCATCAATCAAACTCTGCACCCCCTTTCTCAACTTTTCACAATCATCAGGAGCTTTAGCACAATCTGGACAATCATTCTTACAACCCGGAAAGATACCCTTCTGGGCCAAACAAGCTTTGACAGTACTCAACGGAGTTTGCAGGTTATTGACATCATGCACCAAGTTCAGATTCTCTCCGTCATCAATTGCCCCAATTGTACCTCCATGAGGAGGCATGGGGTTTTGTATCACATTCGGAGTGGGAGCAAAATTAATCGCTTTGGACTCTATTAAATCCTGAACAACGTACTTCAGGGCTTTGCAATTTTCTGTAGTATGACCGGGGGCTCCGGAATAGAATTCGCACCGAGCATTTGTATCGTAGCCTTTAGGGATTTGCCCCGGCCTCGGAGGTTGTAAAGTTCTGAGCTAGACCATTTGGAGCTGGAGGAGATTCTGCAAGAGCTGTGAGTAAGACATAGGTGGAGTGTCAAACTTCCTGTCTTTAGACTTCTGAGGATAGTAAGGATGAGGAGCCCTTTGTTGCTGATAACCTTGTTGGCGCTGCTGTTGCAGTTGTTGAACTTGTTGTTGATTAGGCTGAGCAAAAATAGTGACAGGAGCCACTTGCTGATAAACACCTTTATTGCCTCCGCCTCTATGTGCATACACTGATCCAGTATCTCCTTCCCTCTTCTTCATGAAAGGTTTCTTGACACCGGAAGCTGAAGCACCACCATTTTGGATCTTTCCCTGCTTAATATAACTCTCTATCCTCTCACCAGTCAGGATAATATCAGAAAACCGCTTGAGGAACACCCAGCCAACCTTTCCATAAAGTGCCCAGGAAGGGTGTCCATGAAAAGTTCTACCATTTCTCTTTCTAGCAACGGTGGTTGTACCCTGGCGGCCACTTCACGCCATCTCTGGGCATAATCTTTGAAGCTTTCTAAATTTTTCTGTGTCAAACTTTGGAGCTGAGTGCAATGAGCGCCATATCAATGTTATACTGATATTGTTTAAGAAAAGTTTCTCCTAACTCTTTCCAGATTCGAACAAAGCTTCTCTCCAACTTCATATACCATTCCAAGGAACCTCCGGAGAGACTATCCTAGAAATAGTACATCCATAGTTTCTCGTCCATAGTATAGGCAGTAATCTTTCGGTAAAACGCCTGCAGGTGAGTTTTGGGGCAGGAACTACCGTTAAACTTATCAAAAGTTGGTTGCCTGAATTTGGGAGGGATGACCACCCTAGGAACTAATCCCATGTCAGATACATATATCCCAAGAGTGTCTCTACACTTAAGGGCCTTGACCTTTTCAGCGAGCAACAAGAAGTCCTGGAAATTTCCTTCCACGCCAAATCCTTTATCATTGTTAAGAGGATGGAACTGATCCTCTTGTCGGTCCATCATAGGAATGAGGGTTGGTGTGCCAGCCTCTGGAACTGGAGGTCCACCTGCTCCATTGTTGTTGGGGGGATTCAGTTGAACCTATGGAGTGACTATAGTAGGGTCAGTCTGAGGAGGAGTGAGCCCCTGTATGGCATTCCTCAAATCTTGTTGTCATTGGGCCATTACTTGCATCATAACCATAAATTCCCCCATCCTAGTGCATAATTCATTGAGCTCAGTTTGCATAGCATCCATGATAGTCCTTTGGTTTTTGCGTGTTGCATACCGATGAGAAATATTCTGTCTGAAGTGTCGAGTCTTGGCAGCTCTCACAATCTTTGCCTGTAATGTAGATAAGTTAAGTAACCTGGAAAAACCTGCAAAATAAAGAAAAATGCAAATGATATGTATGAAATGCAATGTGTTCCTTTTATCCTCATGGTTTTGTTTACTTTCCCATTCCAGTGTTGAGAAAATAGCCTTTGTAAGAAGACCTTGTGTGACATTTAGATGTGAAGTGGCAGTATTTAATATCTTGTGTCCGTGCAACAGATAACAACCAGAGACTTCAGGTAATTCAAAAGAAAACTGGAATAACAAAGCCCTCATAGGGTACAAGTTCATACATCAAAAGAGAGAAGAGTACATCAAGAGAAAGGAATCCCACAACAAGTCTGTGGGTAATCAAAATCATATGAATACAAGAAGGCGTGCAACCTCCAGCTAAGGCATTTGACACCTTGCAGCAACTGGGCTATATCTGAATGGTCTGGTTCCTGTATGAGCCTTTGAATCAGGAGATCCCTAAGGTCAAAGGAGGCGTGCAACTCCTCAATTTGTTGTAGGAACACCCTTTCACCCTCCTTGTTTGCAATTGACTTAGTCTTGGTCTTTTTGACATCAGCTCTCAGCTTCAACTCTTCTATCTCTTTCCGAGCATCCTTCACTTCCTGTTGACTCTCTGCTAGATCTTGAAGATGACTCTTATCTTGGTGGTGGGCCTTCTGAAGGAGCTCTCCCTATTCAGCCAAAGAATCTTGGAGGCCTTTGATCTCTAACTTGTACTTGACTTCCAGCTCTTTCTGCCTCTTCAAGTTGTCTTCCCATTTCTCTTGCCATAAGGTGATAGTTTCATTAGCTTTATTCAACTATTTCTTATCTTTTCAGCGCTGGACCGCCTTGTGAGTTTCAACTAATCCCTTTTTCTTGAAATAAAGCTCTCTTTCTCTCTCTCTCTCTCTCTCTCTCTCTCTCTCTCTTGAAAGTCTTGTTGCTTGAGCCTGACCATTTCCTCAGCTTGGTGAGCCCTCTCCTCCAACTTCTGGTTCTGGACCTTCAACTTTTGGCATGAGTTGTTGGCTTCTTGATTCTCCAACCTGAGTTGCTTGACAAAGGCCTCCAATTTCTGATACTCCTGAAGAGGAACTGAAGTTATGGGGACTACTTCTTTAGGGTAAATAGGTGGTTCCTTAGAGAATGGGAGCAACAAAGTCTCTACACGATTTTCCAACCAGGTGGCAAAAGGATCATAAGTCTTGGGATCCACTCTCCCAAAGTCTTTCTTCTCCTTCATCAATCTGACCTCCCAAGCTTGGGATGCTAGTAAGCTCTTCTTTAGGTTACCTTCTGCTGGAAAGTATGGTGACTCACTCATCTCCTCAATCAATGGTACAACTCTCAAAGGATAACCAAATTGTTTTATGGACAAGATAGGATTGTAGCTGATTCCACATTTCCTCCCTATCAAGGGTACATTTAGGAAGCTACCACAGCTAACCAAGATTTCTTTGCCTACAAGATCTCTGTTGCATCCCAAGCAATGTCATCTGAGGTTAAGCCCATCAATCTTTTGGACCATTTCCAGGATTGTTTCCAATCTTGGAAAGGCCCTGATTTTGGGAGTTGCCTTACAAACCAGTCAGCAAATAAGGGAGCACAACAGTTCACATGTCCTTTTCTCTTTTCATTCCTGTAGTGAACCCCATAGTAGAAGTCACCCAATAATGTAGGCACAGGGTTTCTTTTGACAAAAATGGTGATAGCTTCCATGTTGATTAATCCTTTCTCTTTTGGAAATAAACTGATCCCATACACTATCATGGGGGTATCTTAGTAAAGTTGCCTACGAATAAAATCATCAAGTCCCTTTGATATAAAGATCATAATCCCTCGTTGTCCTTTCAAGTCCCTACGAATAAATGATCTTGTCCCTCGATGACCCTACGGAAAAATGATGATCGTCTCTTCGAATTATTAAGATACCCCTACAAGGTTGCCTTTTATGACCATACGATGACCCTACACCCGTCCCTTTAAACATCCAAGGTAAAGACTACTTACTCACTAATAGTAAGGATAGTTTTACCCTTAAAGGAAATAAATAACAAGAAAGACCTTACAAATTTAGGGTAAGTAGTTCTTAAGTACTTGCTCACTTCTTTTCAAAACACTTTTTACACCCCATTTTTCAAACATTTTCAAAACTAAACACTTTGTATACATCCATACGAGGATCATTGCAAAGTTAAAGACTTATGAAAATATTTTCTAATCACACACTACACAATTTTTCAAACAAAGTAAAGTGAGCTAAGTAGTTAAGAGCCCATGGATAACCATGGATACAAAGGGTGCTAACACCTTCCCTTTATATAACTTACCCCCCGAACTCAAATCTTTTTCAAAGGTCTTTCCTGTTCTTTTTTTCCTTTTCCTTATTGGATAAAATAAAAGTCGGTGGCGACTCTTGCTATCCGCAACATAGTTTTTGGAAACAAAAACTCCCAGGTCAGTTCTCCCACCGTATTACAGAACTGGTGACTCTGCTGGGGAGTACTATTTAAAAGAGGGGTTACCTTAGAGTTAGGACACTTTACTTGTTTGAATTGATTGCTTTATTTTTTAAAGGTACTTGTTATTGGGTTATTGTGAGAAAGATCCTAACTCGGATCTAGTGTACCTTAGGTAAGTGACAATAGACCAAGGAAACTGTACGGCGTATATCGATATGGTTGATCTGGTGGCTACAGTTAGTGTGACATCTTGGTGGGTTCTGATGTTCCTTAAGTAAGTTGAGGATAACATGAGGCTGCCATATGTTGTCATTAACACTAACTACCCTTTAGAACTCTAATTGACCCATCTTGGCCATTAGAAAGTAGTGAGATAACCGACTTTGGTGAAGTCTAAATTTGGTTGATACTCAATGCTACGCTCATTGAGATTCTAATTTTGGGAGGTTTTGGTTGGCAAGTCAGTTTTCATACTGAACAACAACCTTTGAAAAGAATTAGCGATATTGAAATCCCTTAGAACCCGATTACTATTACTAGGACATGATGAACCAACAAACTTCAGTGGGGAGTGTACTTACCTATGAACTTCATGCAAGCCTTTAAACCTAAGGGCTATTGTGTGATTTGTTTGTGTGTGCCACTTGTTTGTGTATGAACATAACATCATAACATCATGACATCATAAGCATAGCATTCTCACTAACCATTTCAAGGACCAAAGAATTTATCTTTGTTCTTTGTTGCAGGTTATGGCTTTCACTCGTAGGAACACTATTCGGGTCAACTTTGTACGAATACCTTCCAAGCTTAAGGAGTTGGTCTCAAAAGTTTCTGAAAGCTCCCAATTCATCAAGAAGCATGGTCATCTACTTGATTTGATTACTTCAGGGTTCAATGAAGATATGATGAGTGTTTTATTCTAGTTATTTGATCCTAAACATCATTGCTTCATGTTTCCCGATTATAAGTTGTTACCCACGATGGAAGAATTCTCCAAACTACTTGGTGTACCTATTCTTGGTTAGAAACCTTTCACATGCTTAGAGAAGGAACCTAAACATGAAGTTATTCCAGCAACCTTGCATCTGAAGAAGTCAGGCATTGTACTGGAAACTAGAAGTGGAATTAAGGGTATTCTTGCTAAGGTATTGATAGATAAGGCTCAAGTGTTATTGGATGTTATGAGTTATGATGCTTTTGAGGAGAACTTAGCCTTGCTGATTTATGGTTTGGTATTGTTCCCTAATCTAGATCAATTCATAGATGTACACGCCATCAACATATTTCTGACTCACAATCATGTTCCTACCTTACTTGGAGATATCTTACACTCTCTTCACACTCGTACTACGAAGGCGCGAGGAACTCTAATGTGTTGCATATCTCTACTATCAAGGTGGTTTATTTCACACCTTCCTCGATTTATGATGAAGAATGAATAAGGTTTAAAGTGGTCTAGAAGATTAATGTCATTCTCTCATTCATACATTCATTGGTGTTCCCGATCTATGGAGAATATTACTATCGTTGACCGTTGTGGAGAGTTCCCTAATGTGCCACTCCTTGGCATAAGAGGGGGCATTAACTACAATCCTTCTTTAGCACTACATCAGTTTGGTTATGCTCGGAGTGATGGTTCTCATGATATGATTATTCAAGGCATTGTGTTTGATTATGACAATGATCTTCAAGGTTACCGTCAAAGATTTATACGAGCTTAGACCAAGGTTAACAAGATCAAAATCAATACTTTGGAACCAAAACACTTTGTCCTTATGGAACCTTGCCTCAGATAGGTGCGATCTTGTGCTCAAACTCTTATGATGCCATATCCTGTTGTTCTACCAGTGTCTGTTGAGCCAATTGTTGAAGAAGATATTCCTTATACCATTCTTCATCCTGACATGCCTACGGATCTAGAAGAGTTGCAAAAATCTTGGATTCAAATGAAGGAGGAAAGGGATACTTTTGAGGCTCAGTTCCATGATCACAAAGAGAAAGTGTTAGAGCTAACAAGGCGACTTCACAAAGAGCAGAACCTCAATACATATCTCAACGCAAAGAGAAAATGTCCATGGGAGACTTGAGTCTCAGATGTTCTTATTTGCAACTTTTTGTTTTCTTTCATTGTAAGCCCAAGGGGAAATTATATTTTAAACTTGCTAATAAAAGTTTTATTTTTGTCTTCCTTTAACAAATTTAAATCCTACGTGGTCCTTGAAAACATTTCATATGCATCTACATACCATACCATTGCATAACAGGTTTTTGCAACAAGTTTCTCATCTTCTCGCTGTTTATTTGAGCAGAAATGGATCTCGAACAGTCTGTTAAAGATCTTCAAGCCCAGAATGCCCAATTTCAAGAAGTGATCCTAAATTTGTCCAAGGGGCAAGAAGAGTTGAAAGCTCTCCTCAATAAGGACAAGAAAAAGAAGAATCCTGAAGACAACAAGGATGATCAGTTGGAACAACTGAAATCCGAGATGGCAGATATGAGAATCTAGATTAATGGTCAGGTGGCTCTTATCCAAAACTTAGCCCAGGGGCAAGAAGAGCTTAGAGTCTTTGTCAATAAACTTCAAGGTAACAGAGTTGGGAATCTAATCATCAGTCAACATCCGATGAAACAAGCTGACTTGGTTGAATGGAAGATGAGGATAAGAGAAGGAAAGAGGCAGGCTACTACTGGTAGTCTTTCAATTAAAGGAAGAAGGTCTTATAGGGTTAATCTGCCTCAACATAAGGAACATAAAAGACAGTTTACCAAAATAAACATGCCAATGTCGCAAACTTTGCAATGCTTGTTGGAGATGAAGTTGATTACCTTGAAAGACCCTCCTCAAAATCCCAATACTTCCTCCCTCGCTATAATCCCAATGCAAGGTGTGCATATCACTCCAACTGTCCTGGACATGACACTAATAACTGTTAGGCATTAAGGAATAAGATTCAAGACCTGCTTGACGAAGGAGTCCTCGAGGCTATGCCAGAAGACCAGATTGAATTCTCCTACCGTCCATCAAACATCGAAGCTGCAAGACAAATCTCCTGAGGTAGCAAGAAAGAAAGCCCACCTATCCCTGGTGAAGTTTGGGATACCTTAGGACAACCAATTAGCATATTTGATTTCATGGTAAAATATACCGCTCCTGAAAGTTCACATATTGCAATCGAAGACATTCAGTCAACTGGATGGGACATCATTTGATTTCTTCAGTTGTAATTTCTTTTGTTTGCTCAAACACTTACTATTATGTCAAACATTGTTTTCACGTCAATGCATTGCGTATATTTGTCTTGAATTTATCCATTCGTTTCACTATATTTAAACTATGCATCTTACTTCTCTTTTGTGATATTTAAATCTTGTTAAAGTTGTAAGCCTTTAGAGGGAGGATGATGAAGATGATACTATAATTTCATATAGTATGCTTTTGAACAGACTATGCTGACGATGTGCAGACATTGTTTCGATTCCTAAACAGTGGAGATATAAGGAAGTCAATCCCTAGTCAACCCTTTTGAGCCTATGAAGTATGAGTTTTCATTCTCATGCAAATTAAAACCCTTAATCATAACCTGGGGCAGGGTAGTTCCTCAGTTAACTCAATTATGCCAGTCGTCCTTTTTGTACACAACTAATGAAGGTTCCCTATAATCATTAAGTCGGACAGTCAATATCTGGAAAAAGAAAAGCCCACTAAGTCAAAACCTATGAAGGAGACTTAATAAAAATTGAGACATCCTGTTGAATGTAATCTTGAAACAAACAGTTTAGACAAAAGAAAGAGATAACAAAGTCAAAAGAAAAAGAGGTCACTACAAATCCTTAACAAAAAAAAAGATGACTGACTTTTCAAATAAACTTCTATCAGTGTTACAATTCCAAACTCTTTTGGAACCTCAATACATAAGTTAACTGAACATAGGAATGAAGAACATCACGAAGAATGGGTTGGGTACAAATAAAATTTGAGCATTTATCCTTTGTTTCTTAAATTGTGAACCAGACCACGTTACAACCCTTTAAAAGTCCTAACTAAAGCATGGTTAGTTCGAAAGCGTGCTGCTACAAAAATGTATCCTGACTCCTTTAGAGCTTATTATAAATCTTGAGTTAATATCACAGTTTTTACAAACATTGTTTTGCTAAAATAATTCTTTTTCAAAACTTCAAGACAGACATAAACGTTGCATTTTGAATATCATTGTTTGCATATAACTAAGTGTTTGACAACAAAGAAGCTTACAGGATGAACAATCAATAAACCAAAGTCCTCCTGACAGACAAAGCTACTTCCTGGGCCAGACTCAGTTGGATCAAAGCCAATGTATACAAGGGGTTGAGTCACTATCATCCAATCAAGGGGGCATTCCATGTTATTGTCCAATTCATTAAGGGCAGTTGTAACGCCCCGATTCGATTTTCCCAAATTTTTGTGGAGTCTTTTGTTTAATTTGTATGATAATTGTTTTATTTGTGAAATTATCATGATGATATTTTATGTTGAGGAATTAATGTGATGATATGTTATGTTGTGGGATTTTACCGTTTTGTGAATTTTCGGGTAAAATTGGTTTGGAGGGTATTTTAGGTATTTGTTAATTAATGATAAGTTAGAAATTAGTAGAGTTAGTATTTTTGTGAGAAAATGATATTTGGTTGGAAAGAAATAGAAAGAATAGAGTTAAGTGTAGAAATAGAGAGAAAAGAATATAAGAGAGTGAGAGAGAGTGAAACAGAAAGTTAGTAAAGAAGAGAAAGAAAAAGAGAAGAAAGAAAAGGAGAGAAGAGAAAAGAAGAGAAAAGAGGGAAAGTTGGAAAAGTTTCAAGATTGCTCATAGGAATCAGAATAATTGGGTAAGGGTGATAAACATTGTTATCTTAATCTTGTGTATGATTATGTATGTGTTATTTTTGTGGGTTTTTGATTTGGTAGAAGTTAGAGAAGATGAATAGTTAGGGTTTGAGAGAAAATGTGAGAAATTTATGGATTAATCGGTTGGAAATCGTTATAGCCAAAGTATGATAGCTAGAATATGTTATTGATCATGTTTGTATGAGCTTAGAGGAGTTTTGAGATCATTTTGGTTGACTGTTACGTTGCTGGAAATTCTGGAAATCGTAGTGGTCGCTCAGCAAGCTATCCCTCGCTCAGCGAAAGTTCTAGGGCGATTCTCGCTCAATGAGCGAGAGGGCGCTCAGCGAGCCTGTAGGTTTTTGAGGGGTTATGTGTTTTAATCCGTAACTTTAATTTCGGGTATCCGTTTTTAGTGATCCTTATATTGATTCAAAGCTAGAAACGCGTAGAAACCAATGATGCTAAGAAAAGTAATTTTTAGCTGACTTTTACCCGACTTTTCCGATAAAACGTAATTATGTTAATTATGGAATTGTGGGTTTGATTGTTGTGTTGTGGCCGTTTGGCAAGTAGATACATTGCTTGAATTAAATACGAATGTATGTTAATTGTATGAGATGAAATGCATAACTATATTGTGAATATGTATGCATTTTCAAGAATGTTGTGTGTCATTTTGCATGTAAGCATAATGTATGCATTCTTGTGCTGTGGGATTCTTTGTGAATCCGTTGTAGCATTGTGTGCTCATGTGGAGTGTGAGTGATGACTACAACAAGATCGTGTGCCCATGTGGGGTGTGAGCGATCGGATTGTGTGCCCATGTGGGGTGTGAGCAATCTAGAAACATCATGTTCCCGTGTGGGGTGTGAGCAATGGGTGATTTATTCATATTGATTGTGTGCCCGTGTGGGGTGTGAGCAATCAGATTGTGTGCCCGTGTGGGGTGTGAGCAATCTATAAACATTGTGTGCCCATGTGGGGTGTGAGCAATGGGGAACATCGTGTGCCCGACGAGGAGTTACTTTAGGTAACAAGCGGTGATTCCATTTGGTTCCTGAGTGAACCTGTTGAAATGTTGAGTCGGTACCGCATTTGCATCTGCATAGAGTCGTGTGTCGGTCTCTATGAGTTGCAGTTTGTCATTTTAATTATGATATGCAGAAATAAACATGAATGTGCATATGTTTATTTGGTGTATTATGGAGATGATAATATGTGTGATGAAACATACTTGTTGGTATATATGCATGTTTGATATATGTATATGTATGTGATTTATACATTTGTAATGTATATGTGTGATTAAATATAGCTAGACGTATGTTTATGCAGAATGAATAAAATTGAGGAATAAACATAAATAATGTAAGTTTATGTGAATTAGTGAATTGGTGCATGATAAACATGCTTGAACTGTGTATGTACACGTTGCAATGTGTATAGGTGATGAGGTATGAATTATGGTGATAATATGTTTTATGTGTATGTTATATGTTGAGATATATAATTATATGCAATGTTATTATGATAATGTTTCTCACCCTTCTGCTGTTTTATGATGCTCTATGAGGCATTGCAGAGTAGGTTGCTGGATGGCAATTTTTGTGAAGCTCGTCTTCATCTTTTGGTCGGTCGACTCTGATATGTAGCACTGGGTAGTTAGGTTGGCTTAGTGCCATTTTTGTGATGCATTGTGTATATGTATCTGTTGGATGGATGTTTTGTATAAACATGAATATTGTTGTTGGCATCAAACTTGTTGATATATATATATATATATATATATATATATATATATATATATATATATATATATATATATATATATATATATATATGAATGGAAATATATATGTTTGATGTTGTTGATTTAGTTTCCGCTGTGTAATTATATCTTTGGAGATGGGTGTAAGGATTTGATTTCCTATGTTGAAAACTACCTCATCGTTGCATATCTTTAAATGAGCAGGTGTTGTATGTTTTTAATTTCAAGCATAATGTGACATACCTCTTTTATACCATGTTCAATTATACTCTGATGAAATTTTAACATGTGCCTAAATGATTTAATTGATTATTTGGGGGTATAGAAAGGGGGTGTTACATTAAGTGGTATCATAGCCAGTGTTCGAGTCAGTTGTGTCTGTCTTGATGTTGTTATGATTGAACTTTTGTTTAATCTTGTTGTTGTCTTTGGGATCAATCAGAATATGGCTGGTAGAAACGACAATGCTATGGTTGCTTCTTTGGAAGCAATGGCTAGGGTGGTGCAGGGAGCGCCGAATGTGAATGCTAATGATGAGTTCAGAAAGAATCAACTGCCGGTCTTCAAAGGAAGATTCGATCCTGATGGTGCTCATAATTGGTTGAAGGAGATTGAAAGAATCTTCAGAGTCATGGACTATGCTGAAGAGAGTAAGGTGAAGCTTGGTTCTCTCATGCTGAAGGAAGAAGCCGATGATTGGTGGGTCGGTAGAAGTCAAGCTCTTGAGGAGGAGGATGAAGAGATAACTTGGGAAGTTTTTCGTACTAATTTCTTAGGGAAGTACTACCCTGAGAGTGTGAAGGGAAAGAAAGAGATGGAATTCCTTGAGCTGAAGCAAGGTAGTATGTCAGTGGTTGAATATACTTCTAAGTTTGTGGAATTGGTTTAGTTTCATCCTCATTATGTTGCTGCTGCTGCTGAGTTTTCGAAATGTATTAAGTATGAGAATGGCTTGCGTCCTGAGATTAAGCAAGCAGTGGGATATCAGAGAATTAGAAGGTTTTCAGGTTTGACTGAATGTTGTAGAATATTTGAAGAAGATAGCAAAGCTCGTTCTACACATTACAAGAGTGTGAATGAGAGGAAAGGGAAGCAACAAGCTAGAAGTGTACCTTATGTGACACCCGCTGATAAGGGCAAACATAGAGGAAACTTTGATAGGAGATACGGTGGAGGGAGTTCTGGTCCCATTAAGTGTTACAAGTGTGGCGATTTGGGCCACAAGTCTTTTGAGTGTGGGAAGAATATTGTGAAATGTTTAAACTGTGGAGGTCTTGGACATGCTACTACCGAGTGTAGGAGGAATGTTGTAAAGTGCTTCAATTGTAGGGAAGTTGGTCACATTAGTACTAAGTGTACTAAGCCTAAGCAAGTTCGGGCGGGCGGAAAGGTGTTTGCATTAGCAGGGAAGGATACTACTAGTGCAGATCGTTTAATTAAAGGTACATGCTTTATTAATAGTACGCCTTTAGTTACTATTATTGATACGGGAGCTACTAATTCGTTCATTTCTCTTGAGTGGGCTAAGCGTTTGAATTTGTTTATGTCTTCTTGGGGTGGTGAGATGGTTATTGAAACTCCTGCTTCAGGGCCGGTAACTACTTCTTTGGTGTGTGTAAGTTGTTCTTTGACCATGTATGTGTCATACCCTAATTTTTGACCCTAAGATTTTTCGCATCTCATCTGCATTTCGCATACAAACAAGATCACGTATTGGTTCATGTATTCTTCTCGGTTGCAGGTCTATGCCTCGCAGGGGATCACCTTGCTTTTACTTGCTTTATTTGTTTATATTTACTAACTTCTAACCAAAATACAAAAAAAATATGTTGCAGTTGCTTTTTCTTCTTTTGTGTTGCAGGATTTCAAAGACAAAACAGTGTTTTCAATTCAGTATGGTCATTCAGTTATGATTCGATTCAATTGGACGTTTGACCTAATATTGGTCAAACTATCAGAAGATTGTTTCAATTGCAAGTTGTGTGTGCTAGTGGTTTATTCCTCAGACAGTGCGTGTTCAAAGTTCAAGATGTGTTGCGTGCGAAAATCATCAGGTTATCAGGCAGTGTTTCATGTAAAGTTTGGATTGAATCTTCAGTTGCAAGTTATCCAGTTGGTTCAAAAGTGGTCGTATCAGTGGCTTGTTGAAAAAAATCAGAGTTTGTTGTGGGCTTAAAACCATCAATTCCATATCCATTTTTTATTTTTTTAATTCAATTCACAAAAAAATTCCAAATTCCATCCATCATCCATTATCCGATTATCCATTTTTATTCATCATTTCCCATTATTATTCAACCATCATTATTTTCCATTTTTTCTCGATTATTCAATTATTCAAATTACTATCTTTCTTAACCATTTCCAATAACCATTTTATAATTCATTTTTCCATTTTTTTTCCATTTTTCACAAATATCCATTATCCATTTTTCGATTAAAACATTTCTCTTTTCCAATTTTCTATTATCCATTCTTATTCAATGCCATTTCTCTTCCATTTTTCTCGATTCTTCGATTCATACGTTTTTTTAGTTCAATTATCCAAATGACTGTTTCTAATTTTTCATATCCAATTTTATATTCACTATTATTTTTTTTTAATTCTTTTTTTATCCATTTCAAATATTCTTTTCATAATCAATTTTTTTTATTTCTAATCCACAATTAGCCCATATCCACCATATATTTTTTAATCAATCCATTTTGTTTATCATCCTTAAACCCATATACATTTTATATCCTTTCATTACAATACAAAAAAACAAATAAAAAAAAGTAACAAGGCCCATCAGCTAATACTCCAAGCTGCAAATACAAGCCAAGACTCCAACACACCGCAGCAGCTCCACTTTACACTCCAAAACAAGCTAGCTTCACTAAGTCCATCCCGCATTGCCCCACAACCAAAGCCAACGACAGCTACAACACACCAGCTTCGCAAGCCGCACGGACTGCATCACATGAATATTCAACAGCCTACTTCACAAGCATCACAACTTCAAGCCAACGCAGCTGAGTCACGCGAACAAAACGCAACAACAAGCCTCAGCTTATCCGTACGAACTCCCAGCCTCACAACCAGCCCAATACACACAGCTTCACACCAGCACACGTGAATCTCGCAACACCCTTCAAAACGCAACAAACCAGAACATAAAACGCAAGCAAAAATGATTCGCAAAAACGCAACAAAAGCACACGCGTTCTGCAATTCTAAAACGCAGTCAACATAACGTCAAACGCACAGCCAAGCAACTATCACGCACACATAGGCTTAAAACGCAGCAAGAACACGAGATTTCCGTGACTCTGAAACGCAGAAAAATTCAACGAAACGGCAGCAATTTCCTCACCTCACCTTCTATAATTGAAGCTTCTCCTTCTAATTTTGGCAAGCTTGGAAAGCCTCTCAAAATGCTCTCCAAATCCCTGCATAAACCAACACCAATTCTTTCTATTTCATCAATAATAAACCAAAATCCCTCAATTCAATTCAGAAAAACCCTTCCACCAAATTAACAACAATAACACATCAACATCCTCAAATTGGATTTTGCGAGAGGAGAGAGCAAATCGCGGCGGAAAAGGAGGAGATCCGATGGCTTAGATCTTGTTTTCTCGCGGCGGATTCGTGGTTTTGTGCAACACCTTTGAGTGAGAAGAAGCAACGAAGGTGAAGAAGCCATTAAACATTTTGTTTGGCGTGTGTTTAGTTGTTGCTGTTTTTGTTTGAAGGAAAAGATGGAAATGCCTTGCCCTGTTTAACGAAGAAGAAGAAGATTCGCCTCTTCTGCCTTTTTTTCTTTCTTGTATATAACTTGTTTTTTGTTGTTTTTTTTATCTAAAATGTTAAGTGTTTTGGGCTTGACATTGGATCCACCTTTTGTTTACTGCATTTCTATCCACCACCTGTGTCATGTGCAGCGCCTCCCCCTCCCCTCTTTTCACATTTGGTTTTGTTTTTTTTATATACTTTGTTTAGTTTTTTTTATAAAAAATTGATACAACTTTTTGTTGCTATTTTTTTTCTTCTCTAAGTTTTGTTTCATTTTCTAAAAAGAAATATGAAAATTATTTGAAAGATTACTTTGACAAGTTTTTTTTGTTAGAAATAATATTCTAATTCTTTTTCTTTGCATTCTATTTCTAGATCCATTTTTTTTTCTTATTCATCTTATTTTTCTTTTTGGTCGATGAGATCTCCGATTCGCGATTATTGGTTTTCGAAGATGTTTAATCTTCATTATTTCAAATCTATGGATGAATGATCATTTGGATCATTCTCCATACTTTGGAATCGTGATAGATTGCCTTCGATAATCCAATATTAAATCTTGATTAAGATTAGACCGTTACCTTTTCTTTTCGTGCGACATGTTTTCGGAGAATGGTTCATTATATCATTTCTCTAACATGTATTAGCACAAATATTTTCCACCTTAATTGGTGGTGGCCGGCCTCATTTGTAGGGTAATTACTTCGTAAATTACTCGGCGATTGCTTAACATAGACCTAAATTTGTCCCGAATTCGGAATGAGATCCATTTGGATCCGGTTGCCTCGATTTTGGTTATCTTTTTCTGGTTGTGTTTGATTAAGTTCATCATACCATTTTATATGTAAATATTATAATACTATTAATATACTAACCATTTAAATTCAATCTCTCTCACCTTATCCTCCTTATTTCAATTTCTCGCTCCTTATCTCTTTTATTATGCTATTATCATATTATATCATCTATCATATTGTTTATGTTTATATTGTTATGCTTGTGATTTTTCTTTTGTCCATTTGGACACCAAAAAAAACATTAATAAAGGATTAAACATCTAAAAGATTTGTGATTTTAATTTCGGACTATGGTTACTATCCTTAGCATTGGACTTGGAGTTGGACTTAGATTCTAGGATCGTTCCTTTGCTTGAGCTATTATGGATTGAAGACTTTGGCTCCGATTGAATTCACTTTTTTATGAAGATGGAAATCCGTTTGCTTCAAATAATGTTCACCATACGGTTTGATTGTTCTTCCTTTAACTTTTATTTTCAAGTCTTAGGATAGTCCCTTCATCTCTTCCCACTTCTTAAATTTTCAAATCTCCTTCCTATTTTCAAAAACTTTCTTTGTTTTCAAACTTCAAACATTTTTCGCAATCAAACCTTGACTTAGGTCATGCGATTTTTACCTTTTCATTTCATTTTCTTAATAAATGCTAAACCACATAAGCATATCGAAACACTCTTCTCAAAAACTTTAAAACATTCAAAACTCATTCAATTGTTTTTGTGCCCTCGTGCACGTTTCTTTTTAACCATTTTTTATGTTTAGATATGATTCATTCTTTCTAGCGGAATTATTCGCTAAAGAATGACGACTTATCTTTACATTTTAAAATCAATTCAACTCATTTGTCTTTTCACAATTTGTACCACGAACTACGAGGTTTTGATCTCGCATTGCACTTTGTGGGTACGTAGGCATGAGACGTTCGTCTCTTCAAACACAAAAATCTTAAAAAAAACATTCTTCTTCTCATCTCTTCAATATTTTTTCAAGCAAACCATTTCAAACCAAAAAAGTAGTAAATATTTCAAAGGGTTCCCGTGGAATACCACGGACATGTCGGGTGCGTAAAACCTTCCCGATTTGTAACCTATCCCCTTACCCGTTCTCTGTTTGTTTCTTTTAGCTTTTGCTTTTAGATTCATTAGGTTTTGTTCGTTCTTTTTCCTTTTTCCTTTTGGAAATAAATAAAAGCGCGGTGGCGACTCTGTGTACCTTGAGTAAAGTTAATCAATAGCTTACACTCATGATTTTACCGCTACAGAAAAGTGGCGACTCTGCTGGGGAGTCAATCTCTAAGTGGATTCGGCCTACTTTGATTTATTTACTGCTTTAGTTTGATTTGTTTGTTACTTGGTTGTTCTGTTTTGGTTTTGGTGATCCTCTGTGAGATAGATCCTAACCCGGATTTGAGTGGAACTTATGATAGGACGGCGATATTCGAAGCGATATGCGATGAAGTAGTCCAAAGCGATATCAATTTGATAATCTCCACTCGGTTAGGCTCTCTTGGACTATCAATGTCATGACGAGTAATTGTACGTGGCATTATTTTCCGACCTTGAGCTGATCATACTGAGGACCATAGAACCCTTAACCAATCCAATCCAATTTAGGAACGTAGTGCGGAAACTATCTGGGTGTAAACCTAAGGTGGTTGTCACGTGATACTACACTCAGACGAGGTCTATTTTAAGAATGTTATCGGTTGGGGAGTAATCCATCGTACCGATAAGATTCTAAAAATGGTTGTTAACTCCGGGAACCTCTGTTAGCACCCTTTTGGTTTTTTGCAGGTACAATGAAGACAAACCTTAGTATTTACCTGTGTGGATTGGTGTTCTGTTACCATGACTCCATGCTCGTGATTCGAACCTTTGAACCTGTGTGCTTTGCGTGATCTTATTTGTGGTTGTTGCATCTACATATTCATCATGATCATCTTCACAACCATTTTTCAAGGAAAATAATTCCGATTATTGCAAATGTTAGAAAGAATAAATATTCCTTTTTGTCAAGATTATTTTCATGACAGTATTCTCGATGTTAACCATGTTTGCAATAATCGAGCTGTTTTTCTGAAAATGGAAGTGAACATTGAATATCATTGCATCCTCGCATATTCTTGCGTTCATCCGAGTTGTGTGGGAACTCATCCTGGTTGTTTCTTTCCTCAGTTGTCTGTTGATCCGTCAAGCTGACTCCTCACCACAGATACGGTACTAGAGCTGCTAACAGATTGAGAGCTATCAGATTGAGAATGGAACACCAAGAACAGCATAACATGGAAGTCCGGATGGAGATTGATGAGTTGAAGGCCGGTATGACCAGGCTCACTAAAATGATGCAAGTTCTGATTGCTAGAGGTGAACCACCTCAAAGGACTGTTATCTCTGAAGTTTTCACTGTTGTTATTGATCCTCCTATTGTTCAGCAACCGGTTTCTACTTGGCCAGAATATGGGTTACCTCCGGATTATGTGCCAGTTTCTGCTACTCCTCAAGTGGGTGGTCCATCTGTTGTGCCAGTCTTTTCAGCTCCGACCTTTGTCGAACCTCAACCTGTTGTGCACACTACTGCTCAGACTACGTATCAGAATTCTCCTTTTTTGTATCAAGCTGCTGGTCCACAAGCTGAAAGTCAGGGTGAACCTGGATATATGGATGAAGTTAGAGAACAATGTTTGACTCTTTATAAAAGGGTAAGAGGTTTAAAAGGAAAAGATGTCTTTGGTTCTGCTGCAATAGACATGTGTTTGGTTTCCGACTTAGTTCTTCCTGATAAGTTCAAGGTTCCTGTATTTGAGAAATACATTGGTCATACTTGTCCAAAGATTCATCTGCTGATGTATTGTCGCAAAATGGCTGTGCATGCCAAGGATGACAAGCTTCTTATTCATTGTTTTCAAGATAGTCTGAGTGGTGCTTCTATGAAGTGGTATGTTGGACTTGAGAAGAGTCACATTCGAAGCTGGAAAGATTTATCTGATGCTTTTGTAAGGCAATATAAGTACAATCTGGACATGGCGCCTGACCGTCGTCAACTTCAAAATATGTCACAGAAAGAGAAAGAATCGTTCAAAGAGTATGCTCAGTGTTGGAGAGAGCTAGCTGCTAAAGTGGAACCACCTTTGCCCGAGAAGGAATTAACTGGTTTGTTCATGGACACTCTTCAACCGTTCTTTTGGGAGAAAATGGTAGGAAGTGTTTCATCTGGTTTTTCTGATCTAGTCACTATTGGAGAAAGACTAGAGAAAGGTATCAAGAAAGGTAAGATTACCAATTCTGAATCTCCTAATGCTGCAAGAAAGTCTTTTGGGAACTTTCACAAGAGAAAAGATGGTGATGCTTATGCTGTTTCAACTGAGAGGAGGCCTTATCACCCGCAACAACGATATGTTCAACCATATGTAGTTGCAGTTGCTCCTGTTGTCGAAACTCAACCTGCTCAAACTCAAGCTCAAGGTCAAGTTCAACCAGCTCAAGCTCAAGTTCAAATTCGAGCTCAAACTCAGGCTCCTCATCCTGCTGCTGGACAAAATCAGTATCGCAATAGGCCAAACTTTGATCCTATACCGATGCCTTACACTGAGTTGTCCCCTTCTTTGATTAAGAGTGGTTTGATTACTACTAGGCCTCCGCCTCCTGTTCCAAACCCTCTTCCGGTTGGTTATAGATCGGATCTTCGCTGTGAGTTTCATCAGGGTGGAACTGGTCATGACTTGGAACATTGCTTTGCACTGAAGGCTAAAGTGCAAGAACTTATCAGGAACAACATTCTTTACTTTAATGACACTAATCCCAATGTTATCAACAATCCTTTGCCGAAGCTTGGGAAGTGAATCTTCTAGAAGACTTCAATTGTCAATTTTCTTCAAGGCCAGAATATCAGACGGGACAGCTCATCCTTGTTGTTGATGGATCACTAGGCCATTGTTTCTTTATGTTTGCATTTTTCTTCAATCGTATTCAGTTGTTTGCTTTTAAGCTTGTTTGTACTTTCATGTTGATTTTAATGAAATGAGCATTGCTTTGTTTTGATTCAATTTCATTTACTATTTGCATCTTTATGCTTTACATTTCGATTTCATTTTCTTTTCTCAAGCTTTCACAATGATTGGAGGGAGGATGATGAAAATGAGATACCCATAATTTTTGTTGGTATTCTTTCAATTGAGACTTGGTTGATGATATACAGGCATTGTTCCAATCCCAAACACTGGAGAGATAAGGAAGTTAATCCCTTGTCAACCCCTTTGAGCCTTGAAGTTGGAGTTTCTTTCTATTCGAAAAAACCCGCAATTTTAACCCGGGGATGGGTAGCTCTCAATTAATTCAAATGTGCATTCAAGTAAAAGAGAATCATTCAAGACACCTTTCAATAAATTTTGCAATCTCAAGTTTGCCTTCACACACATCAAATAAGTGTTGAAGATGTTTCTCAATTCAAAAGTCAATGATGGTTCGTCGTAATCATTAAGCCATGCAGTCATTATCTTTCAAAAAAAAATGGTGATATTGAAAAAAATTATTGAAAAAAAATTAAAGCCCGCTAAGTCAAAACCTATGAAGGAGACTTAGGCAAAAACTAGGGGCATCCCGCTGGCTGTGAGTTCAAATGACACAGTTCAGGCAAAAGTTAGGGATAATAAAAAGAAAGATTTGTCAAGAGGTCATCAAAATCCTCAGCAAAAATAAGTTGAGTTGACCAAAGTCCTCACTGGAAATAACAAAAGGAAGAGATGACTGCTATCTCAAAATCCTTTGGCTTATGAACCATCTTCATCTGTGCAATCCTAAATTTTTGGGAACTTGAATGCATAGGCTGAATTGATTGAATGTAGGACTTGAGTTCATCATGAAGTTGGGTTGGGTACAAATAACTTTGAGCCTATATCCTTTGTTTCATAAACTGTGAACCAGCCACGTTACAACCTTCAAAAGCCCTAATTGAATACAGGTTTCTTTTGAAAAGCATACTACAACGAGGTTGCGTAAACTGACTCCCAAGTTCGTTACCAATCATTTGTTTCTTACTTTTGCTTTATCTTTCATGATTGTCTCAACCGCTGTGTTTTGACAATGTTTTCATTTACTTTACATCAATAAATTTCATTCAAAAAATGATTCTTGATTTCAAACTTTGCATTGAACTTTGCGTTAAAATTACCAGGTTTGTACAAACACCTTTTTATTTGCAAATAAACTTTCCTCATCAAGGAATTTTTAAACAGTTAAGAAAACTTGGTCAGTGATTTTATCAGGGGCAAGTTCTTCTCAGTTCCTATTGTCATACCCCAAATTTGTCCTACTCGCGCCATTTTATTTTACTGTTTCATCTTTTTTTAGAAGGATCCAAAAAATGTGTACCGTTTCTCTTTCTGTCTGATAATAAAAAAAACGTATTATTATAAGTTTTCTTTTGTTTAATTCATTATCAAAAATTACAAAAAAAAAACTATTTCTTATCATCTTTTATTATTTAATATGTCATTACCGTTATCGTTATTATTTTTATCAGAAATTTTATCAATTCTTTTTTTTATATACATAACCTTTTAATTTCCTTTTTACAATCCATTTTTTATTTTTAAAAATTTCCCAAAAATACATCCCATGTTTCTCTTTTATTTTTTTTATTCTAAAATAATTATTCAACTCTTCATTCAAATTTTATTTCTAAAAAGCCCATTATCATTTTCATTCTTAAAATCCTTCATTTGCACAAAATCTCATAATTTCATTACCATTGTTTATTCTTATTATTATTATAGTTATTTTTACTATTATTATTATCATTCTTTTTTTAATATTATTTCTTCTTAGTTACTATCACCATTTATTATTGTTACTATTATTCAACCTATATTATTATTCTACTATTGTTATTTTAATTTCTATTGTTTATATTTTTCATCATTATTTCCTGTTAGTTTTTATAATTAGTTGTTATTAGTTTTTTTTTTTTATTTACCATCAGTTTTATTATTTATAGTTATAATTATTATTATTTTTATTATTATTATACACTCAAGTAAACCACAAGACCACCTTCTTTCTTATCAGTACCAATTGCCAGCTTTCAATCCAGTATCCAGCACCAACAAACTTCCCACACCACTACGCACATATTTTTTTTCTTTCTCCGTAACCACTATCACAAGCACTCACAAATACAGCTAGCATAACAAACCATTTTATCAATTTCCTCTTGATTAATTCCAATTTCACCCTTTTAGACTTACTCTATAAAAACCATCATTCTTTCACAATAATAGGCAGGCTTCAAAATCGTACAAAAAAAATCAAAATCAGCATTAACTTTTAAATTTTGTCAATCCCTTTCCAACCTCAACTTCAACAAAACGCTAACAAACCCTTCATCATTAAATTCCTTTTTCACAGCCACCTTCCAACCTGCACCAAATAAACCAAGACTTATACATGACTGCTGCAATGGCGAGAATACTCCTCACAGAATGAAAAAACCAAATACAGAGAGACGAGAAAGAAATCATTTGTGCATATACTGTCGTAAAACCAAACGCAGCCCAAACTCTAAACCAGATATATTCTTTACAGTTCCATAAGCCTTCAAACAAAAAACGCAGAACGCATCAATTGAGCCTTTCTTCTTCTTCGACATCTCACCATTAACCCGACCCGTCTCATTCACCATTCCAACCACTTCATACAAAACCAGAAAAAATCACTACAACCATTTTCCATCACCGTCACCCCTTTCATCCGCAAAATGCCGCCGACAACCAAAAATAAGCCATGTCGTGCACTGTGAACAAACCTGCTCAAACACGTTTTCTAGAACAAAGAAAAAACCAATAAAGATGAACTGAAACCGAATCCGCGATCATCGCCGGTCCTATACAGCCCAGACCACCACAAATCACCGCCGTGAAAACCTTCCATTACCAAAATCGCAACCCACTTCCAACCCATCACCGCTCACATCCGAACGACCAACTGTAACACGGTGGGAGAACTGACTTTAGTTATGTTGCGGATAGCAAGAGTCGCCACCGACTTTTATTTTATCCAAAGGAAAGGCATAAAAGAACAGGAAAGACCTTTTAAAAGATTTTTGGGTCCGGGGGGTAGGTTATGTAAAGGGAAGGTGTTAGCACCCTTTACATCCATGGTTATCCATGGGCTCTTAGTTACTTAGCTCACTTTGAATTGTTTTTGAAAAGTGTAGTGTGTGAATAAAAATTTTCATAAGAGTTTAATAATGATCCATGTAAGGATGCGTAAAAAACTTGTATTTTGAAAATTGTTTGAAATTGTGAAATGTTTGAAATTTGAAATAGTGAGCAAGTAACTATGAGGAACCTACCCTAAAGTTTGAGTCTTCCTGTTCTTTATCCTTTAAGTCGTAAGACTATCCCTATTATGAAGGAATAGGTAGTCATTACCTTGGATGTAAGGGACATATGAGGGACATTTGTTTAATGAAGGCAACTGTGGGGTGTATTAAGCATTTTAGGAGGGACTGTCATCATTATTCGAAAGGGACTTGATCTTTATGAAAGGCAACCATTAGGGACTTGATGACTTTTCTTTTAAGGGACTTGCTTTATACACCCCACTTGACCTTTTTTGGATAGGCAACATTGAGGGATAGCCCTAGAAAGTGAGATGGCGATTAAAAATCGACTTACGTGTGTGAGTGTTTAATTTAATTTATCTTATAATTAAAATGATCTAAGTTCAATTTTTAAATAGAATACATGTTTACACTCCCTATTTTACTAACCATGGCATGAAGATTAAATAAATTAAATATTTACAAAAATTACATCCAAGGAGCAATTACAATAATAATTAAAATAAATAGCAAATAAGTAAATAAATATAAATAATAAGCAAGAATAAATAAATAGGCAATAAATATAATAGGGGTTAGTAAGGATAATAATTAAAATCAAAAATAAATAAGGTTAGTGAAATAATAATAATAAGCATAATTAAAAAATAAAGGGATTAGTAATAATATGGTTAGTAATAATAACAATAAATAAATGGAATTAGCAAAATATTATAAGAACATGATAAAAATAATAAACAAAACAATTAGATTTTTAATATAGGCAATTATTTAAAAAATAAGAGGAAATATGAACAATTAAATAATTATTATAATATTTTAATTTATGTACAAATTATTGAATTATTTTTAAACATATTATAATTACAAAATAAAATTATTATAGGTTTAATTATTTTTATGCACATATTTAAAAATTATTTATATATATAACTTAGATTACAAACAAATTTTAAAAAAATATTTACATATTATATGAAGAAAATAAGTTTTAATTATATTTAATAAATATGTACATAACAATTATATTAAAATTTAATTATACTAAATATTATATTTACAAAAAAAGATTAGAAATTTAAATCATAAAATAAAATTAGTTTTTTTACTATTTAGAAAATAAATTAGGTTTTACAAAATTAGGGTTTGTTTAGCAAATATTTTTTAAGGTTTAATTTAATATACAAAATTATTTAAATAAACATACATATATTATAATTTAATTACATAATAAAACAAAAATAGTTTTTTTTTGAATTAAGAAAAGAATTTTAGAATTTTTAAGATCATTGAATATATACAAGATTATATTTATATATGATTTATTAATAATAATAATAATTAAATAAATAAGATAAAATAAAAAAAAAAGCAAAAAGATGGGACTTACCTTGCTGGGATTTGAACCCAGGACGTTCTGCCTATCAGCACCAAAACACACCACCAGGCCATCCATGCGCAGGTGATAGAGGAATAGGTCAAATTCGTTTTATGCCATGCCTTGAAAAACCACAAAAATAATGAAAACCAAAAGGCCTGGGGGAGGAATCGAACCCAGGACCTCTTGAACATACAAACGCACGCATGACCATCCAGCTAGGTGAGCAATTCTGATATTGTATTGGCAAGTAACCATAATATATTAAGTCTTCTTTTTAACCTGAAAAATAAGAAAAAATATGTACACAGCCAGGATTCGAACACAGGTTTTATAGTTACACACAAACGCCTCTTTCCACTGGGACACATGCACATGTGTGATAAACAAACAGGATGATAAAATAATATTTTAAATCAGAATTTCAAATATGAAATTCGCGCCAGGCCAGTCATCTTCTTCCTTGTACCTATGAATTTTGCTACGAATTTTCCCACCATCTTTCCTGCGAAAACACAATGGCAGCAAAACCTACGAAAGCCAATGATCAATAAAACTGTAAAATTTCACAAAATTGAATCCACCAATGTGATCCAAACATTCATGCGGTTCATTCTATGATTTTAGAATCCATTTATGTTTCCTAAATCAGAAAACCCTAAATCTTAGTCCAAACCCTAACAATGGCGTTTCACGGGTTATGCAAGGTTTCTTTGATTTCATTGCCCATAATCGTTCTACACACCATCACAAACAAGATTAGGTCAACAAAATTCATTAACATACAATGAAATAATGTAATCGAAAAAATCAAATTCAAGAACAATTATGGTTCGGTTTGAACAATATGTCATGGTTTTGATGCATATGAGTGATGATTCATGATCAGGGAAGTCCAAGGAGTCTTGCTATGTTCTTGTTTTACCTTCTAGAGCCCTAGAAATCAAAAACCGAATGTGATTTTTGTGAAGGATTTTTGAACAATGGAACTTACTCTTGAGGCTGCTAAATTCGTGCATTTGCAATAGGGTTGTGTTTAGTACTTATAAGTGATTGATTTTAGGTCAAAAAATTGATTGGTCATGTGAAGATTTTGATATGAAAAGATCCAAATTGATCATGCCTTAAAAATAAAATATTCATGTGTGAATGCTTGCTATTTTTGGCCAAATCTCATGATTTCTTTCCTCTTCAATTCAAATCAATATTTAAGACTTTCTAGAAGCTTAATCTCCATTAAATCTTACATTTTCATATTTTATTTTTATTTAAAATGATTTTTAATGAATTAAATCAAAATAAATAAAAATAAAATAATAAAAATTCTGATTTTTAATGGTTTGGGTCGTGCATGAAGTCATTGTATGGGTTGGGTCATCATTTGGCAAGCCCATTTGGAAGAAATTGGTTTTAGACCTCCTTTTTCATCATAAACCAACTCAAAATTTCCCAACTTTGCAAGGGCACATATCCCTCAATTTTAATGCTATGAGGGTGTTCTTGGACATTTTGGAAATCTTGAAGAGTCCTCTAAACAACCCCACTGGTTTCATGTCCATATCATTTACCAATCTCAAGTTATGCCCTTTTGAAGTTGTTGACTTTTTGTTGACTTTTGAAATGACCTATAATGTCTTAGCTCATACCTTCCAAATGAAGCATTTTTGGGCTTGGCTTGTGAGACACAAAGTTGTAGAGAATTCAATTTCCTTCAAAATGAGCTATGTATGGAGACTTGGTGATGAAGTATGTGAAAGTTATGGCTGGTCAAAGTTCAGTTGACTTTTACTGAGGAAACCCTAATTTAGAAACTCCTGATTCTTGATGATCTGGGATCTCCTTGATGAATCATGATCAACCCTTGATCAAATGATGAATTTTACTTAATATACTTGATGTTGGCAAAAAATCATGAAGTTTGACTTTGGTTTGACCACAGTTGACCTCAGTTTGACTTTTTAACTGCATTGACTGATTTTGACTTATCTGATCATCTGACTGAGCAAACTTCTGAGAAAAGTCTTGAAACTTGTCATGGGGGTTCTTACACACATATAAGATGTTATGAAGCTCACTTGAAGTCTTGGAAGTCCATTTAGCCTGATTAAAGTCAAAACCCTAGTTTTGGAGGCACTGCTTAGGAGATGCACTGTCTGAGGGAATTGTCAACTCTTCTGACCAATTGTGAACTTTGTGAACCTTGTGAACCATCATAAAATGTCTTGTGAACCTCATGGGAGGTATTGTGAACCTTGTGAACCTCATAAAGTGACTTGTAGACTTCATGAACCTCAGGAAAGGTTTTGTAAGCATTGGGAAGCTTGTGAACCTTGTGAACCTCATAAAGTGACTTGTAGACTTCATGAACCTCATGAAAGGTATTGAAAGCATTGAGAAACTTGTGAACCTTGTGAACCTTCTTAGCACACAAAGTCTTGTATTGTGAGGGAAAATTTTGGGGTGCAACACCAACCCTTTTCGCATCATCTTCCGTCGTTCCTCACTGAACAAAAGCATCAACGCCGATTCACCACCTTCAAATAAGCCGCGACTACACAACTCGTCATCAAGCCGCCGCCGCCAGCCGTGACCTCAAATCCGACGAAATCCGCGAGCAAACCGCGCGACTGTGAGGATGAAGCGGAAGCACCATCGTCGGAGAGAGAGACGGAGACTGAGATCAGAGAGATGGAGAGCGAATACGAGAAGAGAGGTCTTTGAGGTAGCGACGTTTTTTTTTCTTTCTCTCCTCTTTCTGTTTTTGTGAATCGTGTTTTAGAGATAAGGAAGAAGGGAACTGAATCTTGCTGAGTCTTCCTCTTTTATTTCTTTTTTTTGTTATTTATTATTATTTATTGTTATTTTCATTTATTTAATTAGCATGAACATAATACATTTTTTTCTTTTATTTCTTTTTTTGTTATTATTTATTGTTTTTTTTCATTTATTTAATTAGTATGAACATAATAAGTTTTTTGTGGGCTCAGCCCATTTATTTTTCTGTCTGCGCCATCCTTAATCACAGCGGCACCCATTTCTTTATTTTTCTTCAAAGAATAATTTCTCTTATGTTATTTTAAAAAATAATTTTTCCTGTTGGCTGTTGGGTTTTAAGTCCCTTTGAATTCCTACTGCAAACACCCCTCCCTTTTTTATATTTATTTGTTATATATATCTTATGCTCTCTTAACTTGTTAATTTTATTATTTTTGTCTATCATTTTTTTATCTTGTTTTGTTTTTGACAACAGAAATGTTTAAAGGATTTTATTAATGAATATTTAGTAATTATTCTATTTGTCTTAGGGGCCGATGATATAATAAAAGGTCGTTTTTCGCCCGATTACTTTTAATCGGAGATGAGCGGTCAATATGAGGCCCTCTTTTCATTTTATTCTATTATTTCTATTTTGAACACTTGTAATATAATTTAATTTATTTTATTCATTATTTTATTCATTATTTTATTTATTTAATTATTCAATTTATTATTGTATTTAATATTTCACAATTCAATTCATTTATTTATTCATTTATTTTCGCATAAAAAAATTACGATTCGACTCCTTATAGAATGGTTCCCATTTTGAACCGATTCTAAGGTAGTAAACGAACCAAATTTTGTCGCGTCCCGAAAAGGTCCAACGCCTTCGAATAGTTGCGCTCGAAAAAGGTCCAACGCCTTCAAATAGTTGCGTCCCGAATAAACAGGCCGAACGCCTTCGAATAGTTCAAACACACTGCACACACGCTATCTCTTGGGCTAATTACAACGAGACCTCTTTATTTCTCGCAATCCCCTGTATTTATTTTGTATCCCTCTCCCATTATTTTGTACGCATTTTACTTTCCGCATCTTATTTAATTTCGAATCCTTGGTCCAACGCCAAGCGATTACACTTTGCACACCTGCACTTTATTTTTCAGTTATCTTTTTTCGTTTAGGATCTACTCCACCTTTGCGAGCCGAGCGATTCGTGCCTCGCTAACAAAACCACAAAAATAACCTCCAGTTGCATTTACCCTTTAAACCTCAAAAAAACCAAAACGTTTCGATTAGATCCAAACCCTTGATCCAACGTCAAGCGGATTTAGGAAATAAAAACACATTCTAATAATACGAGAAGATCTGTACGCCACGAGCCTTAAGTAGTAGAAAGGGGGATAACGAGCTTTCGTTACTCGCTCCGATTATTCCGACGCAGGACACTCGTCTTGTTGGGCGAGATAAACTATCCATAGTCTTTAGTGCACTTCAACTCCTAAACCCTTTCATCGACGAAAGTTAATAAAATCAACAACCATTACCCTTAGTAGGCCGAACTATGAGGCTCTGACTTTCCCATTGCACACGGGAGTACGTAGGCACGAGGATCTCCATCCTTGCCGAGCACCTAGGTCCAATCTAACTTATAATTCAACTCATTTCCCTCTAGCAAGCAATTCGTTTAAGCATAGACATCCTTTCAAGCGTGATAACTTAGATGGTTCCCATCGAGTACGATGGATGTAGGGGGTGCTAATACCTTCCCCCTGCATAACCGACTCCCGAACCCAGGCAATGGTTCCGTTGACCTTTGTCCTCATCCTTTTCCTCCCGGGTTGTATCTATATCTTCCCTTTCCCTCTTCGGGAATAAATAGAATTAGGTGGCGACTCTTCAGTCCGTCCGGCGCGCGGCTCCGTCTATTTCGGATCGCGTGAGGTCGTATTTTTCGGGGTACGACAGCTGGCGACTCTGCTGGGGACTGGTTCACCCCTATGCGAGTCAAGCCTAGTCTAGGTTCCCGCGTTTGTTTGGATGTTTGCTTTTATGCCTTGCTTGTTTATTTTTATCGCTTTCTTTATCGCATTCCATATTATATATCTTGTGGCTCCTTGGTACTATATTTTGGATCGATACTTTGCAAAAGAAACTTGAGGGAAAAGCTCTATACCCGGGCTTGCGAGTACAAACATAAGTTAGCGAGGTTGTGTAGTATGGGCTCCCAAGAGAACCTCTCTCGTGGGTTGTCGATACGAAAACCTCACTCGGAGTAGATTTTAATGGAAATACTGACAACCGTCAAGCTCTTGGCGTGTGTGCTCAGTTGTTTTCATTAAAGTCGTCGACTCTGAGGACCTTTAGAACCTTTTGGTTAAAACATCGGTTGATGGTTGCGTAGTATTGGGCACCAGGGTTCGCCCTCGCGTGGCTCGATACGAAAACCTCACTTGGAATAGACTTACTCAATGGAGTTGATTGACTGTCAAGAATGTATGAAATTGACACGTGCATCAAACAGTTGAGAAAGTTCCATAACTCCAGGACTTTGTTTTAAACCTTGTGTCGATGATCACGTAGTATGGACTCCCGAGAAAATTTGATCTCGTGGGTTGTCGATACGAAGATCTCACCCAAAATAGATTCATATGGCGGAGTCAATCAACCGTCATGCTTATGGCGCGTGTGATGAACAGCCATATGAATTGATAACTTTGGGACCCTTAAAACTTTAGAGTCTACCCAGTGAATTCTTGATCTGAGTATCCTCCATCTGTACCTTGGACTCATGAGACCCTGATCTTGTGATCCTGGATTCTGACATTGCATATCATCTCATTTGCATTATTTATTCATCTTGCATTTCATTTCAAAACTGAAAACTTATTTTCATGCTCCTCCATCTTCAGTAAATCAAGATGGTTTCCCGACGCCCGTATCGTGCTAGACGACCGTACCTAACTCGAGCAAACACTAGAAGACTGATGGACGTGATTCAAGAAGAACAAGCTGCTATGAGGGAAGAGATTGACTCGGTCAAGAGCAAGATTGACCAGATTTATGAGACACTGCAATCTTTGGCAAGAATGGAAGAACGTCGCGAAGCTGCTGCCGCATTGAACAATGCTCAAGTGCAAGGATCTACCTCACGAGCAATGCCTTCAGTTCTCGTTCCAAATCCTTTGGTCTACGGTTTGCCTCCAGGTTTCACTCCTGCTGTTGAAGAGGTCACTTCCCAGCCAATACTTGCTTCTGGTGTCACTGTTGGTGCTATTCCTCAAGCTCAACCTATTCCAACTCAAGTCCAGTTTCCTCAAACTGAAGAGAACCATCAAGTTGAGTATGAGATGCATACTGCTGTTCCAATCACCAATCCTCAAGCTGCTCAAGAGTCTGAAGCCATGAAGATGTGTCGCGAGTTATCTGAAAAACTCCGAATTATGGAAGGACACAACTCAACTTCTTTGAGTGCCTCGGACATGTGCTTAGTTCCAGATGTTGTGATCCCTGCTAAGTTCAAACTGCCGGAGTTTGAAAAATACAAAGGCCTCAGCTGTCCTGAGCTTCATTTGAGGATGTACTGCAGGAAAATGGCCGCTCATGCCAAAGATGATAAGCTTATGATCCATTGCTTCCAAGACAGCCTGTCTGGAGCGTCTCTAGAATGGTACATGCAACTTGAGCGCAACAATGTTCGTACTTGGCTTGATCTATCTGATGCATTCAAAAAGCAGTACAAGTACAACACTGATCTTGCTCCTAACCGTACTCAACTTCAGAGTATGTCTCAAAAGGAGAGCGAATCCTTCAAAGAGTACGCCCAACGCTGGAGGGAGTTAGCTGCCAGAGTGCATCCGCCATTGGTCGACCGTGAACTGATCGACATCTTCATGGGTACCCTACAGGGGCAATACTACGAGAAACTGATCAGCAGTGTATCTTCTGGATTTTCAGACATGGTGATGGTAGGAGAAAGAATTGAAGAAGGTCTGAAAAGCGGAAAGATCCCAGGAGGCCCTAGCAGCCAAAACAATGCCAAGAAACCTTTTAACGGGTACAAAAAGGGCGAAACAAATGCCATTTCTGCTGCAAGTGGGAATTTTCAACAGAGTGCACCTGCACCAGTTCCCTACTACCAGTATCCCTATGTTGCTGCTGCGCAATATGCTCCTATGCCATATCAGCCAGTTCCTCCAATGCCTTATCAGCAGGCCTTTCAAGCTTTATTTCCGCCTCAGATGGCTCATCAACCACGTCCAATGGTTGCAGCTGCGCAGTATGCGCCCAATCCATACCAGCAACATGCTTATCAACCACGGCCTGGTCAGCAACAACAACGCGCTCCTCAACAGCGTCCCCCATATCAGCAAAGAGGATATGATAGGCACATTGATCCCTTGCCTATGACGTATACCGAAATCTTTAAGGGGCTAATGGCAAAAGGAACTCTTGTGTTGAAAGATATGCCACCTCAGACTGTTAATTCCCGAAACTATGATGCCAATGCTCGCTGTGAGTATCACAAAGGCGCTCCAGGCCACAACATCGAGAACTGCCATGCCTTCAAACACTTGATTCAGGATATGATCAACTCTAAGGACCTCACTCTCACTCCGAGAAATTCAAATGTCCAGAACGATCCAATGCCGCCGCACGGGGCCAACAAGTGAAGACATTTGAAGTGTTGTTGAAGACCAAGCTGAGTGGTCTCTAACTTTGAAATATCCAATCAAGAGAAGTTCATTCCTCAAATCAAGGCAGCCATCGCCATTTATTTATTTCCGCATTCCTGTTGTTTTGTAATGTCTGTTTAAGTACTATTTGCTCTGAACATTATTATCATTTATATTTGGTTATGTTAATGTTTTGTTTATGCATGTTTTGAATCAATTTATTCGCATTCGCTCATCATTTATCATTTATCGCAAAAACACAAAAATATTTCCTCACTTCACTTTAGCAAATATTTGAGGGAGGATGATGAAAACAAATACCCATAACTGTTGCGGTATGCTTTCGGATAAAACCTCGTCGATGATATACAGGCATTCTTTCAAATCCCCAAACACTGGAGATACAAGGAGTTAATCCCTAGTCAACCACTTCGAGCCTAGAAGTAGGAGTTTCTTTCGGATACAACCCTTACATTTAACCCGGGGCAGGGTAGTTGTTCAGTTAACCCGACTACACCCTCGAATTGCAAGATGAGACATCCCGTCAGAGGACCATCAACAAGTGACTTGGCAGTCACAACATTCAAACGAAAAGAAAAGAAAAGAAAAAACACTAAGTTGAGCGCCCAAAGGGAGACTTAGTCGAAAAACAAATCAAAAGAAGAACTCAAATCCTCAACAAAAGCAAAACAAAAATCAGTGACCAACAAATCAAGAATTAAAGGGTCACCAGCAAAAAAAAATGATGACTGCCATTCTCAAGCGAATCTTAAGGCTTAATTTTCACTTTTGCAAAGTCAAAACAAATGCATGTGTAAAGTTAACTGAACATAGGACTGGAGAACATCGCGAAGAAGGGATGGGTACAAATCAAACTTTGAGCCTTATATCCTTTGTTTCTCTAACCATTAACCAGACCACGTTACAACCCTCGAAAGTCCTAATTAAGGCAGGGTTTATTCTGAAAGCATGCTACCAGCAAGGTTGCGTAAGATGACTCCCATATATTTGCTAATCTTCAATCTCGTTTGCACATTATTCTTGCTGCATCTTTCACGAACTTTCTAAATCAGCACCTCGTTTGGACCAACGGTTCATTCGTCACACTTTCACAGCATTCAAATAAATTGACTTTTTCAAAACTTACATGAACTTTACATTAACACTGTCATTTGTGTATGAACAATTTAATTGCAATTTAGTGCTTGACATCAGTACAATCTCAACAAGGGGCAATCAAAAAGAAAATTTGAACTTCATCAGTGCCAACATAAATCAAAATCATCTTCAACAGCCCAATTAGGGGCAATTCATTTCAAAATCAGCCCAATCAGGGGCAAAGCATTCTTAACAGCCCAATCAGGGACAAATCATCTTCAACACCCAATCAAGGGCAATTTATTTCAAAATCAGCTCAATCAGGGGCAAGTCACCTTCAAAGGCTCAATCTGGGGCAGGTCATGTCATGGCCATTGTCAAAGCTTCCCCATCAAATTTATTTCAAATACCCTACAAACAGGGGCAAGCAAACAAGGAGCAAATCTTCCTATTTCTTCTCCCCAGCGGAACAGGCAGTCCTTGCTAGATGTTGGCAATCATTCAAAGCAAAATCAGGCGTCATGTGACAATCAAGTCGCTTCGCTCATCAGCAAGTAACCAAAACTTGGAGCTTTAAGATCCATCTTCTGATCATACATCGTCGAAGATCGAGTGTCGGGGAATCAAGCCCTCCACCCACCCAAAGTCCAATCATTATTGGCAACTACCAGACCAAAAGTCCACCAAGCTGGCACCTTTCAATCGCTCATATGCATCATTGTGCATCATATGCAGTCATACGCATCATTTACATAAATCATTTATAACATTTGCATCATATGCATACCTTAAATAAATCAGTTTTTTATTTTCCCAAACATTTTCAATTTACATCTCAGTGCATAAACATTGGCGTCGTATCTCCATCCCTATGGAATACCATTTCAAAACAATCAAGCATAAATGCATAATTCAGGATCTAGGATCATACAAGTTTCCAGTCCTTTCCCCAGCGGAGGATCACATCAATCAGATTCCAGGCATTCTCTTGGCGGATTCAATAGCCGTGTTTAAATTTCAGTCCCTTTGCCTTATCATCCTCTGGTGATAAGTGATTTTAATTTCAGTCATTTACCTTATCATCCTCTGTTGATAAGTGAGTTTATTTTTCTGTTTATTGCCTTATCTTCCTCTGTTGATAAGTGAGTTTATTTTTCTGTTTATTGCCTTATCTTCCTCTGTTGATAAGTGAGTTTATTTTTCTGTTTATTGCCTTATCTTCCTCTGTTGATAAGTGAGTTTATTTTTCTGTTTATTGCCTTATCTTCCTCTGTTGATAAGTGAGTTTATTTTTCTGTTTATTGCCTTATCTTCCTCTGTTGATAAGTGAGTTTGTTTTCAGTTTATTGCCTTATCATCCTCTGTTGATAAGTGAGTTTATTTTTTTGTTTATTGCCTTATCATCCTCTGTTGATAAGTGAGTTTGTTTTTCTGTTTATTGCCTTATCATCCTCTGTTGATAAGTGAGTTTATTTTTCTGTTTATTACCTTATCATCCTCTGGTGATAAGTGATTTATTTTGTTGATTTGTCTTGCTGTGTCACCCATCATTTTCAATTTATTTCATTTACAATTTTCACAATTTCTTCGTCAGACAAATTTGGAGTCTGTTAATATCAAATTATCTTATACCTCGAAAGTTTGAACGCGAGCCGGTTCATCTTACTTGGTCTAAGCCAATTCGATAGGGGCATCTGTCATACCCCAAATTTGTCCTACCCGCGCCATTTTATTTTACTGTTTCATCTTTTTTTTAGAAGGATCCAAAAAATGTGTACCGTTTCTCTTTCTGTCTGATAATAAAAAAAACGTATTATTATAAGTTTTCTTTTGTTTAATTCATTCTCAAAAATTACAAAAAAAAAACTATTTCTTATCATCTTTTATTATTTAATATGTCATTACCGTTATCGTTATTATTTTTATCAGAAATTTTATCAATTCTTTTTTTTATATACATAACCTTTTAATTTCCTTTTTACAATCCATTTTTTATTTTTAAAAATTTCCCAAAAATACATCCCATGTTTCTCTTTTATTTTTTTTTATTCTAAAATAATTATTCAACTCTTCATTCAAATTTTATTTCTAAAAAGCCCATTATCATTTTCATTCTTAAAATCCTTCATTTGCACAAAATCTCATAATTTCATTACCATTGTTTATTCTTATTATTATTATAGTTATTTTTACTATTATTATTATCATTCTTTTTTTAATATTATTTCTTCTTAGTTACTATCACCATTTATTATTGTTACTATTATTCAACCTATATTATTATTCTACTATTGATATTTTAATTTCTATTGTTTATATTTTTCATCATTATTTCCTGTTAGTTTTTATAATTAGTTGTTATTAGTTTCTATTTTTTTTATTTACCATCAGTTTTATTATTTATAGTTATAATTATTATTATTTTTATTATTATTATACACTCAAGTAAACCACAAGACCACCTTCTTTCTTATCAGTACCAATTGCCAGCTTTCAATCCAGTATCCAGCACCAACAAACTTCCCACACCACTACGCACATATTTTTTTTCTTTCTCCGTAACCACTATCACAAGCACTCACAAATACAGCTAGCATAACAAACTATTTTATCAATTTCCTCTTGATTAATTCCAATTTCACCCTTTTAGACTTACTCTATAAAAACCATCATTCTTTCACAATAATAGGCAGGCTTCAAAATCGTACAAAAAAAATCAGAATCAGCATTAACTTTTAAATTTTGTCAATCCCTTTCCAACCTCAACTTGAACAAAACGCTAACAAACCCTTCATCATTAAATTCCTTTTTCACAGCCACCTTCCAACCTGCACCAAATAAACCAAGACTTATACATGACTGCTGCAATGGCGAGAATACTCCTCACAGAATGAAAAAACCAAATACAGAGAGACGAGAAAGAAATCATTTGTGCATATACTGTCGTAAAACCAAACGCAGCCCAAACTCTAAACCAGATATATTCTTTACAGTTCCATAAGCCTTCAAACAAAAAACGCAGAACGCATCAATTGAGCCTTTCTTCTTCTTCGACATCTCACCATTAACCCGACCCGTCTCATTCACCATTCCAACCACTTCATACAAAACCAGAAAAAATCACTACAACCATTTTCCATCACCGTCACCCCTTTCATCCGCAAAATGCCGCCGATAACCAAAAATAAGCCATGTCGTGCACTGTGAACAAACCTGTTCAAACACTTTTTCTAGAACAAAGAAAAAACCAAAAAAGATGAACTGAAACCGAATCCGCGATCATCGCCAGTCCTATACAGCCCAGACCACCACAAATCACCGCCGTGAAAACCTTCCATTACCAAAATCGCAACCCATTTCCAACCCATCACCGCTCACATCCGAACGACCAACCCTTTTCGCATCATCTTCCGTCGTTCCTCACTGAACAAAAGCATCAACACCGATTCACCACCTTCAAATAAGCCGCGACTACACAACTCGTCATCAAGCCGCCGCCGCCAGCCGTGACCTCAAATCCGACGAAATCCGCGAGCAAACCGCGCGACTGTGAGGAAGAAGCGGAAGCACCATCGTCGGAGAGAGAGACGGAGACTGAGATCAGAGAGATGGAGAGCGAATACGAGAAGAGAGGTCTTTGAGGTAGCGACGTTTTTTTTTTCTTTCTCTCCTCTTTCTGTTTTTGTGAATCGTGTTTTAGAGATAAGGAAGAAGGGAACTGAATCTTGCTGAGTCTTCCTCTTTTATTTCTTTTTTTTGTTATTTATTATTATTTATTGTTATTTTCATTTATTTAATTAGCATGAACATAATAAATTTTTTTCTTTTATTTCTTTTTTTGTTATTATTTATTGTTTTTTTTCATTTAAATAATTAGTATGAACATAATAAGTTTTTTGTGGGCTCAGCCCATTTATTTTTCTGTCTGCGCCATCCTTAATCACAGCGGCACCCATTTCTTTATTTTTCTTCAAAGAATAATTTATCTTATGTTATTTTAAAAAATAATTTTTCCTGTTGGCTGTTGGGTTTTAAGTCCCTTTGAATTCCTACTGCAAACACCCCTCCCTTTTTTATATTTATTTGTTATATATATCTTATGCTCTCTTAACTTGTTAATTTTATTATTTTTGTCTATCATTTTTTATCTTGTTTTGTTTTTGACAACAGAAATGTTTAAAGGATTTTATTAATGAATATTTAGTAATTATTCTATTTGTCTTAGGGGCCGATGATATAATAAAAGGCCGTTTTTCGCCCGATTACTTTTAATCGGAGATGAGCGGTCAATATGAGGCCCTCTTTTCATTTTATTCTATTATTTCTATTTTGAACACTTGTAATATAATTTATTTTATTTTATTCATTATTTAATTTATTTAATTATTCAATTTATTATTGTATTTAATATTTCACAATTCAATTCATTTATTTATTCATTTATTTTCGCATAAAAAAATTACGATTCGACTCCTTATAGAATGGTTCCCATTTTGAACCGATTCTAAGGTAGTAAACGAACCAAATTTTGTCGCGTCCCGAAAAGGTCTAACGCCTTCGAATAGTTGCGCTCGAAAAAGGTCCAACGCCTTCAAATAGTTGCGTCCCGAATAAACAGGCCAAACGCCTTCGAATAGTTCAAACACACTGCACACACGCTTTCTCTTGGGCTAATTACAACGAGACCTCTTTATTTCTCGCAATCCCCTGTATTTATTTTGTATCCCTCTCCCATTATTTTGTACGCATTTTACTTTCCGCATCTTATTTAATTTCGAATCCTTGGTCCAACGCCAAGCGATTGCACTTTGCACACCTGCACTTTATTTTTCAGTTATCTTTCTTCGTTTAGGATCTACTCCACCTTTGCGAGCCGAGCGATTCGTGCCTGGCTAACAAAACCACAAAAATAACCTCCAGTTGCATTTACCCTTTAAACCTCAAAAAAACCAAAATGTTTCGATTAGATCCAAACCCTTGATCCAACGTCAAGCGGCTTTAGGAAATAAAAACACATTCTAATAATACGAGAAGATCTGTACGCCACGAGCCTTAAGCGGTAGAAAGGGGGATAACGAGCTTTCGTTACTCGCTCCGATTATTTCGACGCAGGACACTCGTCTTGTTGGGCGAGATAAACTATCCATAGTCTTTAGTGCACTTCAACTCCTAAACCCTTTCATCGACGAAAGGTAATAAAATCAACAACCATTACCCTTAGTAGGCCGAACTACGAGGCTCTGACTTTCCCATTGCACACGGGAGTACGTAGGCACGAGGATCTCCATCCTTGCCGAGCACCTAGGTCCAATCTAACTTATAATTCAACTCATTTCCCTCTAGCAAGCAATTCGTTTAAGCATAGACATCCTTTCAAGCGTGATAACTTAGATGGTTCCCATGGAGTACGATGGATGTAGGGGGTGCTAATACCTTCCCCCTGCATAACCGACTCCCGAACCCAGGCAATGGTTCCGTTGACCTTTGTCCTCATCCTTTTCCTCCCGGGTTGTATCTATATCTTCCCTTTCCCTCTTCGGGAATAAATAGAATTAGGTGGCGACTCTTCAGTCCGTCCGGCGCGCGGCTCCGTCTATTTCGGATCGCGTGAGGTCGTATTTTTCGGGGTACAACACCTATAGTTCAAGAGTTGTTGCTCAGTGCAAGTTATTCTCAGATTTGGTTAGTCAGAAGATTCTTTGCAAGATTCATACTGGGTTTATTTTCTCGACATTCATTTCAAGAACTGAAGCCATGATTAGTTTATTCTTCTCAACAGTTACCTCAAAGATGTGATTATTTTTCTCCGACAGTAATTAAAAACTGAATCCATTATCAGTTTACCTTCATCAGTCATTGAACTTGGGGCAACTTTCTTCAAGAATCCCCAAGCAGCTTTGCATGACTTCTCTTAAAAGATTTTTCAACTTGGTACAGTTTACTAGTGGAACAGAGATTTGTTCAGCAGTAGTATCTCTAATTTTCAAGTAGAATGGCAGTGATCTCTGTGTTGAGGAATCAGTCTTCCATTTCTTTCCACTCCTCTAAGAGTCTAAACTGGTTGTCATCATTTTCTCTCATTTTATCTCCTTGGGTGTGTTATTCCCCGGTCTTGTTTATGTTTGCATATTTGAGTGTTTTAGTCTTCATTATGCATTTTCTCGGGTGTGTTATTCCCCAGTTTTGTTTACCTTTGCATATTTGAGTGTTTTAGTCCTCATTGTGCATATTCTTGGGTGGTTTAGTCCCCATTTTCGTAAATGTCTGCATACTGAGTGTTGTAGTCCTCATATGCATTTCTCAAAGTCTTGTTGTTTTCAACTTCTTACTTTTTGGTCAAAGTCCAACTTACTTGGCCTTTATCTGTCTCTCCAGAACTTTTTTTTCTTCACCTACTTGTTGTGTCTTCTCAGATATTACACCCTTTTTATCCGATTGCCATTCTCGGATGTCCATAGTGAAGTCATCATTGATTTGATGTACTGTCCCGGACCTTTTCCCATTTCATTCAGTTCTGTTCCTGAATGTTGTGATTCACATTTTATCCAGTTGCTATTCTTGGATGTTGTGATCACTTTCCGTCCGGTTGCCATTCTCGGATTTCCATGATTGGAGTTATCATTAAGTTGATATACTTTCCCGAATATTTCCCATTTCATTCAGTGTTGTTCCTGAATGTTGTGATTCATTTTATCTGATTGCTATTCTCAGATGTTGTGATTACCCTTTTCCGATTGCCACTCTCGGATTTTCCTAGTAAAGTCAATAATGTCATCCTTGGATGCTTCTGGTGTACTTTTTCGGGACTTTTCTCACTTCATTCAGTGCCATTCCTGGATGTTGTAATCCTTTTTGTCCAATTGCCATTCTTGGACATTTTCGTCTCAGCTGAGCCATGTTATGGTCTCTAGCATGCTGCTTTTCCCCGTTGGAGTCTTATGCTCCTTATCCCCAGCGTTTATTCTTTTTTTCATGTGTCGTCTTATCCCTCACGGATTTCTCTGCATTTCACATTATTTTTCTCTGCATTTCATAATACATTTCATAATTTTCTCATAACATCTCATTTGCTTTCATAACATTTTCATATGCTTCATATCAGTTCCATATCATCTTCATTTCATATCGTTTGTTTCATTTCATTTCATTCCAGTTTTTGGCATCTTAGGATCAAAAATTGGGTTTTTGATATTTAAGTATCTTCCATCTTGTCGAAACGAAGATTTCAATCTTCCTTATCTCTGGATTGAAGAAACTTAAATAGGGGCATCTGTCATACCCTAATTTTTGACCCTAAGATTTTTCGCATCTCATCTGCATTTCGCATACAAACAAGATCACGTATTGGTTCATGTATTCTTCTCGGTTGCAGGTCTATGCCTCACAGGGGATCACCTTGCTTTTACTTGCTTTATTTGTTTATATTTACTAACTTCTAACCAAAATACAAAAAAATATGTTGCAGTTGCTTTTTCTTCTTTTGTGTTGCAGGATTTCAAAGACAAGGCAGTGTTTTCAATTCAGTATGGTCGTTCAGTTATGATTCGATTCAATTGGACGTTTGACCTAATATTGGTCAAACTATCAGAAGATTGTTTCAATTGCAAGTTGTGTGTGCCAGTGGTTTATTCCTCAGGCAGTGCGTGTTCAAAGTTCAAGATGTGTTGCGTGCGAAAATCATCAGGTTATTAGGCAGTGTTTCATGTAAAGTTTGGATTGAATCTTCAGTTGCAAGTTATCCAGTTGGTTCAAAAGTGGTCGTATTAGTGGCTTGTAAAAAAAAATCAGAGTTTGTTGTGGGCTTAAAACCATCAATTCCATATCCATTTTTTATTTTTTTAATTCAATTCACAAAAAATTCCAAATTCCATCCATCATCCATTATCCGATTATCCATTTTTATTCATCATTTCCCATTATTATTCAACCATCATTATTTTCCATTTTTTCTCGATTATTCAATTATTCAAATTACTATCTTTCTTAACCATTTCCAATAACCATTTTATAATTCATTTTTTCGATTTTTTTTCCATTTTTCACAAATATCCATTATCCATTTTTCGATTAAACCATTTCTCTTTTCCAATTTTCTATTATCCATTCTTATTCAATGCCATTTCTCTTCCATTTTTCTCGATTCTTCGATTCATACATTTTTTTAGTTCAATTATCCAAATGACTGTTTCTAATTTTTCATATCCAATTTTATATTCACTATTATTTTTTTTTTAATTATTTTTTTTATCCATTTCAAATATTCTTTTCATAATCAATTTTTTTTTATTTCTAATCCACAATTAGCCCATATCCACCATATATTTTTTAATCAATCCATTTTGTTTATCATCCTTAAACCCATATACATTTTATATCCTTTCATTACAATACAAAAAAACAAATAAAAAAAAGTAACAAGGCCCATCAGCCAATACTCCAAGCTGCAAATACAAGCCAAGACTCCAACACACCGCAACAGCTCCACTTTACACTCCAAAACAAGCTAGCTTCACCAAGTCCATTCCGCATTGCCCCACAGCCAAAGCCAACGACAGCTACAACACACCAGCTTCGCAAGCCGCACGGACTGTATCACATGAATATTCAACAGCCTACTTCACAAGCATCACAACTTCAAGCCAACGCAGCTGAGTCACGTGAACAAAACGCAACAACAAGCCTCAGCTTATCCGTACGAACTCCCAGTCTCACAACCAGCCCAATACGCACAACTTCACACCAGCACACGTGAATCTCGCAACACCTTTCAAAACGCAACAAACCAGAACATAAAACGCAAGCAAAAATGATTCGCAAAAACGCAACAAAAGCACACGCGTTCTGTAATTCCAAAATGCAGTCAACATAACGTCAAACGCACAGCCAAGCAACTATCACGCACACAGAGGCTTAAAACGCAGCAAGAACACGAGATTTCCGTGACTCTGAAACGCAGAAAAATTCAACGAAACGGCAGCAATTTCCTCACCTCACCTTCTATAAATTGAAGCTTCTCCTTCTCATTTTGGCAAGCTTGGAAAGCCTCTCAAAACGCTCTCCAAATCCCTGTATAAACCAACACCAATTCTTTCAATTTCATCAATAATAAACCAAAATCCCTCAATTCAATTCAGAAAAACCCTTCCACCAAATTAACAACAATAACACATCAACATCCTCAAATTGGATTTTGCGAGAGGAGAGAGCAAAGCGGCGGAAAAGGAGGAGATCCGATGGCTTAGATCTTGCTTTCTCGCGGCGGATTCGTGGTTTTGTGCAACACCTTGGAGTGAGAAGAAGCAACGAAGGTGAAGAAACCATTGAACGTTTTGTTTGGCGTGTGTTTAGTTGTTGCTGTTTTTGTTTGAAGGAGAAGATGAAAATGCCTTGCCCTGTTTAACGAAGAAGAAGAAGATTCGCCTCTTCTGCCTTTTTTTCTTTCTTGTATATAACTTGTTTTTTGTTGTTTTTTTATCTAAAATGTTAAGTGTTTTGGGCTTGACATTGGATCCACCTTTTGTTTACTGCATTTCTATCCACCACCTGTGTCATGTGCAGCGCCTCCCCCTCCCCTCTTTTCACATTTGGTTTTGTTTTTTTTATAAAAAATTGATACAACTTTTTGTTGCTATTTTTTTTCTTCTCTAAGTTTTGTTTCATTTTCTAAAAAGAAATATGAAAATTATTTGAAAGATTGCTTTGACAAGTTTTTTTGTTAGAAATAATATTCTAATTCTTTTTCTTTGGATTCTATTTCTAGATCCATTTTTTTTCTTATTCATCTTATTTTTCTTTTTGGTCGATGAGATCTCCGATTCGCGATTATTGGTTTTCGAAGATGTTTAATCTTCATTATTTCAAATCTATGGATGAATGATCATTTGGATCATTCTCCATACTTTGGAATCGTGATAGATTGCCTTCGATAATCCAATATTAAATCTCGATTAAGATTAGACCGTTACCTTTTCTTTTCGTGCGACATGTTTTCGGAGAATGGTTCATTATATCATTTCTCTAACATGTATTAGCACAAATATTTTCCACCTTAATTGGTGGTGGCCGGCCTCATTTGTAGGGTAATTACTTCGTAAATTACTCGGCGATTGCTTAACATAGACTTAAATTTGTCCCGAATTCGGAATGAGATCCATTTGGATCCGGTTGCCTCGATTTTGGTTATCTTTTTCTGGTTGTGTTTGATTAAGTTCATCATACCATTTTATATGTAAATATTATAATACTATTAATATACTAACCATTTAAATTCAATCTCTCGCACCTTATCCTCCTTATTTCAATTTCTCGCTCCTTATCTCTTTTATTATGCTATTATCATATTATATCATCTATCATATTGTTTATGTTTATATTGTTATTGTAGATGTTTAGAATTGGCAGAATTTTTGACCAACAAGAAATATTGAATTCAGTTCAGAATGTCCTATCAGATGTTGGGACATTATCAAACAGAGTATAAGAACTTAATTCAGGATGTCACACCAGATGTTGGGACATTGTGTAAATGATTTAAGTTCAGTTTTTCAGGATGTCCCAACAGATGTTGAGACATCTCAAACCTGCTACCAGAATTAATTAATGACTAACTGATCTGAGAAATTTAAGGAAAGTTATCTGGAATTAATTATGGAAGGACAAAAATAGAATAAGGCGCATTTGTAGGGAGTATTGTTATGAGGCTTCAACATAATCAGAAGAACTAAATCACCTAGAATCTAGGAAGTAACAAACCCTAATTCAAGGTGGAAGCTGCATGCGTTTTAGGACTGGATTAACCTACAGAAAGCCCAAAATACAAACACCTATTTAATCAACAGAAACTCACAGAATTGAGTACGAATTTCATAAGACAAAATAGGGTGTTGTGTGTTTTAATAGCAGGTTGTTCTTATTGTACCACTTTATGGGCTTTTAAGCAAAAGTGTATTTGTGACTTGATTGAAACTGTGAAGTAAGATCAAGCTATTTTGTTTGAAGTATGACTTCAATTTTATTAAACTTGTAAACAAGATCACTGTGTGATTGAGGGGGAGTGAGTTGGTACTCATATCTAAGTAATGTCTTAGGTAGAAATTGCATTGGGTAGATATTAAGTGAAAGATTAAACTGGGTGGTTTAAGTCTAGAATTAATATTATTTATAGTGGATTTCCTCCTGGCTTGGTAGCCTCCAGATGTAAGTGTGGTTATACACTGAACTGGGTTAACAAACTACTGTGTTGTTTAATTTTCTTGCACTTTAAGTTTTGGTTAAATCTGTCAAGTGTTGGAACATCTCTTAGGACATCTCATACCTGATCACAGAATTTCAATTGGCATCAGAGCAGGCACCCTGCCTGTTTATACTGGGTGAGATCTAGGGAATACAAATTCTGGAAACATGGACAGAGATATAGGATCAGTTAATAGACCACCTATACTGGATGGATCTAATTATGACTACTGGAAACCAAGAATGATTGCATTCTTAAGATCACTTGACAACAGGGCCTGGAGAGCAGTCAACATTGGATGGGAACATCTTGTCCAAGACACCAAAGATGGATCAAAAGTGTTGAAACCTGAAGAAGAATGGAGTAAGGAGGAAGAAGATTCAGCACTAGGCAACTCCAAGGCCTTAAATGCTTTATTCAATGGCATTGATAGGAACATCTTTAGACTTGTGCATCACTGTGAGCTGGCCAAAGATGTTTGGGACACTCTCAAAACAACTCATGAAGGAACATCAAAGGTAAAAATGTCAAGACTTCAACTTCTTGTCGCTCCCGGGATTTTCATCCTAGTACAAACGCGAAAGTGGCGCGGAAAAGGTAGAGTCGCCAGCCAGACATTTTTATCCCGAATGAATGGGAAAGGTAATGTTGCACAAACCTGAGGAAGAAGGAAAGGACAAGGTCCTGCGAACCAAAGATCTGAGTTCGGGAGTCGGTTACGACCTGGGAAGGTATTAGCACCCCAGATCGTCCGCCGTACCCGACGGGATCCACGCTTGCTTGTTTTGTTTCAAAGGGTGAGAAATAAGAATGTTGCTGAATAAAACCGCTAACTAGAATGGAAATGAGAAATGAGAAAGGAACTGGAAAAGATAATGAAAGGAAAGAATGGGGAAATGTAGGGAAAATAAAGAATGTGCTCGAACAGGCCCTACCCCGCTGCCTACGTACCTCATCGGGATAATGAGGATCAGAGTCGACGTAGTTCGCCTAACCTAGGCGGGAACTATTTGTTTGTATTTTTTATGCTGGAACTGCGTATGTCTATGCTCAGGTGTTGCAGGCTCGTCTGGTACGAGTGCGTTTACCGTCTTGCATGTGTGACAAGTCGCCGCAAGTTCGCGTTATGAGTGAATGAGATGAGAAAAGAAGTTCCCGCAAGATAGTCGCTTGTTATTTGTTTTTGTCTTTTAAAAGAAGTGTTTTGGAGTTTATGTTTATTGAATGTACAACACTAAAGACTATGACACAGGAGCGAATACTTTCCAAGATCGCCCCCAATGGAACGTTTGTAAAGCATCCTAGAAGAGTGAAGGAGACTTCCACTAGTCATTTCCTGTATAGCTTAAGGCTTGTGGCGCATTGTACACCTTTCCTTTATTAAGTGTTTTTGATTTTCTTGTAAGATGAGAAGTGAGACTCAAGTTTGTCAAAGGAAAACTTCTAAGGGAAACTAGACTTACCCTAAGTTAGTTGAATTTGAAGATGACCTATGGTTAGTGAGGTTTGAAATTAAATCTACCTAAGAGATATTGAACTACAAATGATAACATAAAAGGCAATAACGAACAATATGGTCCTCCTAAATCATGGTGGGTATACACAGTATGAAATGTAAATGAGATGAAACAATGGATCGGGTGGGTCGATTGCGTGGTGCTGAGACACACGACTTATGGTGTGAAACATACAAGGCTTGCTTTTGGTTTAATGGAATGGAACGATGGTAATCGAGGAACCCTAGTGTCACATGCAACTTTATTTATTTATTTGAAAACTTACTCGACGTTGGATCGAGTTTTACTTATTTCATTTTTTTGAGATTTGGTTTTCTATCGATTCATTTTATCTTTTCTAACCTAATTATAGAAACTATAAAGGCATACAAGTTCTAAGCTATTACATCACGAAGCACACAAAATATAAAACACAATCATGGCATAAAAGTATCCAAGTCCATAAGCCAATCTTTGAAAAAATACCTTGCACACAAAAACAAATAGTTAGTGAATGATATGAACCATGAATATGCACAATATGATGGAAATGAATTAAAATGCCAAAAATATTAAAAGTCATGGAAAAAATGTGAAATTAATTTCCTAAGGTCTCTAACCTGATTATATTATTGTGTTAAAAAACCTCTTAAAAAATCCTATTTTTTATATGCCTAAAAATTACTTATTTTCAGCGATGAATTAACTACTAACTTTTAACAAATTAACCTCTAAAACCTAAGATAAAATGTTCTAAAAAATCTACAAAAATTATCCTAAGTACTTTTTTAAGTCTTCTAACTATAGTAAAAAGAATGGGCTAAAAAAGTTACTATAAAATTACCAAAATGAAATGGACAAAATTATGTACAATTAAAAGAAATTCAATAAAAGCTAATTAAAAGAAAAATTAGAATTAAATCAAAAATAATGCAAAATTCAGAAAATAAAAGTACCAAAAATCTCTAAAATGTATTATTAACCTACTGGAATTTTTATAGAATTTTCTAGTGGATTTTACTATTTTTAATGAATTATTTATGAACTAATGGAAAATAAAAACTAAAATCTAAGAAAAATAAATGGGGTGAATTTAGTAAGTTTTTTCTAATGATTTTTGTACTGGGCCCAGAAAAGGGGTGTTAATAGCAAGTGGACATAAGCCCATGCGCAGGCTGATGAAGGGGAGGTGCAGCCAGCAAATTTCTTAAGTTGTTTTGTCATTGGGCTTAAAATGTGGGGTGTTGATAGCAACGGGCTGAGGCCCATACGAATTATGAGAGGAAACATGGATGGTAGGGAATTAAACATGCTTAATGGAGTTTTAATGATATTTAACAGCACAATAATCATAATTTAATGGATTTGATTTTTATAATCCCTAATTAAACTCAAAGAACATTATTCTTAAAATCAAGAACAACACTCAGAGGCCCCTTCACGATTTTCATCTTCTCCCTTCACAAACTCCTCCTTTCCCAATCCCAAAACCTAAACCTAGCGCCACCGTAAATCAACACAGGAAGCTACAACCCATCGGCACAACCTCCTACCTCCTCTGCCATCTCCACACCACTTTGACCTAATCCCCTTTCTTCTTATTCTGCCGTCAGCTTCCTCTCCTACAATCTCCATCATCCCCTTCCTTGCTCGCCACCACCATCTACCCCGCCGGAAACACATAAATCCTAATCTTCTAATCGAATCCATCACTAAATCACGGCCACCTTATCTGACCTTAGAACTTAACCTATGTTACTCACGGCTTGAAAAAGTCTCACCTGTAAGAAGCGGCGGAAGCGGCGCGAGGAAGACGACGATGGCGGCTAGTCTTATGCGAAGAAGACAACCGTTTTGACGAAGGTTCGCCGTTGATGACCTTCGCGCGCTTACGATCCACAGGCCTTTGTCGAAACTAGAGGCGAGGCTACCGAGCGATTGACCAAAGTGGTGATACGACCTCACTCTTGATCTTTTACGTCCGCTGTGAAGTTCTTGTTAACGACTTCTCAATTTCGAACCTGCTGAATATTTGTGTAGTTTCCATGACTTTACAGGTTGTCACGAATACAGGCGACGATGACGGTTGGTGATGATACTCCGCGATAAACTATAGAATGGAGGTAATGATGCAGGGATGCTTGATGTTGCGTTCACAATGAAGATAACAGTACCGAAATTGGATCCCCTTGCACGGTAATGTTGCTTCTTGATTCCCTGTGCAATCAACTTATTTCCCTTCGCCAATTCTGTTAGATTTTTTACAATTTGATGGAATAATTGTAGGGTGAGAATGAATAAGGCTGCGGTGAATGGAAGGAAGTGATGCTTGAATATCAAGGAGTTGTTTGAAGGTGGTTTGTGGTGATGGGAAGATTGGAGAATGGTTGAAGGAGAAGGTTTGAGATTGAAGAAGGTTATGGAAGAAGTGTGTGAGGGTTGAGAAAAGATGATGAAGAGTAGAAGAATCAGAGGGGTAGTGAAGTGTTTGTGATGATTTTTTTTCAGCCCCCAAAAACGATTGAAAGAGATGCTTTATATCAAATGTTCACATAACAATCTGGAAGCTTCAGGTACTAATCCAATTCTCGAATTCGGTTATGGATTCAGTTATGTAGTTGTGAGATGTAACTGATTTTGCAATGAGTTTGTTTTCGCAATTTCTGTTAGATTCTGTTAGGATTTGGTTAGGACTTGTTTTTTTTTGGTTTTTTTTTTAACTGGTTATCTCAATTAGAACCTCCTGTTATAATTCTTATGTGCTGCAATTTTTACTTTCACTTAAAAACTCTTCTCATAATGCCTTTCTTTCTTTTCGCTTTTCTGATGATATGCCTCATTCTTGAGTTTTATTTATCGCAATATGAATCGTTGGCTGAGTATTATCTGATCTGATTTTCATTTACAGGCTACATCGTTGTTGAAGTCGTAAGGTATGCTACTCTGAGGAACGGATCAAAGATGGCGGTTTTGTTGAATTTGTGACGTGATGGAGCGTTCTGCAGTGATGATGATGTGAAAGCTAGCGGATGGAGAAGGCTTTGCAGGTCTGTGAACGACAAATGACGAACGTCGACTGAGTGCAATCTTTTCACCCTTGCTGGCGTACACAGAGAATGTAAGTTGCAATCTCGCCGAGTCATTCTTCACAGCAATTGCTCAGGCCCTGTTGTGCATTGATCTTATGTTCAACATCAGCACTTATGTTTTGGCCAGCTTAAATACTGCTCCGATTCTTTTCCGGAGATTTGAAATCCTTGCTGTGACTTATCGTTGTTGTCCTGAATTGCTCTTTTGTTATTAATGGAAATTCCCGTTGATATTATGTAGGTTATAGGGCGGTAAAACTCAGCAATAAATCCCTTGCTTCCTCCCACACACAAACATCTAGACGCACAGCTACAAACTTGACTACGTCCTGAACCGTAAGCAGCTGGATTCACCACTAATGTATCAAATCCGTCACGGGATTGTTGTTATCATTTCTTATGGTTGTAACGGTCCTGAATGTGAGGCCATAACTGGACCGGCCCTTATTTATAGGCTGTTCTGTTTGTCTTTTTTTTATTATAGATTGTTTTTTTTCTTTTGCTTTTGCCAATCCAATCTTTAGTACTTGACTTCATATCCGCCGGAATTGCATTCACGTTATGTCTTCTTGTTGTCTGATGTTTGGCATAGTAACTAACAAAGAGATATTCTTCCATAAATTAGCAACTGATTTTCTCAAAAAAAATAACTCTCCTTGCAACTGAATTTATTTTCCTTTCTTTAACGCATGCCACGACTCTTTTGTCCCTTTTTTCCAATTTCACATTAGTAGAGCTTTACAATAGAACTTGTTGGGTGGAAAGTTTGTCAAAAGATTTGCACTCGTGATCGTCTTGTTACCAATGGTAATATAACCGTTGAAATCTCTATCTAACGTACTAGCAACAAAATGAACAACCAAGGAACAACATTAATCAAACTTCCATGGATAGGCCCGTCACTTCCCGCGGAAGCAACCAATAATATATTTCTAACAAATGCATGAAATGCACCTATTGAAACTTTATCAGTAATAATTTCTTGAGAATCTATACTAGTACTTCCACCAACAGGAACAAATATTAACTCAACACCGTCACTGATGGCTTGATCAACAGCAGCTAATACATCAGCACCAAAACAAACTAGTAGCATCCCACCCCTTTGTATATTGCAACTTTTAATTGTGACGAACCACCTTTTATGGTTCTATCACCAATATTAAATATAATTGCACCAAGTACAAATTTTCCATTTAATGCGGACAATGAACTACCATAAGGTATACATGTGCGATTTGGATGTTGAACAAAAATATGAACAAAGGACAGATTGTTGAAATCCAAATGATTTGCGTAACCAACTTTAGGCCAACTGAAAAATCCCAATCCCACTCATATTACAACCACAATACCCTGATCACCATAAGGACCTGTACCTTGATCTCTTGTACCACCAACCAACAGTCCTCTGCCGTGAAACCCTGATTAGCTCTGCAAGCAATGATGGAATTCCTCGAATTCATCTGATAGATATGAATACCAGACCCTAATACCGTAATCCATGTAACCAGATCCATTGAAGTAGAAAAACCCAAACTAGTGGAATAAACTGATCCTTCATCCTTCGGGAGACACTGATCTCATGCCTTATGAAAACAATGAAATGCAATAGCATGCTGTTAATGACTTGGTGAGAAATACAGACGAATGCAAAATGATACGCCAATTGAGGGAATGAATATGAGGGAAAATTTTGAGGTATTACAACTGCCCCTATTCAATCATCTGCAGACCTGAACAAACAATTGCAACAGCTTTTAGACGTTCAAGGTATGGAGTGATTGAATACTCGAATAAAACCTGAAAATTTGCACATTGAGGGTAATGCAAATGCCATCTGCCCGTTTATTTATTTATGTATTTTCTGATTTTGACCTCTGAATAGGTAGCGGAAAATAAGACCAGATGGAAATATGCTGGAAAGAATGCCATCCTCGAATGACAACTCACAAGGGATCCTCGGATCCAATACTAAAAACCATCCTTGAATAGAAACACGATAGTATATCGGCCGCAGGCGATAACCATCGACAACAAAGACTGACCTCGGACAGACTTTGCAAAAGAGACAAACTGACCTCAATCAATAAGCTCGAAAAGTGAACTACTATCCTCGAATAATAGCCACACAAAACAAAAACAAGACCAACCGCAGAAGGACTTGAAGAAAAGAAATGCCATCCTCGAATGACAAATCCAAAGATCCTCGGATCTAACACGAAACCATCCTCGAATGGAGACGCAAAGGTATACCAGCCTCGACTGATAACCAAACACAAAGCTGACCTCAGACAGACTTTGCAAAAGAGACAAACTGACCTCGATCAATAAGCTCGAAAAGTGAACTACTATCCTCGAATAATAGCCACACAAAACAACAAGACCAACCTCGGAAGGACTTGAAGAAAAGAATGCCATCCTCGAATGACAATCCAAAAGATCCTCGGATCTAACACGAAACCATCCTCGAATGGAGACGCAAAGGTATACCAGCCTCGACTGATAACCAAACACAAAGCTGACCTCAGACAGACTTTGCAAAAGAGACAAACTGACCTCGATCAATAAGCTCGAAAAGTGAACTACTATCCTCGAATAATAGCCACACAAAACAACAAGACCAACCTCGGAAGGACTTGAAGAAAAGAATGCCATCCTCGAATGACAATCCAAAAGATCCTCGGATCTAACACGAAACCATCCTCGAATGGAGACGCAAAGGTATACCAGCCTCGACTGATAACCAAACACAAAGCTGACCTCAGACAGACTTTGCAAAAGAGACAAACTGACCTCGATCAATAAGCTCGAAAAGTGAACTACTATCCTCGAATAATAGCCACACAAAACAACAAGACCAACCTCGGAAGGACTTGAAGAAAAGAATGCCATCCTCGAATGACAATCCAAAAGATCCTCGGATCTAACACGAAACCATCCTCGAATGGAGACGCAAAGGTATACCAGCCTCGACTGATAACCAAACACAAAGCTGACCTCAGACAGACTTTGCAAAAGAGACAAACTGACCTCGATCAATAAGCTCGAAAAGTGAACTACTATCCTCGAATAATAGCCACACAAAACAACAAGACCAACCTCGGAAGGACTTAAAGAAAAGAATGCCATCCTCGAATGAAAATCCAAAAGATCCTCGGATCTAACACGAAACCATCCTCGAATGGAGACGCAAAGGTATACCGGCCGCAGGCGATAACCAAACACAAAGAAAATAGGACAAGATGGAACGGGTTCGTTGTACATAAACGAGAGCCCAAGCAAACAGGACCGTTATACAAAACGGGAACCTGCGACGCGACTGTTGTACCAAACAAGACGCGGAATAAGTGACAAACATTGACTTGAAAAGACAAGGATGTCTGAGAAGTGATGTTGGTATCCTCTGTGCGGAGTACTTCAGGTTGAGAAGATGCTATAGGTTGTATGTAATATACCTCAAAATTGGCCCATGCTGGCATGCATATGTTTGAATTTATGGCGTAATGCTCCATGATGATGGAAATGCCACGCTTTGGAGGATGCAAATGTAATGATGATTATGCACATGCAAATGCAAAGAGATCTCCTGATAAGGAGACTGCAGGTATCCCAGATAACTTGACTGGGGAGAAACGATGATCACTGCATTGATCTGGTTCATCCTGATGAGGAGGAAACAACTTTGCAGGGAAAACTGTTAATAATTCACCAGCTCTGAACAGCCGCCATTGCCAAAAATAAATTGGACTTTGAGATTGGAGTGCCAAGACCCTGCTGGAGATGGACTCTTCTTGAACTCTGGTGGGGAAGTGAGGACCCCCTAGCTTGGCTGAGAACCAAAGGCATGATATTGCTGAGGAAGCAACTGCTGGGGAGGCAAAACACTCCTTATACTGCTGAGAATTGCCCCTGTCTAAAGGGAAACTTCTGCTTGGGGACGACACCCACTCTCTGCTACCTTGCTGGGGGAAATTTCAACTTCCACATGGCTGGGGATGATTGGAAACACCCTGAGAGATACTTGTTTCTGTTCAAACAAAAAGGAATGCCCATCCTGGATAATAGTCTTTAGCTCTGTTAGCAACACCAGTACCTGTACCTGCACGAACACAATCGATAGTACCTGCAACATAGAGAATTAGTTTGGGACCTGTTTTCCCCAGGCTCATAGCATGAATCATTGTGTAGGTATCTCAACACCCTTTCAGAATTGTATTAAATGTTTCTATTATCCTGCACGAGTTAGAAAGCATTCAAATATTCATAACACAATGCAAGTTACCATTTGCTAGACGTTTTCACAATTAATCAATGCTAGATGAGAAAAAGTAAAAACAAAAAGCAAAGTAGTCAATTGACTGAAGTTGAATTCTTATTGATTTGGAAAGGTGGCCCTGAATAGGCAATACAAAGGAAGCAGTTCCCTGGAATAAGGGAACAACTGAAAAGAAAAACAAACTATCCTATTGGCAATGTGAGAAGTGAATCTCATCAAATCTCAACCCAGTTATGACTCGTATGTCTTCAAGACGCTCCGCTCGCTCTGCCTCCTGAGAAAAAGTAAGTGAACTGATCTTCAACCCTTAGGATAGCCTCAACTGTAGGTAGGTCATGGATCTCGCAGATCGCAGTCGTTCGTGTTAATCCCTCTTTTGCGTGGATCGCCCTTTCAGATTTTCAATCCACCGGGATACCCTTTTTTGCCTGAGTTGTCCAATGTGGCTTTTCAACTCAGCGGGTGTACATTTTTTATCAAGATTTCCCTAACTTTTGCCCGAGCCTTTTATTCTGTTTTTGGCCTGCCGGGATGCCCATTTTTGCCTGGATCTTTATTCTGTTTTTATCCAGCGGGTCCTTTTTACACGAAGTATTTTCTTACTGCATATGCGTTGACAGGGGATGGAAAGTCTTCTCCGTCCATGGTTGTCAGCATTAAGGCTCCGCCTGAGAAAACCTTTTTAACCACGAACGGTCCTTCATAATTGGGTGTCCACTTGCCCCTGTGATCGTTGAGAGGAGGAAGAATCCTTTTCAGCACTAAATCTCCTGGCGTGTACCTCTGTGGTCGCACCTTCTTGTCAAAAGCCTGCTTCATGCGTCGCTGATACAATTGTCCATGGCATACAGCTGCCAGACGCTTCTCTTCAATGAGGCTCAATTGATTATATCTGGATCGGAGCCACTCAGCTTCATCTAGCTTGATGTCCATCATCAACCTCAACGAGGGGATTTCCACTTCGATTGGTAGGACTGCCTCCATACCATACACCAATGAGAATGGAGTTGCCCCAGTTGAAGTGCATACTGATGTCTTGTACCCATGCAACGCGAATGGTAACATCTCATGCCAGTCTTTGTACGTCACAACCATCTTCTGCACAATCTTCTTGATGTTTTTATTAGCCGCCTCGACGGCGCCATTCATCTTCGGACGATATGGAGAAGAGTTGTGGTGTTCTATCTTGAAGTCTTGACACAAGTCAGCCATCATCTTGTTGTTGAGATTAGACCCATTATCAGTAATGATCCTTTCAGGGATTCCGTACCGGCAGATGATGTCTCGCTTAATAAATCGGGCGACCACTTGTTTAGTAACATTGGTGTAGGATGCCGCTTCAACCCACTTCGTGAAATAATCAATAGCGACTAGGATGAAGCGATGACCATTAGAAGCTGTTGGCTCAATCTTTCCAATCATATCGATGCCCCACATAGCGAACGGCCATGGTGAAGACATGACACTCAACGGATTCGGAGGCACATGGACCTTGTCGGTATAAATTTGACACTTATGGCATTTGCGGGAGTATTTACAACAATCAGATTCCATGGTAATCCAATAGTATCCCGATCTCAATAATTTCTTGGCCATGGCATGTCCTCCAGCATGGGTACCAAAGGAGCCTTCGTGAACCTCCTGCATTAACAGGTCTGCTTCGTGTCTATCCACGCATCTGAGCAGCACCATGTCGAAGTTCCGTTTGTACAACACACCATCTTGATTCAAGAAGAAGCCTCCTGCCAGTCTTCTAAGAGTCTTCTTATCCTTACTAGATGCCCCAGCCGGGTATTCTTGAGCTTTCAGGAATTGTTTGATGTCATGGTACCAAGGCTTATTATCTTCACCATCACCCACTGCAAAGACGTAAGCAGGTCTTTCAAGCCGGGAAATCGAAATTCGAGGCACGAAATTCTCTCGACAAACTTTAATCATGGACGACAAAGTTGAGAGAGCATTGGCGAACTGGTTTTCGTCTCTAGGAACATAGCTTAGCTTGACTTTGGTAAAGAAAGTTAACAACCTCCTGACATAATCTCTGTAAGGAATCAAACGAGCTTGATGAACAAACCATTTGCCATTGACTTGATTTACCACCAAAGCAGAATCTCCGAAGATCTCAAGGTTCTTGACTCGCAAGTTTATTGCCTCTTCGATCCCCATGATACAAGCTTCATACTCTGCCTCATTGTTAGTGCACTCGAAGGTCAACCGAGCGGCTAGAGGTGTGTGAACTCCTTCTGGTGAGATAATAACGGCACCTACTCCATTCCCGTTCATGTTTACAGCCCCGTCAAACATCAACTTCCATTTGGATTCAGGGTCAGGCCCCTCCTCCGGAAGTGGTTCTTCGTAGTCTTTCGACTTGAGGAACATGATGTCCTCATCCGGAAACTCAAACCTCATGGGTTGATAATCATCAATCGGCTGCTGGGCCAAGTATTCTGACAACACACTCCCCTTGATAGCTTTTTGTGAAGTGTATTGTATGTCATACTCCGTGAGTATCATTTGCCAACGGGCCACTCTTCCTGTCAAAGTCGGCTTCTCAAAAATGTATTTCACAGGATCCATCTTGGAAATTAAGAGAGTAGTGTGAGTCAGCATGTACTGTCTTAGTCGGCGAGCAGCCCATGCCAAAGCGCAGCAAGTTTTCTCGAGTAGTGAGTATCGCGTCTCACAATCGGTAAACTTTTTGCTAAGGTAATAAATGGCGTGCTCTTTTCGACCAGACTCGTCTTGCTGACCCAGCACACATCCCATCGATCCTTCAAGCACAGTAAGATACATAATCAGAGGTCTCCCTGGCACTGGAGGCATAAGAATTGGTGGTTCTAACAGGTATTCTTTGATTCGGTCAAAGGCTAGCTAACAGTCTTCGTTCCATTTAATGGCCTGATTCTTCCTCAGAAGCTTAAAGATGGGCTCGCACGTGGCCGTCAGGTGAGAAATAAACCGTGCAATGTAGTTTAGCCTCCCTAAGAAGCCACGCACTTGCTTTTCAGTCTTCGGCTCAGGCATTTCTTGGATGGCTTTCACCTTAGCTGGATCAACTTCGATTCCTCGTTCACTAACAATGAAGCCGAGCAACTTGCCAGAACGAACCCCGAAAGTACACTTATTCGGATTTAACCTCAGTCTGAACTTTCGAAGCCTGTCAAACAATTTTGCTAGGTTGACCAAGTGCTCTTCCTCTGTCTGGGATTTTGCTATCATGTCATCAACATAAACCTCAATTTCATGATGGATCATGTCGTGAAACAACGTCACCATTGCCCGTTGATAGGTAGCTCCTGCATTCTTTAACCCAAATGGCATGACCTTGTAACAAAAGGTGCCCCAAGGAGTGATGAAAGTCGTCTTTTCCATATCCTCAGGAGCCATCTTGATTTGATTATAGCCTGAGAATCCGTCCATGAAAGAGAACACGGAAAACTGAGCAGTATTATCGACTAGTACATCTATGTGAGGTAGAGGGAAATCATCTTTGGGACTAGCCCTATTCAAATCCCTGTAGTCCACACACATTCTGACTTTGCCATCTTTCTTGGGAACCGGCACAATGTTAGCAACCCACGGAGGATAACTGGTCACGGCCAAGAAGCCAACATCAAACTGTTTTTGTACTTCTTCTTTTATTTTAATTGCCATGTCTGGACGCGTGCGCCTCAACTTCTGCTTTACCGGAGGACAGTCCGCTCTGAGAGGTAGCTTGTGTACCACAATATCAGTGGCTAAACCAGGCATATCTTGGTAGGACCATGCGAAGACGCCAACGTATTCTCGAAGCATAGCCATCAAACGGGTCTTGATAGATTCTTCTAATGCAGCTCCGATCTTGACTTCTTTCTTGTCTTCTTCAGTACCCAGGTTTATTACTTCGACATCTTCTTCGTGCGGCTGAATCATCTTCTCCTCCTGTTTAAGCAGTTTGGCCAATTCTTCGGGTAAATCGCAATCCTCTTCACCTTCCTCATCGGCTTGATAAATTGGATTGTCGAATTCATACTCAGCCATAACAGGGTCGTCATTGATAAGATCTGGTGACGAGCACCTGCATGAATGATGATTCATGCAAGGCTTTAGCAACAACTTGAGAAAATGAGAAACATTGCCATTTTAAAACTTTTCTTTCTTCTTGAAAAACAAAAGTAAAAAACGAAAGACAGAGAACAACATGAATGAATGTGAAACGTCAATTTAATTTATGATTGTGTTAATGAACAAATGAACCCTTACAACGAGCTACTATGCCTCGGGTAAGACATAATGCTTTAATACAGGAAAAACAGAAACAAAACATTATTACTCTTCGAAAGAGGTGACCGAAATAAGCCTTTCCGATGTCTAGTTGCTAAGCTGAGTTCCTGGAGCGGCAGGCCTGATCCATTCATCTAGGTCACAATCACTATCGACAGCATCATCCTGCACAGCACTGATGTTTTCGTAGTCTACTACTCCCGCGCTTGTGAAAGTAACCGGGCTCTGACAACCTTTAGCACTTGTTTCAGACGAAGATCTTCCAGGGTGATAGCCAATCCCGAACATGTCTTTCTTCTCTGGCACTTCTACCGGACTGCCCCAGCCTTCTCGTATTCCAGATTTTACCAATTCAAGCGCTTGTTTATAAGAGGCTATGGAAACCCCCTTCTTCGGTTCTTCAGGAGAAGTTGCCACCACGGATGCTTGCTCAGACTTCAAGGGCTCAAAAGCTTGACATGGGGTCTCAACTATTTCGCCATCCATCTCCACATATTTGAATGAAGCTAGATGACTAACAAAGATATCTTCTTCCCCGCTGACAGTCACAATTTGACCCTCCTAGACAAACTTTAGCTTCTGATGGAGTGTAGACGACACCGCTCCTGCCGAATGTATCCAAGGTCTTCCGAGTAAGCAACTATATGCAGGTTGGATATCCATCACGTAGAACGTGGTATTGAAGACCTGTGGACCTACCTTGATAGGTAACTCCACCTCTCCAAACACCGATCTTCTCGACCCATCAAATGCTCGAACTACTAGGTCACTGGGCTTTAGAACCACTCCATCATAGTCCAACTTCATCAGTGCTTTCTTGGGAAAGACGTTCAAAGAGGACCCAGTATCTACCAACACGTGGGAGAGTACTGCGCCCTTACATTCCAGAGAGATATGCAATGCCCGATTATGATCACGCCTATCAGAAGTCAAATCCAAGTCTGTGAAACCCAATCCATGACTGGCATTGACGCTGGACACCACCGTTTCTAACTGATTTACAGAAATATCCTGAGGCACGTATGCCTTGTTCAGAATATTTAGGAGAGCTTTCCTGTGAGAGTCAGAACACATGAGCAAGGACAAGATGGAGATCTTCGACGGCGTCTGTTGCAGATGGTCTACAATCTTGTAATCACTTTTCTTGATGATCCTCAGGAATTCTTCAGCTTCTTTATCAAAGGTGAGGTCTGGATCAGTTGATGGCGTTGGATCATTGACAACTACTGGTTGCTTCCCTCTGGCTCTAGCTTGGGCTTCGGCAGTATCTCTGGGTGGTATCACATTGTTTCTCAGTGTTTCAGGCGCAAACAACCTTCCGCTTCTAGTAAAACCCCTTACTCCAACATTTTCTACTTGAGCTGTGGTTATACTAGTCGTGGCCAACTCTTGCCTCTGGCCGTTGCAGTACACTTCACCACCATAATTCCAAGGAACAGCTCTGTCACTTTGGTACATTATGGGTCCAGCAGTGGTAATGGTTATTCGTGCCGCTCTGGCCCGTGAAGGAACTTGAGATGGATCATAAAAGATAGTTACTGTGGAGACTTCACTTTCTTTCACAATCTTGTCAAACTACAGCACCCCTTCATCAATCATGCCTTGGATTCCGGCCTTCAACCGCTTACAACCATTGATAGCCTCAGCACATTCCGGACAATCTTTCTCGCATCCAGGGAAGATACCTTTCTTCAACAAGCAAACCTTGACAGCAATCAATGAAGTCTTCAAGTCATCAACATCACCCACCAAATTCAGGTTCTCCCCTTCATCAATTGCCCCAACTGTACCCCTGTGAGGAGGCATGGGGTTCTGAAGCACATTAGGAGAAGGAGCAAAATTGATCGCTTTAGTATCCAATAAGTCCTGAACAACATGCTTCAATGCTTTACAATTCTCAGTAGTATGGCCGGGAGCTCCAGAATGAAATTCACATCTAGCATTTAAGTCATAACCCTCAGGAATTTGGCCTGGCTTCGGAGGTTGCAAGGTTCGGAGTTGAATCATTTGAAGCTGTAGGAGATTCTTCAAGAGCTGTGAGTAAGACATCGGTGGAGCTTCAAAATGTCTATCCTTCGGCTTCTGAGGGTAGTATGGACGAGGGGCTCTTGGCTGATACCCTTGTGAGCGCTGCGGCTGTGGAGGCTGGACCTGTTGTTGAACGGGCGGAGTTGAAATAGTGACAGGGGCCACTTGCTGATAATATCCTTAGTTAATCATTCCCCTCTGTGCGTATACTGCACCTGTTTCTCTTTCCCTCATTTTCACAAAGGGTTTCTTGATACCAGACGCTGAAGCGCTTCCATTCTGAATTTTCCCCTGTTTGAGCCAGCTTTCAATTCTTTCTCCAGTCAAGATAATGTCCGAGAAACCACTTGAGGAACAACCAGCCAATCTTTCCATGAAATGCCCTGGGAGGGTATTCAGGAAAAGGTCGACCATCTCTCTCTCCAATAAAGGTGGTTGCACTCAGGCGGCTACCTCACGCCACCTCTGTGCATAATCTTTGAAGCTCTCCGAGCTTCTCTGTGTCAAGCTCTGAAGCTGAGTGCGGCTGGGCGCCATGTCAATGTTGTACTGATATTGTCTGAGGAAGGCTTCTCCCAAATCCTTCCAGCTTCTAATAGAGCTCCTCTCCAGCTTCATGTACCACTCCAAGGATCCTCCAGAGAGACTATCCTGGAAATAATACATCCAGAGTTTCTCGTCTCGTGTGTGGGCCGCAATCTTCCTGTAGAAGGCCTGTAGGTGAGTTTTCGGGCAGGAGCTGCCGTTGTATTTATCAAATGCTGGTGGTCTTAACTTGTGTGGAATGACCACCCCAGGTACTAAACCCATATCTGACACGTCAATCCCCAAAGTGTCTTTGCACTCTAGGGCCTTGACCTTCTCCGCAAGCACCAAGAAGTCATTAAGATTTCCATCACCGCCGAAACCCATATCATTATTGAAATACTGGAACTGGTCCTCCTGCCTGTCGTGCACAGGAACGAACGTTGCCATAGCTGGATCTGGAACATGAGGTCCACCCGGGCCGTTGTTGGTATTGGGAGGAGCCCCTAGCCCGCCAGAAGTGGTTGCCTGAGCATTAGTATTAGGAGGAGTTAACCCTTGAATTGCATTTCTCAGCTCCTGCTGCCCCTGGGCCATCCCTTGCATCAGGGTCATAAATTCTGCCATCTTGGTACGGACTTCATTGAGTTCTGTCTGCATGGCGTCCATTGCTGTTCTTTGATTGCTGCGGGTCGCGTACCGATGAGGGATATCTTGTCGAAGGTACCGGGTCTTGGCGGCCCTCGCAATCTTTGCCTGTTGAACACAGATAAATTAAACATCCCATTGAAAAACCTGCAAAGACAAAAACAAAATGCAAATGATGCGTATGCAATGCAATGTGTTCCTTTTATTCCCAAGTCTTTTCCTATTTCTGGTCCTGGCATTAAGAAGATAAGAATTGGGAAGAAGACCCAAGTAATTTTCAAACATAATGACGGCTGTGGAGAATCGGTGCTCATTACCCCGTGTCGGTGCAACAAACAAGGAATTCAGAACAAATCAATCATATGAACTGGAGTTTGAAAATACAAAGTCCCCAAAGGGTGCCAATCACAATAACAACAAAAGTACATCAAATATAAGGGATCCCACAACAAGCCTGTGGGTAAAAATCTCTGTTGCATCCCCAAGCAATGTCAGCTGAGGTTAAGCCCATTAATCTTTTGGACCACTTCCAAGATTGTTTCAAATCCTGAAAGGGTCCTGATTTAGGGAATTGCCTTACAAACCAATCAGCAAATATGGGAGCACAACAGTTTACATATCCCTTCCTCTTTTCATTTCTGTGATGAACTCCATAAAAGTAAGCTAGCCATGTAGGAACAGGTTTTCTCTTGACGAGGATGGTGATGGCCTCCATGCTAATTAGCCCTTTCTCTCCTGGAAACAAACTGGTCCCATATACTATCATGGCTAATAGTGCTTTGAAGTCTGCCCACTTCTCCCCCGATGCCATGACACGTGCCTCTGCAATAAGAAAGTCCAAAGGTATCTCTTTACTTTGGCCAGCCTCTAATCCTATCTTGAGTCTGAGCATACTCAAATGACAGGCAATAGTGATATCCTCATGAGAAGGGATCCTCTCTGAAACATAATAAGGTATACCCTCCTTAACAGGAATATTCAGTATGCTAGAAACCTCCTCTAATGTAGGTGCCAGGATGTAATCAGGGAAAACAAAGACCCTCAGCTGTGGATCATAGAACTGCAACAAAGAATGCAGGCTATCTTTCTGGTCGACTGTGGGCTTGCTCACATAATCCAGTATCTTGCCAAACTCTTTCCTGAAATCATCAAGGACTCGGTCGCCCATCAAGCTAATCAAACCCTGAACACTCTCTGTCTCCTGCTGCGGGAAAGTATAATGAACATTTCTCTTCCTCGGAATCTCTATGCTGAAGTAGCAAATATGACCAGGACCTAGGAGGTAATGAACTCTGAGAATAAAAAGAACACAAAATGATTAATGATGATATGATGCTTATGAAAGACAAGGCATGTGATCAGTGAGGTGTCTGTGATGTGCCAAATCAAGTAATCAGGTGTCGGTGCCAGGTCTCAAAATCCATATATCACAATAATCATCCCTCTGATCCGGGATCGATATCTTAAGAACAAAAATCCAGATCACAAAACTGAACCAAAGGCAAAGCGGGTATGCTGAGGGTATCAGGGTTCCTGCAAACCTGTAAACCCCTCCTAATCTCACGGGTGTGCTACTTGGGTCAACATCACGGACTCTCAAAGCCGAATAGCAATAATACGTTCACCATTTCCGAGAAATGGCTCATGACCAAATCAGGGAATCGGTTTAGCATTATGTACTACTCAGGGAGGCCTCAGCTGAATTCCGGAAAAATAAGCATCCCTCATAAGTTCCCGGCTTCAAGCACTGAAGTCGAGAAACAATAGTACATTCATCCCGAAGGGTACAATACTACCGTCATACGACCAGTTGCTTTAACCAGGTTCCTACGAGAGAACAAGGTCATCCTATGCGATTTCCTAGTGGGCCCTCGGGTGCGAATGGGTTTGCCACGAAATGTGGTCTGCCACTGTCACCACTGGAGAGGGTTGTTTCCACTAAGGTCCTCGATGATCGGTTCCCAGTGTTAGCAGCTCAGGTGGGAACATTCTATGGTCTGCCTAGGCCGTATAGAACATATCCCAAGAGAGCCTGATCTGGGTGTGGGACTCGTGAAAACTACACGTGCTCAAGACCACGCAAGCCACACGACTGCCCACTCTAAATCCTATGTGTATACTCAAGCCGGGTATTTGGCTTATCTCACAGTAACTCCCATCCCGCAGAAAAAATGAAAACCAGCACAGCCAGACAGTCCAGTATAATATGATGCATGGAAAATAAAATACTGAAAGTGGTAAATAAATGCGATAAAGTAAAGCTGTAAAGTAAAACTGTAAAAAACAGTAAGGCTAAACTAAAGCACACAACAACAAACAAATATACACCCAAAGAAACAAAACCAAACAGGCGCTAGGATTTACTCTACAAGGGAAACCAGAAGAATCAGGTTAGTCCCCAGCAGAGTCGCCAGCTGTCGCTCCCGGGATTTTCATCCTAGTACAAACGCGAAAGTGGCGCGGAAAAGGTAGAGTCGCCAGCCAGACATTTTTATCCTGAATGAATGGGAAAGGTAATGTTGCACAAACCTGAGGAAGAAGGAAAGGACAAGGTCCTGCGAACCAAAGATCTGAGTTCGGGAGTCGGTTACGACCTGGGAAGGTATTAGCACCCCAGATCGTCCACCGTACCCGACAGGATCCACGCTTGCTTGTTTTGTTTCAAAGGGTGAGAAATAAGAATGCTGCTGAATAAAACCGCTAACTAGAATGGAAATGAGAAATGAGAAAGGAACTGGAAAAGAGAATGAAAGGAAAGAATGGGGAAATGTAGGGAAAATAAAGAATGTGCTCGAACGGGCCCTACCCCGCTGCCTACGTACCTCATCGGGATAATGAGGATCAGAGTCGACGTAGTTCGCCTAACCTAGGCGGGAACTATTTGTTTGTATTTTTTATGCTGGAACTGCGTATGTCTATGCTCAGGTGTTGCAGGCTCGTCTGGTACGAGTGCGTTTACCGTCTTGCATGTGTGACAAGTCGCCGCAAGTTCGCGTTATGAGTGAATGAGATGAGACAGTGCTACTCATAAGAGAACTCCTGCCCCCACACATTTAAAGCTGACTAAAGATGACAAGGGTGAGAATGTAGATCAAAGCCTATATAGAAGTATGATTGGAAGCTTGTTATATCTAACTGCTAGCAGACCAGACATAGCATTTGCAGTAGGTGTATGTGCAAGATATCAAGCTGATCCAAAAGTTAGTCATCTTAATCAAGTCAAGAGAATTCTAAAATATGTTAATGGTACTTGTGACTATGGCATAATGTACTTTCATGGATGCAAACCAATTATCACTGGCTTCTGTGATGCTGATTGGGCTGGAAGTGCTGATGACAGAAAAAGCACTTCAGGAGGATGCTTCTTTCTAGGAAACAATTTGATTTCTTGGTTCAGTAAGAAACAAAATTGTGTATCTTTATCTACTGCTGAAGCTGAATATATTGCAGCTGGAAGCAGTTGTTCTCAGTTGGTTTGGATGAAGCAAATGCTCACTGAGTACAATGTCCCACAAGATGTCATGACATTGTACTGTGACAACTTAAGTGCTATTAACATATCAAAGAATCCTATCCAACATAGCAGGACCAAGCATATTGATATCAGACATCATTTCATCAGAGATCTTGTAGAAGAAAAAGTGATTTCACTGGAACATGTAGCTACAAATCTACAGTTGGCTGATATATTTACCAAAGCCTTGGATGCTACTCAATTTGAAAACCTAAGGGGCAAATTGGGAATCTGCTTATGTGAAATTTAGCAGTTATGGAGATGTGCCAACATGTCATATGACATTGTGTGGCATAAGCACCAGATGGCAACACCAGTCTGGTCAAGCACCTTGAGTATTCCTCTCCTAAAAAGTCTCAAAGTAACGGCTACTTATATAATATCAGCTTGCTTTCAGCTATCCATCTTCTCATCATACTCTCAAAAACGAATTGCATTCTCTAACTGCTTTTCAGAACTCATCAAACCTAAAACTCTTCATCCACCTTCTTCGAAAATGTCTCAAAACCCTAACATTCCTGAAGAAATCCTCAACAAGGAAGATGTGGTGCATGCAACCCCCATTTCTGTGGTACCCATGGATTCAACTCCAATGGACGAAATCAGAGGAAGTGTTCCTCTTGCTAAAAAGCCAAGAACTCCCAAAAGAACAAAAGATCAAGTTTGCAGCAAATCCAAAGGCATACCTTCACCAGCAAACATCACTCCAAAATCTTCTGAATATGTGGATGATTCCATAAAGGAGTTGGTAAACATGATTCTTTCTGAACAAAGAGTGGTAAGTGGCATTTCTATCCCTCTGAGCACCATGCCAGCTCCACAAGAAGATCAACAAACTCAGGCTGCAAAGGACACTCCTGCTCAACAGGATGTCCCAATAGATGTTGAAGCATCTGAAGACCAGCAAAAGGTATCATCTGATACTGCTGATGATATATCTGAGGACCAGAAAAAGGCCTCCACTGATAGTGATGAAGAAGCATCTGAGGACCAGCACAAGGCCTCCACTGAAGAGCACATCTCTGTTGATCAACCAGCTGAAGAGGAGACTGCTCAACCTCCTCCTGTTGTGAACCTAGAGCATGATTCTGATACAGAAATCATTGCCTCTGTAAAACCTAGCATAGCCAAAAGGCTCAGGACTAGGAAAGAAAAGATGCATGCAGGACATGCAATTCCTGAGAAGAAACAAGCTACACCAAAGAAGGACAAAGCTAAAGTTGTCTTTGGTCCTACAAAACAATGGAGCAAGGTGCAAACACAAAAGAGGAAAGCTGTCACTCCTCCAGATTCAGATGTTGAAGCAGATGTCCCAACATCTCCTCCAAAGAAGAAATCAGCACCCTCAAGGTCATCAACTGTTGTTCCAGAAGCTCCCTTGGACAACATTTCCTTTCATCATGTTTCAAGTGTGAATAGATAGAAGTTTGTTTATCAAAGAATGGTAGCACTTGAAAGAGAGCTGAGCAGTAATGCACTTGAGTGCACAGAGTTAATTGATCTCATTTCTTCTGCTGGCCTCTTCAAAACTGTCTCCAACTTCTCTCCCTGCTATGAGCTGCTTGTCAAGGAATTAATAGTCAACCTTCAAGAAGATTGTGCCAATGGTAAGTCTGCTGACTTTAGAAAAGTATTTGTAAGAGGCAGGTGTGTAGAATTCTCTCCTCAGGTCATCAACCAATTCCTTGGAAGAGAATCTGATGGTCCAAATGAGTTAGGGAAGACTGATAACCAGGTCTGCAAGGTTATCACTGCTAACCAGGTCAAGACTTATTCATCTTATTTTTCTTTTTCATCTTATTTTTCTTTTTGGTCGATGAGATCTCCGATTCGCGATTATTGGTTTTCGAAGATGTTTAATCTTCATTATTTCAAATCTATGGATGAATGATCATTTGGATCATTCTCCATACTTTGGAATCGTGATAGATTGCCTTCAATAATCCAATATTAAATCTCGATTAAGATTAGACCGTTACCTTTTCTTTTCGTGCGACATGTTTTCGGAGAATGGTTCATTATATCATTTCTCTAACATGTATTAGCACAAATATTTTCCACCTTAATTGGTGGTGGCCGGCCTCATTTGTAGGGTAATTACTTCGTAAATTACTCGGCGATTGCTTAACATAGACTTAAATTTGTCCCGAATTCGGAATGAGATCCATTTGGATCCGGTTGCCTCGATTTTGGTTATCTTTTTCTGGTTGTGTTTGATTAAGTTCATCATACCATTTTATATGTAAATATTATAATACTATTAATATACTAACCATTTAAATTCAATCTCTCGCACCTTATCCTCCTTATTTCAATTTCTCGCTCCTTATCTCTTTTATTATGCTATTATCATATTATATCATCTATCATATTGTTTATGTTTATATTATTATTATAGATGTTTAGAATTGGCAGAATTTTTGACCAACAAGAAATATTGAATTCAGTTCAGAATGTCCTATCAGATGTTGGGACATTATCAAACAGAGTATAAGAACTTAATTCAGGATGTCACACCAGATGTTGGGACATTGTGTAAATGATTTAAGTTCAGTTTTTCAGGATGTCCCAACAGATGTTGAGACATCTCAAACCTGCTACCAGAATTAATTAATGACTAACTGATCTGAGAAATTTAAGGAAAGTTATCTGGAATTAATTATGGATGGACAAAAACAGAATAAGGCGCATCTGTAGGGAGTATTGTTATGAGGCTTCAGCATAATCAGAAGAACTAAATCACCTAGAATCTAGGAAGTAACAAACCCTAATTCAAGGTGGAAGCTGCATGCGTTTTAGGACTGGATTAACCTACAGAAAGCCCAAAATACAAACACCTATTTAATCAACAGAAACTCACAGAATTGAGTACGAATTTCATAAGACAAAATAGGGTGTTGTGTGTTTTAATAGCAGGTTGTTCTTATTGTACCACTTTATGAGCTTTTAAGCAAAAGTGTATTTGTGACTTGATTGAAACTGTGAAGTAAGATCAAGCTGTTTTGTTTGAAGTATGACTTCAATTTTATTAAACTTGTAAACAAGATCACTGTGTGATTGAGGGGGAGTGATTTGGTACTCATATCTAAGTAATGTCTTAGGTAGAAATTGCATTGGGTAGATATTAAGTGAAAGATTAAACTGGGTGGTTTAAGTCTAGAATTAATATTACTTATAGTGGATTTCCTCCTGGCTTGGTAGCCTCCAGATGTAAGTGTGGTTATACACTGAACTGGGTTAACAAACTACTGTGTTGTTTAATTTTCTTGCACTTTAAGTTTTGGTTAAATCTGTCAAGTGTTGGAACATCTCTTAGGACATCTCATACCTGATCACAGAATTTCAGTTATGCTTGTGATTTTTCTTTTGTCCATTTGGACACAAAAAAAACATTGATAAAGGATTAAACATCTAAAAGATTTATGATTTTTATTTCGGACTATGGTTACTATCCTTAGCATTGGACTTGGAGTTGGACTTAGATTCTAGGATCGTTCCTTTGCTTGAGCTATTATGGATTGAAGACTTTGGCTCCGATTGAATTCACTTGTTTATGAAGATGGAAATCCGTTTGCTTCAAATAATGTTCACCATACGGTTTGATTGTTCTTCCTTTAACTTTTATTTTTAAGTCTTAGGATAGTCCCTTCATCTCTTCCCACTTCTTAAATTTTCAAATCTCCTTCCTATTTTCAAAAACTTTCTTTGTTTTCAAACTTCAAACATTTTTCGCAATCAAACCTTGACTTAGGTCATGCGATTTTTACCTTTTCATTTCATTTTCTTAATAAATGCTAAACCACATAAGCATATCGAAACACTCTTCTCAAAAACTTTAAAACATTCAAAACTCATTCAATTGTTTTTGTGCCCTCGTGCACGTTTCTTTTTAACCATTTTTTATGTTTAGATATGATTCATTCTTTCTAGCGGAATTATTCGCTAAAGAATGACGACTTATCTTTACATTTTAAAATCAATTCAACTCATTTGTCTTTTCACAATTTGTACCACGAACTACGAGGTTTTGATCTCGCATTGCACTTTGTGGGTACGTAGGCATGAGACGTTCGTCTCTTCAAACACAAAAATCTTAAAAAACATTTTTCTTCTCATCTCTTCAATCTTTTTTCAAGCAAACCATTTCAAACCCAAAAAGCAGTAAATATTTCAAAGGGTTCCCGTGGAATACCACGGACATGTCGGGTGCGTAAAACCTTCCCGATTTGTAACCTATCCTCTTACCCGTTCTCTGTTTGTTTCTTTTAGCTTTTGCTTTTAGATTCATTAGGTTTTGTTCGTTCTTTTTCCTTTTTCCTTTTGGAAATAAATAAAAGCGCGGTGGCGACTCTGTGTACCTTGAGTAAAGTTAATCAATAGCTTACACTCATGATTTTACCGCTACAGTATGGTAAAGATTTTGTTATGGATTTAGTTTGTTTGCCATTGGAAGGTTTGGACGTGATCTTAGGTATGAACTAGTTATAGTTTAATCGAGTTCATATAGATTGTTATCATAAGTTAGTAAGGTTTCCTTCTTTGGATGATGAAGAAGAGAGTTTCCTATCCACGAAAGAGTTGAAGAAACTTTTAGTGGAAGAAGCTCAATTGTTTTGTTTGTTTGCATCGTTGTCAGTGAAAAGCGAAGTGGAGATAAGTAGGTTTCCAGTGGTGTGTGATTTTCCAGAAGTGTTTCCGGATGATATTAAGGATGTATCGCCGAAAAGAGAAGTTGAGTTTTCTATTGATCTAGTTCCGGGTACTAGACCGATTTCGATGGCACCATATCGTATGTCAGCTTCAGAGTTGGCAGAATTGAAGAAGCAGTTGAATGACTTATTGGATAAGAGGTTTGTTAGGCCGAGTGTTTCTCCTTGGGGTGCGCCGGTATTGTTAGTAAAGAAGAAAGACGAAAACATGCGGTTATGTATTGATTATCGACAGTTGAATAAGGTGACAATTAAGAACAAGTATCTGCTTCCGAGGATTGATGATTTGATGGACCAATTGGTTGGTGCGTGTGTTTTTAGTAAGATTGATTTGAGATCAGGATATCACCAGATTCGTGTGAAAGAGGAGGATATTCAAAAGACGGCTTTTAGGACACGGTATGGTCATTACGAGTATTCCGTGATGCCATTCGGGGTTTCTAATGCGCCGGGTGTGTTTATGGAATACATGAATCGTATTTTTCATGAACAGTTGGATCCTTTTGTGGTTGTGTTCATCGACGACATTTTGATTTATTCTAAGTCTCAAGAGGATCATGAAGAGCATTTAAGGATTATGTTACAGATTTTGAAAGAGAAACAATTGTATGCTAAGTTGTTAAAGTGCGAGTTTTGGTTGTCGAAGGTAAGTTTTCTTGGGCATGTTATTTCCCATGGTGGTATTAGTGTTGATCCATCCAAGATTTATGCGGTAATGCAATGGAAAGTTCCTAGATCGGTTATTGAGATTCGAAGCTTTTTAGGCTTGGCGGGTTATTATCAGAGGTTTATTGAAGGATTTTCAAAGTTGACACTTCCATTAACGCAATTGACTTGTAAAGGAAAAGCTTTCATTTGGGATATTCGTTGTGAAGAGAGTTTTATGGAACTTAAGAGAAGGTTAACAACGGCTCCGATCTTGATTTTGCCGAATCCGACGGAACCATTTGTGGTGTTTTGTGATGCTTCATTGTTTGGGTTAGGTGATTTTTTGATGCAAGATGGAAAGGTTGTGGCTTATGCTTCAAGACAATTGAGGGTGCATTAAAAGAATTATCCTACGCATAATTTGGAATTAGCGGCTGTGGTTTTTGCTCTAAAAATTTGGAGGCATTATCTTTATGGTGCAATATTTGAAGTTTTTAGTGATCACAAAAGTTTGAAGTATTTATTCGATCAAAAGGAATTGAACATGAGACAAAGGAGATGGTTAGAACTTTTGAAGGATTATGATTTTGGTTTGAATTACCATCTGGGTAAGGCAAATGTGGTGGCCGATGCCTTGAGTTGTAAGTTGTTACATATGTCCGCATTGATGATAAGAGAATGGGAACTTTTGGAGAATTTTAGAGACTTGAATTTGGTTTGCGAGATGACACCGAGAAGCGTGAGACTTGGTATGCTACGTGTTACGAATGACTTTCTTGCAACCGTTTGTGAAAAGCAAAAGTTGGATTTGAAATTTGTCGATTTGATGATGAATGAGAATGAGGATTTCAAGGTTGATAATTTTGGAGTTTTGAGATTTCGTGGTCGTATTTGTATTCCCGATGATGAGGAGTTGAAAAAGATGATATTGGAAGAGGGACACCGGAGTAATTTAAGTATACATCCGGGAGCGAATAAGATGTACCAAGATTTGAAAAAGATATTTTGGTGGTCCGGATTGAAGAGAGATGTAGCTCATTTTGTGTATACATGTTTGACTTGTCAGAAGTCTAAGGTGGAACATCAGAAGCCTAGTGGTTTGATGCAACCGTTAGATATTCCAGAATGGAAATGGGATAGTATATCGATGGATTTTGTTACGGGATTTCCGAATACGCAAAGAGGTCATAATGCTATTTGGGTAATTGTCGATAGACTCACTAAATCTGCTCACTTTATTCCGATTGATATTAGTTATTCTTTGGAGAAGCTAGCCGAGATTTATGTTTCTGTGGTTGTGAAGTTGCATGGAGTTCCTAAGAGTATTGTATCGGATAGAGATCCTAGATTTACATCAAGGTTTTGGGAGAGTTTGCAAAAGGCTTTGGGTTCTATGCTAAGATTGAGTTCGGCTTACCATCCGCAAACGGACGGTCAAACTGAGAGGACAATTCAATCGTTAGAGGATTTGTTGCGTGCTTGTGTGCTAGAACAAGGTGGTGTTTGGGATAGTTATTTAGCATTGATTGAGTTCACCTATAATAACAGTTTTCATTCGAGTATTGGTATGGCACCATTTGAGGCTTTGTATGGTCGGAGATGTCGAACACCTTTGTGTTGGCATGAAACCGGGGAAAGAACGGTAGTTGGACCGGAAATGGTACAACAAACGACGGAAAAAGTAAAGTTTATTCGGGAGAAGATGAGAGCTTCTCAGAGTAGACAAAAGAGTTATCATGACAAGATAAGGAAGGATCTTGAGTTTCATGAAGGCGACCATGTGTTCTTGAGAGTTACACCGGTTACGGGTGTGGGTCGTGCTTTGAAGTCGAAGAAGTTGACTTCTCGTTTTATTGGACCGTATCAGATTACGCTTGTGAAAATGGCATGGGGAGGCGCTGCGGAAGGCAATATGACTTGGGAATTGGAGAGTACGATGCGCGAGTCGTATCCGGAGTTGTTTGGATCAGGTAATATTTTCGAGAACAAAAATTTCTAAAGTGGGGGAGAGTTGTAACGCCCCGATTCGATTTTCCCAAATTTTTGTGGAGATTTTTATTTCATTTGTATGATAATTGTTTTATTTGTGAAATTATCATGATGATATTTTATGTTGAGGAATTAATGTGATGATATGTTATGTTGTGGGATTTTACCGTTTTGTGAATTTTCGGGTAAAATTGGTTTGGAGGGTATTTTAGGTATTTGTTAATTAATGATAAGTTAGAAATTAGTAGAATTGGTATTTTTGTGAGAAAATGATATTTGGTTGGAAAGAAAGAATAGAGTTAAGTGTAGAAATAGAGAGAAAAGAATATAAGAGAGTGAGAGAGAGTGAAATAGAAAGTTAGTAAAGAAGAGAAAGAAAAAGAGAAGAAAGAAAATGAGAGAAGAGAAAAGAAGAGAAAAGAGGGAAAGTTGAAAAAGCTTCAAGATTGCTCATAGGAATCGGAATAATCGGGTAAGGGTGATAAACATTGTTATCTTAACCTTGTGTATGATTATGTATGTGTTAGATTTTGTGGGTTTTTGATTTGGTAGAAGTTAGAGAAGATGAATAGTTAGGGTTTGAGAGAAAATGTGAGAAATTTATGGATTAATCGGTTGGAAATCGTTATAGCCGAAGTATGATAGCTAGAATATGTTATTGATCATGTTTGTATGAGCTTAGAGGAGTTTTGGGATCATTTTGGTTGACTGTTACGCTGTTGGAAATTCTGGAAATCGCAGTGGTCGCTCAGGGAGCTATCCCTCGCTCAGCGAAAGTTCCAGGGCGATTCTCGCTCAGCGAGCGAGAGGGTGCTCAGCGAGCCGGTAGGTTTTTGAAGGGTTATGTGTTTTAATCCGTAACTTTAGTTTTGGGTATCCGTTTTTAGTGATCCTTATATCGATTCGAAACTAGAAATGCGTAGAAACCAATGATGCTAAGAAAAGTAATTTTTAGCCGACTTTTACCTGACTTTTCCGATAAAACGTAATTATGTTAATTATGGAATTGTGGGTTTGATTGTTGTGTTGCGGCCGTTTGGCAAGTAGATACATTGCTTGAATTAAATGCGAATGTATGCTAATTGTATGAGATGAAATGCATAACTATATTGTGAATATGTATGCATTTTCAAGAATGTTGTGTGTCATTTTGCATGTAAGCATAATGTATGCATTCTTGTGCTGTGGGATTCTTTGTGAATCCGTTGTAGCATCGTGTGCTCATGTGGAGTGTGAGCGATGACTACAACAAGATCGTGTGCCCATTTGGGGTGTGAGCGATCAGATTGTGTGCCCATGTGGAGTGTGAGCAATCCAGAAACATCATGTGCCCGTGTGGGGTGTGAGCGATGGGTGATTTATTCACATTGATTATGTGCCCGTGTGAGGTGTGAGCAATCAGATTGTGTGCCCGTGTGGGGTGTGAGCAATCCATAAACATTGTGTGCCCAAGTGGGGTGTGAGCAATGGGGAACATCGTGTGCCCAACGGGGAGTTACTTTAGGTAACAAGCGATGATTCCATTTGGTTCCTGAGTGAACCTGCTGAAATGTTGAGTCGGTACCGCATTTGCATCTGCATAGAGTCGTGTGTCGGTCTTTATGAGTTGCATTTTATCATTTTAATTATGATATGCAGAAATAAACATGAATGTGCATATGTTTATTTGGAGTATTATAGAGATGATAGTATGTGTGATGAAACATACTTGTTGGTATATATGCATGTTTGATATATGTATATGTATGTGATTTATACATTTGTAAAGTATATGTGTGATTAAACATAGCTAGATGTATGTTTATGCGGAATAAATAGAATTGAGGAATAAACATAAATAATGCAAGTTTATGTGAATTAGTGAATTGGTGCATGATAAACATGCTTGAATTGTGTATTTACACGTTGCGATGTGTATAGGTGATGAGGTATGAATTGTGGTGAGAATATGTTTTATGTGTATGTTATATGTTGAGATATATAATTATATACAATGTTATTATGATAATATTTCTCACTCTTCTGCTGTTTTATGGTGCTCAATGAGGCATTGCATAGTAGGTTGCTGGATGACAATTTTTGTGAAGCTCGTCTTCATCTTTTGGTCGGTCTGCTCTGATATGTAGCACCGGGTAGTTAGGTTGGCTTAGTGCCATTTTTGTGATGCATTGTGTATATGTATCTGTTGGATGGATGTTTTGTATAAACATGAATATTGTTGTTGGCATCAAACTTGTTGATATATATATATATATATATATATATATATATATATATATATATATATATATATATATATATGAATGGAAATATATATGCTTGATGTTGTTGATTTCGTTTCCGCTGTGTAATTATATCTTTGGAGATGGGTGTAAGGATTTGATTTCCTATGTTGGAAACTACCCCATCGATGTATATCTTTAAATGAGCAGGTGTTATATGTTTTTAATTTCAAGCATAATGTGACATGCCTCTTTTATACCATGTTCAATTATACTCTGATGAAATTTTTAACATGTGCTTAAATGATTTAATTGATTATTTGGGGGTATAGAAGGGGGTGTTACAGCAGCCAGGTCAAGATTCAACGATGCTTAATAACTAGGGGCAGATCTCCTCATCTGAATTTCTAGAGGTAACATTACCGAGTTCACGATGCCAGGGGCATATTATTATGGGGCATCTCGTTTATTTCTCTTGAGGAAGCTCTTTTCAAATACTTCCATTATGAGACAAATCATCATCATCTAGGAGCAACGCTATTTTTTCAAATCTAATCAGATCAAATTCAGTTGCAAGATCCTTAACCATTACCCAAGGCGTACACGATCCATCACAGTCTGAAAACACATTCCTCTCATTACATTGCCTTGATACCGGATATCAGCAAAAGCCACTATGGAAATTAATTGTCTATGCCAATAGTATCAGATAATGTCAGTATCATGTCTTCGAATTCAGTCATGATAATTCCTAGAAAATTACTCGGGGAAGTCGAGAATATCAGAAGTTTTGAATCCATTGGTTACTTTGAATGAATATATGCTTTCAAATATGATTGATGTTTACCAAAATGCATAAAATTACAATAATAACATTTACTAAGGATCCTTGGAGGTAGGAATCCCCAGCAAAGTTCATATCCAACAGATCTTCGCAAACGCATCCCCAAAGAGTAATCTTTACGAATTTATTTCAGCAGAGTATTTCAAGTAGCTTCTTGTACTTCCAACTCTACAAAGTCCCATACAGATTTCTCTCAAACCTGATATCCTCCGAAGAATTTACACTTGGTCGGATAAGTCTCTCAGGGGAATCTCCATCTCTTTTATCCCCGGTCAGGGTATTTAGGAATTTAATCTTCCAATAAAAGTTATGACGAATGGAAATCGAAAGGTCTTAGGTATAATATTCTGAAACAAGACGGGAATGATGTATTCATATTTCTCAGCAACAAATCGGGATTTATTTCCCCCAGCTAGCAGTTATTACATGAAGATGCTAGTGTGCTTCAACTATATAATTCATACTTACATCATTTACATCATGTCATACATGCATACATCAAACAATCTTGCATAAACTAACTTTTCCTTTTCAGGATAGTTCGCAGTCAGATAAACATTACCAACTCCTTGAGACAGTTCAAAGACGATCTAAACAAAGATCTAGTGCTGATGCTTAGTGCATGATGCTTTTCTTTCCAGAGACAGTATGAAGACGATCTATACGAAGATCTAGTCCTGGTACTTAGTGCTGACATTTTCCTGAGACAGTTCAGAGACAATCTAAACGAAGATCTAGTGTTGATGCTTGATGCAAGATGCTTTTCTTTCTAGAGACAATACATAGACGGTCTATACGAAGATCTAGTCATGGTACTTAGTGCTGACACTCTCCTGAGACAGTTTAGAGACGATCTAAACAAAGATCTAGTGGTGATACTTAGTTCAGGATATTTCCCAGAAGAAATTCAGAGATAATTGAAACAAAGATTTAGTTCTGATGCTTAATTCAAGATATTGTTCTGAGACAATTCAGAGACGATCTAAACGAAAATCTAGTGCAAATACTTAGTGCATGATATTTTTCCAGAAGCAATTCAGAGATAATCGAAACAAAGATTTAGTTCTTATGCTTAATTCAAGATATTGTCCTTGAGACAGTTCCGAGACGATCTAAACGAAGATCTAGTGTTGATAATTAGTGCATGATATTTTTCTAGAAGCAATTAAGAGATAATCGAAACGAAGATTTAGTTTTAATGCTTAATTCAAGATATTTTCCTAGAGACAATTCAGAGACGATCAAGACGAAGATCTAGTGCTGATACTTAGTGCAAGGTATCTTTTCCCCTAGAGACAGCTCAGAGACGATCTAAACAAAAATCTAATGCTGATACTTGGTTCGGGATATGTTACATAAACAATTCAGAGATGGTCGAGACGAATATATAATTCTGATACTTAGTGCAATAACAACATTCAGATAAAGTCAAACGTAGACACATTCTGATACTCATACCCATAGATACTTTGGATGGCGTCTATAAGCCCATCTCCAGTTACTCCGAATGGCATCTTTAATCCAATTCAAGCAATACAATCAATCAACAATATTACTTTACGCACCGACGAGTGCAAATTTTTGGGCTTAAGTGTTCAATCCTCTTCCACCTTAAAGTCTCGAATGGCGTACATGCCAATCTAACTCCTCAAGTTTCAGAAAATTGAACAGGAGAAGCTGTTGTACCCCAAAATTTGTCCTCCCATATTCAAGACAATGTGTCTAAAAAGGTCTCCTAATAGTCACAAGATTCACAATTGCTCAAAGAGATTCAAGGTTTCATCAGACAAAGCCTCCTCCTAAGCAATTGATCTTAAACTAGGGTTTTGAAGTTTCTCAAAGTAAATTGGACTTCTAAAGCCTTAAGTGGACTTCATGGTATCCCATATACCTTAAAAAATTCTCATGTCAATTTTCAAGGCTTTCCCTACAAGTTTGGTCAGTCAGAATGCTCAGATACTTAAAAATCAATTAACTTTGTCAAAAAGTCAACTGTGGTCAATACAAAGTCAAATTTCAAGATTTATGGTCAACATCAAGATTATGAGGTGAAATTCATCATTTTATAAAGGGTTGATCATGATTCATCAAGGAAACCTCATAATCATCAAGAATCAGGAGTTACTAAATTAGGGTTTTTTGTAGGAAAAGTTAACTGTACTTTGACCAGCCATAATTTTCACATATTTCATCAAAAATTTCCCATCCAAATCTTATTTTAAAGAAAATCCAATTTTATATAACTTTGTATCTCACAAGCCAATGCCAAAAATGCTTCATTTGAGAGATATGAGCCAAGACATTACAAGTCCTTTTAAAAGTCAACAAAATTTCAACTTTTTCAAAAGTTCGTAACTTAAGAATGGAAGATCAAATAGACATGGGACCAAACAGAGTAGTTAGAGGACACTCTAAGCTTTTTAAAAAGTCCTAGAACACCTTCACGAGATAAAAATTGAGAGAGTTATGTATTGTTGAAGTTGGACAATTTTGAGGAGGTATATGAAGCAAAAATGACCAAAACTCAAGTTTATTCCAAATGGGCCCATATTTTTCTAACCCAAACTCAATTATAAGATCATGCACGACCCATAGATCATAATATCTGATTTTTTATATTTATTTTATATTATATTGGATTTAATTCATTTAAATTCAATTTTAATCAAGATAAATATTGAAAAATCAAATATTTGATCTTAGGTCTATTTTGGGATCAAATATTTTATGTTTATGATGATTGTAAGTGTCCAAATTCGTGTAAGACCAAAAGAGTATGATTTCATCTAATTTTTTTGACAAAAATAGAAAAAAAATTCTCCACTCCAAAGCAACCAAGCTTCCTTCACCCAAACCCAAACTTTTTGACCTAAAATACACTCCTATATATACCTATCATATTCGGAAGTCAAACACACGAAATGCTTACACACAAAAAAACCCTAAAAAAAAGATAAATTAGGTCAAACTACCAAAGTACTTTGTAGCAGGTTTTCTTCACTTCTCCACGTCCAAACATCTTCAAGAAGGTTCCAGAAGACAATCCCCACTATTGTTGAAGGTGGAAAATTCGTGAAACACGACCTCCATGCATGGCCGCCATTCTCGCTTTTATTTTTTTTCAATCTCTTATTACATGTTATTTCCATTGATGTTTCATTCATATATGCATTTAATTTGATGTTTAGGATCATTTAGATACATTATTTTCAGGTTTAGGTGCAAGTATGAAGAAGTGCCATGGTCAATTAGTTACGAAAAATTGTAGCTAAATTGTAGTTGAATGGAAGCAAAATCGTAGCAATAAATCCAACGCCTTTTTTTATAGCAATTTTCCTTTCTTTTTCTATTTTCTTAACTTATTTCTATTTTTCTTCTATTTTTTATTATAAGTATTAATTAACTAATAATCTTTTTAATCAATAACAATTTTTAAAAGAGTAATAATTCTTTTCTTTTTCTTTTGTAAATAAAATAAATTCATAAAAATTAATAACTTTTTTTTTATCTTTTCTTTGTAAATAAAAATAAATACATAAAAAAATATTTTTTTTCATAATTAAATTAATTAATAATCAAACTTTTTTTCCTAACCAATAACAAATTAGAAAATTAATGACTTTTTTTTCTCTTTTAATAAAAAAAATGCATAAAGAATATTTTTTCATAAAATTAAATCAATATTTGATTATAATTTTTAAAAAAAATTCAATTAAACGATTTCAATCGAATCCTCCAATATTTCTTCCTCCTTCATTATTATCTCTTTTTCGATTTTATTTTTTTCGTCATTTATTTTTATTAGAACAAGTGTATAATATTATTAATTATTTTGTAATATTTATTTTCCCGCACTCCCCCGATTTAAACTATGTATCCCCCTCCACATGATGTAATAGTTTAGGTTTTATTTTCCGCATTTAAATTCCGCAAAAATATTAAACTGTGTGGTTAGTAAACTAGGGTGTGAAAAGAATGTATGCAAAAATAATTGGACCTAGCCCACTAACTTCTAAGACAAAATATCTGAAATAAATACACTCGCATACGTAAGTCGATCGTTATACGATTGCCATCTACACCCCTGGGGTTTCTCCTCTTTGTTGCCTTACAATATGGTCAAGTCCCTCGAACTTGGGGGTATTTTAGTAAAGTTGCCTATGAATAAAATCATCAAGTCCCTTCGATATAAAGATCATAGTCCCTCATTGTCCCTTTAAGTCCCTACGAATAAATGATCTTGTCCCTCGATGAACCTACAGAAAAATGATGACCGTCTATTCGAATTACTAAGATACCCCTACAAGGTTGTCTTCTATGACCATATGATGACCCTATGTCTGTCCCTTTAAACATCCAAGGTAAAGACTACTTACTTACTAATAGTAAGGACAATCTTACCCTTAAAGGAAATAAATAACAAGAAAGACCTTACAAACTTAGGGTAAGTAGTTCTTAAGTACTTGCTCATTTCTTTTCAAAACACTCTTTACACCCCACTTTTCAAACATTTTCAAAACTAAACACTTTGTATACATCCATACAAGGATCATTGCAAAGTTAAAGACTTATGCAACTATTTTCTAGTCACACACTACATAATTTTTCAAACAAAGTAAAGTGAGCTAAGTAGTTAAGAGCCTATGGATAATCATGGATACAAAGGGTGCTAACACCTTCCCTTTGTATAACTTACCCCCGAACTCAAATCTTGTTCAAAGGTCTTTCCTGTTCTTTTATTTCTTTTCCTTATTGGATAAAATAAAAGTCAGTGGCGACTCTTGCTATCCGCAACATAGTTTTTGAAAACAAAAACGCCCAAGTCAGTTCTCCCACCGTGTTACAGTTGGTTATGTGCATTAGGTGGGGAAATTTGATTTTTCCACTGATGTGTAAGGTAGGGGTGAAGGTCATCATCTAGGAATTGATAAGAGGGAGGTGAATGGGAATGTATCTTGGTGAAGGGAAATTGAGTTTCATCAAATATAACATGCCTCGAAATTATTAATTTTCTATCAGACAAATTAAAACACTTGTAACCTCTATGATTCGAAGAATAACCCAAGAAGACATACAGAGTAGAGCGAGGTTGTAACTTATGAATGGTAGATGACAAGAATAATGGATACCATAGACAACCAAAGACTTAGAGATGTGTGTAGATGGGATCACGATGATACAAGAGTTATGTTGGTGACTGATTATGAAGTGTTTTACAAGGAATAATATTTAACAAATAAGTTGCCACGTGGAGAGCATGATGCCAAAACGAGGTGGGAACATAAGAATGAGCTAGCATGGTGTGTATCATATTACTAATGGTTCTTATTTTGTGTTCTGCTTTCCCATTTTATGAGGACGTGTGAGGACAAAAGAAATGAAAAACTAGACCATGATCAGTGCAATATTTTTGAAAAAGCTCATTATTATATTCATCGCCATTGTCACATTGAAATGTTTTGACTTTTTGTAAAAATTGAGTTTGAATGATTTGAGTAAGTGACTTGAACGTTTTAAACACATGAGATTTTCTGCTAATAGGAAAAGGCCATAAGAAGTTTGTAAAATCATCAAAGAATAATACATAATATTTATGACCAACAAAACTTAAAATTTGAGACGTCCATAAATCACTATGTAAAATATCAAAATGCATCAAAGTTGTAGTTCGAGAATAAAAAAATGGCAATTTAACCTGTTTTCCTGAAACACAATAGTCACAAACAACAGAAGAATTAAAAGGTTCACAATATATGAACTTACTTTTGCGAAGGAATTTAAAATAGACACGCTAGGATGACCAAGATGACTATGCCAAAGACTGAATATGAGACCGACAAAATTGGGAGGAGTGGTAACTGATAAAGATATCCACGACTGTCACATCAGAGAAGGGTGATCCCCGTCTAAAAATCAGAGACAATAAAACCAAAAGGGTCAAAGGAAACAAAAACATTATTTTTAGTGGTGAGTCGTCTCACAAAAATTAAATTTTTAATAATTGTTTAGGCATACAGGAAATGGTTAAGGTGAAATGGTTGGTAAGATGTGGTTATTTATGTGTGTCTGGTGGTGTGAGTTGGAATTCCATGGCCACTACCGACAATAACTTTCTGATTTGAATTACTCACTGGAAAAGAAAACGAGAGATTACCTTGTGATGCGACTGTGTGAAATGTTGCGCCCGTATCCATGTACCACTGCTTGTTAGGAGTGTGGAGTGACATGGTGTGCATTGCAGTCTTAATGTCTGTTGGTATCTGAGATGAGGTAGAGGATGCATACTCCTAAGGACGTTGTCCTATAATGCCTGGATGCTTAGGAGGACTGGCAGGGCGTGTCCACTAAGAGGTGGGATACAAACACAGTGGCATAGTCCACGGTGGTGGAGTCCAACCTCATGGTTGCCAGGTTGGGTACTCTTATTGTTGTTGCCAAGGAGGAGCAGATCAAGGTGTGAGAGTGCTAGGAGCTCTAGACTGAGGTGCATTACAGTTACCACGCCCCCCTCCACGACCCTAGTTGCCACGAGAGAGATAATAGTTATCGGGGCGGCGGTTGCCACGCTGAAAGGTGTCTTTAGTAGGTTTTGGATGAGTGGTGTGCATAACAGCATGAGAGCCTGTGTATGCCATCTTAGCCATGTTGGCTTCTAACAAAGTGAGCCTGGAACGATCCTAATAGAATGCTGAAAGAGGATTGCTCTGGCGAATCAAAGTAGCAACACTGCGGTAAGCTTTTAGGAGACTAGATATCAGTTGAAGGACCATGCGATGATTGTTGATAGGGGAGCCGACATTTCTCAACTGATCAGAAAACATCTTAAGATGCTGGTAGTAAACAGAGACATTGGGAAAATCCTCCATACGAGTGTTAGAAAACTCTTGCTCAAGAGTGACAGCTCGAGCATTTTTGTTGTCTTGAAAAATATCTTCCAAGCGATTCCATGCTTCCATTGCAGTGTAGTTGGGTTCCAGAATAGTGGTCAGTAAATCGGTAGAAATAGTGGAATAAATCCACTAAAGAATGATGGCATCAAGAGTGGACCATTGTTCATGGCTGACATCGGTAACTGCTGGTGGCTCTTTTCTGATAGATGGAACAATGTGATGCAAAACTTGATGTAAGCGAGCATGGATGCAGAAAAGCTCGGCCCAGGTACCATATTAATCTTTTTCCATCTCAAGAATAATATGAACGTGATTCCTAATATTAGAGATGGCAAGAGCGGGATGAAACTCCGATTTGGAACCTCGAAGCATGATGTTCTTGGACTTGTCAGAATCTCTAGTAGCAGCAGATTTGCCTGTATCATCATTACTGTATTCTGAATGGTCTGAATCAGACATGGTTACAGGTGGAACCGAGATAGGAGAACAAGGATTGAAAAACGCGATCGAAATCGCGTGGGTCCTTGTGCACGGTGGTGTGCGACGACGGCGACACAAACAATGGTGGAAGCTAAGAGAATAAAGTGTGTTCGACGGCGGCGGTACAAAGGACGATAGTCCTGTTGAGGCGACAAACTTCAAGGAAGGAGAAAAAGCATGCAACGACAAACTGTAATAAGGGAGAAGAAGAAACATGTTTCCGCGTTTTCCTTTTTTTAATAAGTAATTTAGAGATAGGGATCAATTAGGTAATGATACCATGTAAGATAATGAAATGCATGCCTTTCTCGTTGATCTGAATAAAATATATATACATCAATATGTAACGTTTTGGTCAACTATCTAATTACGATACAACATAATTATAGGAGACTAATTATGACTAATTACAAAAAAATATTATATTCTATCACTAATGAGTGTCTCAAACAGGGATGTTCAAAACCAACCCAACCCAATGAAAACTGCAAACCACCAAATCAAATCAAACTAAAACAACAAAAAATCGCATTCGATTCAGATTTGTTCGGACCATCTTTTAACAAAACAATTTGGTTTGGTTTGGTTTATAGTTTGTATTTTGCAAACAGAACTAAACAAAACCAAACCACATTATATTACAACCTAAACTTCATTTATCCCACATCCAAACCAAAACTCAAACCTATTATGCCTTAACCTTATAATTATAAAATATTTTCACTTACTCACACTTAGGTTTTCAGTTTAAACCTTCTCAAACCTCTCCTGATAATATTGCACATTCTTCTTATCCTCTTTTCCATATATGTCACGCCTCTTCTACACTAATATCTCATCTCATATGTTCTTTCTTTTTCATCTTCTCATTTTTATGTTACTATTTTCTCTGCTAATTACATTTTTTCACACATTTCTTTTCAAATCTCACATCTTTTCTGTTCTTTCTTTTTCATTTTCTCTAAGCTCCATTATCTTCTATTTTTTTTTGTTTTATTATAATGTTTTTGATATTGTTTTATGCTACTATTTTTTCCACTTTTGTTTAAACTGATTTTTGTATATTGAAAGAGAATTTTTTATCTAAATATGATGAGTTATAATATTATTTGTTAATGTATGAATGACTAAACACAAAGTTATATTGTTCTATATAGGTGTATGTATGACTCAATAAAAATCATGTTAAAAACCGAACTAATCAAATCAACCAAAACTGCATTGGTTTGGTTCGATTTTTTATAAAAGCCAATCGAACCAAACCGAACCGCATGTTTTTTTCTCTCTTGCGGTTCGAGTGATTTTTAGAGTCAAAACCGACTAAACCGCACCGCGAACACTCATAGTCTCAAGAACACTTTTTTAAACATTTGAAAAGATAAGTATTTTTGAAAATACGTGTATTAAATATATTAATATTTAAAATATATTTTTTTTAATTTCTTAAATAATATCTTTAGGGCACTTGCATGACCCATATAATAAATATTATTCCTTCCGTCCCACAATGAGTGTTCTATTTGAAATAAAAGAGAGTCATAAAATGAATAATCCATTTCAATATTCAATGTATATTTTATAATTGGGTTAAATATGTTTTTAGTCCCTGTAAATGTCTTAATTTTCAATTTTAGTCCCTATTAAAAAAATAAGATATTTTAATCCCTACAAAATTATTATGCACGAAGTTTTAGCCCTTTCTGTTAAACTGATGTATATTTTTAAATGATTTTTTTTACAAACATCTTTAAAATGTTATAAAAAATTTCTCGAAAAAAAAGAACTCAAAATTTGATTTCTAAGTCGAAGTTTTCATTACTTTTATCATTATATTTTGAAATTTAAAAAATTCATATTTAATTCTTCTCATTTTAAAAAATTTCAAAATTTAGTAAAAGCATATGTTATATAGTATTCTAAACATGGATGAAAAAAATTATTCAAAAATTAGTGTAATTAAATAGTTTTCAAAATATTAGAAAATAACATGAACTAAAATTA